>OW386286.2:62956622-64159627 GCA_936432065.2 Rutpela maculata
TACGGATACACTTTTTCTGTAAAACTTGTATTCTGTTTATTTTCACAGAGTTTCCCCAAAAAATTATTCCATATTTTATTGTTGAATGGAAATAGGACTGATATACACACGGCACGTAGGATACGAAGTTGATAGCACAATGAACTTAGTTTTGGGGCTATTTCTTCAATATGTTTCTTCCAAGTTAATCTTGAGTCCAGATGCAACCCAAGGAATTTTACTGACTTTGCATCTTTTAGTACCATTTCACTGACTTCTACATTGATTTCCTCTTCCACATCATATGATGAACTGCATTATCTCAGTTTTTTCCAGATTCAAGGTGAGTAAATTTTGATCATACCAGTCCTTTAATATGTTGACAGAGTCTAATATTTTGGTCTTAAGCTCCTCAGTTGTTTTTGCAGATAGAATAGCAGAGTTGTCATCGGCAAATGCTATTACCTTTTCTGGGAGAATATCATGTAAGTCATTCACATAAATTATGAACAACAATGGCCCCAACACTAAGCCGTGTGGCATTCCCCGATGTACAGATCTCCATTCAGAACATTTTGTCCATTTAGATCAACTGTTCCAATTTTTTGCAGCCTCTTAGTTAAATATGATTTTATAATATTGTAGGCTACGCCTCTAATACCAAGTTTTTCTAATTTGGCCATTAATCTACTATGATCTATTGCGTCAAATGCTTTTGTCAAATCTAAAAATATACCTTCCGTTTTATTTCTTTCGTTAATTGATTTTAAAATCTTATCTATTGCCTCAAAGACACCTCGTTCTGTTGATCGTTCTTTTAAATAAGCATTTTGATTTAATGAGAATACCTTGTTTTTGTGGAGAAATGTTAATAGTCTTTTCGCTAATAATTTTTCAAACATTTTTGAGATGTTATTTAAGATTAAAATTGGCCTATAGTTCTTTGTTCCGTTTTTTACTCCTTTTTTATATATAGGCCTTACAACGGATCGCTTAAGTCTTTCAGGGAATACATAGTTGTTTAACATTAAATTGGCTATGTGCATTAGAGGCGCAGCGATGCATGTTTTTAGAGATTTTAGCAGTTTTATTGGTATAGCGACTTCTCCTACAGCATTACTATTTTTTAGATTGTTTATTATTTCTATGATTTCAGACTCGCTCGTTTCCGACAAAAATATGGAAACTATTAATGTCTCGATGTCTACATGCACGTTAGTTTTATTTGTTTTACATATGTTTATATAATAGTCATTAATTCTATTCAAGGTCTCTATGTTGGTTTCCTGTTCATTTCTAAGTTCATTTTTGTTGTTTTCATTTGTTATATTTTTTATGATTTTCCAGCTGCTTTTGTTTTTGTTTGCAGATTTTTTTATAATATTATCATTTTTCACAATTTTAGCTTTTCTTATGACATTTTTTTAGAATATTAGCATATTTGTAGTAATATTCTCTCGTAACAAATCCTTCCTTATATTGATAATACAAAAATTGTTTGTGCTCACACGAAATTCTAATCCCTAAGGTTATCCAAGGATTTTTATTGCATTTTGTATTAAGTAGTCTTTCTGGAAAGTATTTGTCCTGTAAATACTGTAAGATATTAAATAAATTATCATATGCTTTACTGACATCGCGACATTTTTAGATTTCATACCATTGATATTTTTTTACCTCATTTATACAGTTTCTAATATTTTCATCGGAAAAGAACCGTTTTTTATATTCGAATTCTGCACGTGTGTTTCTTTCAGAGTCACACTCTACTGCTATGGTTTGGGCTAGATGATCTGACAGAAAATTTGAAATATTTGTTGCATGCAATAAGTTTACTTTGTTGTTTATTATTATACTATCAATGAGGGAATATTCTCGTGTTGGGTCAATTATCCTAAGTTAAAAATGTTCAGTAAGTTTTTAAATTTATTTGTACACGGGTTTCTATCTAAAATATTAATGTTAAAATCTCCGCAAATGAAAATTTTGTATTTATATTTACTAACTAAAAAATCTAAAATACTTTCCATTGTATTTAAGAAATTTTCTATATCACCTGATGGAGATGTGTACATCGAGAGAACAATCACACCCAGCTCTTCCACCAGAACCGCTGAGCATTCACAATCTACTTCATGACTTTTTTGTTTTAGAATATCCAGTTCTACAAAATTGTAATCGCTTTTAATGAAAATGCAGGATCCACCATGACTCAGCTGGGATCTTGAATAACATGCCTCATTTGTGTAGCCTTCGATATAAATTGTTTTAAATTATTCAGTTTTAACCCAATGTTCTGTGAAGGTGAGGGCGTCGTATTGGACTCCATTTACTTCCAAAAATGTTTCAACATCTAATACTTTGTTTCTTAAATTTTGAATATGTTGACGTAAAATATTTATGTTTCTCTTTGTTGCAGTTTTATTGAATGAACTTTTACTTTTATTTTTATTTAAATTTACATGAAATTCTTGTCCTGAGGTTCTGTAATCTCTAAAAAAGAGTTGGGTCTCTGTTCAATTTCTCCCTTAAGAACATCTCTAATTTGGAACTTCTCATTATAACGTTTAAAGTTGAATCTTTTAAAGCCAACTCCGCGAGGCCAGAATTTGGGATCACCATAAATTGTCACCATAAATTCCTTAAATTTGCTACCCTCTAATGTTTTTAATTCCTTCACAATGAACTCCCCTTCAGTATTGGTTTTCACTTTCAAATAACTTGCTATATCTTTTTCAGTGACGTTCTTTTTCACTTTGCTTAGAAACATCCACACTTTAGGAATTTCTCCTCTAAAATTTCCTTCATCTTCTCCTTTTTGATGAATATTGACTTTCCTTTTCCGATTTACTTCTTTCCATTGCTCATTTGGCCTATGGTCCGAAATACCGTCAGTAGATAATGTGCCAGATGAGATAATTACAGGTACTTCATTTTTACAAAGTTTGGGAGTTAAACGAGTTGGCCAACATGTGCAGTGACTTCTTACTACTTTTAGTGTTAAAAATTTAGTTTTCGCCATTACACTTTTTACCAAATTTGAAATAAGTCAATTAATTGCCAAATATTTATATTCTTGGTAAATGCTTAATTAGCAATGTTCAGATATACCTAGAGTGTTAAGTTTGAACAGACTTTTTGTTATTGTTCAATGTTCTTAATATTGTTAAATGTTATTAATTAAAAGTTGTAATTGCCACAACTTTACGTTCTTAGCTATTGGGAATTGTTTATATACTGAGTATTTTCTGGGTTAAGTAAATGAATTAATGAGGTAGGATTTGATTTATAACAAATTTGGAAATGAGTTAGTTTCCTCGATACAGAAGTTTTTAAAGTCGCTACTGAAGAATCTGTGTGATCTCGAAGAAAATATAATTTTTTTCTAGATATTTTATCTTTGGTACAATTTTATTTGTGGGAATTGATTCATTATGTTTCAGAGTATGCGTCTAAATATTCAAGCCGTCAATAATTAAAAACAAAAGTGTGGAATGAGAAATGTAAAATACTTTCTCTGTGAGAAATGTCATAAGAAAAGTGGAAAAGTACAATTTTTTCCGATTTCGCAATTCCGAATCGAGTCGCGACCTCCGTAATCGAATTCGGTAGGTCATTTTGTATGTTCACGAGTTGCATAGGCCACTTTTATTTTACATTTTCGAGGGTCTTGGAACTTCTCATAATAACCTTTAAAGTAGAATCTTTTACAGCCAACTCCGCGACTGCCGGGGAATGACTTTAACTTGTGCAATTATATTTCTATTTTGAGCCGAATTGTGATAAGCATATACCTACTACCGACATTTATTAACCATTCCTTGTTTTGTGATTCCTAGAGCACATTTGCATAAGAGTACAATATTATAACCTATACCGAACTAGTGGCTGTTACGAAATATAAGTTGTACTCTGCTGAAATGCAAATTACATCATTTTTATCGCTCCGATCATTAAAATCTTTGCCAACACCATAAAGATTGTAAAAATAAACTTAACACGACGTCTTTGGAGGTTCATATCTCATTTTAAAAAATTCTATGAATGTATGCATGAAACCAGGAGCGTCACATATTAATATTTACCATACCTTAGTCGAGTAAGGAGGATAGTAATATATGGATTTGATCAGTGCGTGCAACTGATCGTATTAGCATGACGTATAAATTTGGAGGGGGTGTAATTCAAAATAATTTTTACAATAGTCGAAGAAAACTGAACATCAAAAATACGATTTTGACGATGGTTTGGGGCGGGGGACATTTTTTGGGGAAATGCAGTCTATATGTTTTCAGGAAGTTACAGTGAATTTTTATCCAATCTGGGAGTTGCGCGTTTTTTATAAATTAAGTTTTAATTTTGAAAAATGCGTCCCGGATTCTGTTCATCGAATCAGGTCAGACAGAAATTCAAAATGTTTGTAAATAAGTTATAAATAAATAAATAAATTTTACATGAACCGATATTACTAAAAAAAATAATAAATCCTTTTTGGTGTGACTTGGCGAAACTGTAAATGCTGTAGACGTAAACTAGTGAATACAAATATTTATTATTTCCCAAAAAATGAAATTTTGAAAAATGTTTGAAGCTTCATAAAAAACTGCCATTTGACAGTAACAATTGTTTTTACTTAAATTGTAGCTTTTTAAACATGCTTTACAGTGGCCATAAAAATTATTTTTTTTATATTATTTTAAAGTTACATTTCGTTAGTTTATGTAAAATGCATTTTATTTATCAAAAAAATTTATCCATATTATTAAGAAACAGAACCTCTTACATTAATTAGAAGCTAGGATATAAACTGAGGGGAAAAAAATAAAAAGACCTTGTATGTTCACGATCTGAACAGCGGATTCCCACATGGGAAGCTCACTTTAACCACTGAGCTATGGCCGTAAAACATTTTCAGATTCGATGAATTATGGCAGATAAAGTAGAACGAGAAATTCTTAAACTATCAAATCTTCGTTAATACATGAGTAGGAAGGCCGTGCGATATCGAGATCGGAAGAGCAAGAATGAAATTTTAAACGTATCGTAAATTGCATACACCAAGAAAATTCGATCCAGCAGGAATGTACGAAAAATGGCATTTTCTGATGTTTCCCGCAACGCGTTTGACTTGTCTGAGCACTCTAGATCTGATCTAAGGTAAGTAAACCGCATGGAAATCATCTCACCACATTCGTCTAGAATCTTGGAAGCTGGGTAACGGAAGTAGGTAAAATAATCCTGTCATGACAGTCGCTGTTTTGAAAAACGAGCACGCGTAATTATCAACGCATAAAATTTTTAACATATGATAAAACTATTTGGCTGGATAAATTTTTTCGATAAAAAAAATGCATTACAAAAAAATTGCATTTTACAAAAATGCACAAAACGAAACTTTAAAATCTTATAAATAATTGATTTTTATCATTGTAAAGTACGTAAATGCGACAATTAAAAAAAATTCACCAAAAATGCTTTTTGTGAGGCTTCAAATTTTTTTTTAAATCTCGTTTTTTAAGGAAAATAATAAGGGAGAGTTGTACAACACGCGGTTAGTCCTAACCCCGTCTTAAAAGAGGATTTTAAGAGCAATGCCGCGTTGCACCAAAACGAGAACTACCAGAAGCGACAGTTAAGCTTCCCACCTCAATTCCATTGACGCCATCTTTTTGTAGGTATTTCCGAAAGTTCATTTATTGAAAAATATTGTTGAATTGTTGGATATTATTTCACAGAATGTTAGGTTAAAACAATAAATGAACTGATGGAAATACCTGCAAAAAGATGGTGAAGGTCACAAAAATTGATCAAAAAACATCAAAGGAGGTGCAGAGAGTGTCACTCCTGGTACTTATTTATTCTGTGCGCATATACTTGGTTATTTCTCTGTTTGTTAACACCAGGGTTAATTCAGATGGTACTGTCGTGAGCAAAAAAATAGGACAACTATGTAAATGTAAATCTGTCTCTATTTGCACACTTGCAATGAATTTTGACAAATAACTGACAATGTCACAAAAATTAAAGTTAGATGTACACAACTAAATTTTAGCAAAAATACATTATAAGACTTGTCCCGTTTTTTTGCGCACGACAGTACAACTCGCGAAAATTTTAAACCAGTGTTAAATTTTAACCCGGGGTTAGCTTAACACCGGGTTAGGGTACTTTGGTACTCGTCCTTAGACTTTCACAAAACCACGTATTTTACTTTTATTATTGTAACGCTCATAATAAACAAAATATAAACGAACATGACAACTGTCAGTGATTCATCATCTCATCACTATTATAAATGACATTGGTGCATCAAAATGGCGCCGTGCTTTATCTCTATTTATTGCAAGCGCACTACCGATGCACAGTCGACTATTCGCAGTATATTCTTCTAGGTAAGTGGTGTTATCAGGACGGGAACAATATTCAATAGGTCCACCCAGATTCTGGCCTATGCAGACGACATAGATATCATTGCATAACCGAGACAGTAGTAACAGAAACGTATACAGCATTGAAACACGCAGCGACGGAAATGGAGCGGATAATTAACATAAATAAAACCAAGTATATTCTGGCGGTCGACATACAGCTGGTAAGAGAGAGAGAAAATGTCCCTTAAATATAGAAAACGACGAGAGTGTGTGAAGGAGTTTGTATACCCTGGAACTCTAGTCAGTTGCCAAAAATGATATAGGTAACATCAGAAATAAAATGAAGAATCCCTATGGCTAACCGATGTTATTTTGGACTAGCCCCACAGCTTAGCTCGCAAAATATATCTCGAAGCATGAAGAGTAAACTTTATAAAACACTCATAAGATCAACGTTAACACTCATAAGATCAACGTTAACATACCCCTCGGAAACATGGGTCCTCACTAAGAGCGACGAAGCTGTCCTGGGATGTTTTGAACGAAAAATGTTGAGCAAAATCTGCGGACCGGTACACGAAAACAGCGTGTGGAGAAGAAGATACAACTACACGCTGTAGAGGCGGTTTAAGAACTCGTGAAAACATTAAAACTTGGATGTTTGAGACGAGGTGGGCCATGATATAAGAATGGAAGAGCGTGAACCGACCAGAATAACAATGCTCGGCAAACCGAAGTACTGATTTTACGCCATTAAAGTAAAATAATAGTACGATATTGGCTTCAGCGAAGCTCTCCATCGTTTTAAAATAGGCTCTGGAATTAACGTTATATTTTTAAGAATTTCGTGAAATTCTGTACACGAACTGGTGCTTTAAGAAAAACTCTTCTTAGACTGGAGATTAACTTATCAACATCGAAAAACTATTCCCCAATAGTTTGTGCCTCTTTGCAATGCTATGAATCCATGTACTGTAAATGTTACGTGAAGTACGTTCTGATATATTTTATTCAAAATTCTTAGTTAACCTCCATTGTCAGAATATTTTATCATTCCATCTTTTCTATATATTGTTTGGTGATGCTTCCACATGTTATGTTTAAATTATATTATTTCTACTTAAATGTCATCTCTTGAATGTACCGCTGCCTCCCGATCTCTGTTATTAGCAGGCAAAAATACTTCATCGTACCTTATGCCTTTAGTTTAAAGAAAAATTAATTCTTTAATAGATTAATCGATTATATTCTAAAAGCAACTCGAGATTCGTTGAAACCGCATGTAAGTGATTTTGTATAGCATCTAATTTCCTATTAGATAGGAAAATCGGTTTTGCAAATCGCTCACTTGGTTCAATGCCGATTCCTGCAAAACCTCAAGTCGAGGAAGCATCTTAAGCTATATTCTTCCAGATACTTCCACGTCGAACATTGATGAGCTATAGTTTAATAAAATGAACCCGTATCTAGACGTCACGAAATTAAATGAATCATATTCCAAGTGAAGAGAACACCCTTAAGAAATGAAAAACTGATGACATGTTGCTTAACAGACAATCACGACGGATGGTATGATGTTATTAAACACGCCATACAGCAAAGGAACTAATGCGTAAAATAAAAAAAATAAAAATGGCTGCTCCAATATGGCGGATAATTTTTTTTCTGCTATGAACAGGCAAGAAAATAAGGGAGAAAGGTTATGTTAACAAAAACAGTGCTTGAGAATTTCTTTTTTAATTACAACAAGTAACAAAACGGTGACAATTTTATTTCAAAATATTGAAGACGCACATTGCTGCGATTATTACTTCTTTATTTTTTATGGTACAGAAACAGAAAACTATTTGAACGCCAAATTAATAATTTTTAATTTTGATTCTTAGTATTTTTGATGTGCCATGCTTTCTAAGATATCTGGCATGTAAACTAAATAATTCGTCTTATAGATGTTCGAACTCAATCTTTAAAATTCCATATAACCAAAAGTTTCAATACTACAGAAAATAAAATAAAATCGTAGACGCTTTATAAATTTTATGGTTTCTGAGTATTTTTTCCCAAAATGTGACACCTTTCGATTTATTTGACAAAAACCGTTTTGGGATCCCCATTTTCTCAAACTAAAATCACAATTTTCAACTCGTTATTTCTTAAAAACTATCAATTTACATGAAAAATTACATCGAATCTTCCCATCTCATAATTTGACTATTTTGTGTATTTATAGTCCAATACAATTAGGTTTATACCTCGGAACCGAGCTATAGTGAATGAATTTGAATGATTTTTTTTGTTGGATTTCTAATGCCATAAACTAAAAAGTTTACCCACTGAAAATTACCAAATTACCGCAATTTCGAAAATCCGTAAATTAAAATTTTTAGAAATCTCAACAAAAAATACAATGGGCTCATTTAGCACTTTTTGTATTTGATTATCGAAAAGATCTTATAATTTTAAGACCCTGTGAAAAAGCTAGAATTTTGTGGGACCTATAAATCGTCTTAAGAAAATCATAAAAATGGACCACATCCGCCTTGCCAGTATCGGTCATGACGTCACTTGATATGAACCCGCTAGCCGAAGCGGCTAGCTGCAGCGCGTTATTATAGTTTCACAATATTACAAATCGCTAACTCAGGCAGTGTGTTTTGAAACTTATTCGTGTTTGTGAAGAATTTCAGTTTATCAACTATTTTCACCGATTTATATTACTATTCTCTGACGTCACGATGTTGGTCGCACCGCGCTTCCAGTTCCCTCTTTAAAAGTTGTATATGTCGAAAACCACATATCGGATTCATCTGAAATTTTCAATATCGTCTAATTTTAAGTAAAACTTTATCCACAAGAAGTAACAACTACTAAATAAAATTCATTAAATGAGCCCATTATAGATGTAGATGAAATAAAAAAAGTATTTTGAGGTTTCTGGTTCCTGTACATACACTAAATCACAATTTTTTTTCATCCCCTTTAATAAGGAGATGGGGGTGGTAATGGGGGTGGCTAATGCCAAAATTTTTTTTGAGACCTTAGCTTCTCTTATATATACTAAATACCAGTTTCATGGACTCTTACCTGCTTGATTTACCCATTTACCCCAAATTTACCCCAATTTACCTCCCAACCCTTCGAGGGAACAAGATGAAAATATAATCTAGTTCTAGATCTCGTTAAAGTACATATGTGTACCAAATTTCAAGTCAATATCTTAAACGGTTCCAGAGTAAACGTGCGCACAAAAAAAAGTTACAGACAGACAGACCGACAGACCGACACAGACAGACCGACAGACAGACAGAAATTTTGTTTTCGCTCAAACTTAAAATCTCGACGTTTCATGACATTTTAAGCCTATTTGGACAATAAAAATTTTTAAAAATTTTTCTGTCGTTACTATACTTCCACTGGACGTGGAAGTAAAATAACCAAACCATTCGTCTTTTTATTAGCTTCATTTTTGTACTCTTACCATTTTTTATAAAAAAATATTTTTTGAGCAATTTCCAAAAACCCGATTTTTTTTCAAAAAATCATGAAAATTTTAATTACTGAAAATGGTACAGAATGAAAAATAATTATTTTAAAAATTCTAAGAAAATTGAGCACGTTAGTAATAATATGCGGTAACAATATAGAGAAGGATTTAAAAAATGATTGAATTACATAATAAGAAATTAGAGCAATAAGCTTAAAAAAATGGTGCCTAAATTTTTAAATGCGCTACTTTTTTGTTTGTAACTTATTTAGTTTTCAGTATAAAAGGTCGTAATACGTCTCAATTGAAAGAAAATTTTAATACCTTAAATTTTTATAAGAATAGCAATTTTTCTCATAGTTGTACATTTTGAGTAATTTTATATTTAACGTCGTATATTTTTTCTGAGCGTTTCAGCGCCATTTTGGAAATGCCATATTAGACTGGCGGTACATGACCAGTCAGGTGCAACGTTTTTAAAATGCATGCCAATCATATATTTGAATGAAATTACCATGAATAAGCCAGAAACGCAAATTTTAGGCAGTCGTCGCGTGCAGAAGGGTGTGCAAATCGATTTTTTTTGTTTCGTTTTTTTTTATTTTAAAATGGATGCCAATAGTGCCAAACGAAAATCCAAAATCAAGAACACCAAAAAATTTTACGATTTAATGTGCGCATCAAAAGTTGTTTTGCGCGCGGAAACTGCATGCCAATGAATTTCCGCTGGATTATTTTTCACGGCTTTTCATTTGGCACTATTGCCATCCATTTCAAAATAAAGAAAAAACAAAAGCAAAAAAAATCGATTTGCACACCCTTCTGCACGCGACGACTTCCTAAAATTTACGTTTCTGGCATATTCATGGTAATTTCATTCATATATTATTGGCATGCATTTTAAAAACGTTGCACCTGACTGGTCATGTACCGCCAGTCTATATTTCCAAAACTAAACATCGGAGAAAAAAAAAGAAAAAATCATTCGATTTGTTTTCGTAAAAGCTTTAATTTTGTACCCTCGCATTTTTTTTAAGTCCACATTAATTAAAAAAAAACGTCTTGGAATACTGATTTTAGGGGGTCAAAATTGCAATTTTCAGTTCGCAATATCTCGAAAAATATGCATTTTAGAGAAAAAGTGTATAAGACTTTCTTTCTTATAATTTGATTCTCTATCTGATTATGTGTATTTTTTGTTTTTTTGCGACAACCACCAAGAACGGGTGGGAACCACCACTAACCAAAAAGCAGGAGAAATGACAATATAGATTCTTATGTACATACTTTATGAAGTATGTTGAAGAAAAAAAAATTGGAAATTCATTACATCGTTTTCGGGCTAGGATTTAAAAGCTTCACTACTGTACTATTCATTTATTTCACTTTTTGGATCTTCTGCCATCTTCAAATTAATTTTAAAAAGTTTTATTTTTGTACAAATTCTTTATAAACAACCTCGAAAACTATAACAATCATTGTTTTCTAAAAAGAAATATTAAAAAATTCCGATAATTATATTTTTCGTTGAGATTTCCAAAAATGTTATTTTCTTTTCTTAATTTACTGATTTTCGAAATTGCGGTAATTTTGAATGAGTAAATTTTTTAGTGTATAGCATTAGAAATCCAACAAAAAAAAATCATTCAAATCTATTCACTCACTATAGCTGAGTTCCGGCATTTTTCATTTATAATGACTAATGGCACTGGACTGTTATTAGGTCTGTTTCTGGAACGATCACAAACTAGTCAGATACACGATTGGTCAGCTGATCACGTTAGACAGAGCTTATTGGCTCCGAGTAGTTTGTGATTTTATGCAGAAACAAACCTATTATCAAGTTATCAAAAAACCGAAATTTAATGTATTTAAAAATCTTAAATTAGAATCTTTAGCTGCTGTGCTATTATGGTTTTTTCGCAATACATTTTTACAAAAACAATATGGTCAGAGATAAATATTTCCTTCTTAGATGTCCCCCTCTCACTTGAATATGATTAGAGGATAAAAGAAGTTTCCCACTTTAACTTTCAGTTTAACTTTTTTTTATTTCAACAATATAATTTTAATTTATATAATTTCTGGTAATGCTCCATTGTCGAAATTTTCCTCAATGTCGGGTATCAAATTGTAAAAATATAATTCACCTTTTAACGCACGTTTATGATTGACACGAGACACTGTGTAATATGTATATACTCCTTGCAGACATCTGTCGACACAAAATAAATTTACTAGGAATTAATGATTATTATTATTGCTATTTGCGTAGTAAATATTGATTTTTTTTATGCACTAATCAAATTTAACTGTAAATATAGGTGTAAATAGTCATAAAATTTATTTCTCGTTTGGTAAGTGACATGTGAGTAAGAAATTGGCAACGCTCTTTACTGTTTCCGCAAAACCGTGTGTCTATTGTTATCGTACATTAAATTTAAAAAAGTTGCAATACATATCAAAGTTTAGTGTTGAATTTCATAACGTTTTATTTAATATGGTTATAGAAAATTTTAATCATAAAAGTGAGATATTGAGAGCCTTGAAGTGCATGAGAGTTACGTGCTTCTTATTCTATTAGCGGGGTCACGAGTGGTCGTTGTACTCAGGCCTTGTGGCCCATTGGGATTCCGCTACGAAATTTAGGGGATTTTTCCCATTTAGGACGGATTTTTAATCCAAAGGACACAATCCTTCCTATAGGGAATTCTTTACTTCCTCTTGCACCGGAAACCCAATGTCGGAGTATTTGTGCCTCAAGGTCATTGACTAGGGCAGGAAGTTAGGATGTGGACGGAAGTTTCTTCCTCATTTTCGCAGAACATGTCTGGGTTAACCACCACCCCAATAGTGTACAGATGATTTTTGAAAGAGCCGTGTCCATTCTAAAGGCCTACCATAATTCTGACGTGTTTTCTGCTTAGCTGCAGGATTTATTTAGCATAGGCAAAGGCGTTGAGGTAAAAAAACTTCGCTTGCCGGAGTCTTGGGTGGGATACCTAGAAGTCAAAGAACTGGGAATGAGTCCAGTCCACTATTTCCTTAATCGCATTTAATCTAGATTAACCGTGAGCTGACCCCTCTGGCCACAGAATCTGCCAAGTCATTAGCTGTGTTTGAATAAGAAAGTTTAACTCTGGATCTTTCACCATATACCACCGCTTCAGAACTTTCCTCATACTTCGATCCGTTTGTGAACCAGGCGATATTGGCAGGTCTCAGTATGTGTTCGAGTGGGTTATCCCTTTTGGGGATGACTGTCTCAAAGGATTCTGAGAAGGAGAAGGTGGACATCATATTATTACTCCTGGCCACCAGAAATGAGTGTGACCCTATTGCGTCGGATAGGGCCCTCGTGAGACCTCGCAGTTTTCCTCCATTCTTCCACTGACCACCTCATCTCAGTATGTAGGCCGCTTTCCGAGCGTTGGCCTCAACCACCAGATGAAAAGGCACAAGATCCAGAGGGACCACCAGAGCTACTATGGGAGCCGTAGGTATCACTCCCGTCACTTCCAAACAGGCGAAACTTTGAAGTTGTGTTAGCTTCTGCTGAATGTATAGCCTGATTACAAGATGCCACCAAATAATAGAAGCACAAGTAATCATGGGTCTTACTATAACAGTATAGTACTGCATTGTTACTCTGGGGTTTAGCCTCCATATTTTACCAAAGGTCCTTCTATGCTCCCAAAGGCTGGTAGTAGTCCTTTGTGTTTATTCCTCTATATGATCTTGCCAAGTTAGTTTAGTGTCCAAGATGACATCTAGATATTTGGACGTTCTGGAGATCCTTAGAGTGGTATCATAAAGTATGGAATCGACAAAATCATCTAGTCCACGTCTCCTAGTGAAAATTAGCAGTTCTGCCTTAGAAGGATTAAGAGTGCAGGCAAATCCAGTTTTGAGTATGAACTATCTGGGGACAGCTATTTCTTTATCGAAATGGAAAGCTTTATTCATGTAGAATAAGGATATAAAAGTCCCGAAAAATCCCAATGTGAGCTAAAGCCACCATTTAGAAAAAATGTCCGCCAGAACCGTTTCTTTTAGAAGGACATATCTCAGGAACCATTGCATTTAGATTTCTTTTTTTTGTTCTCTTCCCCTTTTTATGTACAATCGAAGGTGTTATTACATCTTTGGGCATAAAATAGAAGATAACTGAAGAAAATAAGACTTGAGTTCTTGGAAATATACAAGGTGTCCACTGTGTCCAGTTAGTGATTCCTCGGAAGATTGTGCAAAAACGGGCAACTTTATAAAAAAACTTTTTCAACAAAACTTTCAATGTTTCATCTCTACTACAACGTGAAATTATTTTCAATTATACAAGGTGTCACAAAAAGGAGTTACACAAAAATGTATAATTTTTTTTAATGGAATACCCTCTAAATTTTTGGCTCCAATTAAGTCTCTGAGGGTCTTGAATTATCCCCTAAAATTTTTGCCAATCGGATGCAGCGTTGCCAAGTTATAATTTTTTTCCTGTTTTTTTTTGGCAAATTACAAACATAATTTGACTACCATATCTCCGCGATTTATTAATTGTTTTTTCCAAAAATGTAGGGTGTTGTTCGATAATGATGCATCTTCTGAAAAACATTTTTGAAATAAATTATTATTATACCGGGTGTCCAAAATATTTGTTTACATTTCTTGCTATTTAATTATTATTTTTCTCAAATTTTTTAAATGGAATCCTATTTTTTTACATGGATGAATAAAGCATAAAATTCCCCACATTCTAATATTATACACTTAACTTTTATTTCAAACCGTTTTTGAGATATGATTATTTCAAATAAGTTTTGCGTAAATTGAGGTGCTTTTTATTTTAGCATTAAAATCTAGTATGGCTTTGGTGTTTTGTTTTGCGTTTGTTTTTCACTTTATGACATTTCTCTAATGTGTTTAAGATTATCGTGATTAAGTTGAATTAATATTGTTAATATTTAAAAATACGAATTATAATTATTGTCAATAAGATTTAATATCTATAGTAAATGTTACGTTATTGGTGAATGTGATGGAAATTGTTTATTGGCATCAAGAATGTATGGTCAAAAATATCCCTATAGAAGATGTCCTAATGTGAGGTCTCTAAAAAATTTGAAAGAACGTTTTGAACGTACTGGAAATTTTGCATATGAAAAGAAGGCAAGACGACGAAATGTATTGTAATGAAGAAAATGAGCTGGCTATAACTTTAGCGGTAATCGAAAATCCTATGGCGGATTTAGAGGTCAGCGAATCTAGTGTTTCCCTATGTCTTCGTAAAAATAAGTTTCACCTCTATCGAGCTCAGCTGCATCAAGTGCTTTGGGATGTGGATTTAAATCGTAGATTAAATTTTTGCCCAGTGGGCTCAAAACCAAATTGGAGAAAATGAAGAAATTTTCAAATTTGTATTGTTCACGGATGAATCAACGTTCCATCGTAACGGATTTGTGA
This sequence comes from Rutpela maculata, assembly GCA_936432065.2. Taxonomy (NCBI): domain Eukaryota; kingdom Metazoa; phylum Arthropoda; class Insecta; order Coleoptera; family Cerambycidae; genus Rutpela; species Rutpela maculata. Next base: position 62,971,914 of record OW386286.2, read on the forward strand.
ATAGGCACAATTTCCATTATTATACCAGAGAAAACTCTCATGTTGCACAGAGAAATCAGAACCAGAGATTAAATGTAAGGGGAGGAATTGTACATGATTATGTTATTTATCCTCGCTTTTTTGGGGGAAATGTGAATGGAGCAGTCTTTTGAGATTTTACGCAAAATACGTTTCCACAAATAATCGAGCATATTCCTGATTTTATTACAAATAATATGTGATTACAACTTGAAGGTGCACCACCACATTTTAATAGAAATGTTTGTCAGGCCATAAGTAATCAGTTTCCTGAAAGGTGGATAGGAAGGGGAGGTCCAATTTTTTAATAAATTGTTAAATAATATCTAATTTATTGTTTTATTAAATTATGTTAGGTCTCATTACATGGCCGCCTAAGTCACCCGACCTGACTTCAGTGGGTTTTTTCTTTGGTGATTTGTGAAGTCAGACATTTATAAAGTAGAACCAACGACTCGAGGGAAGGATTCGTCGGTGTTTCAATCGTATAAATGTTGATATATTACACTATGTAAGGCGCGCATTTATCAAGAGACCTCAGTGTTACCTGAATCAAAATGGTGGACATTTTGAGCAGTTGTTAGGTTAGTTTCAACATCGTGAAAAAAATTGTTGCTCAAGAACTGTTCATAAAATAAAGTGTACGATATCAAAATGTGAGAAATCGTAAGCGATTTAAAAAAATTATAGGCATCCCATTTAAAAAAATTGAAAAAATGTAAAACAAAATATAGATTTTAATGCTAAAATAAAGAGCACCTTAATTTACGCAAAAATTATTTGATATAATCATATCTCAAAAAACGTTTGAAATAGAAATAAAGAGATATTAAAATGTGAGGAATTGTATGTTTTATTCATTCATGTAAAAAAGTATACCTAGGCATTCCATTCCAAATACAGGGACCTTGGAGGCTTAACTGGCGTTAAGGAAATACAGGCTGTTCTATTTAAAAAATATATTATACTTTCTTGTGTGACTCGTTTTTGTGACACCTTGTATAATTGAAAATAATTTTAAGTTGTAGTAGAGACGAAACATTGAAAGTTTTGTTAAGAAAGTTTTTTATAAAGTTAGCCGCTTTGCACAATCTTCCGAGAGAACACTGACTGGGCAGTGGGCACCCTTTATACCTTAATGTACATTATTAAAAATGATTACAATTTTATATATAAATAACTATTACTCTGTTAATATTTGAGTTAGTAACATCGTCCAAAAAACAAATGAAAGCTAATTGTGTGCTCTAGAACTTTTATTAAAATTATCTTTTCAAAAATTGACTAGAAGTTTCAGTACAAACGTCTCCAGTTTACAAAAGTTTAAATTTCCGTAATATTTAAATTATTTGTTAATTTCCTAAGTTTATCGTTCAATTTATCGTAAAATATGTAATCATACTTTCTGTAAAATGTGAAGTGAGGAATGGAACAAAAAAAAGAAATCTAAAATCGGAGCAACGGTTATTGAGATATATGATTTTAAAGAAAATATCTCTGGCGGTCATTTTTTCTAAATGGCGGCTTTAGCTCACGTCGGGATTTTTTGCGACTTTATGTACTTATCCTACATTAATAGAGCTATCCATTGCGATAAACAAATAACTGTCCCCAAATAGTTCACGCCAAACCCATTTTACACTGAGATTTGCCTGGTCTATAACTCTAATAGGCCAATCGGAATAGATGGAAAAAGGAAATGTCGTTTACCCGCAATTTTATTTTTTTAAATTATATATACCTACGTCTGTAAATATATATTATTTCAACTGTAAATTGAACATTTAAACATAATTTGCATGATACCGATGATATATTTCGTATTAATATTTATTATATTCACTTTAAAAAAAATCAAGAGATAAAAAAGTAGCATTGTTCTTTCGTCTATAGCTCTTAGACAAAGAATTTTCTGGGAAAATGTCAAGAACAATAAAATCAATTTTCTCAACTTTTCTATTTTTTGATATATTTTCGAACAATGCTTCATTTACGAATTATATTGCAAATAAAGCGAAAAATGGCAAAAAATTGAGGATTTTTGAATTGTGTTGCCCCATCTGTCACGCGAGCGGATAGTTGGCATATTATTTCTGAACATCCTAAACTATAGATTAAAAAAAATGCGGGTAAACGACATTTCGCACAAAAAAACTATTCCGACTGGTCTACAAGGCCCTGATTGTTGCACCATCTCTGTACGATCTTAAGGACCCTCTGCAAAAGCCCACTAACTGTTGGGAACTTTTCGAAGATTATAATTGCCAAGTTATTTGCATATCCTTGCGCATAAAGATCTTCGTTCTCAAGCTCCTGAAGTAGACTATCGAGAACAAGGCACCATAGCAGAGGAGCGGATGCCTTTCCCTCAATATCAAAATTTAACATTTTTAATGTTTTTTTATGAGATTCTGTATATAATAGTGTAATTATTTAAGATCCAGATTTGCACTTGTGGCGTTAGCAATTAAAATTAAAATGCCATATTAAGACGTTTCATTCGTGTTAATGAGATTTATGTGACAACAAAGTATATAATAAAATTTAATTGTTTGCTAAATGGTCATTTATTCATATTTTTTATCGAGAATTGTTTAAGTATAAAGCTATTATTTATTTTCATTACTACTTTATTTTATTTACTTCCTGCTATACGTTGAGTTTAATAATTTGAATTGAAATGTTTCTTAAGTACTTCTGTGTGAACAGATCGGTATACTAGCGAGTGCAATTGCGAATTCTCGTTAAACCGAATGTGTCTAGCGTCTTAAGATTAAATAATTATTATTGTATAGCTACATAAAAACAAATTAGTACTTACACGGCAATATCAGTTTATCTAACGTAAAGTATTTATTACTCTTTTTAATAGTATTTTAAGAATATGCATATTTTATGTATATAATTATTTGTTAATTTCTAGTATTTTACACTTGAATATACAATTTTATGCATGTATATACAAGGTGGCAAAAAGTATGGAAACGCCTGATTTTTTGATAAAATAAAAGTGGTTTTAAAAACACCATTAATAATAGTTATTTAGCCTATTTCATGATAGGACGGGAGTCCATGACATGATAGGGTCCATGATAGGACGGGAGTCCATTATAAGGATCATAATGACAATCATTAAGGTACTAGCCATGAATATTATCAGGCGAGGCGCTAGCCGAGCCCGATAACACGGTGTGTACCATAATGATTGTTTATGATCCAAATTTCATACAAAATTTTATCTTCTGGCGTAAGTTAATTAAAACAAGCTAAAAACGTACTCTTCGCCAATTTGCTGATCGTTTTATATATAATTGTTGCACATTCTATAGGTTACTCTTCGCAGTTTTCTTGTAAATAATGTTAGTTCTTGGACATCCTAAATTTTGTGATACCATCTTTGTTGTGAAAAAATTATATGAAAAAAAAAATGAAAAAAAAAATCCAACCTGTGTGAGATTCGAACACGGGACCTTTGGATTGCAACGTAAAGCAAGCAAGCAAATGAAATTTATTAATGTTCATATATACATATGCGCCTCCCCGAAACCTGCCTCGGAGCCAGCCAGACAACCACGGTGCGCAGCGCCGTGGTAATTGTAGGGCTGAGCGGGGTAGGTTCGGCTCGGCTTGGCGACAATGACAAAAAAAGGAACAATTAAAATTCCTACCCACCTAGCGTGGATTTAAAATTAATAATACATTTGAAAATGCTGCCCACAAAGGCCTAAAACTAATGCATATAAAACTTAGAACTAGTTGCTGGTTGTAACACTGAATAAATTTTGGCTGTTGACTCGGGTGAAAAGCTAAACGAAAAAAACCCGTACGAGAACTGCCGACCTGGTGGTCTCCCTGACGCCAGGAATATGTGGTGGAAAGAGAATAGGGTTTAAAATGTTTGAATTTTTAAAGGTTTATCGGCCAAAATGGAATTTTTGGTGACAAAAAGAACAAAAAGAATAAAAAAAGAACAAAAATAGAACATACAGAAAGAGAATAGAGGATTGGAAAGATAAAGTTGAGGAAAGATCAAAGGTGGGGGAATGGTAGGTTGTGGTATAGGAAAGTATGGCTAGGGAAAAGGTTGCCGGAAGATAGGCAACGCCTGGTATGGTAGGGGGTGTTTGATCTGGAATGGGGCATTATGCATTCTGATTTGAGTTATGTTGCTGGTTAGCGGACTATCGCCCAGCTTGAAGGTGTAGAATTTCTGGGAGATTTCTTGGACCTAGTCCGCTAGTGGGATTATGTCGTGACATCGTGCGTATAGATCTCTGAGGGAGGTGTATCTGCCGGAATCAGAAATGAGGCGCAAAAATTTGTGTTCGAGAACTCGAAGTTTTCGCATTGTCGTGGCCGGAATGCTGCACCAAACCGGCGCCGCGTATGTGATGGCCGGCCTGATCACCATCGTGTACAACAGTTTCTTATTTGTCCTGTTAAGTCCGCTACCCCTGACCAGGAGCGGGTACAGACTCCTGGACATGGAGTAGACCTTGCGTATTGTTTCGTTAATATGTATGTTAAACGTCAGTCGCAACGCAAAGCTTTAGCCGCTGCGCCACCAGCTATTGCTACAAAAACTGATTGTCTGTGATATATATCTTTCGACAATCATACATAGGTATTTCAACTCGTACTTTTATGCAATATATATTAGTAAAATTCATAAACAAAAAAAAATATATTATGGAAATAATATTTCGCAAGATTTACATTTTAGTACAAGCGACAAAAATTAAGAGAATTTTTTTTTTTAATTAAATAATTTATAACTTTTTTATTTACTGATCGATTTTCTTCAAAAACAATAGGGTTCTTCTAGTTAACACTAACTTACTTTCTAAATTTCAATACAATCGGACTTTTCTTTCTTAAGTTATCGTGCTTACAAGAAACGTGACGGACGGACAGACGGACATTTTGAAAGTTGTTCAGAATTCGTTCACTAACACAATGATATGAAAATTTTTTCTCTATGAGCGATATTTACGATTTTAGAAATGTGCCGATCAAATACAATATACTCTTCGTTTTTGCGAAGAGTATAATAAAAAGTAATGTGTATCTCTATTGCATTTTGAAGCTTTGGGCAGTAATTATTTCAAATTGACATTCAAGTAGGCTACTGTCATGCTATGATGTGTCCAAGTTACTAAGTAATATAACTGTTTAAAGGTTGTTTATATTCATATGTTATTGTTATAAAATAATGTTGCTAAAGCTTTCTTACGGCCGTATGTACCGTTGTGTCTTAATCCCGATTAAGAACTGATCGAGGTTATTTCCTCATTTTTGTATGCACCTTCACCGGAGAGCGCGTTAAGCGAGATTATTGTTAATCGGTCGGCGAAGTTGGTTTAAGCTTAAGATTAAAATTTTCAACCGTGTTTCTAACCTTAAAACGTCAATGAGAAGATTTTGATTTAAAAGTTGTGAATACTTTGAGTTTTCACGAGTATAATTATAAGTGTTGGTTCATTACTAGACATCAACTACCTATGTAAACATGGAAATTGAAGACAAAATATTCATAGATGATGGTGATATCTTAGATATTATAAATTTTGGATTTCCCAGGAGGCTGTATGAAAGAAGTGATTATTTTGATATTATGGACAACATGAGTTTTTTAGGAGATTTCAGCTAACTAAAGAAACCACATTGGTCTTTTTGTCTTCAATAGTATTTTTTATATTTATTTGAAATCAAACTTATTAAATGATTTCTTTCTTGCGGTGTAAAATTTGGGATTCTTTTAGGTTCCCCATCGCCAGCCTCATCTTTTACAACTTGCGGCAAAGAATTTGCCACATGCCTTGAATACATTTTCACACACCGGAATAAAATAGTGTGTTTACCGTAAGAATTTTATATTAATTACTGGTAATAACAATTAAATTCTATAAATGTACATTAATTACTACACATAAATTGCAATCACAAAGTCAAATTTTCTAACTTCAGAATGACTGCGGAAAGGTCACTTTAAATAAAATCTGACAGGCAGCAAATTTAAAATTTTGAATAGACTTTAAAAAAGGGAAATAACTTCACAACCGTAGAAAAAATAGTATGTAACACACATGTGGCAAGCTTCATTGCAAAACTCGTATGATAGGAACACTCGCTGCGCTTGTATTCCTACTTTCATACATCGTTTTGCAATGAAGCCCTTGCCACACTTGTATTACAATCTACTATTATTTATGACAGTATAACCACTCATTGTGTTAAACATTTTCTTCTGTCAGAACTTTTAACTGACTTTTCAGTATTTCCACGTTCATAATTTCTTAATCTCCAACGTCTTGATTTTTTTCACTTATTTTATCACATTCGTGACATTTAATTATTGGTTTTCTGATCTCGCTAACAAATGCCTGTTGCATTTTTGAAATATGTCATGAAGTCATTTCATATAGCCTTGATTTGATTGAATCACCAGTAATTGCTATTCCACTTGATTCGATTCCATAATAAATCGTTTGAACTCATCTGTCAACACAGCCAATAATATTGATCCAACCCATTCGTCATTTATATCAAAGCCGATACCATTTAATTTATTTGCCGTACCGATGACTACTGAGATAAAGTCATCCATAGCTTCTGAATTTTCTAGATTCGTTGACAGTAATTTTCTCAACAATCCAATACATCTTGACAAGCCTTTGTCTTCAAACATTGCTTTCAATGTCAACCATGTCAAATGCTGTTTCACAATTTTAAATATGTACGTATAAATTCGATTCAATTGACAAAATAATTTAAGCTTTCGATTTTTTCAATTTCCCAACATCTGCCTCCACACAAGTTGTACTCTTATCCGTCGATGGTTTTGTTGTTTCTTCTAAACCGTTTAATTCGAGAAGTGATTTAATTGCAAATGCCCAAGTTTGATAATTTTCTGATCCTTTCAAATTATCGATGGTATTTCCATTCTGTTTGGTCGATAACGCCATCTTAGCAAATTTCACAATGATAATATACTATATCATTAATGGAAATATATTGATCAATTTATTGTCTTCAAGAAATTAATTGTCAAACTACAATTGCCCAATGATTATCGATGAAAAATTTTATTCTCTCGACTATTCTACCATTGACAGTATTGCAAAGACTTACTTTACACTTCACTCTACTCACTTATAGCCGCGGTTATCTGGGCCCACAACCTATCGAGCAGAGAGAAGAAGCACAGAATATCTTTCAGAGTGTCTTTAGTATTACTCAAAATTGACAAATCATTTCATAAGTAACTACTTATAATTATTAATTGTCCTTAAGGGCATAACACAAAATAAGTGTGAGTTTACATTTTCAACACAATCTTTAACGGATCCACTTGAAACTTTTTTAAATCGCTTCGTTTATTATCAATATAGAAATTTCTATACTGTGTGTAATTTCCAAATCATTTGAAAGAATCATTTACGATAGAACTATATCATTTACAAAAAAATTTTTTAGTATTCTTACGGTTTTTCAACATGGTTTTGCTGCTGGAAAATCGACAGAGACAGCAATTTGTTACTTGCTAAATCATTTACATACCTGTCTAGATAGTAGCAAAGTTGTGGTCTCGATAATGTTCAATTTAACAAAAGCTTTCGATACCGCAGATAATTCTTTAATAAAACTATATAGCATTGGGATAAGAGGGGATTTACTATCATGGATTAATAGCTACATAAAATGTAGAACCCTAAAAGTACAGCTTAGACGCATATTCAGATACTCATGACGAAATGTTTGGAGTACCTCAAGGCTCTGTTGTGGGCCCTCTACTTTTCATGACATGTATATAAATAATCTCCAGAATTGCCTAACAACTGGTCAGTTGACAATATTTCCTGATGAAATTACTGTGACCCTAGCATCGGATTCAATAGAACAGCTACATTCACTCGTTGATCAAACATTTCAACAGATCACTACTTGGGCTCAAGAAGACAAACTAATTTTGAATGTAAATAAGACATTGCGAACTTTACTTTGCAAAAACAATTGCTGCATGGTTTAATGTTGGACGACAGAACCATTTTATGAGAAAATGCAAAATTGCTTGGTATTCACCTAGATAGCAAATTGCTGTGGAGTAAAAATATCAATCACGTATGCTCAAAGCTTAACAAGGCCTATTTTGCTATATTACAATTGAAAGTGCACTTGATGAAACGAGGTTATTGAATATATACTATGCTCGTGCCTACTCTCATATCTCCCTCAATTTCATCGCCTGGGGTAATTCGAAAGATAGGTCTAGAGTATTCATTAGCCAAAAAAGACTTATTAGGCTTATATTTAGAATGGTACAACGAGAGCTGCGCATAGATGCTCAAAAAGAAAAAAATTCTGACTGTATCATGTATATTCATTCAAAATGCTTGATATGCACTAAAAAAATATAGCACTATTCACTCAAAGACAAGATTGTCGTTCATATAGTACTAGACATGGAGATATACTTAGTATATTGTTATTAGCCCTGCCAATGAATGTTCAATAACGGGGTTTAGAGGGAAATGCCGAGATCACAATTTTTGACTTGAGAGCTGTGTTTGGACTATTTAGGAGGTAAACATACCAGAAATCGACGAATACAGGAGGAGCGGGGGGTGCAGGGGGGCGCGAAGAAGGTCCAGATTTTTTATTTTTCGCTCATATCTCGAAAACGGTTGGCCATAATTGAAAAGTAGCTATATGCAAACGGTATAAACATACATGTGTGTGTGTGTGTGTATACCGTTTCTTGTAAACACGATAACTTCTGTTAGACTTAAAATATTTAATTACAATTTGGAACATATGTAAAACAGCATAGTACAATAATTTCTATTGAAATTTGGCCATATCTGTATACGCACACACACACTTACAGACACAAAGACATTTTTTATTCGATATTTGAGTTCGGTCTGCTGTATAACACATTTTTTTCCACGATGATTATTAATTTTTTTTAAGTTTATAATAAATTTATAATAAAGTTGGAATACAGTTAAAAGATATGCAATCCATTACTGAACCATAACAGATACGCCAAAAATTAATAGAAACATTATTGTAGAAAATTTAGTTAATCGGCTTTAATTTTGCATATAACCACTTTTTGATTATGGCTAACCGTTTTCGAGATATGATCAAAAACAAAAAACCGGGACCTTCAACGCGTCCCCTGCACCTCCCTGCACCTCCGTACCTCCTATGTTCGGTAAGTTTACTTCCTAAATATTCCAAACACAGCCTTTGAGTCAAAAATTGTGATCTCGGCATTTCCCTCTAGAAACCATTCATTGACAGGACTATACACCGCACAGCCAATTATAAACATTCTCCACAATATAATTGCATTTTGCTTTTTAATAGTCTGTCTGTAGAAATAAGAAATATGCAAAACTACAAAAAATACAAAACTTTGGTTAAAGGCATTCTACTTAGAGGTGGTTTCTATAGTATACAGGACTCTTTAAATAGAGAATCTGTGGCCTTATAAGATTTTAAATTAAATCTGTGATATATACTTTTTTATATCCATAATTGTAATGTTCTTTATTATGCTTATCTTTACTTGTGTGTATAGTTTCCTAGAATATTATAAAAAATCACAAAGCTTTGCCGCAAATCACCTTAGGATAGAGCGGGGAATGCCTTATTTTTCTACATCATATTAAATAATAAATATAATGTATTACTTAATACATAAAACATCGTGATTCTCATGTAAAGTATGTTCTGGCATGATTAAAATAAGAAATTAACGGAAACACACCTGTATCAATTAGATATAATTACTCAACTCCCTCCTAACAGTTACTATAGCAACGATAACCAGCTTTAGGCGTCAAATATTTTAGGAGGGAGTTGCGTAATTATATCAAAATAATTTGAATAATTGGTTATCGTTCCAGATCCAGACACACTGCAATCAGAATGCAATATGGTACATTCTCTATCTTTTCACTAACTCAAGATAAGGTTTTGCACCCTGTGATGGGTTGTTTTCATGAACTAGGTCATAACAGATTTATGGTTCATTCCTATTAATAAAGCTTATAGGGTTCAAGCTTTTTGCCAGTTATTGAAGCTTTAATGCGGTTTTGTATAATATTGGGGTAGTTTTCACCCTCTCAAGGGTGTGTCTCAATTACTTTGTGTAAGCCCTAGTCAACACCTTCGTTTATGCATTCAGCCAATAGACTTATACTATATTTCTGTTCATGGAAACTCTGTAACTCAATAACATAATTTTTCCATATTTTCATCCTTATATAGGGGATGTTTCTGGCCCTTCTAAATTAATCAATGAATATATGGATTCGTCGATATTAGATATGAATTCTCCGTCAAAAAAAACTAAGAATATCTTGATTGCTCTGCCATAGCTGATGAGTATTCATTTTCTGTGGGGTGGTGTATTACCTCCACATCCAATGGGAGTACAGTATGACAAAAAATTTTTATTGTTCAGATGGGCTTAGAATGTCATGAAACGTCGAGATTTTAAGTTTGAGAGAAAAAATTCTGTCTGTCTGTCGGTCTGTAACTTTCTTTTTGTGCGCACGTTTACTCTGGAACCGTTTAAGATATTGACTTAACATTTGGTACACGTATGTATTTTAATGTGGTCTGGAACTAGATTATATTTTCATCTTGTTCCATCGAAGGGTTGGGGGTGAATTTGCGGTAAATAGGTAAATCAAGCAGGTAAGAGTCCAGAAAATTGGTATTGGTATACACAAAAGAAGCTAAGGTCTCAAAAAAATTTTTGGCATTAGCCACTCCCATTACCACCCCTATTACTAAAGGGGATGAAAAAAAATGTGTACAAGAACCGGAAACCTCAATATATTTTTTTACCTCATCCACCCCCACTACCACCTCCATATCACCATCCCCACTCCACTACCGATGTGGGGTATCGTTTTATAGGTTTTTGTGGTACAGGATTTCAAATATTATATTATTAAAGTTCCATAAGCAATTATTTCCACATACAAAATTTTTTCGTTGTGAGTGACTTGGATAGAAAATTTGGATGTGGAAGTAGTGATTCCTTGGGCAGCGGTTTTTTTAATAGCATCACGCATATCACTACTTCAATCCATCATATCTCACAAACCAAACATATGCTCATTTTGAAATTTTGTACCCAGGATTAACAATTATTTAGCACTTAGTTTGAAAGAAAATTCGCGGGCTAGAAATTGGGCGATTTTTGGGGTCCCTCTTTCCATTCACTCAACAAATTAATGTTTGATATTACCTTTTACATTCGTACTATATATAAGCCTTATCTTTTTCTAGACAATATTTTTCTATTCTATTACTTGGTAGATAAATATTTATATGTATATTATTTAAGTATCATGCATGCGAAATTTTCAGACTCATAAGAAAATTTTTGAATTTATATTGACGTTCTACTTCTGAAAACGGTAATATAACTACTAGTATTAGGTAAGAAATCTTTTACCGACAAACACTTTAAAATACAAATTACAAAATGAGTAATGAGTAAAGATAGTAAGCAGCAGCTAATATCGGCGCTACGAGTTACCGCGGCTAGGTAAAAAGAAGAACATTTCCGGTCGCCTCAATTTGCAAAACGGGAATCTAGAAAATAAAATTCATATACTAAAATATTGTCAGTTTCAAATTATAAAAAAATTACTGATACCGCACAAACCACTATATAGGCATGCTTGATTTTTCTCGTATTTATATTCTAATTGTATTAAAATAGCTGTATCTCGCGTTGTCAGAAAGCTGTTCATCCGATTTTAAATACGATGCTGTATAACACTTATAATGCAATGCAACTAGTGTAAGCATCAGGCGTTTAAAAACAAGTTAGGTACACTTTTTGTAGCAATTAAAGAAGACGATGTTTATCAGATCTCTTATTAATAGTTCATGATCTGATGGCTGCCATCTATACGGGATCAACATGGAAAATGTCAACTTTAACAAATTACATTTTACGTACGACTTGCTGCCTTGAATTTTCATTAGCATTCAACAGGTTTTCTTAGGTACACCATGGATTGGTATTAAATTGTGCGGCCACAAGATGGACTGTGCAGGTACAATTCTATAAGGAATTGACGTCACGTTGCAAGAGGAATATAAAGCTCTCTATCTTTAAACTGAATCTTTAAGAGTGTTTATCATTTCAACTTTTGTGTTAATCAGTTTTTTTAATAGTTTATAAATGAAGAAATAACAACTAATTATGATGTATATATCTACCAGGAAGTATACTTTGTATGCGTTTTTGATGAACTTAGCAGCATAATTTCGTTAAGATGTTGACTTCATATTAGGACCGCAATTCATAAACCGGCAAAACTGACATAACTCTTTATAATAAATACTAATCGAAAATATGTCTGGTAAGAACATTTTGGAGGAAAGTTACTAAAAATAACTGCAAGGACATACGAAAATGGCATCTATAGGGTACGCTAACTTTGTGTAGACTTACTCTTACGATTACCACTATCATGTTATTTTTGCAATTCAAAATTAATAGTAATAATAAATAATTAATATACTCATTCATCAAGTTTTTTTTTTGCAAAAATATTGTAAGTTGTATTTTTTATTAGCATTCGGGAATATTTTGCCAAGTTGGCGGATTGGGGGGAGGGAGGAGTGAGTTAGCGGCCATCTTTTTGAGAAGTTCAAATGGAAATATCTCATGAACCGCTGATGTTGCTACGAAAATAGTGAAGTCCTGTTTTATTCAGTAACTCTAGCCAAAACTAAGACCAACGAATTGTTAAAGATGAGCAGAAAACAGCTGAGTTGTGCACTGTGTAGTGGGCACCTTAACAGGACTTTGCACATTAAACAAACACCTAACCAATATAGAGGTTAGAGAATCCAAAATTCAGGATGTGTGGTGAGGATGAGGAAACTAAAAGCATGTTATGTGACTGGAAAGTTTTTATATTTAGGGGGACCATCTGTGACCTTGGAAGAGAAAGCCATAGCTTCTATCGACAATATGCTTGCATTTTTGCGAGAGACGGGACTAATGAGATAACGAGCCTATGAGGTAAAATTGCTTCAGTTTTCTATAAATTCCTTCAGACACTTACTTTCATAGACATATCTCTTTACGAGGTACAGCGCGTCATAGTTTGTAGAAAGTAGTTTTTGCGAATTATTTCGTAAACTATTGATCGCACATTAAATTGTCAAATGATGGCAGATTACTAAATCCTCTACAATTTCTGTCACAATTACTTTTTTGTAGAGCTAATGGTATAGGGAGCAATATCCTATCTAAAGTTATACAACATTTGCTTTTAAAAAAATAAATATGTAATTTCAAGCTTGTAGAGTATTAAATTTCCTGCAATTTTTATTTTAGCTTAGTGACTTACTAATTGACAGAAAAGGTAATAATGCAGTTTTATTATCTAGTGCCTAATTTATTGGGTCGTTTGCGTGACAGCCAAAAACCTGTTATAGCTAGAATGCCCTCACCATATTTTTTTGCTAAGCGGTTTTGTATAAAAAAATAGTAGAACAAATATTGTGAAATAATTTTGAAAAGGTACAATCAATATTTTCGTAGTTTGTAACAACAATAATAAATTATTTTAAATAAATTCATTATGCACAGCTTTCTCTTTGTACGCCACTGACGGCTTTATTTAAACAAATAACTTATACAAATATTTTACCAATCGATAGAAGAAATAATAGTCTTTATTTTTTATATCTTGTAGAATTTTGATTTATTGGGCCGTTTTAGAGATATAGCTAATCATGTGTCGTTGTTGGAAGGTTCCTCCCCCTTTTTTTTGCTGTGGTGCCTTAAAAAAAAAAAGAAAATATCAAAAAGCAAAATAAAGGTCTTATGCAAAATTTTACACTCTATCGAATGGCGCCAAAATCAATCCTCCAGCTCCTACCGTTTTTGAGAAAAAAAATATACAGTGTGTCCCACTTTTCACGGTAATACCTGAGCTACAAAAGCTCAGTTATTAGTCACCCAATTTTAACCAAGTTTGGATAGGTATCAAAGACCTTTATTATACCTTTTTTAAGTAAAACAAAACTTATTTCAGTCATTGGCGTGCATTTTTATTATGAAAAAAAGGGTCGATTTTTCGAGAAATTATATTAGGCATTTTTTTTTTCTGAAGAACTAATGTAATATTATTGATCAGCATGCTGTAGAACCGCTATATCCAGAATTTAACAATGGTTTTTGAATTACGGCCCACTTAAAATTACCTATTTTAAACATTAAATAATCAATAAATTGGTAACGAAATTTTTTTCAAAAAAATGTCATTCTTTATTTTCTCTTTAAATTCGTTTTTTTCTACCACCCCATATCATCGATACTTTCAAATTCGGTAATTCTTAATGCCCGAATAATTTAGAGGTCTGATGAAAATGAAGAATTACTTTTTTTCGAAAAATATTTCGTTACCAATTTATTGATTATTTAATGTTTAAAATAGGTGATTATAAGTGGGCCGTAATTCAAATACCAAAAATCAAAATGTTAAATGTTCAATTCTGTATATAGCGGTTCTACAGCATGCAATAATATTGCATTAGTTTTTCAACAAAAAAATGCCTAATATAATTTCTCGAAAAATTGACCTATTTTTTTCATAATAAAAATGCACGCCAATGACTGAAATAAGTTTTGTTTTACTTAAAAATTGGGTGACTAATAACTGAGCTACAAAAGTGTTACCGTGAAAAGTGGGACACACTGTATATAAGCATATACAGGTAGCTCCTTTGAGGGGGAGCAGTGGGAACAGGCATGATTTATCGAGGTGGGTTTGTCCGAAAATCTACTTATTTTGACTAGTTCAATTTATGGTTAAAAGGATTTGCTATTACTCAAAAGTGGAAGAATCGAGGCATTTTCGAGACGCCAGTCACTACACAATTTCAAACTTTTTCCAGAAGTTATAAGAACTAGTTTTTTCAAAATTTTTTGTTAACTATTGGCATGAAAATCTGTATTTGCTTTGCTAGCGCTCTTAACTGATGTTTGACTTTTTATTCATTTTTACGAAGTAATTCACTAAGGGCCGGTACTTTCATCTCCAGTTAAATCTATTCGATAGATAGATCCCATGTAAACAATTATTGTTACAATTGTATCCTAGAAAATTATCTAAAGAATAAATTTAACGAGAGATGAAAATAACGGCCCTTAGTAATGTAAGAACATGACCCGTTAAATAATTGAAGACCTAAGTGGATAAAGGTGTTATGTCGCATTTTTAAAAAAAATTACTTTATGCAATTTTTGAATATAGATTTAACACCCAATAAACGGTGAATTCTAAATTTGTAATATTTTATAGAAACTTTTTAATTATAAAGGCGCCATGTCATACATACAACCAGTAATTTTAATGGATGTACACAGTTTTGGACAGAAAAATCTAGTTTCATAACAGCTTGATATTGTTCTTTAATATTAGTGTAAACAAAAGAATATAACCCAAGTTTATCTATTTTATGAGGTATTATTCGTTTGAATCGAAGACAGAATAAATAAGTTCCGACTCAAAACAGTTTTGTTTAATTTACTCAAAACTTTAAAAGGGTGACATAACACCTTTATCCACTTAGGTCTTCAATTGTGTATGGTGAGCGAGCGAAGTAAGAGTACCCTTAAATCGAATATTTGAATTGTGGACATCGGGTCGAAAACGTATTTTAGAATATGGCGGACTGTCAATATCGCCTATTTTTCATATCAATCCAGTTATATAACTTCAATGTGTGGCTAAAACGATCATACTTCCACGTTTGCTTATACCGAAAAACCGAGGCCAAAGGAATTACTACTCCTACATCGAGATTTTGCATCCAAGTCTCTCACAACGAAAAATAATTCATAAAAACAAATCCTTTAAGTTACTCTGTATATTAAATATTTTATTACACAAATAGCACTTAAATGATTTGTTTTTATGAATATTAGCGTGGCGGCTTAGCCTACAAGACCAGGAATGTTGCATTACAAACATTATATGTAAACATGTTCACCTTTTCACAGTGTGACATCAAATATTAATAAGTAATATGTTATTCCTATTTATCTATATATTAATCTTGTTCTATCCTCCATCATCAAAATATTCACCCTAGCAGAATTAAACGGGCGGTATATTCTCCAAGCTTGGAGGGAAGTTAAGGTGGCGTTTATCCCAAAAATAGGCAGACGTCCACCAGACATGTCTAAATCTTATCGCCCCATCAGCTTAACCTCTTTTCTCCTTAAAGCAATGGAGAAAATACTAGATCAACAGATTAGAAGCGAAATCATTACAGATAAACCGCTTCACTCGAAACAATTTGCCTATCAACCTGGTAAATCAACAATAAATGCTCTACATGGCATGGTCAAAGGCATCGAAAAGACATTTACAGCAAAGGAACTGGCTCTGTGTGCTTTCATAGATATAGACAACACCTCCTATGAATCAATTCAACGAGACACGGAAAATAGGGGAATACACTCCTCAACAATCAGATGGATACAATCCATGCTAAGAAACAGAATAATTACCACAAATGTGGGGAATGAGTCGGCCACCGTGACTGCAGTTAGAGGTTGTCCACAAGGTGGAGTTTTATCGCCCTTGCTGTGGTCAATGGTAGTCGACGATCTTTTCCATAAACTGAGTAATTGTGGCTTCAACGTTCAGGGCTACGCTGATGACCTGGTTGTTACTGTGAGAGGCAAGGCTGAGGTTATGATCTCAAACCACATGCAAATTGCCTTAAACATAATATCTAAATGGTGCTCGTCAGAGGGTTTTAGTGTCAATCCGAGCAAAATAGTTATTGTTCCATTCACCAAAAGGAGAAAACTCAATTTGAATCAATGTTAAATGGAACAGTACTGAGTTT
This sequence comes from Rutpela maculata, assembly GCA_936432065.2. Lineage (NCBI taxonomy): Eukaryota > Metazoa > Arthropoda > Insecta > Coleoptera > Cerambycidae > Rutpela > Rutpela maculata. The sequence continues at coordinate 62,988,849 of OW386286.2, forward strand.
TTCCAGTGAAGTTAAGTATCTAGGAGTAATCCTAGACCAAAAACTCACCTGGAACTCACACTTAGAAAGGACACTTACCAAAGCAATGACGGCTATTTGGACGTGCCGTAGGCTGTTTAAGACTTAGGGTCTGAAGCCGAAAATGATACATTGGTCCTACCTTTCGGTACCTACGCATCATGTGTATGGTGTATGGTGGCCAAAAACAGAAGAAAAAATAGCACAGAAATTGGAACGCCTTGCCCGCCTAGGGAATACAGGAGTAATGCGCTCATGTCCCACGGCAGCTATGGCGGCAATGCTGGACTTACTTCCACTGCATTTGCATGTAAGGAAGGAGGCAGCACTTAGTACCTTAAGGCTGCATCAGGCGCTTAAATTCAGACCAGGCGACCTGGTTGGTCACTTAAGGATTCTGGAGTTAATACAGTTCGAATCCATGATCAAACCCACTGTCTCAATGTCAATCAAGCATGACTTTGACTGTCCGTTTGATGTGCTAAGTGAAAGCCGTCAGGCGGGCAGGGTCGAAGCACTGCAGTTGGAGAAAGAGTCACACATCTGCTACACAGATGGATCAAAGATGGATGAAGGGGTTGGTGTGGGCGCAGCAGGGCCTAAATGCAGGCTATCTAAAGCCCTTGGTAACACCCCAACCACCTTACAGGTAGAAATTTATGCTATAGATCAATGTGCCTAGGAATGCCTAAATAGAGGCACTCGAAGGGCAAAGATCTATATACTTTCAGATAGCCAGGCAGCATTAAAGGCTCTCAGGTCCTATGGCAAAAAACAAGATTAATGTGGGTGAAAGGACATGAGGGAATAGAAGGCAACGAATTGGCTGATAGCCTCGCAAGAAAAGGGGCTGAAGCCCCGTTTTTTGGAGCCGAACCGTTCTGTGGCTTATCCAAGGGACACATAACGGAGAAGGTCCTAAAATGGGAAAAGGAAGAAAAGAAGTTCTACTGGAGGAACACTCCAGGCCAAAGACAAGCGAAAAGGTTTATAACCTATTCAACAAAGAATGCCGCAAGACTTCTCGTACTTGAAAAGTCCGATCTAGGGCTGATCACAGGCCTTCTAACTGGCCATTGCCCCTTGAGATATCATCTCAAGAACATGGGTATGGCAGAAGATGACAAATGCAGATGCTGTGAAGCTGCAACTCAAACTGCGGAACATATACTTTGTGAATGCAAGGTGCTAATCCGCATTAGGCTAAATTAGGTAGAATAGGCGGAATTAACGACTGAAGACATAGGGAAATTAGCTCCCATGAAAATCGCAAGCTTTGCAAAAAGTCTTGGAATTCTAGGCAACAACTAGATGCAGGGTAATTCGCAAAAGACCTTTTAGGTCGAGGTGAAGAAAGGCCAACCCAGGGCCAAGCGACCCCTTAAACAATCTACAATCCTCCATCTCGTCCCACTTTGTCCCACCTTCCCTTAATTACCCTTGATTACCCACTAATTACATTTAATTACCCTTAGTTGCCTCCTTAATTACCCTTGCCACCTGAATATCCCCAGTAGTTATCCATTAATTACCCTTAACTACCCCCACTAATTCCCACTTTTTCTCACATTTTCCTATCTTGTCTCAGCTTACTCTAATTACCCGTAATTGCCTTTAGTTGCCCTTAATTGTTCGTTAATTATTTTTAATCACCCTTAATTACTTTTAATTATCCTCTAATTACCCTTAATTACCCCCATCCGCTAATTAACCTCCCACTAATTGCCTCCCTTAATTACTCATTAATTACCTTTAATAGCTCAACCACTAATTACCCGATAATTACCACCTTGTCCCACCTTCCCTAATTATCCTTAATTACCTTTAATTGCCCTTAATTATCTTTACATGCTAATTACCTGCTAATTATCTGTTAATTGCCCCACGTCTCCCGTGAAGTCATGGAGAAGGATGGAGAGAGGAGGCCTAGGACCTATTGTAATACCCTACTCCGGCGAACTTTCGAAAATATGTGGAAATCCTATAAAACGATATACCATATCGATAGTGGGGGTGGGGGTAGGAGGTGGTAGTGAGGGGGATGAATTAAAAAAAATGTTGAGACCTTTGGTTCTTGTACAAAATAAATCACAATTTTATTTTTTCATCCCCTTTTATAATGGGGTGGGGATGATAATTGGGGTGGCTAATTCCGAAAAAAAATTTGAGACCTTGGTTTCTCTTATATATACTGAATACAAATTTCATGGTTTGTTACTTGCTTTATTTACTTATTTACCCCCATTTACCCCCCCCCCCCCCCCCCACCCAACCCTTCAACGGAATAAGATCAAGATATAATCTAGTTCCAGATCTCGTTAAAATACATATGTGTACCTTTCAAGTCAATATCTTAAACGATTCCAGAGTAATCGTGCGCACAAAAAAAAGTTAGACACAGAAATTATTTTTGCTCAAACTTAAGATCTTGACTTTTCATGACATTCTAAGCCTATAAAAATTTTCAATTTCCTTTTTGCGTTACTGTAATTCCACTGGATGTGGAAGTAATTAACCGCAGACAAGAATTCTGAAGTTACTGTCTACTGTCGCCACGTGCCGCTCAGGTAATAAACTCAATCACTTTGATTTACTCTCATTTTGCTTAATTTCCATGGAAAAGTATTATGAATGTAAAAGTCTTCTCTAGAGGAATAGCAGATTTTTAGAAGTACGAATTTAAATAAATTCATACTTCAAAAAATCTGCTATTCCCTAGTACAAATGTACTCAAGATATATTATTTTATTTTTACTAATTTTTCGGTAAATAAAAACATATACATGAACAGTTTTAAAATCAGCTGATATAAAATTGTGTCTGTACACACTTCCAGTCTTATAATTTATAAATTATAAGAAACATAAATTTAAACAATTCACGTTGTGCATAAAATACGGTTCTGGAATTGCAACTTGACATACAAAACCTGCATATGAGACACCCTGTATATGTGTAGAACTAAAATTGTATCATGTATTTGTAATTCTATATGTTTATTCTTCAGCAATTAGTTCGTCCTTATAACAATACAACAAATGAATATGGCCTTGGGTAACTTCAGTAGATACGTAAAATATTTTAATGTCTGTCAGCAGATCAGGCAATGCATTTATAGAACTTCAGCCGTTTTAATCAGATGTCGAAATAGTTATGAAGAATAATGCACTTGTACGCCGAAGTGCTTAATAAATGCTCTCTGATATCTTAATTACTGGTTCTCGCATAAAATACTTCACAACTTACCTATCACAGCGTCTCAGCTAGCATACCATAATACCTAGCATTTTGTGGCCGAACAAATAAAATAACTTATCATTGCTCTGCGAGCCCGAGAGACTCGTTATTCTCTAACAATATGAGAACCCATACGGATGCCGCTGGAATTGATGCTAATTAGAAAAGAAATGACGTGATTCTAGCGCCCTACCTACGCCGCATGTAGGTACTGACCATTAGTCGAGTAGTATAACTACCAGCATCACTGAAAATGACTGGTAACTCTGAACTATCCCGCAAAAAGTATAGATATAAAATTTGTATAATAAAGATTAAAAGTTGTGCGTATCGCTATCGTTTGTGGATAAATATGGAAGTAATTACTTTGGGTTTTTAGAGACGCGATTCGTTCAACATATTTAAGATAATTTTGTTTAATCACTTTATACATGATAACCATTAGCTGTGTAGCTCGAATCACATACAGTTTTCATTTCGAAGCGAGAATACTGTACATTGTATTAGAATAGAATTGAATGACTTTTATTGGTTCATATGTAATTAAATTGCAATACCCATTGCATTGTCGTAGAAAATTTCAGACAGATTTATGGTTACTGAAGCGCAGTAATTACTCTTACGCAGCAGGCTGTGACTGATGATACTATGACAACATTGTTACTGTTTGACATTTTGTATTATTATTTGGATCAAAATAGATTACACAGAAGCAGAAAAGTTTGATACATTATAAGAATAAAAATAAAATCCTGAGATGAATAATATTTTCTAACATAAAATAACAACGACAAATTTACACCAGCGCTAGCATTAGATTCATCAACTATTAATTGTTCAAAATGGCCACCATTATTTAAAATAGAAAGCTCATACCTTTTTATTAAATTATTTAAACAATTAGAAACAGAGCTATTATTGTCCCTGTTTAATTCGTAAATTGTTTCCTTAATTTTAGTTTTTATTATTTCAACATTCTGATTAAAATCATAATTCACTTTAAATACCCCCACAAAAATGCATCCAAATGTGTTAAATCAGGGCTGTTTGGTGGACATGGAATTGGTCTGCCATTACCAATCCAAATATGAAATTGACCATTAAAATGCTCCTTGCCATTTAAATGCTTCCTAACTTCCAAAATAGTGTGTGGAATCGCTCCGTTGTGCTGCCAAATTACTTCAGTTCCTCATCAGAAAAGTGTTCCTTTAAGTTCACGTGATGCATTCCATAAACTAATTTCAGGATTTTCTAGAACAAATTTTTTACTTAGTCAAACATCTCAAGCAGGCTATCAGAATACATGTTTTTAGTCATATAAGTCTTGTTTTACAGTATTTAGTAGTAATACGGACTCGGTAATAAAAACTTTAAATTTACTTTTGACTTTTAATTTTGATAAAATATATTGTAGTAAAGTTATCATTAAAAAAATTCAAAATATAACGTCCTTCATTTTCGTTTGCCCTACCGGTACGTTTTTTTCACTTAAAATTGAAGAGCTAAGTGGATAAAGGTGTTATGTCACAAAAACACGTTATTGAGTAATTTAACTCGAAAGTTTTTAGGCGAGAACTTTTTTGTTATAACGACTATATAGCTTGCATTTTGCGATGATATTGACATTTGATGTACTTTTCAGAGATAAATAACTAAAGTTGTCAGTTGTCATTATTTTCGAAAATTTTAAAAAATTAATGTACATAACACCTTTATCCGTTCATAAGTTTCTCTGAAATGAATAAGGAATTAGTGAATAAAAGTGTTAAGAAATTAAACATATTTTATTATTATTAAAACATTGTACAATTTTTAGGTAGTCGGACAGTTCTACGGTTTTGAGCCACAGTTTGGTCATTTCCAAGTATGTTGTGATAATACGGCCTTACCATTCATTTATGGATGGTAATTGTTCTTTAAGATTGGCCAGTTTTCCTACACTTAGGCTGCCCTTGTTTTCATTAAACACCGTTAGAGCAATATCGTCGGAATTTATCTTATGCATATTTCTTTTCTTTAAAATATCGACCTTGTAAAATGGAGTTATTTCTTCTAGTGATGTAATAGTAGCACCCATAGGTGCCATTTTATACCGTCGCGAAAAGAAACCTTTTCATTGTTCAAGTTTTTCTTCCTGTTGTACAAATTGAGTTTTGAGGCAATTCCATCAATATCCTTGAAATGATTCTTCATATCTATGACAACGGCGTCTTTGGGAGTTTTTAAAATTTCTCGATACTGGTCCGGAACGTAGATGTTTTGATGTTTCCTTAAAATTTTCTCGACTCTGCCAAAGTCTCTGTCTGAATCTAAATAAGAATGTCCCACCTTCGAAAATTTATGGTCGATAACTTTAAATTCTCTCTTTAAAAACAAATAACTGGTAAAGTGTAATGATATTGAAGTTTTTATTTTGTCCACCACAGGAGTCGGGCCATTTTATAATGTGATCGATCTTTTCTTAGAAATATTCATTGTAAATTTGTGAAAAGGTATGTAAGCAACTAGCAACTTCTAGGCTTTCACGGCTGGCCATATCTTCAGTCCATGTGAAAAAGAACGTTTTTTTTTTTCAGTATTCCTCAATGTATGTATGCCAAGGTTGTAAAACCACATTTGACGAAGGTAAAATGCTTTCGATGTACTTAATTTTGGCAGCGGCATGGTTTGCTGAAGATCTAAAGTAAGAAAGCAAATCGTTCTATCTACTGTAACTTTTGCTCCGTCACGCTTTTGTTGTTCGAAAGCTAGTTTGTAATTTTTTCCGTATTCTTTAGTATTATTTCCAGCATCACATTTGGGAAAAAATGTGAGTCATTTCATGATCTCAATTAAACAATTTTGAATACCATGGACGTAATTTCAGCATTTTTATTGGGTAGGCAGGGATTTTTCACAGATAACCCAATAGATGTAAGCATAGCGAACCCTGTAATTCTTAAACGATAACCTTACAAACCCAAATGACCTTTGACTTGATTGGCGTAATTATCATACTTATTATTTTTTCCGCAAGAATTTCGGAATTCGCCAGATTTGCCTTAAACAATTTAATGCTCTTTCAAAATATTGGGTGGGCAGAAGCCATACCAGATATCAGTTTTGCTCTTGTCATAAAAATTTCTATTTTTGCTCAAACTTAAGATCTTGACTTTTCATGACATTCTAAGCCTATAAAAATTTTCAATTTCCTTTTTGCGTTACTGTAATTCCACTGGATGTGGAAGTAATTAACCGCAGACAAGAATTCTGAAGTTACTGTCTACTGTCGCCACGTGCCGCTCAGGTAATAAACTCAATCACTTTGATTTACTCTCATTTTGCTTAATTTCCATGGAAAAGTATTATGAATGTAAAAGTCTTCTCTAGAGGAATAGCAGATTTTTAGAAGTACGAATTTAAATAAATTCATACTTCAAAAAATCTGCTATTCCCTAGTACAAATGTACTCAAGATATATTATTTTATTTTTACTAATTTTTCGGTAAATAAAAACATATACATGAACAGTTTTAAAATCAGCTGATATAAAATTGTGTCTGTACACACTTCCAGTCTTATAATTTATAAATTATAAGAAACATAAATTTAAACAATTCACGTTGTGCATAAAATACGGTTCTGGAATTGCAACTTGACATACAAAACCTGCATATGAGACACCCTGTATATGTGTAGAACTAAAATTGTATCATGTATTTGTAATTCTATATGTTTATTCTTCAGCAATTAGTTCGTCCTTATAACAATACAACAAATGAATATGGCCTTGGGTAACTTCAGTAGATACGTAAAATATTTTAATGTCTGTCAGCAGATCAGGCAATGCATTTATAGAACTTCAGCCGTTTTAATCAGATGTCGAAATAGTTATGAAGAATAATGCACTTGTACGCCGAAGTGCTTAATAAATGCTCTCTGATATCTTAATTACTGGTTCTCGCATAAAATACTTCACAACTTACCTATCACAGCGTCTCAGCTAGCATACCATAATACCTAGCATTTTGTGGCCGAACAAATAAAATAACTTATCATTGCTCTGCGAGCCCGAGAGACTCGTTATTCTCTAACAATATGAGAACCCATACGGATGCCGCTGGAATTGATGCTAATTAGAAAAGAAATGACGTGATTCTAGCGCCCTACCTACGCCGCATGTAGGTACTGACCATTAGTCGAGTAGTATAACTACCAGCATCACTGAAAATGACTGGTAACTCTGAACTATCCCGCAAAAAGTATAGATATAAAATTTGTATAATAAAGATTAAAAGTTGTGCGTATCGCTATCGTTTGTGGATAAATATGGAAGTAATTACTTTGGGTTTTTAGAGACGCGATTCGTTCAACATATTTAAGATAATTTTGTTTAATCACTTTATACATGATAACCATTAGCTGTGTAGCTCGAATCACATACAGTTTTCATTTCGAAGCGAGAATACTGTACATTGTATTAGAATAGAATTGAATGACTTTTATTGGTTCATATGTAATTAAATTGCAATACCCATTGCATTGTCGTAGAAAATTTCAGACAGATTTATGGTTACTGAAGCGCAGTAATTACTCTTACGCAGCAGGCTGTGACTGATGATACTATGACAACATTGTTACTGTTTGACATTTTGTATTATTATTTGGATCAAAATAGATTACACAGAAGCAGAAAAGTTTGATACATTATAAGAATAAAAATAAAATCCTGAGATGAATAATATTTTCTAACATAAAATAACAACGACAAATTTACACCAGCGCTAGCATTAGATTCATCAACTATTAATTGTTCAAAATGGCCACCATTATTTAAAATAGAAAGCTCATACCTTTTTATTAAATTATTTAAACAATTAGAAACAGAGCTATTATTGTCCCTGTTTAATTCGTAAATTGTTTCCTTAATTTTAGTTTTTATTATTTCAACATTCTGATTAAAATCATAATTCACTTTAAATACCCCCACAAAAATGCATCCAAATGTGTTAAATCAGGGCTGTTTGGTGGACATGGAATTGGTCTGCCATTACCAATCCAAATATGAAATTGACCATTAAAATGCTCCTTGCCATTTAAATGCTTCCTAACTTCCAAAATAGTGTGTGGAATCGCTCCGTTGTGCTGCCAAATTACTTCAGTTCCTCATCAGAAAAGTGTTCCTTTAAGTTCACGTGATGCATTCCATAAACTAATTTCAGGATTTTCTAGAACAAATTTTTTACTTAGTCAAACATCTCAAGCAGGCTATCAGAATACATGTTTTTAGTCATATAAGTCTTGTTTTACAGTATTTAGTAGTAATACGGACTCGGTAATAAAAACTTTAAATTTACTTTTGACTTTTAATTTTGATAAAATATATTGTAGTAAAGTTATCATTAAAAAAATTCAAAATATAACGTCCTTCATTTTCGTTTGCCCTACCGGTACGTTTTTTTCACTTAAAATTGAAGAGCTAAGTGGATAAAGGTGTTATGTCACAAAAACACGTTATTGAGTAATTTAACTCGAAAGTTTTTAGGCGAGAACTTTTTTGTTATAACGACTATATAGCTTGCATTTTGCGATGATATTGACATTTGATGTACTTTTCAGAGATAAATAACTAAAGTTGTCAGTTGTCATTATTTTCGAAAATTTTAAAAAATTAATGTACATAACACCTTTATCCGTTCATAAGTTTCTCTGAAATGAATAAGGAATTAGTGAATAAAAGTGTTAAGAAATTAAACATATTTTATTATTATTAAAACATTGTACAATTTTTAGGTAGTCGGACAGTTCTACGGTTTTGAGCCACAGTTTGGTCATTTCCAAGTATGTTGTGATAATACGGCCTTACCATTCATTTATGGATGGTAATTGTTCTTTAAGATTGGCCAGTTTTCCTACACTTAGGCTGCCCTTGTTTTCATTAAACACCGTTAGAGCAATATCGTCGGAATTTATCTTATGCATATTTCTTTTCTTTAAAATATCGACCTTGTAAAATGGAGTTATTTCTTCTAGTGATGTAATAGTAGCACCCATAGGTGCCATTTTATACCGTCGCGAAAAGAAACCTTTTCATTGTTCAAGTTTTTCTTCCTGTTGTACAAATTGAGTTTTGAGGCAATTCCATCAATATCCTTGAAATGATTCTTCATATCTATGACAACGGCGTCTTTGGGAGTTTTTAAAATTTCTCGATACTGGTCCGGAACGTAGATGTTTTGATGTTTCCTTAAAATTTTCTCGACTCTGCCAAAGTCTCTGTCTGAATCTAAATAAGAATGTCCCACCTTCGAAAATTTATGGTCGATAACTTTAAATTCTCTCTTTAAAAACAAATAACTGGTAAAGTGTAATGATATTGAAGTTTTTATTTTGTCCACCACAGGAGTCGGGCCATTTTATAATGTGATCGATCTTTTCTTAGAAATATTCATTGTAAATTTGTGAAAAGGTATGTAAGCAACTAGCAACTTCTAGGCTTTCACGGCTGGCCATATCTTCAGTCCATGTGAAAAAGAACGTTTTTTTTTTTCAGTATTCCTCAATGTATGTATGCCAAGGTTGTAAAACCACATTTGACGAAGGTAAAATGCTTTCGATGTACTTAATTTTGGCAGCGGCATGGTTTGCTGAAGATCTAAAGTAAGAAAGCAAATCGTTCTATCTACTGTAACTTTTGCTCCGTCACGCTTTTGTTGTTCGAAAGCTAGTTTGTAATTTTTTCCGTATTCTTTAGTATTATTTCCAGCATCACATTTGGGAAAAAATGTGAGTCATTTCATGATCTCAATTAAACAATTTTGAATACCATGGACGTAATTTCAGCATTTTTATTGGGTAGGCAGGGATTTTTCACAGATAACCCAATAGATGTAAGCATAGCGAACCCTGTAATTCTTAAACGATAACCTTACAAACCCAAATGACCTTTGACTTGATTGGCGTAATTATCATACTTATTATTTTTTCCGCAAGAATTTCGGAATTCGCCAGATTTGCCTTAAACAATTTAATGCTCTTTCAAAATATTGGGTGGGCAGAAGCCATACCAGATATCAGTTTTGCTCTTGTCATAAAAATTTCTATTTTTGCTCAAACTTAAGATCTTGACTTTTCATGACATTCTAAGCCTATAAAAATTTTCAATTTCCTTTTTGCGTTACTGTAATTCCACTGGATGTGGAAGTAATTAACCGCAGACAAGAATTCTGAAGTTACTGTCTACTGTCGCCACGTGCCGCTCAGGTAATAAACTCAATCACTTTGATTTACTCTCATTTTGCTTAATTTCCATGGAAAAGTATTATGAATGTAAAAGTCTTCTCTAGAGGAATAGCAGATTTTTAGAAGTACGAATTTAAATAAATTCATACTTCAAAAAATCTGCTATTCCCTAGTACAAATGTACTCAAGATATATTATTTTATTTTTACTAATTTTTCGGTAAATAAAAACATATACATGAACAGTTTTAAAATCAGCTGATATAAAATTGTGTCTGTACACACTTCCAGTCTTATAATTTATAAATTATAAGAAACATAAATTTAAACAATTCACGTTGTGCATAAAATACGGTTCTGGAATTGCAACTTGACATACAAAACCTGCATATGAGACACCCTGTATATGTGTAGAACTAAAATTGTATCATGTATTTGTAATTCTATATGTTTATTCTTCAGCAATTAGTTCGTCCTTATAACAATACAACAAATGAATATGGCCTTGGGTAACTTCAGTAGATACGTAAAATATTTTAATGTCTGTCAGCAGATCAGGCAATGCATTTATAGAACTTCAGCCGTTTTAATCAGATGTCGAAATAGTTATGAAGAATAATGCACTTGTACGCCGAAGTGCTTAATAAATGCTCTCTGATATCTTAATTACTGGTTCTCGCATAAAATACTTCACAACTTACCTATCACAGCGTCTCAGCTAGCATACCATAATACCTAGCATTTTGTGGCCGAACAAATAAAATAACTTATCATTGCTCTGCGAGCCCGAGAGACTCGTTATTCTCTAACAATATGAGAACCCATACGGATGCCGCTGGAATTGATGCTAATTAGAAAAGAAATGACGTGATTCTAGCGCCCTACCTACGCCGCATGTAGGTACTGACCATTAGTCGAGTAGTATAACTACCAGCATCACTGAAAATGACTGGTAACTCTGAACTATCCCGCAAAAAGTATAGATATAAAATTTGTATAATAAAGATTAAAAGTTGTGCGTATCGCTATCGTTTGTGGATAAATATGGAAGTAATTACTTTGGGTTTTTAGAGACGCGATTCGTTCAACATATTTAAGATAATTTTGTTTAATCACTTTATACATGATAACCATTAGCTGTGTAGCTCGAATCACATACAGTTTTCATTTCGAAGCGAGAATACTGTACATTGTATTAGAATAGAATTGAATGACTTTTATTGGTTCATATGTAATTAAATTGCAATACCCATTGCATTGTCGTAGAAAATTTCAGACAGATTTATGGTTACTGAAGCGCAGTAATTACTCTTACGCAGCAGGCTGTGACTGATGATACTATGACAACATTGTTACTGTTTGACATTTTGTATTATTATTTGGATCAAAATAGATTACACAGAAGCAGAAAAGTTTGATACATTATAAGAATAAAAATAAAATCCTGAGATGAATAATATTTTCTAACATAAAATAACAACGACAAATTTACACCAGCGCTAGCATTAGATTCATCAACTATTAATTGTTCAAAATGGCCACCATTATTTAAAATAGAAAGCTCATACCTTTTTATTAAATTATTTAAACAATTAGAAACAGAGCTATTATTGTCCCTGTTTAATTCGTAAATTGTTTCCTTAATTTTAGTTTTTATTATTTCAACATTCTGATTAAAATCATAATTCACTTTAAATACCCCCACAAAAATGCATCCAAATGTGTTAAATCAGGGCTGTTTGGTGGACATGGAATTGGTCTGCCATTACCAATCCAAATATGAAATTGACCATTAAAATGCTCCTTGCCATTTAAATGCTTCCTAACTTCCAAAATAGTGTGTGGAATCGCTCCGTTGTGCTGCCAAATTACTTCAGTTCCTCATCAGAAAAGTGTTCCTTTAAGTTCACGTGATGCATTCCATAAACTAATTTCAGGATTTTCTAGAACAAATTTTTTACTTAGTCAAACATCTCAAGCAGGCTATCAGAATACATGTTTTTAGTCATATAAGTCTTGTTTTACAGTATTTAGTAGTAATACGGACTCGGTAATAAAAACTTTAAATTTACTTTTGACTTTTAATTTTGATAAAATATATTGTAGTAAAGTTATCATTAAAAAAATTCAAAATATAACGTCCTTCATTTTCGTTTGCCCTACCGGTACGTTTTTTTCACTTAAAATTGAAGAGCTAAGTGGATAAAGGTGTTATGTCACAAAAACACGTTATTGAGTAATTTAACTCGAAAGTTTTTAGGCGAGAACTTTTTTGTTATAACGACTATATAGCTTGCATTTTGCGATGATATTGACATTTGATGTACTTTTCAGAGATAAATAACTAAAGTTGTCAGTTGTCATTATTTTCGAAAATTTTAAAAAATTAATGTACATAACACCTTTATCCGTTCATAAGTTTCTCTGAAATGAATAAGGAATTAGTGAATAAAAGTGTTAAGAAATTAAACATATTTTATTATTATTAAAACATTGTACAATTTTTAGGTAGTCGGACAGTTCTACGGTTTTGAGCCACAGTTTGGTCATTTCCAAGTATGTTGTGATAATACGGCCTTACCATTCATTTATGGATGGTAATTGTTCTTTAAGATTGGCCAGTTTTCCTACACTTAGGCTGCCCTTGTTTTCATTAAACACCGTTAGAGCAATATCGTCGGAATTTATCTTATGCATATTTCTTTTCTTTAAAATATCGACCTTGTAAAATGGAGTTATTTCTTCTAGTGATGTAATAGTAGCACCCATAGGTGCCATTTTATACCGTCGCGAAAAGAAACCTTTTCATTGTTCAAGTTTTTCTTCCTGTTGTACAAATTGAGTTTTGAGGCAATTCCATCAATATCCTTGAAATGATTCTTCATATCTATGACAACGGCGTCTTTGGGAGTTTTTAAAATTTCTCGATACTGGTCCGGAACGTAGATGTTTTGATGTTTCCTTAAAATTTTCTCGACTCTGCCAAAGTCTCTGTCTGAATCTAAATAAGAATGTCCCACCTTCGAAAATTTATGGTCGATAACTTTAAATTCTCTCTTTAAAAACAAATAACTGGTAAAGTGTAATGATATTGAAGTTTTTATTTTGTCCACCACAGGAGTCGGGCCATTTTATAATGTGATCGATCTTTTCTTAGAAATATTCATTGTAAATTTGTGAAAAGGTATGTAAGCAACTAGCAACTTCTAGGCTTTCACGGCTGGCCATATCTTCAGTCCATGTGAAAAAGAACGTTTTTTTTTTTCAGTATTCCTCAATGTATGTATGCCAAGGTTGTAAAACCACATTTGACGAAGGTAAAATGCTTTCGATGTACTTAATTTTGGCAGCGGCATGGTTTGCTGAAGATCTAAAGTAAGAAAGCAAATCGTTCTATCTACTGTAACTTTTGCTCCGTCACGCTTTTGTTGTTCGAAAGCTAGTTTGTAATTTTTTCCGTATTCTTTAGTATTATTTCCAGCATCACATTTGGGAAAAAATGTGAGTCATTTCATGATCTCAATTAAACAATTTTGAATACCATGGACGTAATTTCAGCATTTTTATTGGGTAGGCAGGGATTTTTCACAGATAACCCAATAGATGTAAGCATAGCGAACCCTGTAATTCTTAAACGATAACCTTACAAACCCAAATGACCTTTGACTTGATTGGCGTAATTATCATACTTATTATTTTTTCCGCAAGAATTTCGGAATTCGCCAGATTTGCCTTAAACAATTTAATGCTCTTTCAAAATATTGGGTGGGCAGAAGCCATACCAGATATCAGTTTTGCTCTTGTCATAAAAATTTCTACGGTTCAGCCCTCTTCTACTTGTCAGTATAAAAATGTTTGTACAAAAATCAACACCGCAAAGCGTCACTTTCCAGTATTTCTGATTTACAGACTAATTTGCTAGAATACTTTGGTAAATTCGTATTTTATTATTGCATTTTATATTGATAATGTTTTGTTTTTAAAACATTATTAAAACTTGCCTGGGAAGAAATTGCCACTATGTGACTGATTTCTGAATTTCTGAATTGCCAAAAGGTATAAATGTGTTTACAGCAATTAGATACTCAAGTACCATCTCGACTCTTGCACCATCTCATACCATTTCGAATTTGAACGAAATGAATATATGGATTAAAACACTATAAGCACTATTTCCAAATATCAGCCAATTTATAAACATCTTACATGATTCATGAAATCGTTTATTCATTGCCATTTGTAATATCAGTTTACTACGACTGGCCATTTTCACTATAATAGTAAGAAACACTTAACACAACTTGTCACATTAATGTCATTATAACATAACTTTAAAAGCAAAGTGTTTTGGATTAAAACAATTTAATATCGCACAGTAATGGATAAAGGTGGTATGTGATCATGACACCTTTATCCATTAAATTATATAAAAACCATATGTACATAACACCTTTATCAAACATTAAAACGCATTTAGGAAAGGTTTATTATCCCAAAAACTTATTGAAATGATAGATTATAAGTTAAAATAGTTGTCTGTGTAGAAATCTCAAAATTTTCAAAAATGTCACATAACACCTTTATCCACTTAGCTCTTCAATTATCAGTTGCTCTCACATGACGGTAAGTATTTAAGAATGTGTTTTCACTAGGAGCCGGACGATTTGGGTATAAATATATTCTCTTCTTGCAGCTTTTTTATTTTTATTATTATTAATATAAAGGCAAAATATATAAAACTTTTCTGCTTCTGTGTAACCCATTTTGATAAAAAAATAATACGAAATGTCAAACAGTAACAATCTTGTCATAGTATCATCAGTCACAGCCTACTGCGTAAGAGTAATTACTGCGTTTCCTTCAGTAACCATAAAATACCTATATGCATGTTTAGAGCATATTTAATGTCCGATATGTCAAGAAATATTACACCTAGACCTATAGATCTTATATATTTGAAAATAAAAGAATTATGTAAAAACATACAGGGTTTTCCATTTAAAAAACGACTTTCATTATTATATCACATGATCTATGCAAGCAATTGTTTTTTAATTGCATTTAAAAAAATATATATACACAACCCTACAACTTTCATATGAAACTTTCTTTTTATTTTCAATAATGACAGAAATAACCCTGTAAATGCAGGATGAGGCTCCATCATATTATTCTATAGAAGTACGTAATCATTTAAATAAGCACTATCCGCATCACTGGTTCGGTCTAGGAAGTGAATTTTCTTGGCCACCCATTAACCCGGACCTCAATCCTATGGATTTTTACTTTTGCGGCTAATAGATACCATAAATATTCCCGCGAGAAATTGTGGGGAAAAAATTGTGAAGCTGTGGAAACTATTATGTCTGACAGAAAATTGTTATTTAAAGTTAGACAGTCTATAAATAAACGTTTACCAGAACATGTTGAGGTTAATGGTCGTTATGTTGAACATTTATTAAATTAACCGTGTATTTCTTTATTAAGTAGTATTTGTTGTTATGTTTTTATTGCTGTTCTAGTTCTTATTATTTGTGATACACTGTTTACCATTTTGAATAAAATTATGCATGCCTACTAATTGAAGAGCTAAGTGGATAAAGGTGTTATGTGACATTTTTGAAAATTCTGAGATTTCTACACAGACAACTATTTTAGCTTATAATCTATCATTTCAATAAGTTTTTGGGATAATAAACCTTTCCTAAATGCGTTTTAATGTTTGATAAAGGTGTTATGTACATATGGTTTTTATATAATTTAATGGATAAAGGTGTCATGATCACATACCACCTTTATCCATTACTGTGCGATATTAAATTGTTTTAATCCAAAAAAAGTTTGCTTTTAAAGTTATGTTATATTGACAGTAATATGACAAGTTGTGTTAAGTGTTTCTTACTATTATAGTGAAAATGGCCAGTCGTAGTAAACTGATATTACAAATGGCAAGTCAGTGAATTTCATAATTGTGAATTGGTATACACCCTGTATTATTTGCTTTGTTTTAATATCAGAAATTTTGAAAAGTCGTTTAATGACTTACTGTCAATAAGCGGTTTTAGCTAGATAACTGAAAAAACATTTTCAACTAAAAATTGTAGAATTTTGCCTCCAAAATAATGTTTCTAATTACGTAATGAGTTTGCAAGGAACTTTAAATTAGCACTTTTCTCAAAAACTTTTATATTTATAGTCTTAAAACAAGTATACCTTTTTCATTAAAAAATTGCAGAAAAATACAATTTTTATTCGAAATCCGCTATAGAGTTGGATAAAAAAATTACGGCCCTTTTAGCACATTAAACGTAGCATTCGTAGCAGACCAAAATTGAAAGTGTGTTATGATTTCCCAAGTTTCCAAGAAGTTTTCCTTCTAACTTTCCATTGGGTACATGATAGGCTATTTTATGCTGAAATCTGATTCATGATACCAAATAAGTGCATACAATTATATTATTTACATGACTTTTACAGACTTTTATCATATATGAAAAGTTTCCTCAGCACATCTCTACTCTAGAGTACAATGTCTTAAGGATACTTTTCATTTCTTTTATTGAAATTGATTGATATATCTACTGTCGGCAGATTTTTGTTCAAAAAAGGAACATTTTTCCCACTGGGTAACGTGATGCGATGCGACTGTAAAATTTTATTGTATATTTTTTGCGAAATTTTTTGAAGGCGGTTCAATTTTTTTTTCAAAAATTTTTTTTCCTGTCTAAACTGGAGCAGCGGAGTTCAACTGAATGACCTTAAGGTGACGAAAGACCAAAAATAACATTTTCTATTAAGAAACCGAACGTACATAAAATAGGCGATGTTTATTGTTTAGTTTTAGAGAGTTATTTTACACATAACTTATATGCTAAAAAATAATTTCAACCATACAGAGAAAAATATTCTTATGTTGCTATGAAATATACGAAAAATGAGGAGTCGTTTCCAAAACAGTTAATTTAATATACGCGCCTATTATTACTCTCTCTCTCTCTCTTTCTATTAATGAGATTATAGTTAATTTTAATATAATGAATAGTCGTTAAAAAATATGTAAAAAATGCTACTTAAAGTTTTATTTAATTTTCAGCATAAAATTTTACCTAATTTTAATAAGTGGATAGCGGGAGTTTGTGGGAAAATCGTTTTAATTATCTCTTTTAGTTAAATCGTCATATGTGACATTTTTATTGTAATTTATGTCTAATACTTTTACAAAATACAACAATAATTTAATATCATGACAGAAAAGGTAAGTAAAATTATTGATAATACTGTTTTGGATGCTAACAGGGTCGGAGTGGTGACGTTTGTCGATAGGAAAAGTAATATTTTTGAACTCAAATGCAAAAATATATATTTTTACTTCTCCTAAAACGGAAAGTATATTAACTACATAGCAATAAAAGGGTTCAATTTAAGACTTCAACGCTTTTTAGGGTCTCTTGAATAGAGTAGAATAAAAATATACTTTGTTCGTGTACTTAATGGAAAATAACGACCTTATGGAAAACAGTGAATAAAAATGCGACTTTTCTACTTATTAACCCTTTTCTTCATAGAAACATTTTTCTACATGGCAACGATCAGACTTTATTTATTCAACTTATTAGTGTAAATGTTAAATGTACAATTATGCAAATTTTTATCATTAGAATAACGTGGATGTGTCTTAGCTATTAAGATCGTGAAGAAATAGAATATGCTCTTTAATTTAGGGAACATTCATTTAAGCTTTTTATGTATCGTTTTTCTTTCGTTTTTTCTACTTATAATTTTATAAAATAAATTTCATTAAAGGGTGCAGTTAATGCAAATAAGATTACTGGCACATCAATAACCTTTGGTACTGCCAGAGCATTTTTGCAAGACACTTTTATAGCTGCATTACAATTGAGCATTGTCGGTATAGCTTGTTCCTACAAAATATTGTTACTTGTTTATACCCTTTTTGTAAACACCCTGTATCGTAGGTTCGGAAATTATAACACTAGGGTAACACTAAACACTAATTTATTAACTTACATACTAATTACAATAATTAATTACTTCAGTAAAATAACACTGAGTACTATAATTCAATTATTCAGTCATTTGATCACTTGGTCTACTCTGCTCACTCTCTGACCATCTGAATTGTACATCAACTGAACTAGACTGTCCACATACAGCTTATCCATTCCATTATATACCCATATATGACAGGTCTAGAATAGTCTGTAATGATGTCTTCACTCTCTAGATGTTTCTAGTAGACTCTTTACTACTTCCAGACTCTGACATCACGCGCCATCTCTGGGCTGACTGCTAAACTAACCAAACCAGCTTAATTATTTCCTGTTACCTTTATGGAAGTTAGGGGGAGCTCCCATAGATGTCTCTGGTGGGGTAGAAACACATAAAAATATTGTCAAGTTTTTCGTTAGCATTTTCATAAATCTGTTTTAATTATTACTATTTATGATAAAGGAGGAGGTACACTTTCTATAGAAGAACGGTCCAATTATGAGCAAAAGCTAGAAGCAGTTTAGTTTTGCGATATTTTGTGAATTTTACTTTCTAGTACAATAATAACATAATAAAAAAGTGCTACTATCCTTCGCCGTATATAAAAATCATAAAATATGATTAAAAAATGCGCTATTTTCGCTCATTTCTCAATATATTTTTATGGTTTTTATATACGGCGAAGGATAGAGGCACTTATTTCGTATGTTATTATTGAATTAGAAAGTAAAATTCACAAAATATCTCAAAACTAAATTGCTTCTAGCTTTTGCTCATAATTGGGCCGTTCTTCTATAGAAAGTGTACCCCCTCCTTTCTTACTATTTTTTTCTTTAATAAATTACACAGCCCCACAAAAAAAGTGGTCTATCCGGCCGACCAGACCAGTGTATCTTTATGTATTTTGACCTGTTGAATCCGAATCCGAAGTCAGAATTACCAGTTTGGCTCGCTTTTCATCCTCAACCTCAAAAAATACCTGTAAAAAGATGGTTTTCCGCTGTTTCACCTCATACCCTTGTAACCCATAATCCTATTAATCGGGGAGTGCAAGCTTTTATAACACCTTAAATTCTAAATTCTGTGACTTCATAACCCTAAACTCCATAACCCCACAACCCGGGGCATCCTTTAACGTCATGCTCCAGGGTAATCAGGTTTTTGTCCATGCATCACCAGAAAATACTTATTTTTCATATCATCAGCTCAAATCCGAACTTCTGCGCGTGAATAGGGAAATGGGCTGATTGATGAATATTAAATCGCATTTCTTGGATTCTCATATTGACTAAGAACATTTTGGTGATTTCAGTGAAGAAGGGTGATAAGATTCCACCAGGACCTCAAGGATGTGGAGCGTCGATACCAAGGCAGATGGAATAAACATGTGATAGATGAATACTGCTGGATTATCGCACGAGATATACCTCAGATACATTGACAAAATCCTACTTGCCCCGGAACAAGACGTTAAGCTATGCCCCGGGTTATGGGGTTATGGAGTTTGGGATTTTGAAGTTACAGAATTTAGAGGTTACGGGGTTATAAATGTCCGCACACTCCGATTTAT
Source organism: Rutpela maculata (assembly GCA_936432065.2). Taxonomy (NCBI): domain Eukaryota; kingdom Metazoa; phylum Arthropoda; class Insecta; order Coleoptera; family Cerambycidae; genus Rutpela; species Rutpela maculata. The sequence continues at coordinate 63,008,904 of OW386286.2, forward strand.
GTGGTTTTTGAAGTCAAATGTGTAAAATTCTGTTTGCTCAGAGTTTTGTGCTTATAGAAGCTTACACCCTCCGATTAATAGGGTTATAGGGTTGGGGAGTTGTAAGGTTATGGGATTACGGTGATATGAAATTATGGCTTTATGATGTTATAAAGTAGAGGTATTAAAAAAAAATTCTAACCACTCATTTGAGTGTGAATGATGGAAAATCGGACTTTTGGAGGTTAGAGGTGAAAAAGGAGCCGATTTGATAATTCTGACCTCGGATTCGGATTCAGCGGGTCAAAATACATAAGAATACTCTGGTCTGATTCGTTGGATAGACCACTTTTTTGTGCCTGTGTTATCTAGAGGTGTGTGTTTTGATGAACATCGATTTCTTTTTGCGCGCTTTGTGCTGTTCCATCAAAGATGGCAGTAACATAGATAGCATTTTTTTTTAAATAGTTGATATAATCGTCTTGACGTCGAAACGTTCATCTTTCAGAAAATAGTAAATGTTTACCCTTTTACGTGATAACGAGTAATCTCACTTAAATAATATAAAAAATAAATATAGGGTTCAAAAAAGGAGACCTTCACAAGATCCAGGTATTGAATTTTTTTTATTTGCAAAAGTTACAGCTGATGAAAAATTAATAGATTTTGGTGATAATATTTTCTACTACAACTTTTTTCCTATCGTGAAGATAATGAGTAAATTATTATTTTTATCTTAAAGCACACCTTTAAATATCCACTACATAAAATGTTGACATCTTATTTATTAACAATATTAATGCCATTTGTAAATTATTGTACGAGAGACAGAAATTAATTTTTCAAAAATTTAGGTATGTCTTTACATGGGCTGTATTATACCAAATAAATTTCTATAATTTTTTTCATTTCGTACATCTTATAACTTAGTCTTCTGGAAGTACCATGCTATAATATGTGGTCATTAAGAAAAATAATATCAGAATGACTGTTTAACTAAAATAAGAAACAAATCTCGCATCGGGTAACATTACCTATCAATAGTAATTAGTTTGAAACATTTGGAAAACATAATTAACGGAGTCAAATTAAGCATCAAAATAGGTAAATTAGGAATTTTCTAGCTGCACCAATTTTATTGTTTTAATTTGTTGTAGGTACCATAGCAAATGCTATAAGAAGTTTTGTAATAAATCGGTCCCATTGTTTCTTGTAAAATATAAACGATTTTTGTTTCAACATTGAATTTTTCTGCTATTTTTCTTATTATCTCCGGTCCTAGTAAGTGCTTCGCAAAAATAAAAATACCAAATTGTTCCCAATACAATTTTGATTAAAACTAGACCTAAAATACTTGTAAAATTCTACATTAAATAATAAGCGATTGAAATTTCGAAATCTTTTTTTATTTTTAGCCGTTTAAATAACTATTTTGCGCTCAAATTTGGCAGGAAAGTTTAGTTTACTAAATAGAATAGTTTCATCAACTTTCGTTAAAATTGATGCATTATTACATATTTCTTAAATTATCCAAAAAGGACAATTTTTACGTTTTTTTACAACTTGACAAATTATCATAAAATTTTTTCATAGGTTTAGCTTCACACAAAATTGTATTGCAAGCAATCTGATATTTTTACTTTTGCAATGCGATCAGTAGGACCGGAGATAATAAGGAAAAGAGCAGAACATTTCCATGTTGAAAGAGGAATTGTTTAAATTTACCAGAAGCAATGGACAGATTTAATCCAAAACGTCTCATGAGGTACCTTTGTTGTCACACCTAATACAAAATTAAAGTCATGAAATTGCTGCAGGAAATCAATTCCATTTGAATATTATTTTGGCTCCTCTAAATATGTTTGATATACAAATTATAACTATACATAAATCAATTACGTTGCAATGTCTATTTTAAAAGATAGATGCGAAATTTTTAGCTATGATAGTACTGCGAAAATAATAAAAAATGATAAATACATTTTATGTCAAATTAAATCCAACCAATTTTTAAAAATAAACATATGTGTGCACCTGATTTGTTAAATAAAAAAAATTCATACAATTAAATTTCTCAGATTATCATTTGTTCCAGTTTTCAGAATATTCTCACAAAGAGTGACCCAAAATTTCGCCCCTTTTGCTGGTCTCATGAATTCGAATCAAAAGTGGTCTAAATGATAGCTTATGGCGACACTTCTAAGTAGGCAAAATTTCAAGTTGAACATAGTTTTTGTTTTGGAGATATGACGAGTCGAAACTGTCAGTTGATCTGTTCACTGCAAGATGAATCCAACATTCTTGGCAATCTCGTTCATTATGTTTAAGATTCTCAAATACGCAAAGTGTATCATTTTCTGTGTAAAATCTTCCGTTCTTTTCGAATCTATCATTGTATTTTATCAAAAACGTTGTTCAAGTGAGGTATAGCCGATTTTACAGGAAAAAATCATAATTTTTGCTGATAGTATTCGATTAATCGGTATTTTGATACTGGAGACTTAGCAAATCTCGATAGATACTCCAAACCTTATATCCGACCGTCTTTGAATTAAAAAGTAAATGTATATTTCTAAGAAAGATTAGGTTTGGTTATATTACTGAAATGGGTTTTTTTGGCCTTTTTTCATTTTCTTTTAAGATCACAAATAAATTCAGCAGCACCCGAATTTGGCAGAGAACTGATTGCTCGCCAAGCCGAGCGACTCCTATAAGTGCTTCGTATATAAATCCATCGAGATTTGCTATGTTTTCAGTAGAAAAATACCGATTGATCAAAGATGTTTAGTAAAAATGTTAATTATTCTCTACAGAAATACTTTCTTGTACTATATTTCTGGTAAAATCTAACGAATCATTAGAAAAGAAGGGAAAATTTTACGTTAAAAATGGTACTGCTTGTATCTGTTGAGAATTTTAAGATAACGCAAGAGGTCACCGAGAATGTCGGATTGCCTCGGCGTGGATGAATTAAATAACGAGTTTAACTCGCCATATTTGCAAAACAAAAACTATGCTCAACTTAAAATCTATAAAGTATCACCATAAACTATCATTTTTAAATAAAATTCATGAGGTCCCCAAAAGTGGCGAAATATAGGGTTTTTTTTGGGTCACTCTTTTTAGCGAGAAACAAAAGAAACAAAAGAAACAAAAGAAACAAAAGAAACAAAAGAAACAAAAGAAACAAAAGAAACAAAAGTCTAAATGAATGGAACTAAACATACAAATCTTATTCATTAAATTTACAGCAAATTATAAATTCATTATTTTTTTTCTTTTCTATTGAGGAAATTTTGAGTTAATTCTTATATAGAGTTTAAATATTTTTGAAAAAATTGCTATTTGATATTAACTGTACTCATTTAATAACGTTATAAACTAGGATATCTTTGGGGCCGCCGGTCCTGTATTCTTAAAAACTATCAATAATGTGCTATCAAATAAAAGGTACGTAAAATTATTAGCATTCCTGTTTTGAAATATATGACTGGTATCGACTAGAATCGCCTCTAGTCACGAACCGCGTTAAGGCTGAAGGTACTGTAAAAACGCGCCTTAATATCTTGTCACTGATTCTAATGAACTGTGTTAATGTTATCAATTTAATCACACAGTGCCCATTATATGAGTACGCATTTCACCTGCAGGTTTTCTTAATGTTTATATTATACAAATTATATACTATTAGAGATAAAAATTAAGTCTTTAGTAACAAGCTCATTAATTTTTCCATGTCTGTCTTCTTTTGCTGGTAATTTAAATAATTTAAATATGAGTACATTTAAGATGGAAGGAGTTTTTGTCATTTTACGTTAACACGAAACTAAGTATATCAAAATTTGTATTTCATTTCTTTATTTATTTGGTACAGTATTCAACAATTAAAGCGCAATTGCAGAATAGGAAACACAAAGTGATTTAATCATATGACCATGAACAAAACCATTTTTGAAAAAAAATTGAACCTCCTTCAAAAAACGACTACAAATTACACAGCCCCACAAAAAAAAGAAAGTTTAAAGCAGCGAACCAGACCTATGTATCCCCATGTATTTTTGGCCGCTGAAACCGAATCCGGGGTCAAAAAAAATCGTACACCCCCAAAATCATTAGCTAGAGCCAAAAAACACCCCTGAAATGGGGTAAAAAGAAGATTAAGCTACAAGAGTAGTTGTTACATCTTAATCAATCGAATTATACAAATTAAGGTTAAACAACAGCGTACATACTGTGATGTGCTGCAACCTCTTAAATTAATTCAGATGTATTTGCACCTACTTGAGAAAGAACCTACCAGTAGTAGTTCTAGGGTGATGACATCTGGAATCTAGAGAATGGTGGCGTCATCACAGAACAATCGAGATCTGTCATTTTTAGATATAAAAGACCGACCGCATTTTCAGCGAGTAGTTCAAAAAGTATAGAAAGTTATGAAGTTTCGAAAAGTGAGGTTAAGAATACAGTGACAACAAAGTGATAAACATTGTTATTTTTAGTCAGTAAAGTTCATTTAAGTTAGTAATCAGTATTGTGAAGTATACAGTAAATTATTTAATAAAGTGTGTTAGTGGACAATCTCTTGTTATAATTTTTGGATCCCACGGAATTTGCGAGGGTGGTTTCCTAGGGGTGGAAACACGTTACAAATTGGTGTCAGAAGCGGAATTTTATAACAAGAGGAGCTCTGAAGTTGTGTTGGAGTGTTTGAGAAGTATTCTCGAAGTGCTAACACAGAGGACTAATTTACTGGACATCGTTCGAGGGTTATTTTCGAACGGAAAAATAGTGTTAAGTGCATTTTTGAGACATTGTAGAACATTTTATTAGGACATTAGTGTAATAATTAAATCCTTAAAACTAAGTAGTGATAGAGACACTGAAAAAGACTCATTTGTGTTAGTGCGTGAAAATTTCTAGAACTTTTCTATTTGGACATTATTGGAGATTATTAAATTCTCTGAACTGGATAGTGACAAAAGACTCTGGATAAGACTTTTTCGTGCTCTTTCGAAATTTTTCTGGAAAGTTCCATTACCGATATTGACGTGGCAGTTAAATTTATTTTATTTTAAAATAATCGTATGCCCATTACAAAAAGAAGCATGGCTACGGAGAAACAAATGAAGGACCTACTTGCGGAATTTACGAGGATGATGGCACAGCAGCGCCAGGAGGAGGAGAAACGGCGTCAAGAAGAAAAAGACGAACAAGGAAAGCGACGTCAGGATGAAAAAGAAGAACAAGAAAGAAGACGCCAGGAAGACAAAGTAGAACAGGAGAAAAGACGTCAAGAGGAAGAAAAGCGACGTCAGAAAGAAAAAGAGGATGAAGAAAGAAGACGTCAAGAAGAAAAAGACGAATTGAGAAAAATTATGGAAGACCTGAAAATACGACAGCAAGAGGAGAAAGAAGAACAAGAAAGACGACATGAAAAGGAGAAGGAGGAGCAAGAAAGACAACGTCAAGAGGAAAAAGACGAACTCAGAAAAATAATGGAAGACTTGGAAGAAAGACGCCAGGAGGAATTAAGGAAAATCCTGAGCGAACAAATCAAAATACAACAGGACGCTATAATTTCCGCCAATGAAGAATTGAAGAGTGAAGTCAAAGAAGAGATAAACAAGGTAGAAGAAAAAGTAGATAAAGTAGAAGACAAAGTAGGTGTAGTTGAGACCGAAGTCAATCAGATCAAAGGAAAGATGAGTGAGTTCGAAGGAGAAGTGGAGCGACTTAAACGACAGTTGAGAGATAGAGGAAGCCAGCAGGTGGTATTATCAAGTCAGAGACTAAAACCTCCTTCTTTTGACGGCCAAAATTCGTGGACGATGTACAAGAGGCAGTTTGAGGCAGCAGCGTGTGCGAACAACTGGGATAATGAGGAAAAGGCCATGGCATTAGTTCTAGCGCTAAGGGGCCAAGCTTCAGAGTTACTCCAAACCATCCCAGTTGAGAAACAAAGGGACTTCAAAGTCTTGGAAGCTGCATTGGACTTGAGATATGGCGACCAACATCTCGCCCAAGTATACCAGGCCCAGCTAAAATCACGGACACAAAAGGCTGGAGAAAGTTTACAAGAATTCGAGGCTGCCATAGAGAGACTGGCACACCTGGCGTATCCGAGTGCGGCTAAATAATTTCAGGAGCAATTAGCCGTGGGGGCCTTTTTAGATGGCATAAGGGACGAAGAGGTCAGGAAAAAGTCCAAGATGAAGATCGTACATTTGGATAGACTGGCAAAATACACCGATGATTCCAAATTGCCTGACCGGGACGTTCAGGCTTAAGGAGGGGGCAGTGTGATATGTTAAATTAATTCAGATGTATTTGCACCTACTCGAGAAAGAACCTACCAGTAGTAGTTCTAGAGTGATGACATTTGGAATTATCTAGAGAATGGTGGCGTCATCACAGAACAATCGAGATCTGTCATTTTTAGGTATAAAAGACCGACCGCATTCTCGGCGAGTAGTTCAAAAAGTGTAGAAAGTTATGAAGTTTCGAAAAGTGAGGTTAAGAATGCAGTGAAAACAAAGTGATAAACATTGTTATTTTTAGTCAGTAAAGTTCATTTAAGTTAGTAATCAGTATTGTGAAGTATACAGTAAATTATTTAATAAAGTGTGTTAGTGGACAATCTCTTGTTATAATTTTTGGAACCCACGGAATTTGTGAGGGTGGTTTCCTAGGGGTGGAAACACGTTACAATACAATAGATATGACACGCCCCCAGGGAGGGGGCGAAAACTAGCCCCCATATATAAGAATCGATCCAAAACAGCAATGACTACTAAAAAAGCTAGAAATGTCTAGGTTTTGTTAAAGTGATAAGAAACTGCATCAGGTCCGACGTAATCTTCATAAAGTACCCCTTGAGAACAACCACCTTTGAGTTCAAAGGACACGAGAAAAACAAGAAAAAACGTAAAATCCAACAGGATTTCTATTTTCATGGATGCTATGATTGGCCGAAATTGCGTAGTACTCTAAAATAGAACTAGAAACTTACGTACCGTCAACATCCTACAGTGTCAACCCTCAGAGGGTGTGAAAACTACCCCCTATGTAAGATTTAACTATAAAAAGTTACAGTGACTTCTATAAAAATTCGATACACCTGCGTTGTGTGGAAGAGAGAAGAAACTAGACTATCTTCGACGCTGTGCTTAAAAGCCACCCCCACGGGGTTGCGAGATGATTTATTTAATAGCCCAAGTGGCCATATCGTCCTTAGTCCTATTTTTCTTCCAATTGTAGGCAGTTAGCTCCATTTTTGCTATCAGTCGAGCATGACTTTGAATATTATCAAGCTGATAAGTTCTCTCATCCTACTCTACACATAAAAGTCCAGCGGCGTTAAATCTGAGGATTGTGCGGGTCCGAGATACGCCTGATCCACGGGGTACAAAATCGGTATTATAAAAAAACCGTAGCATTTTTCATACAGGTATGTTTGATTATATAGTTGCCACATGATCATGTTCTTTTTTTTTAATCGCCTTATTTATTTTATTTTTTATTTTTTTAATCGCCTTATTTATTTTAATGTTTACGATCGGCATCGGTTCACTAAACATCCTGTATATAGTACACATTTGTTCCATATAAGAAAACTTCACTAATTTGTTCCTGAAAATGGCTAGTAAAACGAAATTGTTGTGCAATTTGAAAATGAAGCATACTTAAAATATCCCCACAGTCGATGTTATCATGTAAAATTAAATGTAGTCGGTGTCTATGAATCTCTAGACCATCCAGAGAAAACTTAGAAAGTAATACTTGATGTGGATAACCAATAGCAGAATAGGTCCCGCTAGCCTTAATAGACGCATATTTAAAAAAATAGAATTGAGTCATTTCCAAAATTTGTATGTGTGCATTATAAACTAACGCGATAAGCATGCTTACGATGTGGTCTAACAAAAGTAATGTATAGTTGCTTTAAAATGTGCGGAGTTCCTAATGAGAAAAACACTAACGTTAGTTTTCTATCAAACGTCACACTCAAGTCATAAAAAGTGTCAGGACGGAAAAGTGTGATTCTTCTATTTCTAATCGAATAAAATAAATAACAATTCGTTTTGTTGTAAATATCATATTGTTACATTTTGTTTCATTTAAAGGTAATCTGTCCGTCATACACTATACTAGTACGATCAATATTATTTTGCAATTCAATGCAATTACTTTTACATGCAACGTTACCGAATTATTTTAAATCATCCGCGTATAAAAGGTAGTTAACAGTGACATTGTTTATAGCGATCCAAAAGAAAATACGAGAATGTACAAAATATCGAATTTGCAAAATATACAATGTCCCTCAGATTTAAACAAACTTTACGTATATTAGGTTGCACATCAATTTTACCTTGGAATGTTAGAAAAAACAAGTGACAGTTGAAGTTGGAAGTGGCCGACTGCGAATACCTATTTGAAAAATAAAAATAAAGGTATATTGACTGTGTACTCAATCTCAGTGGCATCACGTAAAAGTTAATTAAGTTTCAGTCAGCTTTGTTTGATAATTTAAATATTCCACCATTATATTGTTTTATTGCTATTTCATTAATATTCTAAAACATAAATTGGTTACATTCCAGTTGCAGAAAACACCATTTTGTTTTGTGCAAGTGAACTGTTTTATAAACCCGTAATTAAAACTTTTTTATAGCAAAATTATAAGAACTTATTTTAGAGACGTTTCCGTAACTAAGCTATAAAACATTTCTGCTTATAAAATTAAATTGTTTTATAACACTTTTTTAGTAACATCCAGCAGTATTATTAACATCGGTATAAATACATATTTAAATTATATTATAGTTGTTTTCTATCATCTTGTAAAACAGTTTCATTAAAGGTATATTTGGGACAATTTTGCTTTTGAATGTAAATGTTGTTCCAGAGTCTGCTATATAATTATATTATATATAGAGTTGCAATTTGCTGACATGTGGAAACAGCAACAAAGTTGTTACAAAATAAAATTGTTTACTAGAATATAAAAATGTTGCGGCTAACTGTACAATAAAATATATTTGAAACAATTGATTTCTTGTGTATTTATATTTTATCATCAATCTTACGAGTTTCTCATTTATTTTGCCATAATAGAATACATGTATACATATTTACAACTAATAATATATGCATATTTTAATAAATCCTCGTAACGACGCACCTGCAATTAAACCCAAAATTCCGATCACTGTTTATCATACTTAACATTTGTTTTTTAATCTTTCAGTTTTTAAAGCGTTCACCCGAAATTTTGTCTACAAAGGGGCTGTTAAGGGTGCCTAAAATGAATATGAACATCATAAAGTTACATCGTCTGCACACCGCGGCCTAAATTTGGATGAAATTATTGATAAAATGTTCAAAAAAACGATTGAAAAATAAATGGGATACAGAGCAAGGGTATTAAATTGAGAGAAACAATAAGTGGATATACTACGGGAGCCCACTCTAAGTGTCCGTGCACCCCCCCCCCCCCCCGATCCTTTAGGACAATATTTTTCATAAAGATTAAAGCCTAAGGAACAATTTTAGACATGTCCTAAAAAAAAATTGGCTACACTTTCAAAATGGCAACACAAAAACTAAAAAAGATGGAGAAAAACTTTCTGTACAAAAAACAAAGTGTATAAAATTTTCTACAATTTTGTTCCTATACAATATTTGAATTTCCAGATAAATGATTCATCTCTTAAAGTAAAATATAATATTCAACATAAAACGTAACACTACGGAAGCCCACCCTAACAGTTCGGGCACCCCCCGATCCTTGGGGACAATGTTTTTCATAAAGATTAAAGCCTAAGGAACAATTTAAGACATGTCCTAAAAAAGAAAAAACTTGCTGTACTTTCAAAATGGCGTCCGTTTAAAAAACAATGCAAATATTGTTTTTGTCATTTAACACAAAAACTAAAAAAGATGGAGAAAAACTTTCTGCACAAAACACAAAGTGCATAAAATGTTCTACAATTTTGTTCCTATACAATATTTGGATAGGAGTTACCGTTTTCCAGATACCACTGTTACCGTTTTCGAGATAAATGTCTGCAAATTATAATATTATTATTGTTACTAATTTTTTTCAGTTTATTTTATTTTATTTTTATGTTAATAATATAAAGTTATATTATGCGCCTTATAATAATTGTCACAGTTATTTCCTCTAGGTGATTTACTGATATATGAATTTCCATGTTTTCTTAATTTTAGACTCATTTATCTGGAAAACGGTAACTCCTATCAAAATATTGTATAGGTACAAAATTATAGAAAATTTTATGCACGTTGTTTTTTGTGAAGAAAGTTTTTGTGTTAAATGACAAAAACAATATTGGCAACAGTTTTTTTTAACATATGGCCGCCATTTTGAAAGTACAGCCAGTTGTTTTTTGGGGGGACATGTCTTAAATAGTTTCTTAGACTTTAATCTTTATGAAAAACATTGTTCCCAAGGATAGGTGGGGGGGTGCACGTATAGCTAGGGAGGGCTCCCCGACTAATAGTAATAATTACAAATTACAGTTTTTAGCAAAAGGAAAGATTTAAATGAATCATTTTCGTTATATTTCTTTGCATATAATTTATAACAAAAATGAAAAATACTACACCTTTTTGCACGATTGAGCTTTTTTTCTATTTACAGTATCTATTGCTTCTAGTGGATTATTTGAGTCGGAAAAAGACCCGAAAAACCCGACTATGCAACCAAAGTAGTTCTCCCCCCCCCCCCCCGTTTTTGAGGATGCTGAACACCGTGGTGGAGGCAGAATTTCTCGTTGGAGTGACCCACCCTCGCAAGCGGCCAAAAACCACTCTAAAACGGGGTCAACGTATTGATCATATTTCACGGAATCTAACTTATTAATTCTCCGTTTTCGACAATTATGGGGAGGACCCTGGAAAACGTGTCTGATACTCGTCCATCCGCCCATCCCCTCAACGGCTAATAACCACCCTTCAAAGGGGTGAGAGAGCGCTCTCATCATATCACTGGACAAGAATGTTTCCCTCTCATTTTCGAGCATGCCGAACACGGAGGGACCCCGAATCGAGTGCTTGACACTCGTTCACCCCCTCAATGGCAAACAAATACCCCTTCGCGTTTTCATAATGAGTGTAACTGCACGAGTTCAAAGAACGTAAAAAATAAATTTAAAATAAAAAAATAAATAAATACCTAGATATGTTTTATTTTTTATTATAGTCATAGTATTTTATAATGTAAGTAAAGCCAGCGTAACAATATATGCAGTAATTGTTTGCGTCAATAAAAATACTTTATGTAATATATTACAATTAAATAAATTAGATGTTTCAACTATTATATAGACCCATTTTTCCCAAAAAATATGCACAAAAAATATACATTCATCTTTTTTCAGCTCTACACACAGTAGGCTAGAACCATCTTTAAATTAAATATGCATGCACTCTCTCAATTCCTACGGGAAATGGTAGCTTTATCTGTCCTGAAACAATTCCCGTAAAACCTGAAATCATTCCCTTGGCCGTTTTCTAAAAAATTGACTTTTAATTTTTTTTTTTTTGAAAACTGATTTTTTGCTTTGATAAGCTTGTTAATATGTCAATCAAGAAAGTAAAATTAAACATTCCAATACAAATTTAAACTTAAGGCAAGTTTGGGGAAATAACATACAAGAAACCTTCATGCTCGACTCCAGACTTGTGATAATAATCGGGTTATATAAACTTTCCAAGTAGTCAATTTATACAAAATCATTAGATCTATTCCAATGTTATTTTGAATGACAGCAATTTTTGTCTACCAATATATCCGTAACCAATGAATAACTATTTGCGTAACTGGATTTGCTAGGGAAATCCGAGCGCCTCTACTGGCCGTCTGAGTAAGCTTTCCATTCGCTCAGTGAGATAATGGGTGAATATGAGAACCATACCGCAGCCGATGAAGACAACCCACAGAAGAGACATGACGATAACCCAACCACCCACCCACTACCCTGCAGGTACCGGACGAAACGCCGTCCTGTACCCGTAGCCACCTAGCTCCGTGCAGACCGAAAGTGCTACCAAAGCACTTAGGTCTGCACTTCCTCGAGCTACATAGCTCATCCCTACCTAACCGATGATCCGGATGGCAGGATGTCAATTGACATTCTGCGTACCGGCAGTCAATCCCAGCCAAAAATACCTCAAAGTTTTCGAACAGACAGATGGCCCGGGGGGTGACAAGCTGGCGAAGAAAGATCATCAAGACAGAAGAGCGCCAGAAGATAAAGACCTTAGCCAGCAATGTCCAACAAGCCAGGACCCGGGGAGGTGGGCCGAAATCATCCACACCGCTCACATTTGTGAGTGAGGTTAATGTAAAGTAAGCTCGCCCACCCCGCACGAGGCCGGTCCAGGTCTACAGCGATGTACTAGGGTAGATTGTAGATTGTTCAAGGGGTCGCTCGTCCCCTCGCTCCTTCAGCCCTACTTCATCTCGACCTGAAAAGATCTTTTGTGATTTACCCTAAAATTAGTTGTTGCCTAGGGCTCCCAAGCTTTTTATAAAGCTTGTGATTTTCCTGGGGGCTAATTTCCCTATATCTTCAGGAGTTAGTTCCACCTTTTTTAGGTACTTTAGCCTAGTGCGGACTAGCATCTTGCATTCGCAAAGAATATGTTCCGCAGAATCACAGTATCTGCACATATCGTTATCTGCCTTGCCCATGTTCTTAAGATGGTATCTTAAGGGGCAATGGCCTGTTATCAGTCTTAAGTCGGACTTTTCGAGTTCGAGAAGCCTTGTGGCATTCTTTGACGAATAAGTGATGAACTTTTTCGCTTGTCTTTGGCCCGGAGTGGAGGGATTGTTTGCACTCTCAGGCAATTTTAGACTTCGACTTTGCTCATTTGGCGGCTCTCGATTAGCACATCAAACGGGCAGTCAAAGTCCCGCTTAATTGGCATAGAGTCAGTGGGTTTGGTCACGGATTCCAGTTTAATTATTTCTAGAATCCTTAGGTGACCAACCAGGTCTCTTGGTTCGAAATAAAGTACCTGCTGCAGCCTTAAGGCACTAAGTGCTGCCTCCTTCCTTACATACAAATGTAGAGGAAGCAGGTCTAGCATTGCCTCCATAGCTGCTGTGGGACAGGAGCACATTGCTCCTGTAATCCCTAAGCAGGCAAGGCGTTGAAACTTCTGCAACTTTCCTGTACTAGAGTAAAGAGCAGTAGTCCTGCTCGTCCTTAGATATGAGACCGTCATCATTGCCAAAGAATATTGGCGTCGCTTGGTCAGTTACTCTTTAGAATTCACTAGGCAAACAATCCAAGACTAAGAGTGAACATTTTTTGTGACCATGATTAAAATCAAAGCAATCATGCAAAAACGCACGATGAAAATAGATATTGTCTTTGTCTATTGTATAAACGTAAGAATCACGGATTGAAGAAGATAACTGATACTTAACTGACAGGTTGTTTGAAATATGTCCGGGTATTCAGAGACTTCAAAAATGTAGTAGATTCTTATTTTTATCAATGCAAAAAATCGGTTTAAAAAAAAAAATAATAAAAGTGAATTTTCTAGAAAACGGCCAAGTGAATGATTTCAAATTTTACGGGAATTGTTTCGGGACAGATAAAGCTACCTTTTCCCGTAGAAATTGAGAGAGTGCATGCATATTTCATTTAAAGGTGGTTCCTAGCCTACTGTGCACAGTAAATGAAGATGACTACTTTCTTAACGAGATGGTTTTTGGCCGTTTGCGAAGGTGGGTCACCTCAACTAGAAATTCTGCCACCACGACGGTGTTCAGCATCCTCGAAAACGGGGGGGGGGGGAGAACTAATCTGGTTACATCAGACAATAGTCGGGTTTTCGTCCGACTCACACAATCCACTGTGGTGTTTACTGATTGCTAGGCCACACTCGTCGGTAAGTAATTTACTTGTCGCGACTTTTAGAATACATTTAAGAAACCGGTTTATTTTATTGGTGTCATTAAATGAGACTATAATAAAACTGTTTTTAGTGCCGATTTTCTTGAAATGGTGCCAACATTTGTAGTTGCTGTTTTATTTCTTGAGTGTTCTTGACAGTAACATTATTTTAAAAAATTAGTATCAGAAATATTCTCGTAGCTTTTATAAAATACAAAATTGCTGGTTGGGATATATCTGACAAAATGTTATTCAAATAGTTATTTGCAGTTGACCACGCCCAAATGCAATTTCTACTCGTTTTAAAAGTAGCTTGAAACCCGATAACTGAAGGCGTATTAAAAGGGACATTATTCTAAAAAATCTGTATGAAACGACATACTAAATAATGGTTCCAATAAATAATTAATTGCCAACAACCTGATGTATTAGAATATCGTTTATAAGGTTTAAAGCATTTTCCTGTAATTTCTAAACGTTCGATAAGAGATGTTTATTATGTCAATGTTGGACTTGCCACTATTTTACTGTCATATATATTTAATGACGTGTAACATTTCACTTCTATTTGGCTTACTACTGACACGTGCATTTCAGTGGGTTACCTAAGTAGTAGCGTGTGATTTTTTACACTCTTCGCGCTCAGTTACTCAGCGTCTAATGAAGTTGTTCATCGATATTACTAAATCAATAAAATTAACTAATGACCGGTTCACCGCCGATTTGCTAAGATCTAAGATACATTGCTATCCAATTTAGTATCCAACACAGGTTTTTAATTATATATAACTGACACGACATAATTTTATATGTACCAACTAAGTGGTATTGAAAAAACAACCATTAATCAAACTCTGGCAAATTTTTCGCTTTAAGAATTTCTCCTAAACAGATAATTTGCGTTACATAGTTTAGTTACAATTAATTTGAAAATAAAAAATGATACGTGTACGTTATTGGCCGGCTGTTAAATGTGGGACTATTCGGAGATATGTTCCATTTATTTTATCGCGGCATTCGCTGCTCTCTTATGGTTTTATAATAAAGTCAATTAGCCAATTAAAAACAATTATAATAAACGACTTACTTATATGCCGTCAGTTTACGATGGCAAGAATAAATTCGATAAAATCCTGTATTCTTTCAGGAAATACGCTGTAACCCGTCAATTTCTATTTATGAAGTGGTATTTTTTGGCCTACATAATCACGCAGTATCACTTTCGATTTTCGTGGATGTAACACCAACTTTGTTATTTCAAGTACAGCCTCAAGTAACAATTGAAATGTCTTTTAGAATTATTTAGGTTTTATTAATGTTTTATAATGGTCACCTCATAAACAAGTGACATGCTAGATTCCTCAAATATCAAATACACTTAAAGACAGTATTTTTCCTGTCCTGTTTCAACATGGAATTGAGGAACTTATCCCATGCCTGAGAAGCATATTCGTAGCAAGCTATACTCTTGGGTATATTCCCCAAGCTTGGAGGGAAGTTAAGGTGGCGTTTATCCCAAAAATAGGCAGACGTCCACCAGACGAGCCTAAATCTTATCGCTCCATCAGCTTAACCTATTTTCTCCTTAAAACAATGGAGAAAATACTAGATCAACAGATTAGAAGCGAAATCATTACAGGGAAACTGATTCACTCGAAATAATTTGCCTATCAACCTGGCAAATCAATAATAAATGCTCTGGTCAAAGGCATCGAAAAGACATTTACAGTAAAAGAACTGGCTCTGTGTGCTTTCATAGATATAGAGGGTGCTTTTGACAATACCTCCCATGAATCCATACAAAAGAACGCGGAAAAAAAGGGGAATACAGTCCCCAACAGCCAAATGGATACAATCCATGCTATGAAGCAGAATAATCACCACAAACATGGGGAACGAGTCGGCCACCGTGACTGCAGTTAGGGGCTGTCCACAAGGTGGAGTCTTATAGCTGTGATCAATGGTGGTCGACGATCTCCTCCATAAGCTTAGTAATTATGGGTTCAACGGTCTATGGTGATGACCTGGTCGTTACTGTCAGAGGCAGGCATGAGGTTATGATCTCAAACCACATGCAAATTGTCTTAAACATAATATCTAAATGGTACTCGTCAGAGGGTCTTAGTGTCAATCCGAGCTAAACAGTTATTGTTCCATTTACCAAAAGGAGAAAACTTAATTTGAGAGCTCCCTTGTTAAATGGAACAGTACTGAATTTTTCCAGTGAAGTCAAGTCTCTAGGAGTAATCCTGGATAAAAAACTTACCTGGAACTCACACTTAGAAAGGACACTTACCAAAGCAATGACGGCTATTTGGACGTGCCGTAGGCTGTTTGGTAAGCCGAAAATGATACATTGGTCCTACCTTTCGGTTATGAGACCCATGGTTACCTAAGCATCATGTGTATGGTGGCCAAAAACAGAAGAGAAAATAGCACAAGGAAAGTTGCAGAAATTGCAACGCCTAGGGACTACAGAAGCAATGCGCTCCTGTCCCACAGGAGCTATGGAGGCAATGCTGGACTTATTTCCTCCGCATTTGCATGTAAGGAAAGAGGCAGCACTTAGTACCTTAAGGCTGCATAAATTCGACCAGGCGACCTGGTTGGTCACTTAAGGATTCTGGAGCTAATCCAATTCGAATCCATGACCAAACCCACTGACTCAACGCCAATCAAGCATGACTTTGACTGCCCGTTTGATGTGCCGATTGAAAGCCGTCAGGCGAGCAGGGTCGAGGTACTGCGGTTGGAGAAAGAGTAACACATCTGGTACACAGACGAAGGGGTTGGTGTGGGTGTAGCAGGGCCTAAATGCTGGCTATCTAAAGCCCTTGGTAACACCCCGATCATCTTCCAGGCAGAAATTTATGCTATAGATCAATGTGCCCTGGAATGCCTAAACAGAGTCACTCAAAGAGCAAAGATCTATATACTTTCAGATAGTCAGGCAGCATTAAAGGCAATATAAATATAATAATAACAACATTCGGGGCGAGCGTAGAGGCGACTTCAATGTGAATGTCAGTCGATATTCCGTTGAAGCAACGTCGAGCGCGGTTAGTACTTGGATGGGTAACCCATCTTGGGAAATACAGCGTTCTTGTCCCACCTTCTAGCGGCTTATATATCAGTGTATACGCGGAAGCTACGTAATTTCAGACGAGGATTACGTAGTAGATATACCATTCTTCGGAGGGGATGTAAAGCAGGCGGTCCCTTGTCTATTAAATGTTAGGCAAGTAAACGATCCCTACTCTTCTTAAGGGAAGAGGTTCGGCAAAATTTCCAGGTTGGAGGTAGCTCGTCTCCTGGCGTCGGTGATAGGCCCTGGTAGCGGAAATAGGCCTACGTTAAATAAATAGATAAAAAAAAATAACATTATAAATATAATTTTTATGATTATTTTCTTAACAGTTATTCTGTAATTTTTTTTATTGAAACGTTTGTAACATGGTCAAATACATTATCTCAGCAAATTGTGATTGTATAGATGTCTTTATTTACTCACATTGTAGCCTATTTATTCCTCTTAAACATTAATAAAATAATGTTTGCTGTAAAACTGACTGCATTGGAGATATTTAGCAAAACTGACAAAAATCTAGAATTTCGTAATAACCTGAAAAAGTCCAAAACTTTGGAAGCTTGTATCTCGCAAAATATTAAAGTTACAAAAGCGGCTCTGGTCTCAAATTGTAGCAAATTTAGATGCAATTAAATCCTTTTTGCTACAAACCCAGAAGTTGGGGAGATATTTAGTAAAAACCAAATAAAGTCGAAAATTTACTGGTACAGTCCAAAGAAAGCAAAGATGGCGTCGTATTCCAAGATGGCGGACACTGAAATCCCCCCCCCCCGAACTGATAGTACTGAGGATATATAAGAAGTGTGCAAAATTTTGAGCTTTAGTCCAGCAGGTCTCGATCTTTTCGCTAAGCCACCACACTATTAAAAGCTTTTTAAAACTACTATTGTTTTTGTTTTTAAAAATGGCTTGTAGGTCTTCCTCTAGGTGTACCCCTGTACTCTGTGTGTACCACTATGTTCTTGACCTGGTAAATACACTTACAAGCCTTGGTACATAAATAACTATTTCATATTTTTCTTATTTGACCGTTGTGTTAACTACGTGCGAAATATTATTGCCTTCCGCGACACTCTATTTTATTAGGTTGACCACCACCACCACATTTTTCTTACTTCACAGCTGTGTTAACTGCAGGCGAAATTACAGATATTTTTGTGTAAGTTTTTAACATCAGTATTAAAATCGCGCAAATAAACCATCACTAATTCGTACACTTTGTACGGATAATATTTCTGATCATAAATTAGTGTTTTGTGATTTGAAGATTAATACTTATAAAATGAAACCTAAACTAGTAACTTTCAGAAGTTTTAGAAATTTTAATTATGATAATTTTTCAAATGATCTAGTCTGGTATTAAATTGCAGGAAAACTTTACTTTAACTCGAAGAGAAATTGTGTAGACCTTAAACTTTGGTTATAGGTTCAAAATAGGCCAAAGTTCACGAAACAAAAAATTTTAGGAATTTTACGGATCCTCGGGAACCTACAGGGGGGTAAAAAGGGGTATTTTTAATTAAAAAATCGATTTTTCTCTATGTTCTTGAGGAATATGGCATTTACATTAAAATAATTCAAACAAAAGTTGTTTCTGACAAAATTATCTGTAATTTGGTGTTTTTAATTTAATTTTATAGCAATAATTAACCGAAATACCAGAGGTTTCAACTTCGGAATAATGTCATGTGAATTAGATCTCGTTCATATTTGACAGCTTAATAGTAAATGCATAAAAAAAAGGAAGTTTCTATATTATGCGAGGGCTTGCTAATTTATAGGGGGTAGATGTCACCCCTTTTCAGGGGGTGGCACCTAAAAACAAAAAAAAAACAAAAACATTGGAGATGAGACAGAATTAAATTTTAAGAAGAAAAGGTTCTATGCAACTTTTCATATAAATTGATAGATTTAAGTTAATTCAGATAATTTGGGATTTTAGCTTGAAAAGTGGTATTTTAAATACGTTTTTGTCAAATAACTCGAAAGGTTTTACATTGAGCAAAAACATGCTAGAGACGAATAAGAAAGCTACTAAATTAAGAACGAATTTCGTTTTTTTTTTAAATTTTTGTAGAGATAATGGTTTGGGAGATCTGGAAGTTTAAAGGTGACGTCAGAACGTTTATAAGTCGAAGTATTTAGTTTAAATGTTAAATATTTCAGAAACTATAACCAAAATGAAAAACTGTTAATTAGGCTCTCAAATGATTTTTTTCCTATTTTTATAGCATAAAAAAACAAAGAAATTATGACAGAAACAATGTACTTTTTCACATTTTTTTTTTAAATAAATCAATTTTGTTAATGTAAGTAGTCAGTAATTAAAAAAATATATTACCATATACTGTTTTTCGTTAATATATAGTGTGACCTAGACACTCAAATTTTTTCATCTGCTTACAGCGCTTGCTTTAGAAAAAAAATTACGTTTTAAACTGTAAAAGAATTTTAGACAAAATGTAACATTCTTGTTTCTCTGCAAATATCTCAATAAATATTACTTTAAGAGAAAACATGGTGGACATCAAAAATGAAGCACATAAATTTATTTTGTTTATATATTTGTGTAGGGAGATATTTAATTTTATAGATGACATCCGACTGTTTTTACGATGAAGTATTTTAGTTTAAAATGTTGAATATCTTAGAAACTGTGACACTTGCATCAAAAGTTCTAAGAAATAAAATTAAAGGTAATTAATCAATATTTAAAATGATTTTTTGTTTGTTTCTACATCACAAAAAATAAAGAAGTTATGGCCGATTCAATGTGCGTTTTCACATTTTTGTTAACAAAATGTCGGAATTTTGTTATTGTAATTTCTCAGTAATTAATTTTTCTTCCAAAAATGCTGTTTTTCATTAATATGTAGGATCACCTAGATGCTCAATTTATTTTGTCCCTTTAAAACATTTGTTTTATAAAAAAAATCCATCCACCATCCCGCCATCGAAAAATGGCCGTATTTCGGTTAATTATTCTACAAAATTAATTTAAAAACACCAAATTAAAGATAATTTTGCCGGAAACAACTTTTATTTGAATTATCGTTTTGTAAAGCTATATTTCCCGAGAAAACAGAGAAAATTCGATTTTTTAATTAAAAATACCCCTTTTCACCATAGGTTTCCGCGTATACATAAAACTCCTAAACTTTTTTGTTTCGTGAACTTTGTCCTATTTTAAACTTTTAACCAAAGTTTAAAGTCTGCACAATTTTTGTTCGAGTTACAGTGATTTTTTTTCAATCTTTCCCTGTACTATATATATGAAAGTGATATTGATAGAAAAATCGGGTTATTTAATTATTTTCTCATATATAATACCATAAGTGACATAATTTTGTCGGCAAAATTTAGTGATTATTAAGAGAGTTTGTTGCTTGGCAATTTCGCGATTGACATTGACAGATAAAAATAACGAGCCGTCAGGCGAGTTATTTTTGTCAATGTCAAGAGCGAAATTTCCAAAGCAACAAACTCGAGTAGAATAATCATTAAATTTTGCCAGACGAAATTATATCACGAATGGTATTCGTCATGACTATTTCATGAATAAAAGTTTAGGCAAAAGAAAACAAATTTATTAGATATAGGAAGTAAATTTAAAATAATAAATACAAAAATCACCAAATCTTGAACATTTGGGGTCGTTATAGGGCATCTACATCATGTAACCAACATAACCTTAGATTTTCAAGTTTATTCTCATTTTACTTCCACATCCAGTTGAAGTCTAGTAACGACAAAAAAATTTTTAAAAATTTTTATTGTTTAAATAGGCTTAGAATGTCACGAAATGTCCAGATTTTAAGTTTGAGGGAAAAAAAATTTGTCTGTCTGTCTGTAACTTTTTTTGTGCGCACGTTTACTCTGGAACCGTTTGAGATATTGACTTGAAATTTGGTACACATATGTACTTTAACGAGATCTAGAACTAGATTATATTTTCATCTTGTTCCGTCGAAGGATTGGGGGGTAAATTAGGGTAAATTTGGAGTAAATAGGTAAATCAAGCAGGTAAGAGTTCATAAAATTGATATTTAGTATCGACAAAAGAAGCTAAGGTCACAAAAAAATTTTTGGCACTAGCCACCCCCATTAGCACCCCCACCCCATTATTAAAGAGGATGAAAAAAAAATGTGATTTAGTGTGTGTACAAGAACCAGAAACCTCAAAATATTTTTTTACTTTATCCACCACCCACTCCCACCCCCTGTCACCACCCCCAGTCCACTACCGATGTGGGGTATCGTTCTATGGGTTTTTGGGGTAGAGGATTTCAAATATTATATTATTAAAGTTCCATAAACAATTATTTCCAGATACAAAATTTTTTCATTGTGTGATTTTGATATAACATCCGGATGTGGAAGTAGTGATTCCTTGGGCAGCGGTTTTTATAATAATAACTTAATATCAGATAAGCATTCCTTCAATTTTATTATGACTAGTGTTGAAGAAGTCAATAAAATTCTTAATGATATAAAGTCTAATACGTACGGTAGCGATCCTATATCTATATCAATGCTTAAACATTGCAGTCTGTTTATAGATAAATTTCTATTACATATTATCAACTGTTGCATAGAGAAGATGCAAATGACTGGAAAATTGCAATTGGTAATCCTCTCTCAAAAAATTGTAACTAAGATAGGTATTTTACTAGTTATCTCTAAAATTTTTGAAAAAAATTTGCAGCGTCAGATTTATGCATACTTTTCTGAAAAAAAAACTTTTACCTGAGAATCAGTGTGGTTATCGAAAAGGGTTTAGTACAACAACAGCTTTAAGCAATGCAATGGATTATCTTTTTACTGAATATGATAAGGGGTTGGTTAGTGTGTTGGTAATGCTTGATTTCTGTAAGGTATTCGATACAATAAATCATAATCTGTTATGTGCCAAACTTAAATATTTTGGTTTTAATGCTGCCTCTTTACAATTAATTTCCTCTTACTTGAGTGACGGATTTCAGAACATTGGCCACAATAATACCGTCTTGTCTAATCTAAATATACTTTCTGGAGTACCTTAAGGGTCCATTTTGGGCCCGTTGTTTTTTTCATATATACGTCAGATATCTTAACTTGTACTGTAAGTAGCTTACGTTGATGACACACAATTATTCTTAAATTTCAATGTAAATGATGTGCAGCAGATATGTGTCACTATTATGTATCATTATTAATAATGAGTTACATAATATTAAAATTCTTTTGGAGGAACACAACTTGTATTTATACTCTAGTAAATTCAACTTCATGTTATTTAGTAATAAGATAGATATAGTAAAAAATTCAGTAAACATTAATATTGAAGGGGTTCCCTGCCTGTTGTTAAAATTGCAAAAAATCTTGGTGTCATAATCAATAGTGATTTTAGATTTAGAGAACATGTGAAAAAGCTCATTCAAAAAGCATATTATTCTCTGAAGTTGCTGTATTCTAACCGTCATATATTAAATTATAATTAAAAAAAAAAGTTTTGTGAGTCATTAGTTTTGTCACAATTTAACTATTGTGACTTTATTATATATGGCCACTACTTAGATCTCAATGATAAGAATCGCATTCAAAAGGTGCAAAATTCATTTTTATGATTAATTTTTGGTTTAAGAAAATTTGAACATACTTCTCAGAAACTGGGTGAGGTTAAATGGCTTAATATGAATAACCGAAGAAAATTACATTTAGGAGGTTTTGAACACAATATTCCAAATTCTTCAGCGTCTCGCTGAAAAATAAATTTGTAACACGGTCTTCTTTACATTAAAAAAATATAAGAGGGGACAGGTTCACTAGCCCCCGTCATCATTCGGCCATATTCAAAAGATGTTTTCTTTATAATGCTGTTCAGCTATATAACTTTTTGCCTGACGAACTTAAAAGTTCATCATGTATAAATTATGTAGGATGTTTCAGTAGGTTTATTACGTATTTGATTATTGTATTAAAAAACACTTTAAGCCATGTTTCGCCACTAGATTGCTTTCTATTATTTTTTTTTTATTTTTTATGATCTGTAATATTCAATGATACAATAAAGTCGATCATTATTATCATTATTATTATTATTATCATTCTTTTCACCACTTTCAGTGGGTTAAAAAAAAAAAATATATATATCATCGGCTTTTATAGCAAGATGATACATTTAAACGGGAATACTAAGGAAGGATCTAACTATAGATGTAGTGCCAAGAATTACTGCTTTCTGCATTTGGTTTCTTATACCAGCTTCTTTGTCAGCGTTTTTGTTACGACTCCTGTAGTAGAGATGATGATTGGTAAGATTACTACTTTTTCTTGTCGCCATAAGTCCTTAATTTCAGCAGCCAATGGGAGGTATTTGCTGATCTTTTCGTTGTGGTACTGGTCGAGGTTGTGAGTGTTGGGGATACCTATGTCCAGTAGAAGGGTCGTCCGGTTCACTTTATCAACAATGATAAGGTCTGGTCTATTATTGGGGATAGGCCTATCCGTAATAACTGACCGGTCCCAGTACAGTTTATAAGACTCACTCTCCTCAGCTGGAGTCGGCGTGTATTGGTAGTAGGGCACTGTATTCTATACTAATCCGTATTTTTTTGCCAACGATTGATGTAGAATCTGTGCCACCCGGTTATGGCGCTTAAGGTAGTCGGAAGCGGCCAATACCTGACAAGCCCCGGTTATGTGTTGGATAGTTTCAGAGGCTTGCTGACATCTTCTGCATTTATCGTTATCCATATCCGCCTTGACAATGTACTTCAGGTAGTTTTTAGTGGCAATGACCTGGTTCTGTATAGCTATCATGAAGCCCTCGGTCTCTGTAAAAATGTCTCCATTCTGCAGCCACGCATTTGACGCCTCCTCGTCTATTATTATGGAAGGCTCCCGGACCTGACGGTGTACACAACTTTTGGCTAAAGAAATTACCGACTGTCCACCCACTTCTTGCCAAATGCTTCACTTCTTTCCTACAACATCCGGAGTCTATGCCATCTTATTTACCTAGTGGCATAACCTACCTGCTTCCCAAAGATCAGAATACACATGACCCTTCCAAATATCGACCGATAACTTGCCTCTGTACTCTGTACAAGATTCTGACCGCATGTCTTGCGGATAAGATCTACTGCCACCTAGATCGGCACAAAATGCTAGCCACAGAACAGAAGGGGTGTAAAAGGCAATCCCAAGGATGTAAGGAGCTCTTGACCGTTGATGCCGTGGTCATGGAGCAAGTAGTCCACAAGTCACGAAACATCTATATGGCCTTTATCGACTACCGGAAGGCGTTTGACTCTATCCCACACTCTTGGTTGATTAAGGTGCTTCATACGCACAAGATAGACCCTGCCACTATATCACTCTTGGAATATGTTATGTCGAAGTGGGCGACTGTATTGAGCCTTAATTGTGGCGAGACACGAATTACATCCGACACAGTGCCAATACGAAGAGGCATTTTCCAGGGAGACAGCCTGAGTCCATTGTGGTTCTGTCTAGCCCTCAATCCTTTATCAGCACTATTGAATGGTACTGGGTATGGATACAGAGTTAAGGGAGAAGGCGAGGCTCATTACATGTTATCGCACTTGATGTATATGGACGACATAAAGTTATATGCAGCAACAGATAGACAATTAAGTCATCTCCTCAAGGCCACGGAGAGCTTCTCAAATGATATCCGGATGTCCTTTGGTCTTGATAAATGTAGAACACTCAGTCTTGAAAGAGGGAAAATCACTCCATTGACGTTTGATCTAGACGCTGAAGAATCCTTTGATACGATGGAGCAAGGGGACTATTATAAATATCTGGGTCTCCTTCAGTCAAGGCGAATAGATCATAAGGAGGTCCGAAGTAAAATCACTAAAGTTTACTTGCAAAGAGTAACAGCCATTCTTAAAGCCTGGCTGAACGGGAGAAATACCTTCAAGGCGATAAACACGTACGCCATCCCCGTCCTAACATATACTTTTGGCATAGTCAAGTGGACTGAGACTGAGCTAGAGAATGTTTTAAGATCTACCCGTAGATTATTGACTAAACATCGAGCCCATCACCCTAGATCAGCAGTTGAAAGATTCACATTGCCGCGTAATAAGGGAGGACGTGGATTGGCTGACATCAAGTGGCTATGCCAGAAACAGATCAATAACCTCCAGGAATATTTCTGTAATCAGAACTCCCGATTACATCAAGCAGTCGTTGAAGCTGATACGCGCTATTATTATTATTATTATTATTTTTTTTTTTTTTTTTTTTTTTTTGTTAAAAACCAGTCACCCTTCTCTGTGGCTCCGACACTCACAGAGGGGAGCTGGTAGTACCGGCAGCCACTCCCCACACCCGTGGGGTAAGTGACTACTGGGTCCGGGAATCGTGTGCCCTGAGCAGACGTAATGAACCGAGGATGACGGCCTTCTGCATTCTGCCGGCTAAGACCTCTGCCGAATTTCGGCATGCCGGTATGATCTTAAGTTCTGAAAGCAGTGTGTGTCTCGTTCCACCGAGGGCTCCTATAATCAGTACCACTATCTTAACAGTATGGTCTGGATACAGTCTGCGGAGTTCGAAGAGCAGATCTCGATATTTTGTCCGTTTTTCCTCCTCCTTCAAGACAATGTTGTTCTCCGCGGGAGCCGAGAACAACATTGTTATTATTATTATTATTATTATTATTATTATTATTATTATTATTATTATTATTATTATTATTATTTTTGTTGTTAAAAACCAGTCACACTTGTCTGTGGCTCCGATCCTCACAGAGGGGAGCTGGTAGTACCGGCAGCCACTCCCCACACCCGTGTGGTAAGTGACTACTGGGTCCGATAATCGTGTGCCCTGAGCAGACGTAATGAACCGAGGATGACGGCCTTCTGCATTCTGCCGAATTGCGGCATGCCGGTATGATCTTAAGTTCCGAAAGCAGTGTGTGTCTCGTTCCACCGAGGGCTCCTATAATCAGTACCACTATCTTAATAGTATGGTCTGGATACAGTCTGCAGAGTTCGAAGAGCAGATCTCGATATTTTGTAAGTTTTTGCTCCTCCTTCAAGACAATGTTGTTCTCCGCGGGAATCGAGAACTCCACGACAAACATTGTCTTGAGTTGATGGTCGAGGAGGACTACGTCAGGCTTGTTGGCTTGTATTTGCCTGACGGTGGGAAAAGAGTAGTTCCAATAAATTAGACACTTCTCATTTCCCACAACGGACTCAATATCCCCCGGAGCGTAAGGCAGCACTGGTGTCTCGTCTATCCCATACGAGTGCCTTAGATGGTAATAAAGTACTCGTAGTGCTCCATCGTGCCTTTGTATATAGGCCGAGACTGCATATGTCGGGCAAGCCGACAGCAAGTGCATAACAGTCTCTGGCGCCCTGTGGCAGGCCCTGCAGCTGACATCAGAGACCTCTATACCCATTACACGACTACGATAGACGAGGGTGTTAAATACACCATCCTGGCAAGCCATTATGAATCCCTCGGTCTCAGACTTCAGCCCGGCTGACCTTAAGAAGGCAAAGGTCAGCCTTTCGGATAAGCCAAGGTTCTCTATATTTTTATAGAAAACTCCATGCATTGGCTTATCCGTGTGAAGCTGCAGAAAGTTGTCATGTTCTGCAGCTTTAATTTGGGCTTTTCGCCGAGTAGGTTCCAACTCGGTGACAGAGTCGCGATTTACCCGCTCGACGTCGAAGGAGAGACCAAGTTCATCGGCTGCTTTTTGTGCTGCCTTAAACAAAAAGGCTCCTACCCCTGCATTTTCATGGTCTCGGACCATGCAGAGGAGGGGATCCGAACTCCTGATGACCTTACAGGCTCCATCCAGAACCATCCTATTATGGAGACTCTCCAAACTCAAGAGTCCACGGCCTCCCCGATGTCGTAGGAGGTATAGCCGTGGAACGGACGATTTGGGATGCAAACTCCTATTGAGATGCATCTTCTTGCGGGTTCCTACGTCGAGTTGACGCAACTCTTCTTGAGTCCATTTCACTATTCCAAAGGAGTAGAGAAGGACCGGAACGGCAAGCATGTTAGTAGCAGACACCTTGTTCTTCTCCGACAGTTCTGAAGACCAGATCTGTCGGAGTCGGTGCTGATACTTGCCGCGTGTTGATACTCACCTAAGAAGTGAGTGTAGTGAATACACTCACTTCTTAGGTGGAGCGTTGCTCGACACCCAAGTAAGTGTCCGACTCTCCGGCATCTAGATGATGTAAGATGCTTCCGTCCACGAGCTGCGCGTCCTCTCCGTAGCTCCCGCATCGTTCTCTCTTGAGATGGACCAGTGCACATTTGTCTAACCCGAACTGCATGTCGACAGCCTGCGTGTACTCCTGTACCACCCTGAGGGACTGGTGTAGGTCCCTCTCTCCGGAGGCATAAAGTTTAAGGTCATCCATGTAGAACAGATGGGTGACCTTATGCCTCCTATTGCCGGGTGTACCGCAGTTGTATCCACGGGTTTTCCGGACCGAAACGGAAAATGGCAGTAGTGAGATGCAATGCAGAAGGGGGCTGAGGGAGTCTCCCTGAACTACTCCCCTTCTGAAAGTTACCGACTCCGTCTGGACTATCATTACTCGATGTAATGGTAAAGCGAGTCCTTCAGAGCGACATCAGTTCTTCGATGCATCTCACTACGGGACCGGGTACCGCAAGATCAAATGCCTTGCGGTAGTCGATCCAGGCCATGGAGAGGTTCCGCTTATACTGCACGGAGTCCTGTGTGACACATCTGTCAATCAACAGGTTCTCCTTGCAGCCAGCGACACCTCTCTTGGACCCTCGTTGCTCATATATGCGTTCGTAAACCGGTTCAACTGCGTGGAGCACTCGCATGTACAAGATGCGCGTAAACGCCTTGTAACATGCGTTTAAACAGGTTATCGGTCGGTAGTTCCTTGGGCTGGACAAATCTCCGTTCTTGGGAACTAGCACTGTCCGCCCTTCAACCACCCAAGAAGGAATTTGCTGATCCCCATTTAGCCAGGCATTAAAAATTCTGGCCAAATGGTGGTGGGTGCTCAGTAACTTTTTCCACCAAAAGTTATTTATCCCATCGGGACCTGGAGCAACAAAGTTCTTGGAGCTCTCGAGAGCTCTTCGAACCTCTTCTGGGGTTATTGGTTGGCACACTTCCTGTGGTTGTTGAAACCTTTGACAAAAGGTTTCAAAGTGTGCAAGGGCCGGAGAGTCTCGATTTAGTGGAAGCTTCTCCTCGTAAAGCGTTTTCCAGAAATTTCCCACCTGATCTACAGTCGGCGGATCCTCTGCAACATGCGGAGGCGTTTCGAAAAGGCTCGATCTTTTGTATGCTCCTGTGGGGAGGCAATATTACGCCTCTCCAACCGAGAAAAGCGTTGAGCAGCGGCATACAGGGCACAGTTTATGTGCCAGATGTCAGCCCGTTCTGGTAGCGCTTCACGAAGTTCTTCATCCACTCTGGCCAGATTTTGTGGCCTGGGGCTTTTATGTGGTGTAGCCCCCGCCTGGTACCGAGGCCCTCTGGTATTGGTGGAACGGCAGGGACTGCATCCTCAACCAGTTCATTCGGTGGACCTTCGGCCACCTCATTCACCGGCTGAGGAGCAGCTCTCACGTAGCCCCTGCGACGAAGGTGGGATACATAATAACGCAGGTTTTGTGGCGTGAAGGCGCTGTGCTCTGGGTGCCTTGTACACCACAGAACATGCATTCGCCTCATGTATCCCCTTCGCGCGGGCTCACTGCTTTCGTAGCACTGCATAAGGTCGTCTTTCAGTTCATCTGTCCACTCAAAGCGTCCTTGTTCATCGCGGTCGTCAACAATGGGCTGTCGATCTTGTTGGGCCCCACCACCTTGCCCTTGACCCCTATCCGCACGGGGTCGATCGTGAGGGCCCTGTCTTCGGCCAACAGGATCCGGAAGATTGAGCTTGTGGGTGGTTAGCCAAGGTGGCCCACGACCGACACCAAAGGGAAAGATTCTTTCCCCTCCCGGATGCGCTAGGGCTGCCGGTTCGATTTTGTATTATTATTATTATTATTATTATTTAATTAGTTAAAACGTCACGAAATAACTGTACTGCGTCTACAAAGTGAGAGTATCAAGTTTTGTTATCCATTCACAATAGGTATTATTGCAATGAAATTACTTATTTTATGCAACCTAGTCAATTTCTAAATGAAATTGAAATACGTGAAGTCACACAGGCGTATATAACAATAATTTGCAATGGATATTTAGTTTATGCCCTTCATATTTGCTTTACTTACATTCCTAATGAGTTTTTGGAAATATTTTAAATTCGCCAAATTAATTTGCCTCACTAATTTTACCACTATGAAATTACAGACACAACCAAAGAATTCATCATAAAATATTTCGTAGTGGTCTTTTTTATCTCAGTTATTACATGGTATATTATTTATTAATTGTTATGAGTAGGTATTATGACCAAGGAAAGCTGGGAATATTTATTTTTAGTACTCAGGTAATAAATATTGATGTTTAAATTGACTTCTAACAAAATTCCATTTATTTAAAATTATTTCATTAAAATCCTAACATAAATTCCTCTTTTGTTATTTACAGCTTTAATTTTGTGAAAAATTTGTGAGACGTCTTTAGAAAAAATCATCACCAGCGACATAAAAGTCTACAAACATCAACTTATTTGACCATAATTTAAATTTTACGAATATCTAAACAAATAACCCAACGTTGCCAATGAAAGAAACATGTTTGAACCTATATATCTCACCCCTGGTAAAAATTTCATGAATTTTAATCTTCTTAAGATGAATTATGCACAGTGCATCGTTGTATACCTCTTGATTTACTAATATTATTATTAGAGTATGCGTTCTGTATGATATTGTTATCATTACTAGAAGCAGTTATTGGTCATCAGTTTTCATTTGAGTCAGTTAAGTCTCAAAATGAGTTTAAAATAAAGAAGAGCTGTAGACACAATTTTTGTTCTAGGTGAGTCGGAAAGAAATTGGTTGCTTGCCAATAGAACGTATCACCAACGATATTCTGAAAGAAGAGTCCCTGAAGTTAAAAACTTGCTTGATAGACATGTGAAAACTGGAAATGTACAATATCCAAAATGTGAGCGCATAACAAATGTTATGAACGAAGAAAATTGTTGTGCTGGCAATTATTGAGGATCCTCACATTAATAAGAGAGAAATTAGCTCATTGGTAGGAATAAGTAGACGTTTTGTTGGATAAATCTTCTTTAACAATACTTTGTCCACTAATGAGGTAACTTCATTAAAATGGATTTGTTAACAATTTCCATTATTATGCTTTTTCATCAAAGTTGATAACCAGCACGGACGTATTATTGGAGAATATCTAATAGGGCCATTTTTTGGAGAACTAGCTAGGAATAGGGTTAGGGGGCACTCTGCCCCCCACCCTATGATGTGGCGCAACAGCTGCAACTTCAGCAAGATAGTGCTCCACCACACTATTTAAATGCAGTATAGAATCACTTAAATAATATCTACCAACATAAATGAATTGGAAGAAATGATTCCACTGGATAGCCTGCTAGATCCCCAAATCTTACAGAAATAAGTTTTATGGCGATTAAAAGAAGAAATTTAATTTATACACTATACAATATTCTAAAATATCTAAAGAATAATAAATACTCTTGGGGGTGTCACACCAGTAATTTTAAGAACTGTAGAGAACTCATTCCAAAGGCGCATACATATGAGTGTCAATCAAAACGGGCGTACTGTAGCGTACTCTCCAACATTTAATTACTTTAATGCATCATTTAAATTTTGACACGTTAAGTTGGAAAGCCGATAGTTCATATAGACTAGGAGCTGACGACAAAATCACTGTGTTATTTTATTCTTCTCTATATTAATAGAATTAGCTGTTTTCGTCAAGTAAGAAAGGTACATAATAATGCTGAGGTCGGTCAGCGGGACATTGATGCAGAAAACGACTGCGAACATGTCAAGGGGTTCTTGTCAAATCTTATTCACCTTCAAATTTATTAATTAGCTAGTTTTTAATAAATAATGTACCTATGAATAAACATTTCTTACACCTGGTAAGCGGGACAAAATTGTTCTTACACCTTGTAAACAATGTAATATTTTACAAGGGTATTGTCAAATATTATTCTCCTTAAAATTTATATGAGAAATAAGTTTGAACTATAAATAATATGAAAAAGAAATTCTTACGTCTTGAACGCGGACCAAACGAGTTCTTACACTGCTCTGAACTAAAAATCGAAAGCGCCTATGTCGTTCCGGAGCTGCTGTGTGCTGAGGGTAATTTTTCTTTATTGTTATATAGTAGTTATAACAGAATTTTAAGCATGATTAATTCACGTATGCCAATTCGAAGGCAAGTTACTATAGGCATTCGATTAATTATGAGAGAAAATAGTGATTACGTTCTTGTGCATCAGAGATAAAAACTACATTTTGATATGCTTTTTATCCCTGTTGGAATGACTCAATACATTTTGACATGTTTTATTTGTCTTTTTGCATTGACTAAAGTAAAGGCTAACTACATTTTGAAATACAGAAAGGGCATCGGTTATATTGTGGTCATGCATCTTTGCAAATAACTCGTTTATTTTTAATTTTTCCAAAAAACTCTATTTCGTTTTTTGGAGGTCCGTGCCTTATACCGGTTATAGAGATTGATCGACGGAATACTTAATTTTCGAATTTATCAAAAACATGAAGTTTTCCAGGATTTGTAGATTCACTTTTGTTTTGTCAAATTTCTCACAAACGTCACCTAATAGAATTAATCGAGCCCTACAATCGCCATTTTTGAAAATCAATCGGACCTTCGGTTCGGGAGTTATCAATATCTTTGGAAAATCATACTCGGCCTTGGAAAAAATACTTGCGGTTAATGGATTCGAGCCGCCAGCAATAGGCTTCATTTGTGGCCATATACCTTCGATCCCACCAAGTCTCATCGAAATCGATCAAGATCCTGGACAGTTATCGTGCTTCCTAACCCGATTTCGAGAAAACCAGTTTTTTGCAAAAAAATTCAATTTCCATTTGTTTTTCGACATTGTCTCCAGTATACTTATCTGTAGACTGTTGCCAGCGGCATCATCTCTTTTTTGAAATATCTCGATCCGACTGTCCGTTACCGAGTTATTCAATTTTTCCCGAAAAACTTGAAACGTCTATATCGGGTACTTCCGGTTTCCGAACGGATCCGAGCTTCCAGGGTTAAGGTTTTCTAAAGGCCTCCTATTAACCACCCAAGTTTAATCGAAATCCGAAAATGGATTAGGGGGGCTGAGCGTGACAAACAGACCGACAGACCGACTGACCGACGGACGGAATTTTCTAAATTCGCTCTCGAGTCGATAGATACGACTTTCATATCGATCCGACGTTTTTTTCGGATTTCGATGGTCCACTGGAAAACTGCAAAACCTATACTACATTTTTTTTCAAAATGTTAAAATATTACATTGTTTACAAGCTGTAAGAACAATTTTGTCCCGCTTGTCAGGTGTAAGAAACGTTTTTTCATACATTATTTATTAAAAAATAACCAACAAATGAGTTTCAAGGAGAATAAAATTTGACAAACCCTCTGTTTTATTTTTTCACCCCCCTCGTATATTGTCCCACCCACCAGGTGTAAGAAATGACTTTTCAGTATGGGGAGGATGTACTTTACCGAATATATAGGGTTTCCCGGTGAATAAGATTTGACACAAATTTTTGTCGTCAGCTCCTAGTCTAATAGTAGGAAATGCCGTACCGTAATTAAAGTAAGAAATCCCGCTCACTACTAAATCCCTTGTACTCTGGGTACCTGTGTGTACCTAGAGACATGAGTCATTTTTCAACTATTAAAGGTTTCACACCTCTTGCGCGCAATTGTAAACTCTACTTGTTTGAATTTTAGTTAAATTAATACCTTGTTCTGATTACACGTTTTTATGTGTTGCACACGCAACAATGTCGAGCACTTATTAAAATTTTTTTCCCTCTTGAATTGTTTGAAAAACCTCTAATTTTTTAATGTTTATTGTTGAATGTTGTACTTATTGTTCAATAAACTGAAACTTGTCATAAATAGCATAAGGATGTACATTGTACATACGATAAATATTCACTGGTCAATTTGATGTCAACATAAATAATTTTAAATCAGTTCGCACAACAAATTCTTCCATTTCAGGAGCTAATAGACTTACTTTAAACTGAAGTAGATATCTTAGTAATTTATTAATAAATATAATTATATATGAGGATTCCAGGAAATATTTTGTCTATAATAAATAACGTGGAATCGATAAACCTTTACTAATTAAGATATCTAAATGTGTTTTTGTTATAATCAATTATGCGTTTCAGAAAAAAAATTCTACAAAATATGTTAATATGAACAAAAATGAATGGATTTTTTATATAACCGGTACGGTTTTTGAAATTTAATCACATTTAGAAATTCGTGTTTAATGGTTGCTAATTATAATCCGGGTCAATAAATTAATTTTTTAATGGATATTTCTAGTTCACTATCAGATATAACATTATACTCCGCCGTAAAATTAAAGACAACTTAATATCTGATTCTTACATAACCCGATGGGACCGAAAAAGTCAAATAGGGTTCGTAAAGAGTCCGGAATGTTACTATAATAATATTAAATAATATTTTTCAAAATTTGACAATCAAAGTATGTATGTTTTTTTAAAATTTGATCAATGACTACCCTGGCGTAACTTAGGCGATTCCAGCGGTGGTCACACACTAAATTTACCAACCTACATTTGGTGTAAGGTGAACAATTTTTTTATATTACGAGTATATTTGCAGCTTGGCGGAGTCGTCGGTGATTTCAATTAAAAACTTAGTTCTCAATTTATAATAATAATTTTTCACAAACAACAGGGTAATATTTTAACTTCCTAGCATATCATATACCATTTCACAACAAAAGAGAGCATTGCATGGAGGCAAATCAACTAAAGAATGTTTTCTACAACAACAGCATGAATTGAAAATTTTATTAAGAAACACGCCGGTTGAATATAATGAACAATTTGCTTTTACAAATCAATTATACCGCACGCTCTCGCCCAGGTCGTTGTTTTCAATGCTGTTAATGATGACGAAAAAGGAAACTTCATTACAGACCTGACCGATATTTACGCCGGAGAACAAATTTCATTTTATGATGGTTTCTGAAATATAATACCAGCAAATTTTTTGCAGATTTACATGAAACCTGGTACATGGAGATTTCAGTATTCGGCGATAGCTAGTATGGTGATAAATTTAATATGGCTGAAAAAGTTTTGTAGATTTGTGTGAAATTTGATGCATAAAATTGGTATTTAGCATACACAAGAGAAGCTAAGGTCTCAAAGAATGTTTTGGTATTAGCTACTCTCATTACCACCCCCACCCCCAATTAAAGGGGACGAAAAGAAATAGTAACTTAGTGTGTGTACAAGAATCAGAGGCCTCAATTTTCTTTACTTCATCCATCGATGTGGCATATCGTTTTATGGGTTTTTGGGATAGACGATTTCAAATATTATAATATTAAAGTTCCATAAACAATTGTTTCCACATACAATTTTTTTTTCGTTGTGAGAGATTTGGAAATAAAATCTGGATGTAGAAGTAAAGATTCCTTGGGCAACGGTTTTCTTACAGGCAAAAATGCAAATTATATAGTTCAGAAAGATTGTAAAACTTTGCTATTACAATTGTCTGCGAGTCGCAATAATATCAGTATATTTTTGTATTAGGTATATTCCATAACCGGAACAAAGAAAAGAAAACTTCTCGTTGGAAGAAAAAGAGATGTTATATTTTGTTATCAGTTTAAAACCAATACCTAAAGAGGAACATGTACAGTAGTGGCATGTTAAAATATTGAGTCGATGCCAATGTAAGGTAGAAGAGAAGAGAAATGGACAAATAATATGCCGAAAAGAAAGAGATTTAACCTACGCTGTTGCCACTTTTCTCTCTACCTACTTTTAGTCAAGATAATCCTTCCTCTTTTACTGAATTTTCTTTGTGATACATTTGCGTCAACTCATTCTGTTTCTGTCATTTCTTCATAATTAGACAAAGATTATGTTTTGAGGACATGGGTGAACTATGTATAAAAAAAAACGGCACGCCCATATTTGACAGCCTGTTTAATTTAGACATCCCAATGGGAGGTGCGCACGTGTAGACTGTGGGAGGAGCTTCTAACCTGTTGCCGGCAAAGCATACCGAGATTTGACATTTGGGGGAGATTGGGGAACGTAAATTATTTTACGCCATGTTAAAATACGCAGCACAAATCTAAATAAGGATAACAAATCATGATGTTTCTATGAGCTACTGTAAATAAATTATTTTAACAAGAAACCAATTGCAAATAAAGCCGTATTAATCAATAATTGGATTTCATCCGATTTCGCATTTTCTTTTTACCCCACTTTATCCCATCACTGCAGAGTATTCGCTTAGACATCCCCACCTAAAATGACTGTGATCTGGAAAAGGGAGAAATTCCAATTTATTTAAAAAAATGTTATTTATTTTATTTATGTACCTAGGGAATGCTAGTTTAATTTTCACGCCACATGGCTAAAAATGTGCAAAAATAAAACAGTATTTTAGTAATTTGAGCATTAAAAAATGCATCAAATAACTACCAACCAGCAAACTCCAATACGCGTAACATCATTTTTGACAAGACAAGAGTAATACATCCCAACTCATCTTGAAATGTACTAAACAATTTTTAGGAAACTGCTGTTTTCATCATAAACGTCTCAAGCTGTAGGAGGGACAATAAGAGGGGATAGAGGGCGGAACTTTTAACATACACAAGTGCTGGCATCGTTGTTGTTATATCGCTCTCTTTCGCGTACATTATTTTGCTCTTTATATTTCACTCTATCTTATTATGGGGATCGACCCAAGAATTTTGGCTGCCACTACTGTGGAGGAGAGTACTAAGAGCAAGAGAGCAAGCAGGATATCCAATAAAGTGACATGGTTGCATAAGAAATGTTTATAAAGGTTGCGGAAACACTCTCGGCACTTGATTAAAAGGGGCATATAAGAGACTATAAGAAGTTAGATAAAGGTTATTCAATCACTTGATGTTATAACACTCAGAGTTATATAAAGTTATCAAATAGTTAGAGAGCCTGCCATCTGTTGAGTTCTTCATATACCTGACTATATGTTGACAGGTAGCTATTGTAGAAACACCTTTAAAGGCGGCGGGGTTGCAATATTTGATAGACATGAGTTAACACTAATAAACATTAATTTAGTCAACTATTGTATTGATAAGCATATTGAAATTTGTGCACTGACCTGGAAAATGAACACATGTGAAACCTCAATAATTCTAACGTGCTATAGGTCTTCATCAGGAGATGTTAATATTTTCCTTGAGAGTATTGTTAATGTCCTAAACTTTATTTTTAAACCTAATATCACTATCTTATTATGTGGAGATTTTAATATGGACTCGTATCGACCGTCTAATGATTTTAAGAAATTATGTAATGTTTTATCTATTTTAATCTAAATTATATGGTAGGGTGACTCACCAGAGTAACAATATCTACTCTTACAACAATTGATCAACCTAATATCACTATCTTATTATGTGGAGATTTTAATATGGACTCGTATCGACCGTCTAATGATTTTAAGAAATTATGTAATGTTTTATCTATTTTAATCTAAATTATATGGTAGGGTGACTCACCAGAGTAACAATATCTACTCTTACAACAATTGATCAAATATTTAGTAACACTAACCTAAACAGTACATTATCTGTCCTTAATAACAACGTATCGGACCACAGAACAATTCTGCTTGACTTAGGTCTGGATAAAAACAATTTAAAAGCCGATGGTACTAAATGCCACATAAAACGATCATTTAATGATAATGCGATTAGCAATTTTAGAAACTCTATTAAACAAGAAGACTGGTCTGAACTTTATCATATGAAGGACATAAATGACGCATTTGATTCCTTTCTTAACAATTTTTTATTCTATTTTAATATGCATTCCCCTAAACGTAAATATTACATAAATAATAAAAAAGATAACAGGCTACTGACGAGGTCAAGGTATCAAGTCAAAAATTAAAAGATCTGTTTACTCTAACAAATATATACCCTGTACTCAAACCAGTCTATAAAACAGAAAAAAATCAAACACAGTAATTTAATTAAATCAACTAAAAAATTTTATTATCAAAATAAAATAAACAATTCCGATGATCCTGCAAGATCAGCTTGGAGAATTGTCTCCGAACTCTCTAATAAAACAAAACATTTAAAAAATATTTCAATTAAAAATAAAAATAATGGTACAATTATTGAACAGCAATTAGAGATCGCCAACGCTTTTTAATATGTATTTTAAAATTGTTCCCTCAGATACACTTAGTCAAATTTCACAAAGTAATAATAACAACAATGATACATTTATAGAAAACATTTTACCACAACAAAACACAATTTTCCTAAGATCATATACTGATACAGAAATGAGCGAATTGCTGATAAGTAAACTTAAAAATAAACACTCCTCAGGTTATGATGATATACCTGTTTTCCTAATAAAATGAATACTAATTGATTTAGCTTTACAGATAGTGTTAAATCTATCTTTCTCAACAGGAAAGTTTCCTGAATGCTTAAAAGTAGGAAAAGTCATTCCAATTCATAAAAAAATGATACTCAAATACTCGACAACTATTTATAGACCAATAACCATTCCTACAAGTTTTTCAAAAATTCTTGAGTACTGTTTCCTGAATAGATTAGTGTGTTTTCTGAATAAATGTCAAATAGTATCAAATAATCAACATGGATTTTTATCTGGGAAATCGACTATAACTGCTGTCCATTCGTTTTATGGAGAAATAATGAAATACATTGAGGCAGGCGAGTGCCCCGTTGGAATCTTCTGTGATCTCAGCAGGGAATTCGACTGCGTTAATCACGAGAAGCTGCTTGCCAAACTGTCAGTGTATGGTATAAGAGGCATTTCATTGGAATGGCTTAAGAGCTACCATTATAATCGTAAACAATACGTCTCACTTATCAATAACAAGGCTTTTACCATAGAGTATGTCAATTCATAGTATGTTGAAATTAACATGGAAGTTCCACAGGGCTCTATTCTGGTTCCGGTGCTATTTCTATTGTATATAAATGATCTTGATTCCTTGATTGCCTCAGCAAACTTCACCATTTACATTGACGATACGTCAATTGTTGTATCTGATAACAATGATAAATCGTTAAAAGTCAAATGTAACACAATCTTACATAAATTAAATGATTGGTTTAGCCAAAATAGTCTTCATTTTAATGCAACTAAAACTCAGGCTCTGAGATTCCACAGTAGATAAAAAACCTGTAATAATCTGGAATTGAAAATAGACACCCAGAAATTGTCTTGTATAGATGACCATGTAAAATTTTTAGGAAAACACATGGATGAATGTCTAACCTGGAAAATCCACTATGAAAACATTATTTCTAAATTAAATTCCATTGCTTACCAGTTCAAAAGTATCAGAACTGTACTAAATATTCATCAGTTGATAAAATAGTATTATGCACAAGTGGATTCTAGACTCCGATATGGAGTGTGCTTCTGGGGTGCCACTATATTATCATATAATGTTTTTATAGCTCAAAAGCGGGCCATAAGATACATGATTGGTACATTAAATACTGACTCCTGCAAGGACATATTTAAAAAATATAAAATTCTACCATTACCGTCTCTCTTTACATATGAGCTATGTTTGTATGGATTCAAGAATAGGAACAGATTTTCGTGCAACAAAAATGTACACTCCTTTAATACCAGGCAAAAAAATGATTTCCATGTACCATTTCATAGATTTAATATCACATATAACTCGCCAAATAGCCTGGGACTTAGGGCCTACAATAGTCTGCCTCCCGACATAAGAAAAGGTCATTACTCGTATTTAAAAAACGCTTAAAAACATATCTAGCAGAGAAATGTTTTTATAGACTAGATGAATACCTTTGTGTATAATTTTAATATGTGCCTATGTATATAGGGTTTTACCAGTAGAATATAGTTGTGTAGATTTATATGCCTCTATTTTAATATTTTTATATAGTTTGTGTATTATGATTCATTTATATATTTTTAATCTACTAGATTTAAAACGTAGTTTGTATTAGATGTTATATGTACACTTCTATTTTGTTTGTAACTTAAATTGACGTATTCTATCCAATACTTGTAATTGGCCTACGAAATCAATAAAAAATCTTAAGTTCATTAAAATGTAACTGAAACGTTATCAGTTATCATCAACAATTCATATTAACAATAGGTTTCATAATTTGGTGATGGTGATATTTTTAGAAGCTTTATAAAACAAAAATTGTTCTTCGTGGTCTTTAATATTGTTAGCATTCAGTTAATGTAAAAAAATTCTCAAGAATTTCTAGGAACGACATTGAGATATATATTTTTTGTTAAATAATAATATCAAAACTATGAGTCATTTGAATAAGAATTACTAAAGAATTTCAATTCAAATATAGCGGGTCCATCAATTATTACATAATTATTCTGTGGCAAAGAATTTTTTCGGATGCCCCCCCCCCCCCAAAAAAAAGTCGGTTTTAGACAGTAATTTTCTACTACCGCACAGTGATTTTCCCCATACGATAAAAATAAAAAAAACTACATTTTTTTTATAATATTTGACTAGCCATAATACGCTGATGATAGGGCTTTTTAATAGTTTAAATATTTCATTATTGAAGCCCTGCCATTCCCTTTTTGTAGTCGGAAGGATACACATTACAGAGCGCTAATTACATGTTATCATTGAGTCTCTGCATCTATTTTGTTTGTCGTGCCAATTCTTGGAATAGTGATACTTATGAAAGTTTTTTGGGATGGAATTTCAAGATAAAGGTTTATTGTTATTTTGGTTGGTTTATTTGGTTATGCATAATTCAATATCCTAACTGAATTTTCAGACAATAACGTTTGTTGTTCTGGTAATTTTACATAGACTTTTACTAATGACGTTAATGAGTTGAATTTGCTACTGTAGTATAAATCTTTAAAGTATAAAGATAAAAAGAATTAATTGCTTAGTTCAGTATTTGTGGTTACGATTCACGGTCTACGCCATCATAAACATTGCGTGGCGTACATCTATGACCATGTTTTATTTTTTTTTTGGTTCAGATAGTTCTATTCGCTGCCAACGAGACAGCTGCGAAATTAGCAGAAAGTCGTTCGTCATATTTTCCTGCGTCTGTCCACAAGATTTTAATTCTAATTGATTTTGCACTTTTACTTATCGAAGAGTTATACGAGTAGCAACCGAAGCCAGAAATAAGAATATAAAGATATTTAGACTAAACCACACTAAAGAAAAAAAATCACGGATTGGAACTAATATAGACTTGCTAAACTGACTACTTTTAACTTCGAAACTTTTGATCATGGAGTTGAGAAGACTATCCCGTAAGGAAAAAAAAACAACATTGACAAGAAACTGTTTTAGGTTTATTAGAATAATAAAATGTTTTGTATTCATGATGAATATTAATTCTTAAGTAAGTTTAAGCATTATCATTATTAGTTTTTACTTAATTTTATATATGTACCGTAATATTATATAGCTTTTTATTCAAGAAAAGATATTTTTATGTAAACACATCCTTTCTGTAAATAAAACCAATGGTAACCAATCGTTTTTCTATGTATTGGCTATTTTTCTCTAATTAATACTTTACTCAATGCTCTACAAAATGTTAAGAAATGACAATGTATTTAACTTTCCACAAATATGTTATTTGTTACTGTGTTTATGGACAATATCATGCCTTTTATGAGTTATTTTATTAATACATACATTTTATATGTAACTGAGTAGTTTTCATTCTTCGTAATTACATATTTATGAAGTTATCTACTTTTGACACATCTCTCATATACGCGGAACAACTGTGGATTTCCTTAAAAATGACCAAGAACATATGAATATACTCAACTCTCTGTGTTTCGTTACCGCTATGAGCGATTCCATCCCCTAATTAGCTATGTTAGATAATTTTCAAGCAGCATCCTACCAGAAAAACACACGTTTGATGGCTCACAACAACGGCTGACATCAGAAATAGTTCACTTTCAATAA
The DNA here is from genome assembly GCA_936432065.2 of Rutpela maculata. Lineage (NCBI taxonomy): Eukaryota > Metazoa > Arthropoda > Insecta > Coleoptera > Cerambycidae > Rutpela > Rutpela maculata. The sequence goes on from OW386286.2 coordinate 63,050,131, forward strand.
AGGCCATAGAAATATATATTTACACTGTTTAGAATAACACCACGAATTCATAATGGACTCTTAACAATATTTAAATAATTTGTAACAATAATTTGGAAGCAGAATTTAATCGATTACATTGTAAATTATAATTATACATTCCTTCCAGATATTAGATAATCTACACATTTGTTAAGCAATTAAATAAAACTGATTTCAATTGCCGCTAACTTTTATTGGCAAAAACAAAATGCCTGTCAAACTTTTACGGTTTTAAAACCATAACATTCAAGATGAATTATTCCAACGCCTTCAAGATTTTATTTTGAAATATATTAGCTCGTCACTTCCTTGCTTGTTATTTTGCTCAAGCAGGTAATAAATTCTGAATTTCGATCAGAGAATTTACAACATTTAATTTGTCAACCAAGACGTTTTTATAAAGATGTTGATTTTTATAGCCTTAATTTTTTATTACCCGAGTTTTTTATTACATATTTATTTACATAACATGGACTACGTATAAAAAGAAGTGACGTTTTAACTATAGCTCCAAATATTTATAATTGTTTACACTACTTAGTTTTTTATTATTAATTTTAATTATTATTCGCCAAATTTTTATTAACATTATAAATAATGGAAAAGCGACCATTACTCCAGGCGAATTAGTTGTAAAATTGACCTCTGTGCTAAATTCGTGCCATACGAAAAATTTTTTTTTTGTTATGTTTATTTGGACGTCTTGAATAACACTTGGTAGTTACGCCACGAAACACCTGGAGGATTTCGTGAAAACCGCGTCGGAAGGTCGGGAAAACCGCGAATTCGCGATTAACTCGGTTTTTATGGCTCAAACGGGAACAAGACTTATAAAATTTTTACATCTGTAAATTCTCTACCTTAAAGGTCCTATACATTTTTTTCGTGCGCCTAACCGTTTTGGAGATACGACGCGGACTAAGTGAAAAATGCAATTAGTTCCACCAAACTTCTTTCGCACCACATATTTTGCAATTATCTTGCTTCCTATGTCTCAGAATGAAAATTAAATATTATCAAGTTGGGAAAAGACATTGATCCTGAGCATTGGGGCTGGATTAGGAAGAATGATATTTTGCAGCCAGTACCAACGCAGTTACCACCAGCACCAGACATAGTGTTAAATTCAATTTTTTGCAACTGTACAAAGGGTTGTGCAGGAAAATGTAGCTGTAGGAAAGTAGGACTGAATTGCTCGACAGCTTGTGGCCATTGCCACGGTCACTCTTGCTTGAATACCGCACCTAGAATTGCTATGAATGACGAAATGGACGACGTAGAATCTTATCAGAATTAAAGTAATGACAACGATTTGTCAATGGACGATAACGTTTCAGATACTGAAGGAGTCAGAAATATTGACTAATTTAAAATCCGGCATGGATTAGGCCTCCTAGGGAACCATGTAAAAAAAGCGCGCCGAGCATTCTACCTCTAGGTGGTGCGGAAACGAATGCATTTTTGGACTTATTCACTGTAAATAAATGTAAATAAAATCTATGAAATATTCTGGTAGAGAATAAAGATCATCGAGCTCTATAATAAACGGAGAGCGAGACCCAAATTCTCTGAATTTACTATGCCTGGTTTTTTGTCAGTTGATTACAGTAGTTGTGTACACCAACATACTTCGGTCAGTCAAGTGAAATCGAGAACAGGTGTTTCAGGTACGCCTTCAAAGGTGTCATAATTACAGAGGTAATAAAATGAATTTACTATGGCTGAAAATCGTTATACACATTAGATATTGCATATAAATAACAGTTATGTCAGTCAGTCAGTTGAATGTGGGGACAGAGCTGGTCAGTCAGCCCCAATGTATGTACAAAAAATAAATAACGTGCAATTCATTTACTACACTTCAAAATCTCTGTGAAGGTATTAAACGCTAGATTAATCATAAATAAAATGGTCAGTCAACCTTCTTGTGGGACAACGCCCGTCAGTCAGCGAAATAAAAAAAAAAAAAAAATTCGCTCGCGAGATCGGTGTGGCAGGCGGCGGCTCGCTTTTTTCCTTATTATTACTTAACGAACTACTAACTAACTTTATTTTAATGTGTAATTGACAGCAATGTTAATAATATACATTTTGTAAATAATTAAATTTGTCCTAATTACATTGAATAGACAATAGACCATTAAGAAAGAAATATTGAAAATGTATGCACTTAAAAAATTCACGTAAATAAAATTAATGAGAATAAAAGTGTATACTTAAAGCGAGCAGGTACACTCCTAGGTAAGAACCGGAATTTTTATACACAACTGCTCGGTTTCATTAACCCCCCCCCCCCCCTTTCCTATTTAAGATGGAAAGATACCCCCCTCCCCCAACGAAGGTCCTGTACTCCAAAACATAACGACTTTTCTGCTGAAAGCACTGCTCTCAGCAAAAGAGTCGTTATGTTTTTGAAAAGAGTACTTTCCTTTGGGGGGGTGAGGGCGGGGAGTGTCAGAGGTGGGCAATTCGGTTCAGCGAACCGGCTCAATTGAGCCGGTCAACGCGTAAGCATATTTCGTTCTTGTCTTCCCTGTCGAATGGCTCTCAGTCTTGAGTCTTGCCGCAGTTTCAACTAAAATTAACTGTCGTTCGCCGTTCGCTTGAATCAAGTGAGCAATATACGCGTACCTGGCAGCGCATTTTAATTTTATTAAAATTCGTGTTTTTTCCTAAAATAATTATTTAATAATAAATAATTTTAATATTCATCAATTGACAAATAATTATAACTAAGCTTTGTCTTGTCTGGCTGCCAGCCAAAGTGAATTATTCGTTCGTTACCCTCAAGAGGTTCAGCTCATAGATTACTGGTTCAGGTAAATAACATATCCAACTGATGAGCCGAGGATTCGATTCATTTAATTTTGTCAGATCTTAGCATTTCTGATGAGAGCGAAATTGACGAATCTGATTGGGAGGAATAGTTTGATTACAAAGAATTAAACATTGTAATAATAGTATTGTAATAGTCTTTTTTTTATAATAATTTATGTTAAATATAATATTTCAACTGCATAGATTTTCAATATTTGTTTCCTAATGGTCTATTGTCTATTCAATGTAATTACGACAAATTTAATTATTTACAATATGTATATTATTAACATTGCTGTCAATTACACTTTAAAATAAAGTTAGTTATTAGTTCGTTAAGTAATAATAAGGAAAAAAGCGAGCCGCCGCCTGCCACACCGATCGCGCGCGCAAAATTTTTTTTTATAATTTCGCTGACTGACGGGCGTTGTTCCACAAGATGGTTGACTGACCATTTTATTTATGATTAATATAGCGTGTAATACCTTCACAGAGATTTTGAAGTATAGTAAATGAATTGCACGTTATTTATTTTTTGTACATACATTGGGGCTGACTGACCAGCTCCGTCCCCACATTCAACTGACTGACTGACATAACTGTTATTTATATGCAATATCTAATGTGCATACCTATTTTGAGCCATAGTAAATTCATTTTATTACCTCCGTAATTATGACATCTTTGAAGGCGTACCTGAGACACCTGTTCTCGATTTCGCTTGACTGACCGAAGTATGTTTGTGTACACAACTACTGTAATCAACTGACAAAAAACCAGGCGTAGTAAATTCGGAGAATTGATTTGGGTCTAGCTCTTAGACTATAACAGCAATATTTAATATTAATTCCGAGACATAGAGAGCAAGATAATTGCGAAATATGTGGTGGAAAAGAAGTTTGGCGGAACTAAATACATTTTTCACTTAGTCCGCGTCATATGTCCAAAACGGTTAGGCGTACGAAAAATGTATAAGACCTTTAAGGTAGAGAATTTACAGATGTACAACTTTTATAATAGGTGTTGTTCCCGTTTGAGCCATAAAAACGGAGTTAATCGCGAATCCGCGGTTTCCGCAACCTTCCGACGCGATTTTCAAGAAATCCTCCAGGTGTATCTTGGTGTAACTACCACGTGTTATTCAATACGTCCAAATAAACACGATAAAAAAAAAACTCGTAGGCTACGATTTTGGCAGCAAAAGTCTAATTCTCCTGGAGTACATTGTTAAGATGAACAGTTAATTGTTAAGTGATGTAAAACCTTAATAATTGAGAATTAACTGTAAACTATCAAATATTACACAAGCAGCAAACAGCAAACAAGCAATGTAGACCAACCACTAAGACAAGAATAATTCTTCAGAGTACAACAAAATAAAAATTCATTCGAAAATGTCTTAATATGTCATAAATCAATTAAGTTATTTTACGTCAAAATTAACGTAAGTCTTGCTTAGAGAAATGCCTTTAAAGTCCACGGGTTTATTAGTACTATTTGCCTAATATTGATCATAAAAACGACATCTTATTCATGAACTAAATAAGTAATTTGGCAGGTTGTAAATTACTTAATTCTATCTTGCTAAAACTCAAATGAAGTCGTAAGAAGACTTTAGAAAATATTATGTACAATTATTTCCTTTAGGTAACCATCACAATTGACCTATTGTAAATACTGACCACATACAAGTCTAATTTACCATTAATTTAGTAAGAAACTCGTTACCTTTCAAATACTGGCATCGATAAGTTTCTTTCGTTGCCGGTAGCGATACAAATATCGATAGCTTTGTGATATCGAAACATTCCTATTCCTTTGATGCAATTATATCCTTTGGGTTTCCTAACAGTCATGGTTGATGAACTGAAGGTTCCAGCCCCCTCCAGAAACCATTTTTATCAGTGCTGTTATCAATGTCTCCATTAAAGACATAATTCTGAGTTATAAGCTAGAATTCTGAGATATAACTCAGAATTTTGACTTGTAAATCAGAATTTTGAGTTATAAGTCAGAATTCTGAAATAAAAGTAAAAATTCTGAAATATAACTCGGAATTCTGAGTAATAAGTCAGAATTTTGAGATAAAAGTCAGAATTCTGAGGTAAATCAAAATTCTGACTTAAAAATTTTATTTTCCTTCTACGCCTTCGTAGACATTACTAAAACGGACCTGTATATGAAAGTCCAAGTTTTTAGATAGAATTATTTCGAAGATAAACTGATGTGACAGATGGAAGGACGAACCAACGGACGGATCTATAAAGGTTCCGTGATTCATTTCTAAGTACGGAACCCAAAAATTAGTCTAACGTTAGTATTACTATTAGTATTTAATGGTTACCGTACCTGAACTGCTATTTCTCGAACTGAATAATCTGTTATATATTGGCAGTATCAGCATCAATGTAAAATAAATTGATATATTCAAATCTCTTCTAGTATAGACCGGCGTATTTTCATGTTGAAATACCCATAATTTAAAGCGATATCATATGAAGAATTTAATTATTTTTTTTTAATGCCTTATTTATATTAACGTCCTGGCGAAGTTTAGCTAATGCTACTCTACCACTTAACCAGGAAGGCAAGATGAGATACGGACACCAATCTAAGTGACGGACTCGCCCGGCGTGCTTAACTTCGCCGATCGAGGTCCAGTCACTGAAACCGGTGCCGTACCTCACCTCACAATTAAATTATTGTTTTGCAATTATTCCTATATAGAGAAATCAACGGGTGCATAAACGATGAACCTTAGTGGATGATAATGGTGATAATGATATAATTAGCTGATCTTTCATTCTAAAACTATTAATTTAATTTCAAATTTACTTTTCGAGGTATCAAAGGTAAGGTGTTACTTTGTGTTGTAAAATTTATAAACGCATAAGAATAATAGGTAAAATATGCTAGATAATTTCCGAACATTACATTTTACGGTGGGTGGGAAATTTGCCAGCAGTTCTGACTAATTTATTCCCTGACGATAAATTATGATTTAAAACGACGAAAATTCGGCGCACTTTCCAATTTTCACTGTTGGTACCCCACGTCTCTCCAAACGTGTAAAAATATTTTCGTATGTAATATCATTAGTGCTAAAAATTTTATAGAAAAATTTTTTGAAAGCGTTGTTGCCTGGTAATATAAAGAGCGCAAATTTGCAGTTTATTATCTGATTAAATCCCGACCGCTTTACCGGGAGATATTTAATCTTTGATAATAAACTGCCAATTTGCACCAGTTATATTAACTTTTAGGCAACTTAGCTTGAGAAAAAATTTTTAGATAAAATTTAAAAGCATGAGTGGTATTTGGGGAGAATATTTCACGGATAAATAATTCATTAAGTACATCTTCAATATTATGTTTTGTCAATAATTGCCTTCAGACGTTTTCTTGTCACTTTTTAGAATTTACTGACCATTATTTTCAATTTCATCTTTAATTTGATATAAATAAATATTTTCAAACCGACTCATATTGTCAAAACAGTAAATTTGAAACAAACGCTGTAGAAACTACGCAGAATTCGCTATATTTATACATAATCCATAATCTAGTGATGAGTGACGGTTTCTGTGACAACTAGTAAATAAAACGAGTTGAAACCCTAGATATTATAATATATATACTGGGTTGACACCTTTGAGACGTTTCTGAGGTGCAATATGACGAGGAACGATAGAGAGAGCACTACATCTTTAATCTGTGAGCACCACTTTATTGCCGATGTCCCGCCCATATATACTATACACTCATGGTTCCGACATTGACATAGAGAGCGCCATCTAGCGCTACTAAAGTTATATTCCATAATAAAAGTTCATTGATACATATTTATGTATTTAATCCTTATTTTTAACTTACGAAGTTTACAAATTATGTTGGGGTTTGCTTTGTTAAGCAGAGAGAATTTTAAATACAACAAATTAAAATGTTGCACAGCTTTTATTCAACTAGTTACTTTTTGATAGATTACCGAATGTAAGTAAATTTTTAGTTTGTTTCCAGAGCGAATATGTTTACTTCACATTTATAATAAATGATTTGCTTACCTTTGTAACTACGTTATTGAGCTATTGCAAGCTGTGCTTAACTTGTTCCTGTATTATGAGCTATATTAAGTACAATCTTTGTATATTATTATTACCTGATTGAAAAGTAGGCAAATTGAAATAGTTACAAATAGGCAAGTGTTAAAGTCTATTTCAGACAGGCTTCACTTTGGAACTGACGATTGTTTACTATATACCTATGTGGTGTGTTTATGTTTGCTACTTCTTAATACAATATTACAATTTACAAGGTAAGTTGGCAATTAGTAATAAGCTAGAGAAGATATTTATAGATAAAATTTAAAAACTCGAGTTGCCCTATTTGCAGAAAACATTTCACAAAACAAATCGTCAAAAAATTATCGCAATATTTGCCGCTGCAGCGACACAAAAAATTAGAGCGATATATAAATTTTGCATGTTGGTACTGTCAAAAGCTTGAATTATCACTAATAATGACGTTTGAATAGTGCAATGTTGTGAAAAAACGAGCTCTCATTGGATATAGCGTTAATGAGTGAAATAATCGTGTTAATTTTCGGCGCTGATGCCTGAGATATGGTTAGTTGTTCTCTAAAATGTCCTTTTTGATAAATTTTTTTCCAAGTCAATTTTTTACTATTTTTCGACTTAGACCGATTCCCTGAAGTTCTACAACAATGTCACCATAAACTCTTGTGTATCACTCCAACCCGCACTAATTCAGATGCTAATGGTTAGCCTTTTATGGAACTTTTCCTTGTCGAGTTTGAAGTTGTTACTTTCAACCGTCACTGAATAATTATTTAAAAATCCCGTTTGATGGTTCAAAGCACCGTGGAGCCCTTAAAACGCATTTTAGGAAAAAATGTTACTCCTCTTGCCTTATTTTTTTGACGAGAGGAAACACTCCACGAAGTTTGTAGTGACATTAATGAAACGGACCCGTGCATAAAATTTCATGTTTATAGATAGAATAGTTTCGAGGATAAACTGCTCTGAGAGATGGAAGGGCGAACCAACGGACGGATCTATAAAGGATCCCCAATTCACTTCTGAGTACAGAATCCAAAAATTAGTTCAACCTTATTATTACTCTTATTATTTAATGGTTACCGAACGGAGATTTCTTTATCTTCAAATTCTATTAGATGTTGGCAAATATCATCGTCAATGTAAAATAAATTCATATATTCAAATCTTCTCTAGTAAGTTATATTTTATCATAACACCATGCATAGACCGGTGTATTTTGATGTTGAATTATATATATAACGTAAAGCGATATCATGTGAAGTATTTGATTAAATTGTTTTGTAGTTATTCCGATCTGGAGACTTCAACGGATGGATAGACGACGAACCTTAGTGGCCTGAGAAACTGATAATGATATAATCGAGTAAAACTGTGGATTTAATTTGAAATATAGTTTTTGAGATATCAAAGATAATGCCTTACTTTGAGTTGCAAAATTTATAATCGCATAAAAATTACATTAAAGATAAAATATACTAGATTATTTCTCAAAATTATTACTATTTTTACTGTGGATGGGAAATTTGCCAGCAGTTCTGACTAACTTATTCCCTGACGATAAATCACGATTAAAAATGTTTTAAGAATTTGTTATCATCATCTTCATAGGCTGCAAAATCGATATTTTTAGTATTGCTAGTGGGGACCCTCACTTAATAGCCCTCAAAAATTGAGTTATAAACCAATGGAAACAAAATAAACGATACCATGTTAAAGCTGATAAAATTTAATACAAGATATGATCACTTAGTATTTCTCTTTTAAGGTTTAACAATTTTTTAAGATTAAATTAGCAACCTTGAAAGTCTCTAATTTAGACCACAGTCGTCGTACAAAAAGATACAAATAAAGGCAATTTTATTTTTCTCTAAAATCAGTATTTTTCGGAGTATTCGTAATAAAATATGTTTTTCCTAAAAATGGTAAAAATGGGCTAATTTCACAATCGCTTTTATCACAGTTCAAAGAGGTTAGAAATAATCCTGTAGGACTCGTATAGCTGAAATAGTTCAATTTAATATATTACATTCTTCTAAAAAAACTCATTAAAAATAGGTTTCTTTGCAAACAGTGTAAAATATTATCTTTTTTGTGTATATTCACTTTCAAAAAAACTGGTCTTTTGTCTTTGAAAGTCCTTTGGGGCAAGCCAATGAATTTTTTTTTACTTCAATTAAGGTTCTAGAAACTACACTTATGTAAATTTTCAGTTTGCATTTGCTTTCAATGAGAGTTTACACCTCTAAATCGATTCTTGATACCTGGCTAATATCGATAATAATAAATTCAAAGTTTTTAAAACTATTAATAATGTAAGATATTTCAAGATATTGCTAAATATATCAGCTAAGAAAGTGATAAAGGGAAGCTCACAGCTAAAACTTCATTTATTAGTTTTTCACAAACAAAGTCAATATGGTTGTCCTTTTTTTTACTGGCAGTTTAAATGTGTATCTAGCCACATATAACGTTAGTTTTTTTTTGTTTTAAAAGGTTTTTGAATACAAAAAGTTAATACCCTGTTTTACATTCATTTAAAATTAATTGAATGCATTTTGTCCACGCATTTAATTCATCGTATGATACGATTTACGTTAAGTTCCTGTGGGGTCGCCGCTGATAAAGATATTAAGGTATCATTCGCATAGTAACTTGACCAGTGGATAAATGTTGTGGGAGGTTATTTATATATATACCATGAAAAGAAAAGCTCCCAACACTGAACCCTATGGCACACCTGGATACTACCATGTTCACACATTCCAGCTAGTAGTCCAGTGTTTGACGATAAAAATACCTCTGAATTCTTTTGGACAACATCGTTTTTGATGAAAATTTGTAATTAAGCTTATCGTCAAAAGTTATATGTCCTCTTGAAAAGTTGTATGTTCCTGATGTGTGCTTTTTGTTTTTTTGGGGGTGAAAACTACCTCATTTGAGAAAAAATTAAAAACAGATTTAAGCGTTACATAGATTTAAATCAAATTTAAATATGTAGAATAAACATTATTTCATGTCCTGGAATATAATTTATGATGTGTTACAACTTTAAAACCACCCCTTATGAAGACATTTTTTAAAAAATTAGTTTTCAGCAGCTTGAAATATTTTAGTGGTGCATTTATAATGAATCAAAATCCCGTCACTGTTTATAATACAATTTATGATTTATTGCAACGTTTCATCCATTACAAATTGCCCTCGTCATAAAATTAACTACCATATTTACTTAAAATTAAAAACTGAAATTATTGAATGAGTTTAAAGGGGAAAAATAAAAATTTTATTTACATTATAATAACATGTTTTATTACTGAAAATCTATGGATCATCAGAAGAACTATCATTACTATCGACCTCCTCCTCCAAGGAGCATTGAAAGGCACATTTGAGGCAATGTGTCGATACTGTGTCGAAACATGTTTTTGGACACGACACATTTTATAGGCACAGAGTCCACACTGTGTAGGATATATGCCCAAAGTGGTGATGAAAATGTGTACTAACTTGATTCCAAAATGTGCTCATAACTGTTTCCAAAATATGGCTTGTATGTGACTTAAGCCTGTAACTGGTTTCCAAAATTTTACTCTGATGAGACCACTATGTGTATATGTGTATCTAAAATGTGTCGCATGTTACTGTAATGAAGCCAATATGTAACTGACATGTTTCTTATTGTTTCCAATATGTTATTGTAATGCGCTTTATTATGTGTAGTTACAAAATTGACATAAATAATTCTAAATTGTGCCTAGAACCACATTTTGGTGTCCGAATATTTTAAAAATAAACTTAAAGCCGACACAATGCATTATTCTCTAAAAATTTGGACAAACGATGGACACAGTTGGCATGCAATGATATTATCTTCTTCAAAAATTACTTTATACAAGGAATAAGTTTTCACGTGTGAATAAATAGGTAAAGTATATGACCCAAAAAACTAAAACAACCCCATTTTCTCTGTGAAGTGTGATCAGATACTCATAAAATATAGAAGCCCTTAAAAATTGTAAAAGTTATTTTGCATATTTAATTAATGATGGTAATTAATAAATAAGATAATTGTAATTTTTGGAGACAAAATTATTTCTAATGTATTTTGTATGTTACAAGACACCAAGTTTCCAAGTTTTTCGCCACAACTGTCGAATTGGCATATTTTCAAAGTTATCTGATTTATGAATCTCTAATTCTTCAGTAAATCAAGCCACACGATAAACTAAAATCTGAGTTAAGTAATTTTGCTCCTGTAACCATTTTCGAAGCAAAATACTTACAATTTTGTATAAAATTTACTACAGGTTTTCTGAGCGCTACACCACTAAACAATTAATTAACGACATAATCTGTGAAAATAAGGCCGACAAATCTGACAGGAAAAGGATTATTAACTAGATGAGAATTCCACTTAGGCATTTGCGCGTGCCACACGCCGGATATAAATATGTTACTATTAAAATATACGAACGAACATATTTTTTCTTCCTTTTTTTATAACTTGCTCTCATATAAAGTGGATTTAGTAAATTAAACTGGATTCTAAATTAGTGTTAATCCGGTTCATAAACTAAATTGATGTTTTTTTTTTTTCAGAATAAGCAGCATAAAAACGAGTCTAGCTCGATGTCGCGCCATAATTAAATTGTTCACTTTACGTAGGCTTATTGATTTTTTTTTTGACATATTTATAATCAGACTTCTGTAAAGTGTAAATAAATATGATGGCTAACATTGCCATTAGTGAAAAATACCCACTGGTGATATTTCAATATTTCAACTTGGGGTTTTAGTTAAAAAAAAATTGTACAGAAATTCGTTTCATAATATACCTGCTCACATTTATTGACCAATTTTAAGAATAAGTGTTTTACCCATGGAAGCAAAGTGTAGAATATATATTAGTGTATATACTAAGATATTTTAAAGAAATGAAGTATTAATAACGACACTTAAACAGACCGTAAAGGAACTTTAACAATTATTTTACTATTGTCATTTCAAGTTTTTAGTAATTTTAGTAAATTATTTCTTGCTCGTGTCCCTAGCTTTGTATCGTCATCCCTCTGTTATATTTTTAAAATACAACATAAGATGGTGCTAAGGCTCTCATAAGGAGAGCACATTTGATGTTTTGTGAATAGTTTTATTTGTAAAACCTTAGTTAATTGTTAATATTGAACGTTACAGATAATCGAGGTAAGTCACACTTAAAAACATAATTCCTCTGTTATGCATTTTAAACGTTTTATGTCAAATTTATGTTAAAATGTTGTCCATAGAATTATATTAGCTACAGGTATCTCCTTGCACGATGTGTGGTTATGAAATTAAAGTACGAAATATATTTCTCGAAATCCGTTAAAAATCATTATTCCTCTAGAGTCATTCCTCTGGCCTCTTATAAGCCACAGGAATGACTAGTATCCAGAAGAATGAAATTTCTATCACCTGATTGTTCTTGTACCCGTGTGAAGTGAGAAATTGCCAAGTGATATAACTTAATTTCATATTTTTAATTTATTTTGTGAATTATTTCCATATTTGATTAACTGAATGGATTCATAATTTTATGGTAAATATTCAAACGCAAATAGTCTATTTTGGCTGCATATTATTAGGTTTGGCGGCAGTTCTTCCTCTCTTCGAAACTTTTCAAATGGTTGTTTGCTGTGATATTGTGTAATAGCACAATTTTTCGTGTTAAGAAAAAAATAGTATGCAATGACGAAGGAATGTTGAAAAGAAGCAAAAAGCTGAGAAACGAAGGAATGGAAGACTATTGCAACTTTCTTAAAATAGAAATAAACTAAAACAAAAAGAGAGGGAACAATATTTAAAGAAAAAGCAAAAAAAATTATAAATCTCATTGGTCAACTGACTGACAAACGTGTTGGGAAAAAATATAACTAAAACACTCAAGAAGCTATAGAAATAATATCATTTGGACATCACATTTGTTTTTAATATGTCAAAATACATGGGAAAACGATGGACTAATTTCTGATACAGAGTATTTTTTTGTGTGACTGTGTAATTCAAAGTATAATATACCGTTAATTACAATGTATATTACACATTTCTCTTTTGGTTGTGAACTTGCTTTGAATACTTAAAATGTTTTATTTCAGTTGTCTTTTCATAAGGAACGTTGCATTTTTTTAAATATAGAATATGAAGTTCTGTTCAGTAATATCATTCCTCTATTTTTTTTTATTTCTTCCTTATTCCTTTGACATCATTCCTCTGGTACGATATTTTTCAAAAACTCGTCTAAAATTTAAATAATCAAAAATTAAGTTAGATCCGTACATGATTGATGTAATTTAACATTAATTGTATTAATTGCATAATAAAATAGTTTTGAAATTTTCACCCATGTGTACTTGTGTGTCTATATAGGGTAATTGGAGTGGTAGTCCTTGGCCCTTCTGGATTAAAAAAATCGAAACGTCATCGACATGCTCCTCCAATTTTTATAGTTGCATTGGTTGAAAATAATTTGTACAACTTTATTTCAAATAGATAACATGGAAATGCTGCGGCTAAAGTAAGAGAAGCTATGAAAACATCTGAAATAAAAGAAAAAAAGGTTCAAAATGTAGTCAATAAATTGTAGACACGACATAAATGAATAATTTGATACCAAAATGATTAATTTAAATTTTAAGAATAGAGTCATATATAAACAAATACCTACAATAATGGAACACATAAGCTGGAGAGTCATAAATTAGGGGGATGCTTATCAAGTCATTCTCTGATCGTGTGTAGTCGGTCATGGCAGTCCGGGTTGCAGCGGCGCAGGGGAAGCCATTTTTGTTGTATGGCTCAAATAATTTTTGAATCTGACTCTTTCCCATGACGTCATATCAAAAAAAGTTTGAGATAAAAGTTTTTCTATATAATGATACTATGGGGTTTTACTTTTAATAGGGTTTTTATGGGATAACATTTTTTTTATCTAATCAACCCTTTTTTCTATAATGGATTTCGATTCTACGCCAAAAATGTCAATCTTTTTCTCTTTGCAATTTTCTACTCCGAGGCCAATTTGCGTCAGAATTTTGCAATTTTCAATAATTTTTTACGGCGAAAGTATGCGCTCTAGAGAAAATTGTAAAAGATAAAAATTGTTTATTTATCTATACTATACGATGTATAGTATAGATAAAAAAAACAGATTTTTCTCACGAAAAAAAAATTTCAATTTTGGCAAACAAATTTTTCCAAAAAAAATTCTGGAAAAATATACATGACTTTTGTGAGAAAAATCTGAAAAAGTACATGCTTATTCTACATAAAAAAGAAACAACTTTTCTCTTTTACAATTTTCTCTAGAGTGCATGCTTTCGCCGTAAAAAAATATTGAAAGTTGAAAAATTTCTGGCGCAAATTGGGAGCAAAAAATTGCAAAAAGCAAAATATTGATATTTTTTTGGCCTAGAATCGAAATCCACTATAAAAAAGGGGGGTTGATTAGATAAGAAAAATGTTACCCCATAAAAACCCCATTAAAAGTAAAACCCCATGGTGCTAGAGCCCATTAAACTGAAAAACTTTTGTCTCAAACTTTTTTTGATTGAACGTCATGGGAAAGCGTCATATTCAAAAATTATTTGAGCCATATAACAGAAATGGCTGCCCCTGCGTCGCTGCAACCCAGGTTGCCATGACCAACTACACACATTCAGAGAAGGACTTGATAAGCATGTCTCCAGCTTTAGACCATGTGCCAGACCTATCAATCATTATAATTCGGGGGGACTGAATGAAACCTTTACCACGGGTTTCTGGGGTCATATGGAGCAAACAATTCGAAGGGTCCATCATGGGGAGGTAGCTTTCAAATATGGCGGCCGTTCAAAATGGCGGCCCGACTATGAATTTTTTAAATTCAATTATCTCGAGATCGGATGGAGCAATCTTGAATTTCTTTTTTTCTAAATGTAGGTGAATGAACGGACTACAGTTTTGTTCTCAATGTTTATGGCCGAAAAAAAATTATTTATCGGTCAAAACTAGAAAAAACGAAAAATAAGGTTTTTTTAAATTTGCGGTTTGCTGTTTATTGGACTAACGGTTGGGTATATTGAGAACATGTTCTGAAGCGCTCGGTGCTTTGAGCACCGTGAGGCGAGACGAGACGGCCAGCCATATTTGAAAGCAACTAAGAGAAATAAAAATGCCTTATTAATATTATTATTAATAAACTTGAATTTATTCTTCTTCACTAGAGTCACTATCGCAGCTATTGTAATTGTACTCTTCCTCATCTACTGTTGCTTTGGTACACCCCTTGCACACACAGCTCTCGGTGCATTGGATTTGAGTTGCTAAGCACGAGCAAGTTTCTGGTACACAGTTCCTCTTGCAGTGGCACCGCAAAAAGAAAAGTACGCACTCCGATGTTGGCAAGCCTTCCATCCACTTGACGCATAAGTTACCAGAAACGTCCTTTTCCCACCCATGAGCAAAGAGGTCCGGAATTATGGGCCTGATTTCCAGACTTCTGAGCCATATTCCGGCCTGGTAGTTGGCACGTTTATTGTGCTGTCTCAAGGTGTCTTTACAAGGAGGCATTTGGAAACTCTCAATTTGCCCCTCCTTCCCTCTGAACATCTGGTAATGCAGCTCATCAACAGGTTTCACCTTGCATTTAGGGGCATATAACTGGCAGACGAATTCCTCTAACATCATTAGACAGCACCCAGTCTCTGCCTAACTTGCTGAAGGCTTCAATAAATCTTTGCTCCTTTAAGTTTTCCCTGACCAGTAAAAGCGCTAACTATGTCACAGCCAGACCAGCAATAATACCCGATGAGAGCTGTAACAAGCTGTTCACCTAAGGCAGATACTATCTGAGAAACTTGAATAACTGTTAAAACACTTTTGCTTCTCTTCACAATACATAAGTTTTTGCTTTTTATGGTTTTGCATAAACCTACGGCCAAAACTAATACATCCGTATCGTTTGAAAAGCAAAGAACTGATTCATATGATGTAGCCGCGTTGCTTGCATGCAGCATAATTCTGGAATCAGCTTCTTCTTGAGTGCAGAATAGCTCAGGAACAGTTTCGCTCGCTGTAGACGTGATCCTGAAGCAGATTTCACTAACTGTTACGAAATTTCTTGGTTTCCAATCATGTTCTTAAATTTCTCCTCTTTCCAACTGTCAACAAAGAATTTTATCATTTTATTTTTGCTGTCACTGCTTCTTAACAGCTTCTCCCAACAAACCACTTTGTGACCACCCTTGATTTCACTGAATTTCATACCTTCAGCGGTTCATCTTTTTTCCCGCTCCAACGATTTGATCGAAACATCTCGGTAATCATCAAATACTATGTCAATCTACAGCAACTCCTACCTTGAGAAAAGTCATTGTCAATTCGTCAAACGTTTTTTATTCTCCTTTGATGCACTGAAATTATGCAGGCCGAATCTTTTTCCGGTAGACTGGCAGGGGTCATGTATTTTTCCAAGTGATGGGCAAACACTGATTTGCAAGTTTTTTTCAAAGACCCATCAATATTTGCCAGAGTCCATGGAAATGGTGCCAGAGGATATTTGAACACTCCCTTCATGTCAAGTTTTTTATTTTCTGCGATATAAATCATTTTGCTGAATAGATTTCGGTCGCATCGGAGGATTACTTCTTTGTTTTGAACCTTGGTCGTTTTGCTCGTCTTTGGTCTACTTATCTTGAGACCCACTTTCTTAATAGGATCATGAAACCCTTCTCCTTTGGCTAGCTATTTTCCCCTTGTTTTCCGAATTAATGAGATCATCAACACATATTTCAGTAGATAAATGTACAATATCTGAAGGATATTCTAGCCCACTCGTGGGCTAGAAGTTCTGTGAGACACGTCACATCTTTCTCATCTCTAATTATCCGTGGGCTTCGGAGGTCAGGGTGGCAGTGATTTGTCTCGCTGGATGATAGAACGGTGCGGAGGTTTCCTACTGCAGAAGCTCTGTGCTCAACATTAACATAGTACCGTGCTACAGCCTGCTTTTTTAGACTGAAACCTTTAGTACGTCCAGCAGTTTGGGTGTCTTTGTTCACAGTCTCTTCGATGGCATAGTCTACTGGAATTCTAGAAAAAGAGTTTTTGCTTCTTAGTTGTACTGAAAAACCTCCATCTACGAAATATTGGTGAACAAAAGGGGTATCCTTTTCCAATTTAGTTAATTCAATGAAGTGTTATGATGGATAGCGTGAGTAGTTCACCCTATCCAGTGCAAAACACCAAGGCACCATTTTTTCAACCGCAGCTAAGAACAGAAACCAATTTCCTTCCCGATTAGTTCGAAGAAAAGCGAGAAGTAGCTCCACTAGGTCTATATATTTCATCCAAAAGGACGATATTGATTTTTCACCAAAAACATGCTAATAATTGTCATATAATTAAATAGGTGTAGAAAAACCCTAAACCCTATTATTTTAAAATACAGAATTAATGCTCAACCCCGCCCCCGTCCACTTTGAATCTCAAAATGTCGGGTTCTATTGATCCGATCTTCAATTTCTTTTTGCGTTTTAAAGGTGAGATGTTGCTCTAAAACTTTTATTCGGAACACGTTCTCGATATACCCAACCGTTAGTCCAATAAGCAGCAAAACGTAAATTTCAAAAAACCCAATTTTTCGTTTTTTCGAATTTTGACCGATAAATACTGTTTTTTTTTTTTGCCATAAACATTACGAACAAAAATGTAGTCAATTCATTCATCTACATTTAGAAAAAAAGAAACTCAAGATTGCTCCACCCGATTTCGAGATAATTGAATTTAAAGATTCGCAGTCTGGCCGCCATTTTGAACGGCTGCCATATTTGAAAGCTACCTCCCCATGATGCCCCCCCCCCCGACTTTTTTGTTTCACATGAGCCCAGAAACAGCTGGTAAAAGTTAGTTTCATTCAGTTCCGCCAAATTATAATGACTTTAGGAGGTCTGGCACATGGTCTACTTATGTGTTCCATTTTTGTAGGTGGGCTCTCGTGCTATTAGACATTAATGCTATAATTAAATCTATTAGTGTTATAGTCGTGTTATAGTCCAATCAATAGGTACTTTTTTATTGCAAAAATAGCGTAAGTCAGTTTTTCTTTTTTATACTGTTCGGGGGTTCATTCTGAGGATTTTGTCAAATTAGCGGGATCTGAGGTGGGTTAGCCACCATCTTTGCGAAAAGTCAAATGCAAATATCTCGCGGACCATTGATGCTACGGCAAAAATGGTAAGCACCTTCTTTGTTTAGCACTAAATTCTCTATAAATTCTTTAACAGGCTCAATTTTGTACAACTAACCGTTTACGAGTTAGTTACAGCGCGTTAAAGTTTTCAAAACGCAGTTACTTCGTAAACTATTATCGTACATTAAAATGTCAAATAGCAATCAAGTAGAGCATTCAATTCTCTACACTTTATGTGATGGACGCCACTTTGTAGGACTAATATTTTACGGGCTACAGTACGTAAAGGGTTATAAAAATAATAGTTTTTTGAAAATATCTCCCAAATTATTCATCGTTCACTAAAATATGTTGTTATCAATTTTGTAGAGCAAATTCTCTACAATCTAGTGCTGTACAATTACATATTTTTATAGTCGGATCAATAGTTGACGGGATGTTTTGAAAAAAATATATCTTATGACTTCTGCAAAAAAGTTTCAAATAAAAATTGTAGAGAACTTAATGCTCTACAAGTTTGCAACTACATATTTTTATACCCGACAATAATAGTTAACGAAATATTTTGAAAAAATTATTTTTTTAAAACTTTTCAGGGGTGTAGCTCTTAAACTAGTTCTACAAAATAGTGTCTCTGGCAGAAATTGTACAGAAATTGGTGCTCTTTAATATTTTCATTTGATTTTTTAATGTACAATCAATGATTTATGAAATAATCCGTAAAAACTACGTTCTGAAAACTTTGACGCGCTACGCTGTAACTCCTAAATGTTTAGTTCTACGAAATTAAGGATTTTATAAAGAATTTAGTGTTGAACAAAAACGATGCTTACCATTTTTGTCATAACATCAATGGTTCGCGAGATATTTCCCTTTCGCTTTTGAGCAAAGATGGCAGCTAACCCCAACCAACTTGACAAAATACTCAGAATGAACAAACGAAAACGTTAAAAAAGAGAAACTGACTTACGCTATTTTTACATTACGAACACACTTTTTTTTATTTATTGATTGGACTATTATACATTATTTCATTTCAAATTTAAATCCATTGTGAATAAATACAATGTAATAGCTGCTTATTATGCTCTGATACAGAATCAGTACATGGACTTGTCGGTTGGGGCAGTGCTTTCACACATCAGATTAGCGGGTTTTATTAAATTTTCAATAAAATATTTATATGGTCATCAAAATATACAGGGTGCTTGGTAGAGGGAGGCCGACACTGAACAGAGATGAACAGATAGATACAGGGGGTCATTTGGCATCTATACCGGGTGGTTCAGCCGATAAGGATACTCTTGTAACTTTTGAATCGGCAAATGGATTTTTAAAAAATTTGGTGTAGTAATATGCGATGAAACTTCCAATTATATGATGTAAAGAGGCAAAATGGCCGACTCCCGGTTTCGATGCAATTGTCATGAAAATCACTTTTTTAAATGGGACAACCTGTATATTTTTGCATATTTGGATTCTGCTGGCTAAAATGCATATGATCCAATCCTCAAATATTATTTTGATTTTCAAAAAATATAGATTCTTAAAATTTTTTCTTTTTGTTTTCAAATTTAGTACTAAGAGAAAGTAGACATTATGCATTATCGCTCGATAGTGTAAGTTGACGCGCAATGCGAAGCGTTGCGCCTCGAACACTTGAGAGCGACAATGACACACGCTCGAATTACACACATAATTTTATCTACGATCGTTTGAAAATATCAAAATAGAAGAAATAAATTAGCTGAATTTTGGCTGGAATCGGCGATTCGCCAACACATGAGATTGTCTTGTATATGCGATCAAAATAAACAGACGAACAAAACACAATCGCTGTTAGTTTATTTAACTTTCATTAATTATAATTATTATAATAATTATTATAAAGTTCGTATTCTTCATATAAATAAATTAGGTAATTAATTGTTACTCTTACATCTACTCTCATTATTTAAAAACAGTTTTTTTGGCATTATTATTTCATATACATTGTCAGTGTTCCAACAAAGCTTGTTTAAGTGCAGATGCACTGAAGTGTGCGTCGAAATACTTTGTCGCACGTTTTTATGGGAGACATGTGGCAAAGTGACATTATTTACAGCTCCTCGGCAAACATCAACTTTGCGCTTTCAAAGTGTGACTAAAAAAGCCTACTTTATATGTCGACTGTCGATAAACTAACATACTTTCTAGCTTTAACACCGCGAACTTCACCAAGAGAAAAACTATTTCTTTATAAGATACCAGCATAAACATATCCACATTCGGTAAATTGTCCGATTGTACTTTTTAAAACTTTCATGAATCGGTTTGAAACAATATTTACGCCTTGATAATTAATAAATTAGCAAACAATATTTGCGAACACACGAATATCGTTCTAGTAGACATATGCCAGCACACACCTTGACGTCACAGTTAATGGCGGCGTGTAACAAGAATAGCTTAAATTATTATTAATAGCTTATACATGTAATATTAGGAATTGAGAAATATCTTTTTTTTGTGAACTACGAGTTTTTCAATGACGTTAGCTCATGTTTGTAAGTATTGTTTTCAAAATTTAATTTTGATGCTAGTTCCCTATTATGCACAGAAAAGACTAAATATGCTAAGGTTGAAAGAATAAGTAGAGCACGGAAATGCATTAGAAATAATGGATCTCATTTCGAACATAAAAAATAATAATTTTGTAACCAAAAGGTTACAAAATTAAAAAAAACCGCTGCCCAAGGAATCACTACTTCCACATCCAGATTCTCTATCCAAGTCACTCACAACGAAAAAACTTTATATGTGAAAATAATTGTTTATGGAACTTTAATAATATAATATTTGAAATCCTCTACCCCAAAAACCCATAAAACGATACCCCACATCGGTAGTGAGGTGGCGGGTGGTGATGGGGGGTGATAGTGGGGGGTGGATGAAGTAAAAAAATATTTTGAGGTTTCTGGTTCCTGTACATACACTAAATCACAATTTTTTTTCATCCCCTTTAATAAGGAGGTGGGGGTGGTAATGGGGGTGGCTAATGCCAAAAATTTTTTTGAGACCTTAGCTTCTCTTGTATACACTAAATACCAATTTTATGGACTCTTACCTGCTTGATTGACCTATTTACCCCAAATTTACCCCAATTTACCTCCCAACCCTTCGACGGAACAAAATGAAAATATAATCTAGTTCTAGATCTCGTTAAAGTACATATGCGTACCAAATTTCAAGTCAATATCTTAAACGGTTCCAGAGTAAACGTGCGCACAAAAAAAAGTTACAGACAGACCGACAGACCGACAGACCGACAGACCGACAGACCGACAGACAGACAGAAATTTTTTTTTCGCTCAAACTTAAAATCTCGACGTTTCATAACATTTTAAGCCTATTTGGACAATAAAAATTTTAAAAAATTTTTTTGTCGTTACTATACTTCCACTGGACGTGGAAGTAAAATAAAGTTTTTGAAAAGATGGTCCTACTTTTGTTGGAAAACTGCACGTATTTAATTTTCTATTAAGTGAATTGTTATTGCCAATTAATATTCCTTTTTCTTTTTTTAGCAACTGATAAAAATTGATGGTATGAATTATAATAATAACAAAAGTGGACAAAGCAGATAAGTTTTCAAATTAATCGTAACATCTAGTCGATTTTGACCCTTAAGCTTAATATCTTGGTAAAAACAATTTAGTACTTTTTACTTCCGCGTCCAGTGGGGAAGTATAGTAATAGTGGAAGACCAGACCCTCTGAATTCGACACCCTCTATACAACTCGCGAACACCCACCTAAAAAATAGGTAATCTGATGTAAAATAACCCGCTAAACTTGATTTTTGAATTCGCCCATTGATCTGAGATTGCCAAAATGACCAAATTGGCAATTTTCTAAAAAAAATAAAAATTATGTGTTATTTTTTGTTTTTCATATAACACGTCATATATTTTTTATTTTACTTCAGAATTTTTTAATTTTTTTACATAATATTCTCTAACTATTCTTTGATATGTTGAAAGTAAAAAACTTTACCTAAAAAATAATTAGTTGGCAAAAAAAAAATAACAACTTTTCTTTGACGCAAAATCTTTAAAATTTGCAGAGTAAAATGTCCGATCGAGGTATCTTTTTTATTTTTAAAGTTAGGTGCCTACTATAATCGAAGAATATGTTCCGAATGAACTAAATAAAATCTTTTATAAGAAGTTTTTTTTGAAATTTTGCTCCCTTATCGAAATATTCATTAATTGTTTCAGCGTCCGAACGAATGCGCGCTACTATGAATCGGCCGCAATCGCATCTAGAGCTAGACGCAGACACGTGCCGGGTGATTATTATTTTCCAGTATCCATTTATGTTAAGTTGAAAGTGCTGTTTGTCTCAGTCCTTATATTTAGTGTGTTATAAACACATAGTTTGGCATAATAAATTATAATTACTCGGATAGGAAATCAAAGGAAACAAGCTAAAAACGTACTCTTCGCCTGTTAACTGGATTTTTATATAATTGTTATACATTCAATAGGATACTTTTCGCAGTTTTTTGTAAATAATGTTACTTTCAGACATTTTTAATTTTATAGTACGATCTCAGTTGGTAAAAGACTTGGTAAAAAAACTATACCAAACCCCATTTGGGTTTCGATTCCGAGTCAAAAGAACTACACCACCACCTTACACGTAGAAGAATGTAAATTTTTACATTATAAGACACGAGCTATAAAATCATATTTTCACGGTTGTATATTACATTATGAAATGTATATTTGTAAAATATATAAATAATTAGAAATATTACAATGAAATATTTCAACCGGATTTCTATTCAATTACAAAAACATAAAAATTAAAAAAAAATTTTTTCAACAGTAAAATCACAAGAGCTTTTTTTTATCGGATAAATTTCTCTTTGTAACGAAATAATGTTGCCAATCAGTGCTTTTATGAGAAAAACTGACATGAAAAAATCGCGAGACCGGAGATCGAGCGATTTTGTCAAATGTCAGTTTTTCGAGCAAAATTACTGATTGACAAAATATTGAGTTAAAAAGAAATTTATCCATAAAAGAAAAGCTCGAGTGATTTTTGGCAAGATAAATTAACGACAGAATATGTGAACGAACAACAATTAAAAATAATTATAATTTTCTCAAAACGACTCATATCGTACAGTATAATTTCCACAAGACTTAAAAATTATAGCCGACAGTACAGATTTTAAAATGACGTGCGACTACTAGATATACTCTGCTTTTGAGGAACAGGTATTTTTATCGTGATAAGAAACGATGCACCTTTTTTTTATCGCCGTCAAAGTGACAAAATGTGACTGTCAAATAGACTTTTTTATATAGGAGTTAATTTATCAAATTTAAATCATTAAGTAATAACATTTTTATTTGTCGATCGATTTTGTTCAAGCTAACACTAATTTACTGTCCAAATTTCAGTACAATCGGAATTTTCTTTCTTCAGTTATCGTGCTTACAAGAAACGTGACGGACGGACAGACAGACGGACATTTTGAAAGTTGTTCAGAATTCGTTCACTAACACAATGGTATGAAAATTTTTTGTCTGCGAGCTATATTTACGGCTTTAGAAATGTACCGATCAAATGCAAAATCCGATGACATTTCTGTGGCTCTAAAACAATATTTAGAACACAAAAATTTATTTTTATCACTAAATCCAGTTTACCATGCACAATGTAGAAGATCGTATACCCGAACTGCTTATAAAAGAAAATCAGAAATTGTAAATCCTAGTACAGAGAATACAAGTAAAAAGGGCATTTCTGCAATGTGCTATTTACAAGACAGCCTACCAAATTAAGCCCAGAATTCCAAATGTTTTAGATTTTGGATGGTACCTAAAGGAGGAAATCTTATTTCCAAAGATGATTTCAAAAAGCCCAAAACCCAATTTTATTGAGTTAACTCCATTTTGTAAATGTAAATTATATAGCTGTACTACAAACTGCAAGTGTAGCAAAGCAAACGCGCAATGTAACATAAGTTGTTTATGCGAAGGAAAATGTAATCTTTAGTACCCACTTGCTGTTATAATTAATGAAAATATATTTTTTAATGTGTATGTTTCGAGATTATCTACATAATTTTATAACATTTAATTGCAAATAGAAACTAAATAATCCGTAGACTCACTTGATCGCTTAAACGACACCACAGATGGGCGACGTTAACAGAAGTTATGCTTTAAATTAATGCGGACGAGTTGCGCGGCCGCTTCCAACAGCGTCATCTCGTTACATGAGCCGAATTTCCAAAAAATATCTTTATAAAAAAGTTTGTTTAAAGTATATGGAACATTTTTCTCGTTTATACTATAACTCTCTCTTTAAAAATAAAAAAGTTACCTCGACCGGGTATTTTTCAACGCAAATTTTAAAAAACCGCGACAATAGAGGGTAATTATATTTTTTTTAGGCACTATATTATTAGTTACACTATATTCTTTGCCGTCAGCCTGTCCAAGATTATTGGAGGGATAATGTGTAAAATATTGGTCAAAATGGGAATTAAAATAAAAAAGATATGATGTGTTATGTGCAAAACAAAAATTAACACATAATTTTAAAATTTTTCAAAAAATTTGCGAATTGACCGATTTGGCAATCTCAAATTAATGGGCGAACTCAAAAATCAAATCCAGAAGGTCATTTTACATAATATCATCTGTTTTTTAGGTGGGTGTTCGCGAGTTGTATAGACTACTTTTAAAATGCTTCCTACAGATTGGCTGCTCTCCGACTATAACGACAAAAAAATTTTTAAAAATTTTTATTGTCCAAATAGGCTTAAAATGTCATGAAACTGTCGGTCTGTCTGTAACTTTTTTTTGGGCGCACGTTTACTCTGAAACCGTTTAAGATATTGACTTGAAATTTGGTACACATATGTACTTTAACGAGATCTAGAACTAGATTATATTTTCAACTTGTTCCGTCGAAGGGTTGGGGGGTAAATTGGGGTAAATTTGAGGTAAATGGGTAAATGAAGCAGGTAAGAGTCCATGAAATTGGTATTTAGTATATACAAAAGAAGTTGAGGTCTCAAAAAAATTTTTGGCATTAGCCACCCCCATTACCACCCCACCTCCTTATTAAAGGGGATGAAAAAAAATGTGATTTAGTGCATGTACAGGAACCAGAAATATTTTTTTACTTCATCCACCCCTCACTACCACCCCCTATCACCACCCCCACCCCACTACCTATGTGGGGTGTCGTTTTATGGGTTTTTGAGGTAGAGGATTTCAAATATTATATTATTAAAGTTCCATAAACAATTATTTTCACATACAAAGTTTTTTCGTTGTGAGTGACTTGGACAGAGAATCTGGATGTGGAAGTAGTGATTCCTTAGGCAGCGGTTTTAAAAGTAGACTGAATTTGCTATAAATTGGTACTAAAGTGGATTCTGTAGACCAAATAGTATCCGAGATACAGCTGTTCAAAGTTTTGCAAAGTTTCCATATTTCGACATTTTTAGCAATTGTTTCAGTTTTACTTCATAAGACTGACCTCAAAACATAAGTAATGTTTTTCTGAAGTGAAATCCATATAATGTATGTAACTTCCTGTACATATTATTATTATTATTTCAGAATATCTAAAGTTAAACTTAGTGCGTAATAATTGTATTTGTATATTTATTTGATAAATAAATTGCAAAATCGGAATTATAACACAATCGTAGTACTTTTCATATACACATGTTTTGTCATATAGATGCAAAATGACCCCCTGTATCTCCCTGCCCAGGGTCGGCATCATTCTACAAAACACCCGGTGTATTTGAACTAAATTCAAAAACATTATCAGCAAAGTTATGTTTCAGTTACAGTAAATTAAAAAGTTTTCTCTCGATTTAAATTAATGATTTTGTGTGGGAGAAATTAAAAATATTTGGGCACAGATTAATTACTGCGAAAATTATTATTCCAGCTACTCACCATATAAACGAAATATATTTCGATAAAATCTGTTAGATATGGTCGCTTATTATAATGCTAAATCTTAATTTATTACGTTTTGTAAGTAACATCTAACAGAATTCTTAAAACATCCAATCAGTATGTAAATTCCAGCTAGCACACGATTAAAATGATAGAGCGCGAATCTCTACAGTTAAAGTCTGTCGACTGTTAGATTTTCACTATAAAAATTAATTGGATCAATCTTTGCGCTGAACAACTGACGCATGCTTTTGCCATAATCCAATTAATCGCGAACTTTATCTTAATCAGAGCCGATATAATTTAAGTGTTCGCTTTACACTTATAGAATATTCAACCGATCTATACAATAAAAGTTGCTACACTTGGTTTAGTTGGGTATTTTATTGGAATTTTCAATTTACGCTGAATATTATCTATATGTTACTTGTGGCATTCTGTTAATATTTCGATTTTTCTTTCACATACGTATCATGCAGTTTTAGACTTAAGAGAGGAAATTGCCTTAAATTTAGATAAATCAAAAAAATGAATAGCTCTATTTTTTGCTTTAGCAAAAGCTTTTGATACCGTGTCAAATCAAATGTTATTACATAAATTTCAAAATAATGGTATACTTGGTCCAGCAATATATCTAATAGAAAAATTATATCACTAATATGTAGAAAATAATGTGTAAAAATTAAAGTTATATAGTGACTCTCTCACTATCACCTTGGTCGTACCACAAGCAGGCCCCCCGCATCAAATTATGGGCCCCGGAACTAAATTCACTGGCGGGCCCCCGAGCCTAATAATTGATGAGTGGGAAAGAAATTTTTTGTCAAAATCTCTGGCGGGCTCTCGCTACGGGCCCCTCAGAAGCCAACGGGCCCCCGCGCTTAATAATTGATGAGCGGAGGGGAGAAATTTGAAAAAAAAAGTTGCAAAAATCTCTGGCGGGCTCCTCGAGAGCCAACGGACCCTCGCGCTTAATAATTGATGAGCGGGGGGCAGAAATTTGAAAAAAAAAAAATTTGCCAAAATCTCTGGCGGGCCCCCACTACGGGCCCCTCGGAAGCAGAGGCCCCTAAACTCAGTACCCAATAGCCCCTCCATACGGGGGGCCTGACCACAAGGAACAGTATTGGGTCCAATATTGTTCCTTGTGTACATTAATATCATTACAAAATTAAAACAATTTCAGGGCTATTTGGTGTATTACGCTGATGACACTGCCATTGTATTTGGTATACCAGATGTCGGCGAAATCACTTTCGGCCGCCATTTCCTTATTTTTTAACGGGTCGAGATGAAACTAGGCATGTGTCATATGTTACCAAGACGACATTTTTTTTATCCATGTGTCAAGTTTCTACGATTTCTACTTTTGATTTTTAAATGGAACAATCTGCATATTTTTGTATTTTTAAATCTAGAGGACATTCTGCATGTGACTGTGCTAATTTCATGACTCTTTCCGGCGTTTTGAAATTTTTCAGTCAATTACTTCCACATCCAGTGGAATTACTTCCACATCCAGTGGTATAGTAACGACAAAAAATTTTTACTGTTCGGATAGGCTTAGAGTGTTATGAAACGTCGAGATTTTAAGTTTGAGCGAAAAAAAATTTTCTATCTGTCTGTCGGTCTGTAACTTTTTTTTGTGCGCACGTTTACTCTGGAACCGTTTGAGATATTGACTTGGTTGGTGATTTGGTATACATATGTACTTTAATGAGATCTAGAACTAGATTATATTTTCATCTTGTTCCGTCGAAGGGTTGGGGGAAAATAAGGGTAAATTTCGGGTAAATAGGTAAATCAAGCAGCTAAGAGTCCATAAAATTGGTATTTAGTGTATACAAGAGAAGCTGAGGTCTCAAAAAAAAATGGCATTAGCCACCCCCATTACCACCCCATTATAAAGGGGATGAAAAAAAAATGTGATTCAGTGTGTGTACAAGAACCAGAACCTGAAAATATTTTTTTACTTCATCCACCCCCACTACCACCCCCGATCTACACCCCCAGCCCACTACCGATGTGGGGTATTGTTTTATGGATTTTTGGATTTGGATTTCAAATATTATATTATTAAAGTTCCATAAACAATTATTTATATATGCAAAATTTTTTCGTTGTGAGTGAATAGAAAATCTGGATGTGGAAGTAGTAATTCCTTGGGCAGCGGTTTTTTAGTTTTCAACCTAATGTCCCGTGACCAACCAGTTTACTCACCAGGATGTGTTGTGATACATCGTAAAGGTACGGTCAGACACTGTTACTTTCGCTTGTGTCTGGATTTTAATTTGTAACCCCCACCATGAGCCAAAATCTTCGAAAAAATTTTTGGAATTTTATTTGCACCCCTTCCCATGAGGCGATAAAATGTTTTTTTTTACATTTTTAATAGCATTCTCTGTATAAGGCAAAAAAAAGTTTTTTGGATTTTCATTTGCACCTCCCCCCCCCCAGATTCCGAGGCGAAAAATTAATTTTTTCTGATTTCTAAAATTTTTGGTAAATGTTAGTGCCCCCCCCCCCCCCCCCCAGTAACCTTTCTGGATCCGCCCTTGTCGTCGTCTTCGTGTCGTAATAAACATAACAAAATTTGTGTACTGTAAGACACGGATAATGAGACACTAGCTACAGCTTGTTTATCAGCTGTACTATTAGAACCATGGTTGAGAGATTTAAACCATTTGATTAAAATCACGAATAACATCATGATTTTAATCAAGCGATTTTGATTTAAAAAAAGCATTTTTTTCTTTTCAAGTTTCAATATTATAGAGAAAAAATACAAACTTTGTTAGTAAAAGTTTTTATTTGCAAATATAAAACTTTGAAAAGCTTTTAATTTAAAGGCTTAAAACACTAACTTAACAGACATATGAACGTAAGAATAAAAATATATATTTCTCAAAACAGCACAAAACACGACATATTAAGTATTATAAAGTTCCGAATATCTGAATGAACAAAGCCACATGAAGAAAACATTATTTACATGGCTGTAGATGAAGCAACGGCACACAGAAAGGGAATTATCAGATCCAGTACTTTGTTAATTTGTGGAATATTTTTTTGAGATTTCCACCACTGCCACAGATTTTTAAAAAATTCCCTACGTGCTGCAGCTTTATTCTAAATAAATAAATATCAAAAATAAACATTTTTTTCTATCACTATAAACAAACAAAATATGATTCATTTATAAACATTAACATTTTTGTCAAGTCTTTTATATAACTCTTGTGCACTCGCTCTTTAAAATCAATACTTATCAAATTTGCCAAAAAGTATTTTATAATCAACCACGTTAAAAACACTATAGAAATTAGTAGAAATTAGTAAATAGCCCTAATAGTACAGTCAATCCGTCATTTCACCCTCGAATAATTCCTAAAAGATATTTTCTTTTTTCGTACTGTGGAGGAGCTTGTCCCAATCAATAATTGATGCTTTTCACAAAAATATTGTGTCCGCTACGACCGCCATGTTGAGAAAATGACAGTCGAAATAGGTTTTTCTCAACCTTTCCTGGTTGTTCTACCCTAAAATTATTAATATTATTAATATTTTACGATTTACAGCCTTCGGAATAGTGAAAGTTTGTGCTTCGCTGCACATTAGCCAAATTAGCCAAATTAAGTATGTTTTTATTTTATTTAGCTATCATCCACATTTCAAATTGTATCGTATGTAATATCACTAGTGCTTAAAATTTTATCGAAAATTTTTTCGAAAGCGTGTTGCCTGGTAATATAAAGAGTGCAAATTGGCAGTTTATTATCTGATTAAATCCCGACCGCTTTAGCGGGAGGGATTTAATCTTTGATAATAAACTGCCAATTTGCACGAGTTATATTAACTAGGGGCGACTTAGCTTGAGAAAAAATTTTTAGATAAAATTTAAAGCACGAGTGGTATTTGAGGAGAATATTTCACGAATAAATAATTCATTAAGTACATCTTCAATATTATGTTTTCTCATTAACTGCCTTCAGACGTTTTCTTGTCACTTTTTGGAGTTTACTGACCTTTATTTTCAATTTCATCACTAATTTGATATACAGAAATATTTCCAAACCGACTCATATTGTCAAAACAGCAAATCTGAAACAAACGCAGTAGAAACAACGGAGATTCGCTATATTTTAAAATAATCTAGTGACGTTTCCATGGCAACTAGTAAATAAAACGAGTTGAAACCTTAGATATTATAATATATAGACTGGCTTAACACCTTTCAGGCGTTTCTGAGGTGCAATACGACGAGGAACGATAGAGAGAGCACTACTTTAGTACCGATGTCTCGCCCAAATAAAATGTACACCCATGGTTCCGAGATTGACATAGAGAGCGCCATCTAGCGCTACAAGTTATATTCCATAATAAATAAATGTTCATCGACTCATATTTACGTATTTAATCCTTACTTTTAACTTACGAAATTTATGAATTATGTTGAGGTTTGCTTTGTTAAGCAAAGAGAATTTTAAATACAACAAATTATAATGTTTGATGCACAGCTTTGATTCAACGAGTTACTTTTTGGTAGATTATATGTAAGTACTATACATTTTTAGTTTGTTCCAGAGCGAATGTGTACTTGACATTTATAATAAATGATTTGCTTACCTTTGTAACTACGTTATTGAGCTATTGAAAGCTGTGCTTGACTTGTTCCTGTATTAGGTGTTTTCTTTCTACCAACAATCTTAGCTAATAGCTAAGTAGTTTTAATGTCACACGCAAACTGTGGTACATACACGAATATTTCACTCATCAGGCGTGACTGAAAAACTACTTAGCTTAGCTAAGATTGTTGGTAGAAAGAAAACACCTATTATGAGCTATATTAAGTACAATCTTTGTGTGTAATTGTTACCTGATTGAACACTAGGAAAACTGAAATAGTTACAGATAGGCAAAAGTTACAGCCTATATATTTCAGACAAGATTCGCTTTGGAATTGAGGTGTGTTTTTGTTTGCTACTACATAATACAATATTACAATTTACAAGGTAAGTACGTTAACAATTACTTAGTAATAAGCTAGAGAAGATATTTATAGATAAAACTTAAAAGCTCGACAAAAAACGTCAAAAAATTTTCGCATATTTGCCGCTGCAGCGACCTAAAAAATTAGAGCGATAAATTTTGCATGTTGGTCCTGTCAAAAGCTGATCTAGCTTGAATTACCACTAATAGTGACGTTTGATTGGTGCAATGTTTTGAAAAAACGGGCTCTCATTGGCTATAGCGTTAATGAGTGAAATAATCGCATTTATTTCATTTTACAATCACTTGATAACATTGCGTCACATTTCGCAAGCTGGTCACGAAAGGCGAAACAACGGCCAGGTGTTTTGGCAAAAGCGACATCCAGATCATGTGGGTTAATTTATAGATGGTCCTTGGAGAGTTTGACCATATTTTATTGAAATGTATCAGGCGATTTTACATTTAATTTGTTTTGTTTAAGTGTGATGTGAGTATTAGTAAAATATGCAAGGAAAATAATTCCAAAAAACCCTGCTGCAGTTTGTCAAGTATATAAAAATAATAATTTGCTCAGGGAGCAAATTCTTGGATAGTGGATAGAGTTCAGCGAGGGGTTAAGGGGGGTAGAGGGAAAGATGATAGGGAAATTGGTTTTGAGGGAATGTTGTTTTGTAAGAGAAGGTGGGTTTTAAGGATGGGGTTGTGGTCAGTCTCTCAGAGGGGTATCGTAAAGTGGAAGGTGTTCGTATATATATTTGTGAGTGTGTTGTATGTTGCCATGTCGTCTGATGTTGGCAATGTTTTCTGTAAGTTGAGAGTTCGTTAGTTTGTATGTGAACAATTTCTATGACGTCTCGTCGATAAAGACCCGTATCATTTGCACCACCGTAAGCCTATGCAGCTCAGCGATGGTAATGTAGCGAGGTGAGTTAGTCAGCAAACGCAGCAACTTATTTTGGGTCCTTTGGAGTCTAAGGCACTGTGCGTTGGAAATCAAATTTCACGACGCACAGGCATAAGTTAAAATGGGGCGAAATATTACCATGTAAAGGCATATTTTATTGTCGATTGTAAGTTTGCTGCGTCTGTTGACCAATGGATATAATTTGTTAAGAGCCGCATAGGCTTTGTTTATAACCTTAGTTATATGGGGTGCAAAAGAAAGTCGAGTGTCAAGTGTCAGTCCTAGTAAGTTTACTGTTTTCTTTTCTGTGATGTTGTTGTTGTCGAGTTTTAGTTTTGTGATGATTCTTATGTTTGTGAATTTTCTGTGGAAGGTTATGATCTCCGATTTGGTGTGATTTATCATAACCTTCCTTTATAATATTTCAATAGTTTCAAGGTATGGTACCTGATCTTTTAAGTGGCAGACTATCCATAGTAACTGTTGGCGTAAATTGTTGTATCGTCTGTGTAGAGGAGAAGATTAGTAGAGGGATGAGAAGGGATATCGGATATGTAGAGATTAAATAGTGTAGGCGAGAGGACAGACCCCCGCTGATATTCTATATGATGCTGAATGAGTGTTGTTTACCCGGACCATTATTCGTCGATCCCAAAGGTAATTTTTTATGAGGGCAACCAAATACCCGGGAAGTCCACAAACGTATTGTAGTTTGTAGACTAACCCGTTATGCCACACAGTATCGAAGGCGATTTCAATATCTAGTAGCAACATGACAGTACACTGCTTCTTGTTGTAGGAGTCAATTATATCCTGCACCACTTTATCTAGCGATAGTGTTGTACTGTGCCCCTCCCTGAAACCAAACTGCTGCACCGGCAGTAAGCGGTGTTTTACGAGTTGTTTGTGTAATAGCCGCAACACGACCCTCTCAGCTACCTTTCCCATAGTGTTAAGCAAACAAATGGGTCGGTAGCTGCGAGAATCATGCTGCGGCTTATTTTTGATATCTCAGTGGAATTAGTTTGTAATTTGGCTAATTTTCTAGGTGCGATGCGATAGTGGGAAGGGATCTGTCTAGCGAGTCTAGTTATGTTTTCCTGTTCGTCAGTTGCGTTAGATAGTGCAGTGTTTGTTTGTTGTAGGTGACCTGCAAGCAACTCAGCCTTGTCTAAATGCTGCACATTGTTGCAATTATATCTACCCTCCTTGCTTCTATGTAGTAATTGGCTATTATCAAAGCTGTAGTTCATAAAATATCCTAAACCTTTTGTTTAAACAATTTTCCTCCACAGTCAATTTTTAAAAAATTACAGGAGCTCGAAGTTTGAAAAAGATTCTTGAATTTCGGAAAAATTTCTGCTCCGTTGTTTGAATGTTATTCATACTTATTATTAATTTTCTATAATCAATAAAACTGACTTACGATAGTGTTATTTCTTTAAAAAAATGAATTTTATTAGACTTTTTTGAATATTCATTAATCTGTCAATACAACAGTTTTATTTATTGGTAATATTTTTCGATTTATACTCGCCCAAAGATGTGAAAATGTATGCTTCATTGATTCTACGTATAGTAATTGCAGGCTATAAAATATCACAAAACTTTTGTGTAAAAATTTTATTCTACTAATAAAGGGTTGGGGAAATGGGGGTAAATAGGTAAATCAAGCGGGTAAAAGTCCATAAAATTGGTATTTAATATATACAGGAGAAGCTAATGTCTCAAGAAAATTTTGGCATTAATCACCCCACCTCCATTATTACCCCCACCCCATTATTAAAGGGGGTGAAAAAAAATGAAATTGTAATTTAGCGTGTATACAAGAACCTAAGGCCTCAAAAAATTTTTTTTAATTCATCCACCCCCACTACCACTCCCCTATCACCACCCCCACCCCCTAGAATATCCTAAATCTTTTGTTTAAACAATTTTCCTGCACAGTCAAAAAGATTCTTGAATTTCGGAAAAATGTCTGCTCCGTTGTTTGAATGTTATTCAAACCCCACTACCGATGTGGCATTTCGTTGTATAGGATTTCAAATATTATGTTATTAAAGTTCCATAAACAGTAATTTCTACATGGTGAAGTGAAAATATAGTATCAAATTTTTTTTCGTTGTGAGAGATTTGGATAGAAAATCCAGATGTGGAATTTTAAGATTTATAAACACCTTACAGGTTGCATTGTAATTCGAGTCCTGTGAACAAACGAACATCACCGTACCTGCCTTTCAAGATTATTTTAGCAGGTTGCTAAATTGACACCAATGTTTCAAGGATAGATGAGGAGACAGCGTCAGGCGCGTCATCGTGTGTGTGTCTAGCTTCTACGATTTCAAATTAGCAACATGCAACCTGTACGGTGTCTATAGATCTTCTATTATTTTCTTGATTCTATAATAAGTAGGTAA
This sequence comes from Rutpela maculata, assembly GCA_936432065.2. Lineage (NCBI taxonomy): Eukaryota > Metazoa > Arthropoda > Insecta > Coleoptera > Cerambycidae > Rutpela > Rutpela maculata. The sequence continues at coordinate 63,084,545 of OW386286.2, forward strand.
CCTCGAGTAGTATGAATGCGCAGTGGGTTACTTCAAGTAGTATGGATGGGCAGTGGCTTTCCTCGAGTGCCATTGATGCGCAGTGAGTTACCTCGAGTAGTATGGATGCGCAGTAGGTTTCCTCGAGTATTTTGGATGCGCAGTGGCTTTTCTCGAGTACTATAGGTGCGAAGTAGGTTACCTTAAGTAGTATGGATGCGCATAGGTTTCCCCGAGTATTATGGATGTGCAGTGGCATTCCTTGTCTACCACTGATGCGCAGTAGGTTACCACGGGTAGTATGGATGCGCAGTAGGTTTCCTAGGGTACTATAGATGCGCCGTAGGTTACCTCAAGTAGTATGGATGCGCAGTAGGTTACTTCAAAGAGTATGAATGCGCAGTGAGTTTCCTCGAGTAAACTGGATACACAGTGGGTTTCCTCGAGTAATATGGATGCATAGTAGGTTTCCTCGAAGAAAATGCTTGAAGTAGAAGCGTTGCTTCTATCGTATAGTCCACGGCACACAATGAGTTTTATATCTTTGTCATGCCATTTTCTGCGTATTACTTCCACATTCAGTGGAGTGCAAATATAGTATTTTCGTGGTAAGAGACTTAGGTAGGAAGACTGGATGTGGAAGTAGTGATTCCTTAGATAGCGGTTTTTTAAAACAGTTGACCGTAGAGGAAAATTCTATAAACAAAAATTTTGGGAAATTTTATGATCTACAATATTGATAATAACCAATTACTACAAAGGAGCAACGAGGACAGAGATAATTGCAAAAATCTGCAGCGAAGCACAAATCTTAACTATTCTAACGACTGTAAATAATAAAATATTAATAATAGAGAAAAATAGTTAAAATGAAAGTTGTAGCTTTTTCGTTTTCTACAATATTGATGATTAATAATTTTAGGATAAAGCTAAGCAGGAAAGGAGATAATTGGGGAGAAAATACATTGACTGTCATTTTTTCAACATGGTGGCCGTAGCGGACACGATATTTTTTTGGAAAACATCAATTAATGATGGTATAAAATAAGCAAATCTCTTGCAGGAATTATTCATGGATGTTTGCTCTACTGGCTGTATTATAAGGTATATTGCCTCTAAAATAATGCATAAATTACTAAACGTCTGCCAAGAGGAGAAGAAACTAACTTTCTTAATATAATTAGTCCAAATTACGCGAGATAATTGATAAATAACAACATATATTAGATTAGCTAATACTAATACTTCTTTGCTAATTTACATCTCGTGCATAAGTAAGCTTTGGTAAATTATGTGTTTGTGTGTTTTCATTATTAGTGTAAACAGGCAAAGTAATTATGGAAACTATTCTCTTATTACAACACCTTAATATAAATTTATTACCCCGCTAATTAAAGCTTTTATGATAACAACTACTAGTTAATATTGTTCCGTTGCTGTGATATTCACTAATAATTTGGATACATTTTAATACAAAGTTTTAGGATTAATTTTATAGTCTCTAATAGAAATCTTTAATTTATGCTTTTTTAATTATCATAATTTTGTATAATGTTAAAGGATAATAATTTCAATTCCGCATACAATCTAGCGGCCAATATTACTCAAAAAACCGTAAAACCGTAAAACTAAATATTATAATTAATTATATTATAATACACGCACGCGGATCTATACCAATCTTTATAACTAATTTATACTTAAATGCTTTTTGCTAATTTTTTCTTGGTCTGAGTGCAGACAGGCCGATTACTATGGGGTCTATAAAAAATATTTTTACATAATTATACCTAATTTAATTAATACCTGAACAGCTAAAGGCAATCTGTGGAAGATCTAAAATTAACTGCTGAATATAATGGATATAATTTAAATATTAGTAACATCTGTCATTTGGAACAGTGCAAAATCCATAAGTAGAAAGTCTTAATTTCTTGTATTAGTTAAAAAAATAGGCAGTATAAATCACCTATGCTAAGAGACGAGCTACTCTCCACCTCAAAATTTTGTCGAATCTCTATTTCTCCCTCTTTTTCCTTCCCTTGCTTACCGAAGGGAAATATTATAATCGTGAAAAAATTGCCCTTCGAGATCTCTCCGGATTTTCTCGTTTCAGAGTATGTAGATTACGAAAATTAATGCCACTTAATTCCATCAGTCTGTCTGTATATCTGTTTGTCTGTTGCCGCTATATCTAATAGGTAGACAGTTGACGCTACTACCAACGAAGAACTGGGATATACTTCTGTTGGAAAATATACAGGGTGGATCCCATAAAAAGTATAATGAAAAAAAATTATGACGAAAGACTGTAATATTTGGCATATATTTAACACAATTGTCAAGGAAGAAAAATATCAAAAAATATACAGAAAATTAATCAATGTGTCTGAGGACGATAATTCTTTGCATGCAATTATCACAACTGTTAAAGAAAGAAAATACAAAAAATATGTATATACAGAGTGGTCACACTAAATTTTTTTTTTAAAAAAAGGTGATGGAGGATGATAATATTTCACATGTAGTTTTCAAAGAAAAATATGAAAAAAATATACAGCGTGGTCACCCTAAAAAGAATAAAAAATGTTAGTAAAACGATAATTCTTTGCATGTTATTAACACAACTGTCAAAGAAAAAAAAACAAAAAATATGTGTATACAGTATGGTGGGCCGAAATCGCGAATAATTTTTTTTTTTAGAAATTCTACTAGGTAGCATGCAAAACTTGTCTTAGACATAGAGTACACCGCACAAAAAACGTGATCGATTTTGATTGATATTTAGCCGGAAGAGGGGGGGGGGGGGGGGGGGGGTAAATGGGATTTTTAAAAAAAATTGGGGGAGGGGGAGGTAGTTAAGAAATTATTATTTTTGTTCCTCTTATTGCTCAAAAAAAAAATCAACAGTATATTTCAATATTTAGCCGCGCCCCTATAGCTTTAAATGATTAGTAATAGTTCACATTCAGCAATCTGCATGCATTTACTTTCAAGTTATTTATTTTGTGTGTAGTTGTATGTTACATTTTAATATGATATAGTTATCAGTTATTATTGAATGTTAAACTAGCTCAGAACTCACCATGGGATGGGTAGGTGGCCGCACTTCGAGTTCCAACATCACCCACTCACACAAAAGATAATTTAGCTATTTATTGCTTTATGATATTGAGCTTTGTTTTCGAAACTTGGTACACTTGATCTTGCCTCAAGTTTTGCCCTTATGTAGCCATCACGAGCTGTTGCGCTACAAATTGTCGAAGAAGCATCACAGCCCTTTCCACTGCCTGAGTGTGGCATGGAAATTTTTTTACAATGGGGGTTTCTAGTTGATTTATCATTCGAAGAAATTCTTCATCTGGAATGTGCCTAGTGAGTGGAGGCTCCGTTACAGACTGAGACCAGTCAATTAAGTCAATGTAGTCCTGGGTTTCAAAATTTATTTCTGGTATTCTGAATATCCTGATGTTTCCCTTTGGTTGTTTTTTTCTTGCTCTCAATATTCTTCTCATAGCAAGTTCTCTAACATGTGGCCGTTTGTCTGCCAACATTGCGAGTAAGACACTCTCTGCATGTGCAAAATATGCATTACCTACTATAACTTTATCAATAACTTCTTTTACATGGTTTGGAAATGGTCTAGAGGCACGTATTGTATTCCATAAATGTCGTGCTCCATGTTGCATGTATGGTTTATACTTAATTTTAAACCATAAAGGTGCATGCACTTTCCTGATGAATTCCATTAGTATTTTAAAATTTGTAGATATATCCTTTGTAGAAATATACAAACGCAAGATTCTATTTGCAGTAGTCAACCATCTTGAGTGACTCATCTTTCCTGGGTTTCTAACAGCAAGACTTGCAGAACATATACAGTTTTTATTGCTTCACAAATTAAAAATAAATATTGTTGATATGTGCTCAGGTTTTTTTATCTACGTTGGGGAGTTCAATATCGATTTGCTGAAATTTTACAACAGGGAAATGTTCGAATTTAGCCAGTAATGAACCGATTGGTCCTGAAAACGTATAAGGTCCTGTTGTTTCACCATCTAAATGTTGTAATAAATGGCGAAGGGGCAGTTCATTCGCATGGAGAAGGCATATACTCGATTGTAGCGGCCTTTTTAAGTGGATTTCAAGTAATCGAATGACACCTCCTCTCCAGCCGGTATTTACGTTGGTACCATCGCACCCAATTACTGTTAGTTTTGTTATATCAACTTTGTACCTATTTATAAAAGACATTAATCCCTCTAATATGTCAACTGCTTTAACTGATGGTGTTAAAGATACATGTCCGAGGTATTTGCTTTCCGGTTCTTCAATTAGTGCGATGTGTTCTTCAGCTTTTCAACCAATGCACATTTTACGTTGACTTCGTTGATCCAGAATAAATGGCCACTCTACCTTGGGTATCTTCTTCTCTTTTTTGTATTTGCAATTCAAAAGACTGGAACATTTGCATGTGCAAATATCAGAGTTTTTAGCATTAAACTTGAATTGTTTTAACTTTGCTTTAGAAATGGAGTATTCCTGTTCTTAATAGGCTTAATGATTTTTTTTTGTATTTAGCTTGATATGACAAAATCATATGTATTCATTTGTGTGTTAAAATTGGAAGTGACGCTCGACGCCAAATAACTGCATGTTTTTGAGCCACAATATTAGCAAGATCATGGGAAGGAGGTTCTTTGCTTCCATCACCTTTTAATTGAAGGTGAACACTTTGAAAACATTCTAGAATTTGTTCGTATATAGGAAGCAGAACCTCATTTTCCGATTCAAAATTTTTCGCTCTGCCAAATAAATGAAGACGAGTACACGTACGAGTGTTGATTGTTGTTTCTTTGGACATTATAAAATCACAACCAAACTGAATGCACTAAAAAACGCACAGAATTAAAAATCGCTTTTACCGCTATTACTTCTGTGATCACACATTAAACAAACACGTCCAACTAGAAAGCGCTCAGGTCATCAGACCACCTTTTGGGTAGGTGATGTGGGAGTGGCTAATACGCACATTAAATTGTCTGATCTCTCATCTACAAATCAGAACTCGTTGTTAATTGTGGCGCGATATTTGTCAGTAGCGAAGTACGTAAAGGGGATGAAATATATAAATTATTTTCCACTAAATTAACTTTAAGGGTAGAGGGGCGCGGTTAAATGGTAATTTATCTTGACAAAAATTTTTATGTATGATAACAGAACATTTAAGAACAATTTGTATGTTACCCACACAAATTTTCTTCAAAAACCAAATTCGCCACTTTCAACCCCCCAACGCGCGGACACCCAAGACAACTTTTGTGAACTATACAGGGTGGTCACACTAATTTTTTTAAAGGTGACGGAGGACGATAATATTTCACATGTAGTTATCACAACTGTCAAAGAAAAGTATGAAAAAATACACAGCGTGGTCACCCTAAATAAAATTAAAAAACGTGACATAGGACGATAATTCTTTGCATGTTGTTAACACAACTGTCAAAGAAAAACAAAACAAAAAATAAAAAAAATTAATGTGATGGCTGGTGATAATATTTCGCGTGCAATTAACATATTTGTCAAGGAAGTAAAATATGAAAAAAATATACAGGGCGGTTACCCTAAAAATAATAAAACAATGTAACAAAGAATGCTAATATTTCTCATGCAGTTCACACAACTGTCAAAAAAGAAGAATAAGAAAATATATACAGGGTGGTCACTCTAAAAAAAAAAAAAATGAAAAATGTGGTGGAGAACAATAATCTTTGGCACGCAATTAACACAACTGTCAAAGAAGAAAAATATGAAAAACACCCAAAAAAATTATGCAACAATGCGACCGATAATATTTCGCATGCAGTTTAACTCAACTGTTAGGCAACAATATACAAGGTGGTCACTATGAAAAATAATTATGGTTGATATAATATTTGGACTGTAGTTGACATAATTACCGAGAATGAAATCTAACTTTTAGTGAAGTGTATACAGGGTGGTCACTATAAAAAATAACTAATTAAGAAATGGCAAAGAAAAATAATATTTAGAATGTAGTTGTCACTATTGCAGGAAGAGAATCTGATATGCTTTTAGTTAAAAAAAGGTATAGAGGCTAGTTATCTTATAGAAAAGATGATGAATAAAAAAAATAATGAAAAAATATGACGGGTGGCAATCATATTTCGCATATAGTTAACACAACTGCTAAAGAAAAATATTAAAAAATATACAGAGTAGTCACCCCAAAAATGTATGAAAAATGTGACGGATAATATTTCGCATGTCGTTAACTCAACTTTCAGGGAAGAAATATATAAAAAATACAGGGTGGTCACTATAAAAAATAATTATGGTGAATATAATGAGGACTGTAATCGACACAATGACCGAGAATGAAATCTGACATACTTTTAGTGAAATGTACACAAGGTGGTCACTCCAAAAAATAACTAATTAAGAAACGGCAGAGGAAAATAATATTTGGAATGTAGTCAGGAACAAAGCCTGACGTAATTTCAGTTTTAAAAAAAGTACACAAAGTAGTTATCCCACAGAAAAGGTAATGAATAAATTAGGCGCACTAAATAGAAAGTGAAGTTTCGGGTAAATACTTTTACCGATTTTTTAAAATAGTTTATATATATCATTAAATCGTAAAACTAAAGGTAGGCACCAAGTAAATTGATTTATCGAATCGTCTAACATTTATTAGTTCATTGGTGAAACTATTATTATACTGTTCGCAAATACGAAAAGAAAGGGAATATTGCATTTGATCGGCACATTTCTGAAACCGTAAATATCGCTCACAGAGAAAAATGTTCATATCAGTGAAAGAATTCTGAACAACTTTTAGAATATCTGTTTGTTAGCTAAGAGAATGAACAGAAATAAGTGGTTGAAAGAAAATGGTCTACTCTCAAGGGGTGGGAATCACTCCTAAATTTAAATATTTAATATTTGAAAAAGTATCGCATATCATTAAATGTAACAGAATGACGTAATTTTTGTTAAAAAAAAATCAGTATCAAATATAATATGGGCATATGGGAAAATCGAAATTTTGTGTTGAAACGTATACAGCAGCGAAACCATTAATCCTACAGAAATTTTTTGAGAAAGCAAATTCATCATCATTTTATTGTCTTTCTAATAGATCCCTACTATTTTTTTGCCAAAATCTATATTTATCTAGATATTCGCAAGAGAAGAGAAAAAAATTCGGCAGCTACTGGAAGAGGCTGGAACCTCCCCAGACGATGGATCTTTATAAGCTATGTATAATCTTTTATTTTGTCATCAGCATTTTCATTTTCCACGCATAACCAGAGGGAATTATTGTAATCGTGAAAAAATCACCCTGGGAGATTTCTTCGGATTTTCTCTTTCAAACTATGTAGATTACGAAAATTCAAGTCTTTAATTCCGTCAGTCTGTCTGTCCGGTGTTTGTCAGTTGACGCTGTATCTACAAAACTATTTGACGGAGAAGAATAACCTTTGGTAGGTGACGTTACTGTCAACGAAGAACTGGGATGTAGTTCCGGTAAAAAATATACAGAGTGGTCACTATAAAAATAATTAAGAAAATATGGTGGAAATAATATTTGGACTGCCGTTGGCACAATTATCGAGGATACACTTTTAGTGAAAAATATACAGGATGGTCATTTTAATAAGGATCGAAAGAGGAAAATGAGTAGTTCTCAAGAAAATCTGATGTAATTTCAGTAAAAATATACGCAGGGTGGTCAATTAACAGAAAAAAATATTCATAAATAGAGGATGCCAAACAGAGAGGGAAGCTATGTGCAAATATTTTTACAGCTTTTTTTATGCAAGTGCCAGAGTTTCTGAGATGTTTAATATTTGACTAACTCTTACAAATATTCGGACACTATCTTTTTACTTCCATACCTCCGAAACTACCAATTCCAAAAAATAAAAAACAAACAAAAAATTCAACCTAAGTTTATAAGGGTCACTTTTCAATATTCACCGGTTAGAAAGACATTTTTCCCTATCTACTCTCTTTCAGTTCCAATAGTTTTTATTATTATTTGTTAATACTAAAACCGTTAAAAGGTCACCCATTATAGATTAGCAAGCCCTCGCATAATATAGAAACGTTTATTTAATGCATTTATTATTACATTATAAAAAGAAAAACGAAGTTTAATACCTATGGCATTATTCATAAATTAAAACATCTACCTAGTTATAGTACTAATTTTCTTTAGTAATTTTCAACAACTCCCTGAAGATGGTTTGGCTGTGTACTGAAAAATGATCATGGTCGATCGCAGGGCACAATTCTTATTGTTTAGTTTACTTATTGTGTTACGTTACTACCAAATCAATTTACTTTATTGCCCATAACCACAGATTAGAAACAGCCAGAAGCGACATTAATGATGTTTTACGATATCCTAGGTGGTATATAATTCACAAAGGTTATGGCTGCAACGGTACATACCCATATGTTCGTAACAAAAATTATTTGATACTTACAAATAAGCATGTGCTAAATACGAATTGTTCCAAGAAAGTACCAAGTATGTTATAAGTTTTCTCCACAAATTTCTGTTCCGCTAGATAGAGGTACAACAAACCGCTAAATTAACGAAAGAAACTTGCGTCTTTCTTGATAGGCAATTTTTTTACAGGAAAGTCAATAATTTGTATTTTTTCACAAAATAAAATGAATAAACGAGAAAAAAATATGAATATTTATACCAAAATTGCATCTTCAGTCTTCAATTTCACAATTAAATATCAAAAAATAAACGCAAGTACACTCAGTCCATCGACGTCACTGGGACTCGAATAGTAAATTTTTTGAAACTCACTAGTACAAAAGCTAGAAATTTTAATTAAAAAAGATTGTCATTTGGATTAATCTTTCAATCAAAGAAACATTTATAGGGGGTGGAAGAAAAGAAAAGTAATTACTGGAACTAATAGAGAAAAAAATTTTGTATAACGAAGTTATAAAGACTGGAAAATTGCGATTTCAGCTCGAGGAAACAGGTGTTTCAAAACGGTTTATACCAAATAATTCGAAAAATATCACATCTAGCGAAAAAATACTCTGGACCATAAAGAAAACTTATAAACTAGGAATTAATTTGCATTTGCATTTATTTGCAATTTCCATAGAATTTTTTCGGAGATCTAAAAGTTTAAACTTGGCATCCGAATGTTTGTAAGATGAAATATTCAGTTTAAATGTTAAATAACTCAGAAACGGTAGCATTAACGTCGACAATTTATTATTAGTAAGTAATTAAAAAAAAAATAATTCTCAAATATCATTTTTCATTATATTACTCTATTTAGATGCTCCATTTGTGCCAATATCTTTTGGTTTCGTTGACGATCTCGGATGTCTAGGTCTCGGGCAGGACTATTATTGCCCTTTGCCCTAATACATCGCTGTACACCTGGACCGGCCTCATGAGAGACGGCCAGCGTGCAGTACTGAAAATTTGTAGAATAATAATAATAATAATAATACCCCACTCCCCGCGGGATGCGGGGAGTGGCTGTGGATAATTCGCTGGCGCTTCTCCCGTGAGAATGTCGGAGACACGGGAGAACTGTCCAGCATCGCGCACGCGAAAAAAAAAAAAAAAAAAATAATAATAATAATAATAATAATAATAATAATAATAATAATAAGAAAGAGACTTGAATCGGTTGATTGAAATAACCCAAAAATTTAGTGACGACATCAAGATGAAATTCGGGTTAGATAAATGTGCGAAACTCATAGCGCACCAAGGAAGGCCTAAAGAATATGACAACTTGGAAAACACCGGCATAAAATATCTCAACAATGATTTATACAAATATCTAGGATATGACCAACAGCTAGTCATCAATCAGAGAGAAACAAAACAAAAGCTGAAGACAGTGCTAGAAATAAGATTAAGAAAAGTCCTACGAACTGAACTTACAGGGAAAAACAAGATTAAAGCCATAAATACGTGGGTGGCCATTGGATACTCATTTGGAGTCATAGGATGGTCTAACACTGACTTAGAGACACTGAACCGGATAGTTAGAGTGAAGTTAACTGAACACCGTATGCATCACCCTGAGGCCTGTACAGAGAGACTTTACGTCCCACGACATATGGGAGGCAGAGGACTTGTAGACATAAAGGAGCTCTACTACAAACAAGTTGTTAAACTCAAAACGTACTTCCGAGAAAAAGCTTCATCGTCTCCACTACATGAAGCCATTGTAGCACTGGACAAACACTCAGCGGTCCGTCTCGGCGAGGAAGAAGGGAGAGAACTGCGAAGTGCCAATGATTTAAAAGACCAGTGGTTGGCTAAGCCCCTGCATGGAAGATATCCCAACCAACTCTCGAAATCATGTCAGGAAACTTCCACGGAATGGCTACGAAAAGGTTACCTTTATGGTGAGACTGAAGGATTCATAGTAGCAATTCAAGACAACGTTATTGCTACAAGGAATCACATTAAGTTCATCCACAGAGTTGCTATTAATAGCGATCTATGTCGAATGTGTCACAAGTATTCAGAAACAATTGAACACATCATAGCTGGCTGTACACTTCTAGCGCCGACTGAATACTTAAAACGACACAACTTAACAGCCAACATAGTCCATCAGGAGCTGGCGATATTATACAACCTCCAGCAAAAACGTGAACAATATTTCAAATATGTACCATTCCCTGTATTAGAAAATGATGCATACCGCTTGTACTGGGACACCACAATCCTCACAGACAGGCCAATAGCGAACAACAGGCCGGATATAACAGTAACTTTCCGAAGAATTCCGAAAACTTTATAAATTAAGATCGGTTCTTACCATTCCATTAGTCATTTCAGCTACTGGGCTAACAACGAACAACTTAAGGACAAACCTAGAAAAAATTAATATTACAGAAAAAGGCATACTCACAACATGCAAAAGTCAGTGATTTTAGAAACGTGTAGGATAGTGAGGAAGACACTAAACTTGCCAGAACATATCTCAGCCTAAACACCAAAGTGGAATCCGCGGATGTTAACTGTCGAATCAACACCACAATTTAGTGATTGGTAAACTCAACCCCACTAAGTTGATAACCCATTTGGAGGAAAAAAAAAAAAATAATAATAATAATAATGCAGGAATACCTGCACCGTCACAACTGTGCAGGCAAAATTATACACTTAAAACTTGCGCGTCTCTACCAACTTACAGATAACACTAGCCCGTATTATCAGTACAGCCCGGAGAGCGTCTTAGTGAATGAAAACTACCGGCTCTATTGGGATAGAACAGTGGTTACCGACAGAACCATACCACCAAATCGACCAGATATCATCTTGGTCAATAAGCTTCAGAAGAAAACATTCCTAATAGACATTGCTGTTCCAAACTCCAACAACATCGAGGAAACCGTTCAGAACAAACTAATAAAATACGCTGACCTCGCCCACGAGATCAAACAGCAATGGAGGCAAGAGAGTGTTGTCATCATTCCAATAGTAATATCCTCAACCGGTGTTGTGCCCCGTTCTCTTGCATTGAATTTAACCAACCTAGGCCTTTCCTCTTTCTTAATCAGGGACCTGCAGAAATCCGTAATTCTCAATACTTACCACATCGTCCGCAAGTTCCTGAGTTTGCAATAGTTTGTTGTCATCTTGCTCCGGCCGATGATTACAATAAAACCGCATTAAGCGAGAAATAACATAATAATAATAATAATAGGACGGTTCTGGATGGAGCCTGTAAGGTCATCAGGAGTTCGGATCCCCTCCTCTGCATGGTCCGAGACCATGAAAGTGCAGGAATAGGAGCCTTTTTGTTTAAGGCAGCACAGAGAGCAGCCGATGAACTTGGTCTCTCCTTCGACGTCGAGCGGGTAAATCCCGACTCTGTCACCGAGTTGGAACCTGCTCGACGAAAAGCCCAAATTAAAGCTGCAGAACACAACATCTTTCTGCAGCTTCACACGGATAAGCCAATGCATGGAGTTTTCTATAAAAATATAGAAAACCTTGGCTTATCCGAAAGGCTGACCTTTGCCTTCTTAAGGTCAGCCGGGCTGAAGTCTGAGACCGAGGGATTCATAATGGCTTGCCAGGATGGTGTATTCAACACCCTCGTCTATCGTAGTCGTGTCATGGGTATAGAGGTCCCTGATGTCAGCTGCAGGGCCTGCCGCAGGGCGCCAGAGACTCTTATGCACTTGCTGTCGGCTTGCCCGACATATGCAGTCTCGGCCTATATCCAAAGGCACGACGGAGCATTACGAGTGCTTTATTACCATCTAAGGCACTCGTATGGGATAGACGAAACACCAGTGCTGCCTTACGCTCCGGGGGATATTGAGTCCGTTGTGGGAAATGAGAAGTGTCTAATTTATTGGAACTACTCTTTTCCCACCGTCAGGCAAATACAAGCCAACAAGCCTGACGTAGTACTCCTCGACCATCAACTCAAGACAATGTTCATCGTGGAGTTCTCGGCTCCCGCGGAGAACAACATTGTCTTGAAGGAGGAGGAAAAACGGACAATATATCGAGATCTGCTCTTCGAACTCCGCAGACTGTATCCAGACCATACTGTTAAGATAGTGGTACTGATTATAGGAGCCCTCGGTGGAACGAGACACACACTGCTTTCGGAACTCAAGATCATACCGGCATGCCGAAATTCGGCAGAGATCTTAGCCGGCAGAATGCAGAAGGCCGTCATTCTTGGTTCATTACGTCTGCTCAGGGCACACGATTCCCGGACCCAGTAGTCACTTACCCCACGGGCGTGGGGAGTGGCTACCGGTACTACCAGCTCCCCTCTGTGAGGGTCGGAGCCACAGAGAAGGGTGACTGGTTTTTAGTACGCTAAAAAAAAAAAAAAAAAAAAATAGTAATAATAATAATAATAAGTTTATTTTCAATCTTTGGTAATACATGCAATAGATTATAAGAATGAGGCATTATAAGAATGAGGGTCTTTGAAAGAGTTTGTCTTGTGCCTTAATATATAATTAAGTGTGTGTTATATTATATTAATATATGGAGCAGGCGTCATACAAAAAAAAATATAAATATAATATAATACAAAAGAAATATATAAAAGAGATAGTGAACAAAACATATAAAAAAGAAAAAAGAACAAATAGAAGTAATGAAACTGCAATAAATAGTGAATGTGGAAAAAGTACGATTTGTAGCGTACAATATTTAAAATATGTTAACGGTATCTACATTTATTTAACTTAAATAATAGCAGCAACATGAATATATAGATACAATTTCTTTATGTCCTACAAGTGCAGAGTCTTTTTTAGGGTTTCGATATTATTGCTTATAAATATTTTTGAATGTTTTTTAAACGATGGAAGACTTTTGATATCTTTAATTTTGTTTGGTAGTTTGTTGTGTAGTCTATGGTTTTAAGATAGAAAGTTCTCTTTGGTTTTGGCGTTTTGAAGTTTTCGTTTATTTTCGCTCTCGTTGGGTAGTTATGATTTATTTTACTTGAATGTTTTGGATGTTTTTGTACGTAATTGATTGCGTTTATTATGAATAATCCTTCAATATCAAATACATTCGCTTCTGCGTAGACCTTTGTTGATGAGTATCTTTTTGATTTGCCTAAAATGATTTTCAGAATGTGTTTTTGAACAACTTTTAAACTATTTTGTGTAGTTTCGTAGGCCCCGCCCCATATTATTATACCATATGTCAATAGTGATTCTATCAAGGCTTTATAGATATTGATTAGCTGTTTTATTTTTAGAATTTGTTTAAGTTGGTAAAATTTGTGTAATAGCCTCCTCAGTTTACCCGTTAGAATATCTACATGAGCGTCCCATTTTAAAAATCTGTCTATATGTATTCCTAGATATCTAATGGTGTGAGTAAGTTCTATAAATTCATGGCAGTTGTTACAGCTGGTGGGGTCATTACAATTATGGTGTACAAGTTTCCTAAAATTAGGTTGTCCTGACGCATTCAAGGAAAATGTAATAAACTTGGTTTTTGTTTGGTTTACCGTGAGTAAGTTATTATTTAACCAGTTTTTAATTTGCCATAATCCTATTTCAGATGTTTGTTTCACCTCCTCCCAGCTGGAATGACTGAAGACAGTATAATTAAGTAGGAAATAAATCGCCAAAATGGTGGGTGGAAGGTAAAGGGCCGCCAGAAGGGAAAAAATTTCGCAACATTTACATGATCAAGTGCACTTCTGACAATTTGCGTACTTATTGTTTGTTTCAAAATGAAATTATGTGCAAAACACCAGAAGGCTAAGTGAAAGAAAAAGAGGGAAAATATCGATGCGTCAGCGCCTTAACCGATCGATCACTTTTCTCTGTATTTTCACATTTTACATCATCAAGTGTACTTCTGACGATTTGTCAATGTAATTTGGAGATGTTTACTATTGGTCAACTGCCAGAAGTCAATTAGGAAGACATACAAAAGTTATTAAGTTTATTATTGAAAAGGCTTACTTTATTTTTATTAAAATTATGTTAAAAATTTTAAATATTCTTAGAAAAACACTTTCATATTCGAACTTTCAGTACAATCTTCTGTGGAACGAATTTTTTTTCAATTGTGTTTGAAAATCTTTCCGTCGACTGCCACGAATCCAGGTATATGGTTTCTTCTGATCATCTGCGCTATTTTTTCTCTCTTTTTACTCCTCTCTCATACTCTATATATCTTATATTCCTAAAGTTGACTACACACTTTCTTAGCGTGTAAAAAATTTCGGCGTCTTTGGCGATGCGGTGCGGTGCGGCGTGTTTGATGATCAAATGCGCTGACATATTCATTACGTCTACCGAGGCTTTGGTAACATTAGACGATCGGTAGACTGTAGTTTTTCAATGTCTTATTCAATAAACTATTCCATAGGAAAATTTCAGCCTTGTAGATAAAGTAAAAAATGTTTAACGTTTAATTAACGGAGAGCTTCAAAGTAGTACATGATATTAATTGAACAAAAATAAATTTACAACTTCCGCCCCCCCCCTAAATCTGTAATTTTTGTCGGAATTCAAAAAAATTAAAAAAGGAGGTTTAGCAAATTTAATTCTAAGTAAATTAGCTAGAGCAGTATTTCGGAGGAGTTGCCAACTGCAGAAGCTCCACATTTTTACTAAAACTAAAAAAAAAAAATCAAAATTCTGATGGAAGCAAAAGATTTGTAGTGAAAAATATTTGTTTGCAGAAAACAGCTTGCATTTCAGAGCTGAAAAAATTGCAAAAACATGCAATCTTGACACGTTCATATTTTTCGAAAAACACTCGGTAACAATCGAACCTGTACTCGACAAAATATCGACTACATTGAGTCACATGTTCCCTTCTGTAGCCAGCTCTCAGTCTATAAGGCCTTTTTCTTCTGGCGCTCTTCTTGCTTGGTGTTCTTTCTTCGCCAGCATGTCACCCCCGGGGATAGTCATCGTTCTGTTGGAAAACTTTGGGGTATTTTTGGCTGGGATTGACTGCTGGTATGCAGAATGTCAATTGATATCCTGCCATCGGGATCATCGGTTAGGTAGGGATGAGCTATGTAGCTCGAGGAAGTGCAGACCCAAGTGCTTTTGTAGTACTTTCGGTCTGCACGGAGCTAGGAGACTACGGGTACTGGAAGGTGCTTGTCCGGTACCAGCAGGGTAGTGGGTGGGCGGTTGGGTGATTGTCATGTCTCTTCTGTTGGTTGCCTTCGACGGAGGTATGGTATGGTTCTCATACTCACCCGTTATCCATGATCCCCATCTTCGGCATCTTGTGCCTCTTAACGTCGCGTCGGTTGGATCGTAGTCAGTGGCCTCCCTGATCAGCGGATTCCCAGGCCTCTCGGCAAGGGTGTATGTCTTCTGGGCTCTCTCTCGGATGATTTCGGGTATACTCCAAGTCCCTGCAGATGTCTGCATTCGGAGAGCGACGTTCTCCACTGCTGGAGGAAGGTTTCAGCTTGGTAATCCCAGGCTACGCAGGCGTTTGGGGGCCTGGTGAGTTACCTGATAAGCGTGAGCTTATTCCTCAGGTTGAGTCTGCTCTGTCTGCCTACTATGGGGTAGATTAGAGCTCTCGTCCTCCCGGCTTTCCTGATAATCGCTTCTGTGTTCTGTTTCCATGATGGGCTTTTCTCCATGATCACATTAGCGGTGTCGTGTCATTGGATGTCCTCGCCATACATGGTGACGTGACCTGTGGGGATTTGTTTTCTTTTTTCTCCTTTTCTTTTTGAAGAGTACCGCCTGCTCTTCTCGGCGTTGACGGCTACCTTACATCTGTTGCACCAGCCCTCTAGAGGGAGGCTGCTTCTTGGAGGTTTCTGGTGGCGATCCTCTTATTCCAGGACCTACAGTCAGTGCTGGTCATCGGTGTAGAGGGCCATGGAGATCCTCTCGGTCCATGGTAGAACAGAAGTGAAAATGAAGAACAGGTACGGGAAGGACACTAAGCCCTGGGAGGCTCCTGCCTCCATTGTTCTGTAGGTGGACACTTTGTCCATTATCTTCGCTTACCCTCATATTTCGTCGGTGTAGTATGATCTTACTAGCTTGACGACAAGTGCAATGAGGTAACCCATACTCATCATTTTGGCTAGAAGGCCATTGTGCCAGACCTTGTCAAGAGCTTTCGAGATGCCCAAGGACAACGCTGCCGTGACTTGCCTTCGCTCAAACCTTCGTGACTTCCTCGGTGAGACGAAATACTTAGAGTTCCGTAGAGTGTCCTGTTCTTTACGCAATCTGTTCGTCCAGTTTGATTTCTAGTTCTTCTGTCTTCTCGGCTATTCTCTTCAGTATGACTCTCTCGGCTACCTTGCTCATAGCGGTTAGTAGACTTATGGGCCTGTAAGAGGTAAGAATGATTAGGTTCTTACCTGGTTTCAGCATGACTAGGATTTCCGCCTTCTTCCACCTGGATGGGAAATATCTTAATCTCAACATCGCGTTAACGATGTTTACCATCGCTGCTCGGTAGCTTCTTAAGGGCGAGGTTTCCTATCCTGTCACATCCTGAAGCCTTCCTGGGTTTTAGGCTCCTTAGGATCTCCTTGACCTCCTCGGGGGTGGTCGGAAGGATGTGTTCGTCATCTGACAGGCGGTGCATCCTATGTACTCTGCGCTCCATATTGTCTACTCAGTCCTCTCCATTTGTTTGGCCTGTTCAAAACAGTTTCTTTAGAAAAAGTTGCATTTTAAATTATAACGTATTTTGAAAAAAAGTAAAATTTTTGTTTTCTTTACAAATATCTCAATAAATGGTTTTAGCGAAAAAAATGAGGTAGACCACAAAGAAAGCCTGTAAAGTAAATAAACATATATAGCCCAATCAGTGGGGGATCTTGCCCTACAAAAAGTGGAGTAGTACTGATTTTGATGTATGTTTGTTTAAGTCGATGCCCTGATGAAAAATACGAGTTTTCGACCTTGAGGTGGGGGGGCGAACCGCCATCTTGATTGAAGAGGACAAAATTTCCCACATTTTTTGTATATGCATTTTTCATGTTAAGTGTCGATGAGATACAGCGGATTGAAGAAAAAATTGTTTTTTTTACGTTTACAACATAATATATTTTATATTTTATTTTTATTTTTAGTTTAGTTTAGATTTAGTGGACACTTGTTTGGTCTATCTAACCTGTATGTGTCCCTTTCTCGATAATAAACAAATAAATTTTTAATCTGCAAGATCTCAAGAACAAATCTGCATAATTTAAATATGATTAAGTACATTGCTAGAGGGAACTAACTTAAAGTAAAAAAAGTAAATTGAAGTACGCAATGTATTTTTTTATTACTTTTTAAGTTTGTCCGAAATAACCCCGGGTTTGGAGATATATCGGAAAGATGTATTTTTCCATAGAGAATGTGCAGATCTTGATATTTTTTCGATATAGAATTTATTATAAGGGCACCCTTATAGGATAATTTTGTTAAAAATTATACGTAAAAAAAGGCTTAGAGGGACGATTCCTTTTGAGTTTTTTTTTTGATATGCAAAACCACCTGCTAATGAGTTATGTACTAATATTTTTTCTCAATAAACTAAGCCTGTATATCCAATGGAGGTTTCTGCAAGGAAGCAAAAATATCACATTTATAAACCATTTTTACAAAACTACTGACCACTGAAAAACAATTTATATGATGTCTCTGACACTTAACCGACTTTTCTGCATGCTGTCAGTTTGTTTCCAATTCGTAATGTTGTCAATTGTAGGTGCTAAAGCGAGAATTTCAAAAATATACCCATTATTCGGTATTACCCTGCTCTCCGATATATTCCCGGCTGACGGTACCGAATACACCGTTACCTAAATAATGTTTTATATTAGCATGGACATTTCCCTGGAATATTTTCAATCGAAGTCTGCAGTTGAATCTAATACTACTTTCAATAATAGCTGTAAACAAATTATACACATTATTAAGTCCTAGTAAGTGGTGGTTAAGATCCACTCACCTCTCTATAAAATACGGTATGCTACAAGATATTTATTACAATCATTTTTCAAGAAACTGTCTTTATCTATCTTTATTTATTGTGTTGAAGACTCTGCAATAAATGCTAATAATTATTATAAGGTTTCATATAAGGAGTGAAGCAATAAAGTTAACAATAAAATGTGATCAAAACACCTTTGGTATTTTTATGACTGCAACACTTTTTCTTTAAAAGTTTTTGTCTTAAAATTAAAAGGCATTCAATTAGTAATAAATTAACAACTCGTTAATAATTAATAAGTTTCAATAAGAAGTTGGAATAGAATTATGCTTAACGGATTGCGCTTATGGTAAAATGTAAGTGGTCTGAGGATATCGTTTGCAAAAAAAAAAGACATCTTTTGTCTATTTACTTAGGAGCTTTTTGCTAAATACAGTGCATGACTACTAAATATATATATATATATATATATATATTTACTTTCGGTGTACAGATTGTTATTCACAATTACTATTATAAGATTAGAGGGTACATTTTTCCACCATAGTTTCTTATTTATTATTTATGATTGAGAACATGGATCAGAGGCGGTTATTTCAGAGGCATATTTTTAGTATATAAAAAATTATTAATTTTCACACACAGATAATATAATGTTTTGATTCAACAATCTCTTGTTACATATATACATAGATAAATAAATTATTCATATAAAAGAAATACTTTTATGGAGAAAGGTAAAAAGTTTGTCATAAATAAATTTACTTATTACAACTTATTATTTTTTTGACGTAAAATTATTTATTCACAATTTTTTTTTTATGGCGTTCGGTCAATACTGCCAGCCGCAATTTTTTAAAAGTTAATTAAAATCTTAAATTAATTTGTTGCTTATACAACATACATGAATACTATGATAAGTATGAGAAAATGAGAAAATATTCTATGTCTATATCTAACCTAACACGAGAGAGAGGAGAATATATGTATATAGAAGATGACGAAAAAGGATATAACAGGGTCACACACTTCTCGTCTTGGGGTCTGTCAGGACATTTTAAAATAGACATTACAAGGAGGACCTCGGTTGGAAGGGTAAATAACATAAGGAAAAACATACGGTAACAAAGATAACCTACAACTTAATTGAGCATATTGAACGGAGCCATTATATCGCAATTTCTTGTAATATTGTTGACTAATGTAGTAGAGGCATTTCGATATTTTGAACATCAGAAAAATATATGGTCGAGATCAGCTGTCGTATTACATTGATGACAATTTGGTGAGGTATAAATACCAATTTTATGTAAGTGCGCGGGGTAACATGCGTGGCCAAATTTTAAACGTATAAGAGATGTTACATACTTTCTCGATACTTGGAGATCTTCATGCCAGAGTTTATTAGGTATATTGGGGTGATTTATTCACACTCATACAGAAATAATCAAATTGTCTTACATGTCAAAAGTTGGAAAGTAGGACATTTCTACTTCATTCGGCAATTGAACTGTAATGTGATATTTCAGGTTAGAAAGTGACATTTCAGATTGGAAAGTAGCCACTTTCTTACCAGTTTTCGGGTTGAAAAGTGAGCATTTGCCAACCTGCGTTTTTTACTGGTTTTCATTTAGTTGTAGGAAATATAAATTATAAGAAAGACATAGGTTTATTTATTTTAACAGAAACCTTTATTTATTTTGCCAGTGTTCGTATATTTTATATGCCTTTTCATACCTATATTTACTTTTTTCTGGCAATACATTTTAGTCCTATTAGGGCGAGTTGTACCAAACTTTCCTAAACCGGTGTTAAGCTAACCCCGTATTAAAATTTAACACTGGTTTAAAAATTTTGCGAGTTCTACCATCCGATTTAACTCTGGTGTTAACAAACCCAGAAAAAAATAAGTATAAGCACAGAATAAAGAACTATAAGAAGCGACATTTTCCGCACAGCCTTTGATGTTTCTTGATCAATTTTTGTGACCTTCACCATCTTTTTGTAAATATTTCCTTCCGTTCATTTATTATTTTAACCTAACATTCTGTGACAAATATCCAACAATTCAACTGTATTTTTCAATAAATGAACAGCCGGAAATACCTGCAAGAAGTTGGCGTCAATGGAATTTGGACAGGAATCTTAAGTGTCGCTTCTGGTAGTTCTCTTTTCTGTGGAATAAGTGCGAGAGTGCAAGTTGTTAGCGATGCGAGGGTGTTGGCAGTCGAGTTACATAAAAAACTTGTCAAGTTGTGTCAAATGCATTATAAATATTAATGTAACACAGGTCGTAGGTTATACCTATAATGAAAATGGACAATTTTGAGTTGGAGGAAGAAATAAGGGCTCATAAAACTATTATTAAGTAATGATAATGTACACTGTATACTCAAGACGGAAGTGTCAAAATTTGAACTGACATTTTTATTAACCCCGTCTTATACCCACCCCATGACCTAGTTTAAGTTTTACAGGGTTAAGTGCGTCTCATAACCTTAAAATTCAAGGTTAGCGTTTTGGTACAACGCGACATTGCTCTTAACCCACTTTTAACACAAGGTTAGGACTAACCACGTGCTGGTACAACTCGCCCTAAGTATTTTGCCAACTTGCTCTAAAATTTTATAAAAGCGGTTACATAGCAATATTTTGCCTACTACGAAATCTGGTTTTCGGGTTATATATAGTACCAGTATGTTTTTTTAAAACTGACAGACGACATTTTTAAAGAAACTATATATAGTCCGGTTTCAAGCGGAAGAGCTAAGTGGATAAAGGTGTTATGTGACATTTTTGAAAATTTTGAGATTTCTACACAGACAATTATTTTAACTTATAATTTATCATTTCAATAAGTTTTTGGGATAATAAACCTTTCCTAAATGCGTTTTAATGTTTGATAAAGGTGTTATGTACATATGGTTTTTATATAATTTAATGGATAAAGGTGTCATGATCACATACCACCTTTATCCATTACTGTGCGATATTAAATTGTTTTAATCCAAAACACTTTGCTTTTAAAGTTATGTTATAATGACATTAATGCGACAAGTTGGGTTAAGTGTTTCTTACTATTATAGTGAAAATGGCCAGTCGTAGTAAACTGATATTACAAATGGCAATAAATAAACGATTTCATGAATCATGTAAGACGTTTATAAATTGGCTGATATTTGGAAATAGTGCTTATAGTGTTTTAATCCATATATTCGTTTCGTTCAATTTCGAAATGGTATGAGATGGTACAAGAGTCGAGATGGTACTTGAGTATCTAATTGCTGTAAACACATTTATACCTTTTGGCAATTCAGTAGAAATCAGTCACATAGTGGCAATTTCTTCCCAGGCAAGTTTTAATAATGTTTTAAAAACAAAACATTATCAATATAAAATAGCAATAATAAAATACGAATTTACCAAAGTATTCTAGCAAATTAGTCTGTAAATGAGAAATATTGGAAAGTGACGCTTTGCGGTGTTGATTTTTGTACAAATATTTTTATGCTGACAAGTAGAAGAGGGTTGGTAGAAATTTTTATGACAAGAGCAAAACTGATATCTGGTATGGCTTCTGCCCACCCAATATTTTGAAAGAGCATTAAATTGTTTAAGGCAAATCTGGCGAATTCCGAAATTCTTCCGGAAAAAATAATACGTATGATAATTACGCCAATCAAGTCAAAGGTCATTTGTGTTTGTAAGGTTATCGTTTAAGAATTACAGGGTTCGCTATGCTTACATCTATTGGGTTATCTGTGAAAAATCCCTGCCTACCCAATAAAAATGTTGAAATTACGTCCATGGTATTCAAAATTGTTTAATTGAGATCATGAAATGACATTTTTTCCCAAATGTGATGCTAGAAATAATACTAAAGAATACTGAGAAAATTACAAACTAGCTTTCGAACAACAAAAGCGTGACGGAGCAAAAGTTATAGTAGATAGAGCGATTTGCTTTCTTACTTTAGATCTTCAGCAAACCATGCCGCTGCCAAAATTAAGTACATCGAAAGCATTTTACCTTCGTCAAATGTGGTTTTACAACCTTAGCATACATACATTGAGGAATACTGAAAAAAAAAAACGTTCTTTTTCACATGGACTGAAGATATGGCCAGCCGTGAAAGCCTAGAAGTTGCTAGTTGCTTACATACCTTTTCACAAATTTGCAATGAATATTTCCAAGAAAAGATCGATCACATTATAAAATGGCCCGACTCCTGTGGTGGACAAAATAAAAACTTCAATATCATTACACTTTACCAGTTGTTGATTTTAAAGAGAGAATTTAAAGTTATCGACCATAAATTTTCGGAGGTGGGACATTCTTATTTAGATTCAGACAGAGACTTTGGTAGAGTCGAGAAAATTTTAAGGAAACATCAAAACATCTACGTTCCGGACCAGTATCGAGAAATTTTAAAAACTCCCAAAGACACCGTTGTCATAGATATGAAGAATTATTTCATCGCTAGATGAAATGACTCCATTTTACAAGGTCGATATTTTAAAGAAAAGGAATATGCATAAGATAAATTCCGACGGTATTGCTCTAACGGCGTTTAATGAAAACAAGGGCAGCCTAAGTGTAGGAAAACTGGCCAAACTTAAAGAACAATTACCATTCATAAATGAATGGTAAGGCCGTATTATCACAACATACTTGGAAATTACCAAACTGTGGCTCAAAACTGTAGAACTGTCCGACTACCTAAAAATTGTACAATGTTTTAATAATAATAAAATATGTTTAATTTCTTAACACTTTTATTCACTAATTCCTTATTCATTTCAGAGAAACTTATGAACGGATAAAGGCGTTATGTACATTAATTTTTTAAAATTTTCGAAAATAATGACAACTGACAACTTTAGTTATTTGTCTCTGAAAAGTACATCAAATGTCAATATCATCGCAAAATGCAAGCTATATAGTTGTTATAACAAAAAAGTTCTCGCCTAAAAACTTTCGAGTTAAATTACTCAATAACGTGTTTTTGTGACATAACACCTTTATCCACTTAGCTCTTCAATTCGTATTCCGTTTGCAGATTTGTGATACAATATTGGGCGATACCCTAAAATTTTCGGAATACCCCACAGATTCCGAGTGCGTCTGAGGGAAGAAACAACCCCCTATAACCACTCCTTATAAAATAATGTAAATTAGCTTAGTAAAATGTATTCGAACATATCTTAATTTTAACGAGTAGAATTTATTTATACAAAAAAGCTTTTAAAACTTGTAAAGACTTCCACTAGATCATTGGGGGTTGAAAACATACAATTGCGCCTTATATTAAATTCGAAACACCTAAATTGGTCATTTTAAGAATAATATGGAGTACGGCCATTTGAAATAAAGAATTATAAATGTTAATCTTGTTCCAAATAGTAATAAAAGTAAAAACATTTTTAAAAGTCAACCCTCCTGGCTATATAAGTGTTGATGTTTATAGAAAGACTGATGAATATTAATAGATGTTTATTAATGTTTAGATACCAAATAAAATAGATATAGAGAAACCGTGTTTAAATGTTTTTTAAATTATATATTTTTGATAGTAAGAGGGAGAGGGTAAAGAGAGGCGCAGGCCTTAACAGTTAGAATTTCATCCAACAGTCTAAGACGCATCATCTGATGAATCTTCTGAATCCAAGTTGGTTTTCTCTAAAATCCCGACATTTGCACAAAAATCAAGATTTCATTCACATGCGTACATCTCTGTGCACACCACATTTAAAGTGGCACATTTGCAGCGTTGGGAGCAATTATTCTTGGAACATGAGCATCTTAAATTAAACACTGCGCCAGGGGTGCACAGAAGGTCACATATTATGGGTTAAATTCTCCATTAACCAATTTCCACCCAAATTTCACTGCTAGTAGTAAACATGGATGGGGAAGTATATCTCTATACCATTCCATGCACTGATAATGACATCCCAGTATTGCTGGTTTTAGAGCTGCTATGGTGGGTGGCATATTATCACTGAAACTTTGTTTTTGGCTAAAGATCCACATCTTAGGTCGGATAACTTACTAATGCTTTTCTTGGTTGGTGAATACACACTGCAAATAAAAGATTCATCTAATATTTCATTTTTCCCAAGGGTAGCTAACGCCTGAAGTGTAAATGGGAAAGCTGATAGAAACTTCTTCCAAAAGCTAATTTTTGATTTGCCTTTGAATGCACCTGAAACGTCAGCTCCTGACAATGCGTGAAGTCCTGGAAGAGCTTCTACCTTTAACTGTCCCAAAGAGTCATAAATTGGTCATGAACGTATCTCTTGACTACTCGATTCGATGCTTACAAAGTTCGCATCTTCTGGCAACAAAGGAACACGTCTTAAAGCACGTACTAAAACGTCAGTGTCTGGCGAAAATATCCTTATCTTATTGACACCTCTCCTTGATGCATGTACAGAATGAAGTTTTAATTTTGCGTCAGCTTCTTCGTGCGAGCTCTGCAAGTCCATCATATTGTCACAAGCAGTTGTAGTCATTACGAAATTTTCCAAGGAACAGATCACTTTCCGATTAGTTTGATTTTCCAGTGATATTAGACGTTTTGGGAAATATTAAGTAATTTCCCCTTTCGATGTATGAGAGAGCAGATTTTTTAGATTTGTATTTTTAAGGGTAGTTTTATCACTAACGATATATTGTATAGGGTCTGTCCCTTTTCGCCTTCTGACCCTTTCCATTGATTTCAAAGAGTCGTGCTTATACGAGTCAAAAACAACGTGAATTTCGGAATATGCGGAGTATTTTTAAAAAATCTTGGTTGAAAACTGAATTGACAAATCAGAAAAGTTTCCTACATTTTTTAACGATAACATTTGTACTTCTGCCATACCATCGACAACTGCTACACTGTAAGGCTGTTTTAAGATATCTACATCCACATCACTAACTTTGGAATTATTTTGAACAAGCTCTTCCAGAAAAGAAAAGAAAATTAGACAGTAACACTGTATAATCTAGGAGCTTTCTAAATTTATATTCTACCCTATAAGATAAGAAGTTCCACTTCTTACATAAATATGTAACAAGTGGAACTCCTATATATTCAAAACTAAAACATCCATTAAATTTAAATTTTGGGAGCTCCTATCCCATTCTAAAAATTATGTGGTTCAAATTAATGATGAAAATTAAAAAATAAAACAACATCCCTTACTGGAAGAAAACTACATTCGTATGTTTTTACAATTTATTTAACAAATGAGGTTGAAGGGCAAGAAAACTACTACCTACTTTATTTATATTTATTTATTAAAACAAAAAAAAGAAAACCTTTTAATTTTATAGCGGTGCGTTTCACCGCTCTGTTACTCCAGCGGAAATTTTCATTTAGATTTATTTAGAATTTGAAACTTAAAAAGAATACAGTTGTTTTCAAGTTACACATGGATTAAGAGTTACCGACGCAAGGGGTAAAATTTACCTCCATGTCACTTTTTAAACCATGTTTTCTGTTATCTTAAATTAAAAAAGTATTTTTTTTAATTATGCAACAATTTGTTTACATAATTTTATTTTACTTCATTTTTGTTTCTTTAGGGATGTTAATTATACTCCTCTGCCATATTTGCTAGAGAGGGCCCATCTATATCCATATTCTACAAGGTTTTCTGAAAATGTTGACGTATTGCACAATATTGTATCACAAATCTGCACACGGGATCCCATATTTGACAAATTGAAACCAGACTAATAGATAGTTATTTCCTTTTTTGAAAATTATATTTCTGCGCGACGTCAGTAAGTTATTTTGAAAATTGAAATGTCAAACTTTATTAATATTACTGAAGGTGTCACCCAGGATAGTATTCTAGAGCTCTTACTGTTTTCTATCTACACAGAAGGTTTTAACATGTAACTTACAGACATGTTCCACTCGCCAGCGTGCTCTATTTAGTGTTCCTCGACATGGAACAGTCCAGTTTAGAGTTTTTCAGTTATAATGTAGTAAAAATTTGCAATAATGGAAAATGTAATGTTTACCATGAGGAGAATAATTATGTAAAGTCCCAAGTAGCACAATGAGTTGTATTTTGGTCATCATTATGTTACAGCTGCTAAAAATGATGGCCATTTGGTTATAGTGGTTATTAAAACTGGGTTATTACTTCCACATCCAGTGGAAGTATAGTAACGACAAAAAAAATTTATTGTTCAAATAGGCTTAAAATGTTATGAAACGTCAAGATTTTAAGTTTGAGATAAATTCTGTCTGTCGTCTGTCTGCCTGTAACTTTTTTGTACGCACGTTTATTCTGGATCTGTTTAAGACATTGACTTGAAATTTGGTACACATATGTACTTTAACGAGATCTGGAACTAGATTATATTTTCATCTTGTTCCGTCGAAGGGTTGGGGGGTAAATTGAGGTAAATTTGGTGTAAATCAAGCAGGTAAGAGTCCATAAAATTGGTATTTAGTATATACAAGAGAAGCTAAGGTCTCAAAAAAATCTTTGGCATTAGCCACCCTCATTACCATCCCCACTCAATTGTTAAAGGGATGAAAAAAATTGTGATTTAGTGTATATACAAGAACCAGAAACCTCAAAATATTTTTTTACTTCATCCACCCCCACTTCCACCTCCCTATCACCACCCACTACCGATGTGAGGTGTCGTTTTATGGATTTTTGGGGTAGAGGATTTCAAATATTATATTATTAAAGTTCCATAAACAATTATTTCCACATACAAAGTTTTTTCGATGTGAGTGACTTGGATAGAGAATCTGGATGTGGAAGTAGTGATTCCTTGGGCAGCGGTTTACGTTTTGAAAACGTAATGGTGGCGAAAATGGGGAATAATAATTTGGTCATCAAAACGTAACTAGAGCCAAATGTCCATAAGGCATATACAACTCATTTGGCTCTCTTTTTGATTTTTGTGTCTTCTTTATTGCTAGTTATGAAATGGCTTTTATGGCGAAAGGGGTGATGTATTTACTTCACTGTGACTAAATCATGACTTTTTATGCATAAAATAAAACAAGAACACTATTATGGTCATCTTTTGGCTTTAAGCATGTGTTGTTAGATAAAATGGTCATACATCACACTTATAGTAAATATACTTTGTAAATTACATGAGCATGATAATTGCATAAATGGTTAATCAAGAGGGTTAAATTTAATCATCGCACGAATTTCTTCTGTAATCTTATATAAAATACTCATAAAAACAAAGAGACCCCCAGAAATTTCAAAATATTTTAGGTATAACTAAATTAATTTGAAATATATACATACAAATATTTTGTAATTTCAAGAAGCACAATTGATGGTAAGTTTATTAAAACTGATTAAAATATCGCATTAGTAAATCAAAACGTTATTTTATAGGTATAATTAATAAAGTATTGAAAATGAACGTAATGGCCGTCGTTCGGGTTTCTGTTTATTGATAGAAAACATGACGGCAAGTTGTCATAATTTGGCATATGTTCTCGCTAATAACGCTAGAAATAAGTAAGAATATGACTGTAAAGGATCTAATAAACTTTTTTCGCCAAATAGCAAATTTAACCGTTCATATTGGCCAAACCATTATCAGAAAATTGGTTGAATGGGTTAGCGAGTTTTCGCATCAAAATACGGCTTACCTATGAAAGACGTAACATCTCTTTTTTACTTTTCTTTTAACTGCTTTTATGATTGTGAGGAACCGAGGAAAGGGTTAACGGGTTATTTTGCATTTTGACCTTGTTTCTCCAACGTTTTTACATTTCCTTTCTCCAGCCAAATTAAAATTTGTTGCTAAAGTTTCTGAAAATGTATTGCGTTGTCAAAACCATCGAGGAGGAGTAAATTTGCCTTAGTGCAGTTCCTTCAAGTTGGGTAGTAAATAGCCAACTGTACTGGTCAAATCCAAGAGATAAAAAATATTTAGAAGGCCTCAATGCATATGTCTAAATTTTTTCAAATTTTTAAATTATATGTTTTTAAAGCGCTACAATTTCAAAAAGGGGGTAGTTTTTTATGTCGTTCCGGAAAAACTCGGTGAAAACGCACTTTACAGAAAAATGGCAAATAAAAAAAGTCTTGTATTTCTATGATACATTCACCTGAATTTATTCACTTTTTTTTTTTTCAACTTTTACATGTCCCCTCCCCCACTTTTAGGAATTTTCGAGTGGCCAAATCTCGAAAAATACACATTTTTAGAAATTCACAAGAGTAAAAACATCTTATTTTGGACAAAAAATGGTAAATCTATTGTTTTTTTTTTTAATTTTTGACCCAATTCTACAAGTTACGGAACCCGTGATAAAAACACCTTCCGATTATTTCCTACTCCAATCTTTTTTTAACTTTTTTATTAACATCATCACAAACACATTGTACAAGGTTTCATCAAAATCCATTCATTAGCACTCAAATTAGAGATTTTGGTCATTTTAGCGCTCCGTTGACTGGACTAATTGACAAAAGCCTGCTTGCCCCGGAGTATGGCATTAAATGATGCGCCTGGTTATGGAGTTTGGGGTTATGAACAGGATTTATAGGTTATGGGCAGGGGCGGCTTAAAGGTCAGGCGACTGCCCGGGGCGCCGTCTCGGAGGGGCGCCAAACAGAGGGCAAAAATTGTTTAGTTTTTTTTAATATACCTTTTTTAATTCAATAATAGTTTTCATTGAAAAATGATATCATATAATATCAGAATCTATATCAGTTAAAATTGTAATAATGCAGAACATTAAAACAGTCTGAATAATTCAAAAATGTAACGCAAGTATGTTTGTTTAGCTATGGGACACCTCACTACTCATACCTCAAGCTTCCTGCCTTATTATTGACTGACATGGAGTTGATCATTTAAGATTTTACATAAATGAAGGCAGGCAACGTGCACTTTTCATTCAGAAGAAATTCAGAATATTCAGAAAATAGTTATACCAACATTAGTTGTATGTATTTCATATCTTACATAATTTACTGTTTATAAATAAATAAATGGCAATTTGTTTTGTATGAAATATTAAAACAATAAAAAGAAACCTTCCATTAAGTAAACTTGTGTCGGGGGTCCTCTCATTATAATAGCGTTCAGAGGGTGTAGACAAGAAATTTATACTCATTACAAATTAATTAATATTAATAATATGTTGGAAATGCACATTGATGTGTAAACATAAATTACTTGAGAATGGTTTATCGAAATGCAACAAGAACGTCTTTTTATTTCAATTGATATGAAAATATTTTTTTTATAATAAAAAAGTAAGGGGTAAAATATTGATAGCCACTCCCAAAAATTAACTCTTAAGCAGAAGAGAGGGTTTGACTGTTACTATTTAAATTGATGCCCACATCTAAATTTAAAATATGAATTATATATTTTAAAGCGATCGGAAGATATCGTCGAAAAACTGATATTTATAATCCCCCTTTAAAGGGATATAAATTCCTTATTGTCTATTTAGACTACCTTTATTTTTGGATATACCATCAGCCACATAAATATCCAGAGACCATTTTGGACCACCGTGTTTACACGATTATGTTACTCCATGTGTTAAGTTAAAAAGTAGTGTAATCGCGGGGTCAGAAAGGATATCCCTGCACTTTAGTACGTAGTACGTCCGTGAAATGTCTGTGAGGGACGCCAAAAAGTGCTCCCGCCCATGTGGAACATTTACCTTGAGCCGCCCCTGGTTATGTGGTTATAAACGCCTGCACACTGCGAGTTATATGGTTTTTGAAGTCAGATGTGTAAAATTTCTGTTTACTCAAAGTTTTATGGTTATAGAAGCTTGCACTCCTCGATTAATAGAGTTATAGGTTATTGAGTTATAGAGTTATGGGGTTATAGTGATATGAGGTTATGACATTATGAGGTTATGAAGTAAACATATTAATAAAATTCATTATTTACTACTTTCAGTGTCAAAGGCGAAAACCAATTGACAATTCTATCTACGGATTCAGATTCAGATTCAGCAGACTAAAGTACAAAAGAATATACTGATCTGATCCACCGCGCCAGACAGACAGACCTTTTTTGCGTTATTTTTAGTATTTTATTTTAATTTAACAAATGATATTACAATATATCTGTATGTGGATAATTGTATAGAAGAGCGTATGATATATGAATACCATCTTTCTCTAATTTGTATTTTTACTATTAGTACTTAATAATGCAATAAAGACATATGTTATTATTATTATTAATATTATTAATATCTCCAAGGTGCCATTCATGTATTATAAAGAATACGTAAGATTTGTATATAATTTAAAGAATACAATGTTAGAGAATTGGTCATATGATTAGTAATGTGATTTTTACCTATTTCCTTTAAAATTATTAAGTCCATTTTCTGATAAATATTCCTGAACACACTATATTTTCCGAACGAGACTTTTAAAGATAATTCCAATAAGAATTATCATGCTTGAAATAGCTTTCCACACGTTCTATGAGTTATACCATTAAAAAACATAAACATCCTGTAATATGCGTGTTATAGTAATCGTAAAATTATTAATATGGTTGCACAATGGCAAATAATTAGCAAAGTTAAATCTGCTGATGCATAATCGGCATGTTTAGGCATTAAAATCGTGATGTATAATAATATCTACGGGAATAATTGATGATAGCTGTAAGCACCTGGAATCAAAATACTCCAGCGAATCTGTCGATAAATAATTTATCACAGCTCAGCAGTCGTGGTGGTATTTTACTGTCAATTTAGAAAAAAAAGTTGCATGTACAGTTGTTCATAGCTGGAGGAAAATTAATTGTCAACGCTTAATACCCGACGACACGATAATATCAAAACTAAGTACGATTGTGTTCCTTACTAGTTGTCTTTTTACCATCTTCATATAAATAAGCTATGTAACCCTGCAATTACTGTAGAAATCTTAAGTTTTACTCAAACAATACTCTCTTACAAGTAAACCCGAGGAACAATTTTTGGTTTCTTAAATATCTACACTATCTACAGGGGTGCTATAAAACTATTTTCAAAATATCTTGAAAAATCTGTTTTTGCTATAACGTCCTTAACATCATCGTAAAGTAGCTTTTAGATGAAAAGTGCCCACTTTTAAGAATGCTGTTCAGACCATTTTTTAACTAACTCATAAAATTCTCGAAAACTTTGTCAAGGCCGTTTTAAAAACTTTCTTAAAACCTGTTTCTAAACCACATGGATATTTTTATAAGCTCTCTGCATTCCCAGAAAACACCTAGACGGCTACCTTAAAACTGGTTTTTAAAACTTTTATAAGTCCATATCAGAAGTGAAAAGCTATAAAAATGTCCGTGAAGGAATCAAACCGACGTCAGTTTATCGTTAAAATTACAAATGATAGGCCCAAAAAAAACAAATAATAATGGTTACTTAATATCCATAAAAAATTAAACAAAATTTGCGAACAAGTGATAATCTGCTTGTCGATTCCCAGGACATTGTCAGTCTTTTTCAATAAAATTAAAAGAAATTAAATAAAACCTAATTGTCATTCAACTATAATTCTCATAATGATAATAATGATAATGGCCTAGAACATTTTACTCTAGATGAAGTATTTTTGTAGATTATCGCCAATAATTCCTCCCTTACACAAGTGCAAATACACTTAACAATCATCACATGTGCTTGATAAGGCTATAATGAAAGCGTAATAAAACCGTTGGGATTTAAATGAGTCGCCGCCAAGACGAATCCGCTTGAAAACTTTAAAGTTAACTCTTAAATTTTCGTCTACTACTATAATTTTGAAAGCTTCGATACTACTGTGACGTATATTCATTTCGTACTGTACTAACATTAGTTTTTGCACCCAAAACGAGGATGCAGAGCCCAAACACCTTATAGTGTAATGGCTTAGCGAAAAAATCGTGACCTGCTGGATTAAAGCTCCAAATTTTGCACACTTCTGATATAACTTCAGTTCTATCAATTCCGGGGGGGAGGGGGGTGCCGCCATCTTGAAATACGACGCCATGTTTGTTTTCTTTGGACTGTACCGGTAAATTTTCGACTTTTATTTGGTTTTTACTAAATATCTCCCCAACTTCTGGG
Organism: Rutpela maculata; assembly: GCA_936432065.2. Lineage (NCBI taxonomy): Eukaryota > Metazoa > Arthropoda > Insecta > Coleoptera > Cerambycidae > Rutpela > Rutpela maculata. The sequence goes on from OW386286.2 coordinate 63,117,058, forward strand.
TTTCTAGCAAAAAGGATTTAATTCAAATTTTTGCTACAATTTGAGTCCAGAGCCGCTTTTGTAACTTTAATATTTTACGAGATACAGGCTTCCAAAGTTTTGGACTTTTTTCAGGTTATTACGAAAATCTATATTTTTGTCGGTTTTGCTAAATATCTCCAATGCAGTCAGTTCTACAGCAAACATTATTTTATTAATGTTTAAGAAGAATAAATAGGCTACAATATGAGTAAAGAAAGACATCGTTTCAATAAAAAAATTTACAGAATAACTATTAAGAAAATAATCATAAAAATTATATTTATAATGTTGTTGTTTACTGTTCACAATGGCCTTTGCAATGACAAGGAGCTGTGCAGTCAAGTGCAGCCTTGTTACAAACGCAATTCTTAAAGCACAGGGGTTCAACCTTAGATCCGCACTTGATTAATTCCCTAGAGCTTTTGCTTGCTTCCGGTATAGACATCCAAATTGGTTGCCATGTCTCTTCGTTTTCCATCCAAAGTTAGCCGGAGCAAGGTGCATTTTGGAGTGATTTCAAACTGGTTAACCAGATGTTAGATTGATAGATGCTGCGATTAGTGTGTTGAATGAGGGCATCCTGTGTGGGGGGTAGAATTTGCATCATCTTTACTTTTTTTCCTGTGTGAAGAGATTCCCTCTGAGCTCGTTGATGCTGTCAAGTTCTGTTGTGACATCGTACAGAATGAATGTGAATCGTTCTATTAGTTCAAATGCATTTGTTTTAGCATCTACTGGCTGAAATGGATGTTTTACAGACAATATAAACCCTTCAGTGTCTAGAGGGTATGCTTTCCATGTCTTCCATGCTGACTTTTTCCCCTTACCAAAAAATTGTGATGTAGTGTCTGAACCCGCGAAAGCATGGAAAAAGGGCAATGCTTGCTACATATGTGTCTTTTTCTCATCTCTTGCGAATATCTAGATAAACGTTGGTTCTAGGAAAAAACTGGTAGGAAACTAATAGAAAGATTATAAAATGGTGATGAATTTACTGTAGGAGTAATGGTTTCGCTGCTATATACGTTTAAAGACAAATTTTCGATTAAGAAAAAATATATTTTCTTCAAATTAAATGTTATGTGGTCATGATATGGCTAGGCATCCTAGTCGCGATCTATTATAGCTCACATTTTATCTTTTATATAAACTATTTCTTATTTGAATAACAGATGAGGGTATTAACTTCTTATGCCGGATCTTAGACTATATGTAATTCTCCGGAATCACCAAATCTACGACTAGTATCATGTGACTCCTGCAATTTAAAACTATGTCAAGAATGCTCTGAACTAACAAGTACAGAATTTCGCGCAGTTATGTTAATAAAACGTATCGTCAAGTATTATTGCAAATAATAGTCTGCAGATTAGAAAGTAAAAGAGTGGAAAATGAAGTCAAATCTATGAAAAATGCCATTGAGAAGCTTCTAGCACAACTTCCAATAATGGTTAGTGAACAGTGCAACAACTATTGACTTAAAAGTCGAACTTGCTGACCTACAATCAAAGGTTGTCATTAATCAAGAGCTGTCAAAAGCCAATATAGCATTAAATAAAAAGTACTCTACAGCTGCGTCAAACAGAAATTAACCAAAAACATCAAATGAACATGAAAGTAAGAGAAATGAGGAACAAAACGGGGAACCAAATACACATAAAAATATAAATAGAAATAAAACCACAACCTCCAAATGGTGATGACTCAACTGAAGACAACAAAAAACTAGAGGGTGAAGAAAGCGAAAACAACTTTCAACTTGTGAGGAATGATCAAACAATTGGAGAAGGTCCCGCAACAGACGAAGATTTCTCAGGTGTAGAAAAAAGAGTATGGCTACTAACAAGGGTAAAAAGGCATGCAAATGCTGAGAAAATTAAATTATACTTAAACAAAATAAAGATACAGAATTCGTGCTAAAAGAACTGCCATCAGAAGAAACCCAAAATAGGAGTTTTAGGTTTGTAGCATCGTTTACAATTAAAGTTGAAGTATATCAAAAAAAATTTTGGCCACATTGGGGTAGGCTTTCAACGATTTGATTTTAGAAATTACAATTCAACCAGAAGCAAACTTGGGAAGAAGAACTCTGATAGACCAATTGATTTTTTATGAATGATTCTCTAAAAACTCTAAAAACTGTACCTATAATAAAAGCAAATATTGATATAGGTAAGAAACAACCACCAACTTCAGATAAAAACAACCTAATTAATATACGTCATCAAAACGTTCAGTCTCCAAGAAATAAAACACTCGAGTTCGAGGTCTGCATAAAAACGTTGCTAAAAACTCCAGATATAAAATGCCTGACAGAACACTGGTTAACATCTCCAGAGGTACCTTTTACGAAAATTAATGGCTACAATTTAGCATCATGTTGGTCCAGAAATGAGAAAGAACATGGAGGGTCATGCATATATACGAAAAATGAAAAACAGTTTAGAGAGCGAGTAGACATAAAACAACGTTGAATCTACTATATAATTATTAGTCCAGTCAATGGGGGGTTACACCTCTAATTTGAGTGCTAATGAATGGATTTTTATGAAACCTTGTGCAATGTGTTTGTAATGACGTTAATAAAGAAGTTAAAAAAATAGATTAGAGTAGGAAATGATCGGAAAAGGTAGAAAACACCCCTTTTATTACAGGTTCTGTAACTTGTAGAATTGGGTTAAAAATGAAATAGAAAACAATATATTTACCTTTTTTTTTTTGGCCCAAAATAAGATGTTTTTACTCTTGTGAATTTTTTCAAAAAATGCATATTTTTCGAGATATGGCCACTCTAAAATTCCAAAAAGTGGGGGAGGGGATATGTAAAAGTTGAAAAAAGAAATCTGAAAAAATTATATATAAGGGGTGTTTTCTACCCCTTCCGATCATTTCCTACTCTAATCTTTTTTCAACTTTTTTTTTAACGTCATTACAAACAAGATTTCATCAAAATCCATTTATTAGCACTCGAAATAGAGATTTTAGTCTTTTTAGCGCTCCGTTGACTGGAGTAAATGTTCCTGAATAGAAATAGAGAGTAATAAATTACTAATACTGTTCGACTATAGATCACCACTAGGGGACATTGACATATTCTTTGAATCCTTAATCAATATTTTCAGTAAGATAAAAGCCAAAATGGTTAAGTACAACGTCCTTTCATGCGGAGATTTTAATATAGACCTCCTAACCGAAAGTAAGAATAAAGCATACTTTATTGATCTAATGGGCAGCTACGGCTTCAGTAAAAAAATACACAAACCTACTAGAGAAACATCAACATATCAGATAATTATTGATAATATTTTTATAAATACACACATTAATGAAGACGAGGAAGTTATTCCAACATCTCTGTCTGATCACCATGAACAAATAATTTTACCTCAAAAATCATTTGAAAATATAAGTACTGGTAATCTCAAACTGAGGTGTTTTTCGAAACAAAATAGAATATTTTAGGTACAAAATAACAAAACAAAAATTGAAAGACATACAATATTGAAAATCATTCTGACATGACATGTAAACGCTTCTCTAAAATATTCAGGGATGTAATGGATCAAATATTTACTGTACAAACATTAAAAAGGCAAAAACAACATACATGGATTACATAGGGAATCAAAATTTCATATAAAGGAAAAAGAAGACCCTACATCCAATAAAATAAAGATCAAATTTCACGTGAAAAGAAGCACCTAACAAAACGAGGGCAACGTGACCAGTGGTTAATGAAATAACCAGAAATAAAACAAACAATTTTAACAATTTCTTCATCAATCCATGCTCAAATATAAATAATAATAATGACATCAACCTAGAAAATGTAATTCAAAACAATGCGGACATTCACCTAGAACCCACGAATTATGTATACAGTGTGTTTCACTAATAATTAGTCATACGTTAACTGAAGAATCCTTAGCATAAAATATGAGGATTTAACCAAAAACACTTATAAAATGTGCCTCCTTACTGAGAAATTAAAAATTAAAAAACTATTTTCACATATTATTTTAAAATTACTTAATATTTCTTTACCATATTTGGTAGCTAGTGTTAGTATCCTAAGAATATCAGCGAAAGAACTGGTTCCTCACTATTGCCAGGGGTCCACGTTAGGGCGGTGAAGAAGGTCCCCCTCTTAATTTGTACGCCACGGGCCAAATAGTTGTTTTTTTGTTTTCTTTTGTTTTTCAATAATTTTTACGCAAAAAAGGTACTCTTAATACATTGCTCTAGAGTGCCTATTTCTCGAAATAAAAAATTTTCGTTCACATTTCTCTCCCCTGCTCGTCAATTATAAAGCGCGGGGGCCCACCTGAGATGTTGACAAAACAATTTTTTTCACATTTCTCCCAGCCACTCACCAATTATTCAATTATATTAATCGCGGGGGCCGCCAGTGAATTTGACACCGGGGCCCATGATTTGATAATGGGGGGGGGTCTAGTTAGATTTCAAAGTGATAATAGATTGATATAGAAGAATTGTAATAGAAAAGCCATTAGAATTTATTATATTTTTGTGTACTGAATACGAACTTTCAATAAAATTTTTCTACTGCATAGATTTGGCGTAAATCCCGGTTTTTATTGTCAAAAAAACGTATTTTGACGATAAATACCGGGATTTACTCGATTTCTCCGCGGTAGAAATTTTTTTTAATTGAAAATTCGGATTCAGCACACAAGGGCATGATAAGCTTAATCCTTGGAACAGACTTTTTTTTTGTAGACTTGTGTGACCTGTTGCACAGGTCTAAAAGAAAAATTTCTGTTCCAAGGACTAAACCTATCATGCTTTGAGTATTTTTGTGTGCTGAATCCGAATTTTCAATTTAAAAAATTTTCTACCGAGTAGATTTCGAGTAAATTTCAGTTTTTATCGTCAAAATACGGTTTTTTGACCATTTTTGACATTTACTCGAAATCTACGAGGTAGAAAATTTTTTTAACTAAAAATTCGGTTTCAGCACTCAAAAATACTTAAGGCGTGATAGGTTTAGTTCTTAGAGCAGACACTTTTTTTTTGTAGACCTGTGTTATTATTTTAAAATCCGCTTTATTTATTAACATAAAATATATATAACAAGCTAAAAACGTACTCTTTGCCAATTTACTGAGCTTTTTATATAATTGTTACGCATTCTATAGGATACTCTTCGCAGTTTTCTTGTAAATAATGTTAGTTTTTGGACATTCTAAATTTTGTGATACCATCTTTGTTGTGAAAAAAATTATATGAAAAAAAATATCCAACCTGTGTGGGATTCGAACACACGATATTTGGATTGCAAGGCAAAACAAGCAAGCAAAACTTTAGCCACTACACCACCACATTTCGCAAGATTTCTATTTAAGTACAAGCGACAGAAATTAAGAGAATATATATTTTTTTAAAATTAAATAATTAATAACTTTTTTATTTACTGATAGATTTTCTTCAAGCTCACACTAATTTACTTTCCAAATTTCAATACAATCGGACTTTTCTTTCTTAAGTTATCGTGCTTACAAGAAACGTGACGGACGGACGGACGGACAGACGGTCAGACGGGCGGACAGACAGACATTTTGAAGGTTGTTCAGAATTCGTTCACTAACACAACGATACGAGCGATATTTATGATTTTAGAAATGTGCCGATCAAATACAATATACTCTTCGTTTTTGCGAAGAGTATAATAACTAACAATCTAAGTACGAACCTTAGTACACAGGCATAAGGAAATGATTGCATGTGTCTAACACACCAGTATCTCGTAAATATTTCCTTCTGAAGTTGTAATGTAAAAAGCAGCTTCTAATTTACATTATTAGCGACAACTGACTTGGCGCGGTACTATTTTCGAACCATCCTAACCATCCTTATTTCAGATAGCTGTTTGAAATTTTATTATTCTGACGACATAACAACCCGTTAGTTGTTCTATTTGATTATCTGACAGCGCAGCTCTACACCACATAATTATCAACTAAATACATTGTTTAAATTTACAAATTGCTGGCAAAGTATAGTCATTACTTATTTAATTAAAATTGAAGGAAGATGCTTTCTATTGAGCGTCAGTTCTAAACACTAACTATTAAATTATGTTTTATACTAAAATTCTTGATTAACAAGTTTTATAAGTATAATAAAGCTTTCTTCTGACGCAAACATTAAATGCCAATGACACCTTTCTTTATACAAAATATGTCTAGTCGACCTAAAAATCTTGTTAAAGATGTTTATAGTTCGGCACAAGAGTATGGAAATATTTCAGATTCAATTTGTTTATGGGGTTGTGTTCGGTGCTAAAAATTGAAATATTTGCGACACATTATTTTCCGTCTGGAGCGGATCTGGCGAGAAAAAGAGGAGTTCTGAAACCAACTTTTTTTGAAAAAATGTTTTTGACAATTCGGTTACACGCGTACTCTTCGTTCATGGAAAATGCGGAAAGGAAAATTATTCAACCCCCTAGAACTTTCTTCCCTGTCCTGCGATTTTGAAAAACCAAAATAGAACTTTCGTTATTATTACCTCTAATATTTGATTGATTAATTTTTTTGTTTTTTTCAAATAAATAAACTTGTGGGAGGGAAAACAACTTTTGCATTTTTTTTTAAATGCGTTTTTGAGTACGAAGGAAAGGGTTAAGAGGAGAATTTTTTTACAGGTAAATGAGGTTTTTTCCATCTTTAATTTAAAAAAAATATATATATCGCAATCCAAGCAATAGGAAGGGAGGGAGGGGACATAATGCGTTTGCGGGAATAAAGGGTTAAAGAAAAGGGATAGGGACTTCGGACCTTGATATTTGGAAACATAAATCTTTTTTCCATCTTAATATTTTATTAATCTACCCTTTATCAAATATTAAACTTATAAGTAATTATTTAACACCGCCACGAGTTTTCGCGGCCTATTTCTCTAGTTTTAGGTGTGTACTGGATATATAAAACAATTATTTTTCCGTTTAACTCGCTCTAACTCAAAAACGGCAAAATGGATTACTCTCAAATTTGTATCGTGTTATCATTATATATTTGTTAACAAAATCTGTTGATCGGTCAAATTTTAATAAGTGTAGAAAGCATTTTTTTTTCTAAGGTTATTGACATTCAACTCTTAATTCGCAAAAAATGGGAAGTTTCAAAAAAATAATTTTATATACCTGAAATTTGGTATAGAGGAATGAAATTGCATTCTAAATAACTTTCCTTAGTGGAATTTTTTTATATTTTGAAAAATAAAGGTACTTTATTAGTGGTGATTTTTACAACTTTGCTTATAAAAAACGCTGTAGAACACAAATCAAGTCATTTTTGGTATACTTTAGTTTTACAACAAGCAGGACACAATCCCCAAATACCATTCCAAAATTCCAAAATTTTTGGTCCATTACACCTCTTGTTACATCTATCCTGGGACACACTGTATAAATAAATGATAGGAAATAGCATTTAATAAAATTTTTATTCAATTACAAATCTAAAAATACCAGAAAATAATTTTTTAATTTTAAATGATTAATAACTTTCTTATTTACCGATCGGTTTTGTTCAAAAATAAATTATGTTTGTTTTAAGCATTTTTAATGTTATAACGACAACTTAGTTGTTAAAGTACTCGTCTGAATCTAAGGTTTGTGCAATGTGTACGCTATAGTAATAGCGCAACACATTTATAAACCGCTGTTTCGGCAGTATTTGATAAATGGTAGATTGATAAAATATTAAGATGGAAAAAAGATTGAATGTTACCTGTAAAAAGTTTCTTCTCTGAACCCTTTCCTACGGAAAAAAAGCATTTGAAAAAAAAATGCAAAAAGTTTTTCCCCTCCCACAAATTTGTTTATTTGAAAAAAATTTAAAAAATTATCGTATGTAATATCACTAGTGCTTAAAATTTTATCGAAAATTTTTTCGAAAGCGTGTTGCCTGGTAATATAAAGAGTGCAAATTGGCAGTTTATTATCTGATTAAATCCCGACCGCTTTAGCGGGAGGGATTTAATCTTTCATAATAAACTGCCAATTTGCACGAGTTATATTAACAGGGGGCGACTTAGCTTGAGAAAAAATTTTTAGATAAAATTTAAAGCACGAGTGGTATTTGTGGAGAATATTTCACGAATAAATAATTCATTAAGTACATCTTCAATATTATGTTTTCTCATTAACTGCCTTCAGACGTTTTCTTGTCACTTTTTGGAGTTTACTGACCTTTATTTTCAATTTCATCATTAATTTGATATACAGAAATATTTCCAAACCGACTCATATTGTCAAAACAGCAAATCTGAAACAAACGCAGTAGAAACAACGTAGATTCGCTATATTTTAAAATAATCTAGTGACATTTCCATGGCAACTAGTAAATAAAACGAGTTGAAACCTTAGATATTATAATATATAGACTGGCTTAACACCTTTCAGGCGTTTCTGAGGTGCAATACGACGAGGAACGATAGAGAGAGCACTACTTTAGTACCGATGTCTCGCCCAAATAAAATATACACCCATGGTTCCGAGATTGACATAGAGAGCGCCATCTAGCGCTACAAGTTATATTCCATAATAAATAAATGTTCATCGACTCATATTTACGTATTTAATCCTTACTTTTAACTTACGAAGTTTATGAATTATGTTGAGGTTTGCTTTGTTAAGCAAAGAGAATTTTAAATACAACAAATTATAATGTTTGATGCACAGCTTTGATTCAACGAGTTACTTTTTGGTAGATTACCATATGTAAGTATTATACATTTTTAGTTTGTTCCAGAGCGAATGTGTACTTGACATTTATAATAAATGATTTGCTTACCTTTGTAACTACGTTATTGAGCTATTGAAAGCTGTGCTTGACTTGTTCCTGTATTATGAGCTATATAAAGTACAATCTTTGTGTGTAATTGTTACCTGATTGAACACTAGGAAAACTGAAATAGTTACAGATAGACAAAAGTTACAGCCTATATATTTCAGACAAGATTCGCTTTGGAATTGAGGTGTGTTTTTGTTTGCTACTACATAATACAATATTACAATTTACAAGGTAAGTACGTTAACAATTACTTAGTAATAAGCTAGAGAAGATATTTATAGATAAAACTTAAAAGCTCGACAAAAAACGTCAAAAAATTTTCGCATATTTGCCGCTGCAGCGACCTAAAAAATTAGAGCGATAAATTTTGCATGTTGGTCCTGTCAAAAGCAGATCTAGCTTGAATTACCACTAATAATGACGTTTGATTGGTGCAATGTTGTGAAAAAACGGGCTCTCATTGGCTATAGCCTTAATGAGTGAAATAATCAGCCAAATAAAAGAGGTAACAGCGAACAAATTCCATTTTGGTTTTTCAAAATCGCACGACAGGGAAAAAGTTTGAGTGGTTGAATAATTTTCCTTTCCCTACCTCCTCCCCTCCCCTAATTGGCCCACCATCCCCATCCTCCGACTCCACCAATTCTTATCTGTTTCACCTACCTCATAAAAATCTCAGCCCCCTGACTCCTTTTTTTTGTGAAAAAATTAAGGAATTACTTTTTTGTAGGTATATTAGTGTTGCGGCAAAAAACGCGTATTTAAAAAAAAAAATTACGAAAAGTTACCGTCCGATTTGAAAAGAAAAACAAATTATGTGCTTCCGCGAGGTCTTCAATTTTTTATTTAACTTTTTTTCGTCAAGTCAATAATAACGAAGTTATCGTGAAAAAACGTGTTTTTGCGAATTTTAAATGCGAATTTTTGCCTCACCCCGTGTGATTAAGCTGAACTAACTTGATAACATGATAAAAGGGCACGCGTGTAACCGAGTTATCAAAAAAAAAAAAAAATTAAAAAAAGTTGGTTTCATTTCAAAATCAGATCCGCTCCACATGCAATAATTACAGACCCACAACAAAAATGGGTCTGTCCGGCGCACAGTTGCTCAAAGTGACTTTTTTTCTCATATCAGTCTGCAGCTCTTAATACTTAAGCAATCGGAAAGTTTTTTTTAATTGCCTATCGATCTGCCAAACCAGATTTTCGATCTTTGTCCCTGATTCTTTAAAATTTTCCAAAGAAGTTTGAATTTTCATCAAAAATTTTAAAAATCAGGGACAAAAATCGAAAATCTGTCTTGACAGATCGACAGGCAATTAAAAACGAAGACTTCAAAAAAAACTTTCCGATTGCTAAAGTATTAAGACCTGCTGACCGATTTGAAAAAAAAAAGACACTTTGTTATGTAATTTGACCCGCTAAATCCGAATCCGAACTTAGAATTTTCAGATTGGCTCATTTTCCATCCCTGTCCCCAAATATCAGACCAATGTATTCTTATGTATTTTAACCTGCTGAATTCGAATTGGAAGTCAGAATTGTCAGATTGGCTAGGTTTTTATTAGTGGCTTCTGTAAGTCGGACAGACATGTCACCAATTCAGGGCCTAACGAGACTCCCATTTTCGAGGATGCTGAACACGATGGCGGTGGTTTAAACTCTTTCCGAGTTAACCCCACCCCCCAAACGGTCAAAACCCACCCCCCAAAGGGGTTATCGCGGATATGTCGTCTCATACCGACTAAACCTGCGTCACCCCCGTTTTCGAGGATGCTGAACACGATGGTGATGCTGGATCTTCTCTCCGAAGCAAACTAACTCCTCAAACGGCCAAAAACTACACCTTTGATACCCGGTTTTATGAAGTACACCGGATAAGAGAAAATTAATCATATGTTCACAGATCATTGAATACACACCGGATGATGATTCCAGGTTTCTTGATTGACTGTTCAACTGAAAAAAAGGCGCATACATTGTGTCTAGTTTTTAGGTATATGGAATCACTGGTACAATTTCATTTATCTTATTATAATAAATAATGAACCTTTTTTATTGACGCATGCAATTACTTATTTACTATATATACTTATTTATTATACATACAAGCGGAATTATAGGGTTCGTATACCTCGTAGTGAACATCACATCCTTCAACTTCACAGGATTCATCAGCCGTTTCGGTATCAGATTCGCTAATGTGAATTTCGGGGATCAGATTCAACAACCGGTGCAAAAATCAGTACATGGTAATCCTAATTTTACGCAGGTACTTTTTTTGAACACCCAGTTTTACAAGAACAATGATATTCTGCTCTGAAAGATCTCGGTACTAGTTCTTTGTCTGAAAATTTCGGTTCAAGACATTGGTTGCGCTCTATCCATCCCCAGCCTACTCTTCCCATCCAGTACTGACATTGCAGATACACTCGTAATGCATGTTGTCTAACCGAGTCTTCAGTAGGGGGAAACGAACAAATATTCATAACTTTGGGCCTTGTGCGCATGTACTCATATCGAATAGTAAAAGTGGAGGCGCAGAGATACTACGCGGGATGATGTGTACTCTTCGCTGCCGCGAGCCCGCGTACTTTTGAATGTAATTCTTTCGTGTATGTCGTTTTCCCGCCTAAAAACTAGACACGAAGTATGCGCCTATTTTTTCAGTTGAACAGTCAATCAAGAAACCTGTAATCATCATCCGGCGTGTATTCAATGATCTGTAAACAAATCATTCATTTTCTCTTATCAGATGCACTTGATAAAACTGGGTATCAAAGGGGTAGTTTTTGTAGGCTTGATGGGTTAGTTTACTTCGGGGAGAAGATCCAGCATCACCATCGTGTTCAGCATCCTCGAAAACGGGAGGTGACGCAGGTTTAGACGATATGAGACACCGTATCCGCATTTCACCCCTTTCGGGGGGTGCTTTTGGCCGTTTAGGGGGCCAACTCGAAAAAAATTTAAACCACCGCCATCATGTTCAGCATCCTCGAAAATGGGGGTGACGCAGGTTTTATCGGTATGAGACGGCGTATCCGCGTTAACCCCTTTCGGGGTGATTTTTGGCCGTTTGGGGGGTGGAGTTAACTCAGAAAGAGTTTATACCACCGCCATCGTGTTCAGAATCCTCGAAAGCGGAGGTGACGCAGGATTAATCGGCATGAGACGGCGTATCCGCCCTTACGGGGGGTGGTTTTTGGCCGTTTGGGGGTGGGGTTAACTCGGAAAGAGTTTAAATCACCGCCATCGTGTTCAGCATCCTCGAAAACGAGGGGGGAGACGTAGTCTTCTTAGGTTCTGAATTGGTGACACTTTTCGAGGTTTTTTCCGACTCACAGAAGCCACTACATCTCTAACCTCAAGAAACACCAGTATAAACCGGTTTTTCGCCTTTTTCAGTGTTATGGAGTTGTAGGGTTATGAGGTTACAGTGATATGAGGTTATGGCGGTATGAGGTTATGAAATAAATATATAAAAAAATACTCATTTGAGTGTGAAAGTAAAAAAAAACGGCTTTTGCGGGGTGTTTTTTGAAGTTAGATATGAAAACCGAGCCAATTTGATAACTCGGATTCGGATTCAGTGGATAATAATACATACAGATATATTGATCTGATTCTCCAGACAGACCACTTTTTTGTGGGGCTGTGCCTAGACAACACATGACATCCTCAGGATAGCATAGTATAGTCCTGCCGTCTCAGATTTGGTATTATTACATAGGCATAACCCTGGGTCATCCCAGGTTTGACCTGTAAAGATCCAAATTATGGATATCCGCAACTGATTGCCTACGGATATCCCAACGGGATGTCGGTATCCTATAGTACAAAAAATGTGTATCCCACGAATGTAATAGAATCGATATGCATTGGATATCTTGTCCAGTTTGTCCACGGATATCCAAACACGGAAGCATTTCTGCCATCTTTTTTTTAAGAAACATATTTCTACAAAAATGTTAAAACATGAAATTATATTTATATTTTATATTATATTATTATTATGTATTAAACAAATTTAACAACAAAAAAAAAAAACTAAATGTGGCAGAATCGAACCACGGACCTCTTGAATCATAATATAAGTCATATTACAACAGTGTTAACATACTGTTGTAATATGACTACATAATATATATTCTTCCAGTATAGTTTTGTACACAATTAACATATTCTAGTATAAAATCTTATATCTATTATAGATTTTAAAGGGTTAGCTTATTTTAATAAAACAAGAAAGATAAGAGAAAAGAAGCTACTATACCGGGTGGCCACGAGAACCGGCCTAGGTTTATAGCTCCTTTGTTTATGAACCAACTGTTTTGAAATTTAGAACAGGTATATAAAACTTATTTTCCGATTTAGTGACATGTGTATTCAAAATGGCCGACTTTGATGGAAAACATCAAATTTGATTTCTTAAATGGAACACCCTGTATATTTTAGTATTTTCGAATCTACGGACCAAATTCTATCTGATCACGTTGCGAAATTTTCATTTTCTTTTTAAAAATAATTTTAAAATTTTTAATTTCATTTTTCAACCCAGAAGGCTGACACTGGGGGAAAATTTATCTATCTCCACTCTTTCATCCACACTAATGATAATTCTTAGCAGTAAGTTAATATTAAGTGTATTGTGGGCCAATAAATTTTAAAGGGTTGGTTTTTCATCAGGAAGTCAATTTTTTTAAATGGAACGTGTATGGACCATCCACAACAGTGGATAGAGAATTTTATTTCGAATACGACAAAATGCGATGATATGTCTGGTTATAATCTTTGCAAAAACGAAGAATATATTGTATTTGATTAGCACATTTCTAAATCAGTAAATATCGCTCTTAGAGAAAAAATTTTCATATCATTATGTTAGTGAACGAATTCTGAACAACTTTCAAAATGTCCGTCCGTCCGTCACGTTTCTTGTAAGCACGATAACTTAAAAAAAGAAAATTGTATTGAAATTTGGAAAGTAAGTTAACGTTAGCTAGAGGAAGAACCCTCTGAAAAAAATCAATCAATTAATAAAAAAGTTATTAATCATTTAAATTTAAAAAAATATATTTTCTTAATTTTTGTCATTATTTGTACTTACTTAAATAGAAATCTTCCGAAATTTTATTCTGTATAATTTTTTTTTGTTTATACATTTTACTAATATATATATTTCATAATAATATATCTAATTCGTTGAAATATAATACTCGAATGATATATAGTGCAGACATACAATTATTACAATGATCTGTGATGGTTCAATGGTTAAAGCTTCATCTATCCTTTTTCCACCACATTTTCCTGGCGTCAGGGAGACCACCAGGTCGGCAGTTCTCGTACGGGTTTTTTCGTTTAGCTTTTCACCCGAGTCAACAGCCCAAATTTATTCAGTGCTACAACCACTGATTAGTTTCTAAGTTTTATATGAATTAGTATTAGGTCCATGTGGACAGCATTTTTTAATTTTATTGTTAATTTTTAAATCCGCCACAGGCGGATAGGAGTTTTAACATTGTTTTATTAATTATCCTTTAGCCAAACTGGACCCGCCCATACATTCACCACGCATGCTACGCGCCGTGTTTGTCTGGTTGGCTCCGGGTCAGGTTTTGGGCGAGGCGCATTGTAAAAAATTTAAATTTTTAAATAAATATTTGCTAGCTTGCTTGCTTGCTTCATCTGGCAATCCAAAGGTCTTGTGTTCGAATCCCTGACAGGGTGTTTTTTTTTCATTTTTTTTCATATTTTTTGTTGGTATCACAAAATTTAGAATGTCTAAAAACTAATATTATTTACAAGAAAACTGCGAAGAGTATCTTATAGAATGTGTAACAATTATAAAAAAAGTTCAGTAAATCGATGAAGAGTATAATACTTCCACTAGTTTTATTTCTATTTAACACTAAAAATTAAATAATTCAGAAATAAGTACCTAATTCTTCATTGCATATATTTATTTCATTTTAATGAAACGATGTACTGAGTTATCTACCTACCTAAACCAGGTTGCGAACAAAAACATGACACACAAAATCAATACACGAAAACTTGAACAAAATTATTATTAAAAAATTAATATAAATTAAAATACTACCAAAATGAGTTTTGAAAGTTCTAATGTAAAATAACTTTTAATTTCATTGTCAGTGTCCTATTATGTGTTCTTCGAACAGTCTGGCTATTTAGGTAAACACTACGGCCCTAAACGCCTACAGTGATATGCAGGATAGCATAAAACAAATCATGTAAGAATCCCAGGGATATCCTAAGGATATACAAAAGTACGTCCGTGGGATAACCTGAGGATACGGAAAGTAGTGCCACTTCTGGATCCCAATATCTCGGATATCTTGGGACTTCCTCAGGATATTGCTAACTTTTATATCCCTAGGATATCCGTTGGATAACCTTGTGCTTTGCAAAAGCAATATGGCGGTATTTCGTATGTAATATATGCTTGGAATTTTATCGGTAAATCTTTTTCGAAAGCGTGGTTGACTAATTTTATAAAGAGTATGAATTGATAGTTTAATAATTGATTAAATTCCGATCGTTTTAGGGCGAGGGATTTATTATTTCAAAATAAACTGTTCAATTTACAGGGGTTTTGCCGTTTCTCAAAACATATCCGGATAGAGCAACATTCTTCATCAGAAAGGTCTCTTGAGATATTTTATAAATTGCGCTGGTTTCATTCATTCTTTTATTATTCTCTCCGGCATCGTATTCTCTCAGATTTTTTGGTCACATCAACCGGAGAGAGGACAATGGGTCGCGTGCGCCGACGTCACAGATTTTGAGACCTTAGGAAAAACAAACAACTGTCATTGAGAAATCCGCCGATTAAACGTGTTTCTTTAAAGTGAATTTTGCAGTGTTTGTGCCATTTAAGAACTTGTTGTTGGATTATTTAACATCTACAACTATTCTTAATACTGTTATATAAACAATTTTGTTCGTCAGGATGACGGTTAGTTCATATTTTGCAGAATTGTCTCCTGATGTAGAGGTCAGGTATACGGCTGCCATCGAATTAAATCCTTATATTTTGAGAAAAAAATACTTTAGTACAAATATTGATGTATTTCCAAATGTTACACATAGGGATGTTGCAAATGACTTGATTTTTGAGAGAACTACGTAGACAGAAGGACGAATTCAAGGCATTGAGAAGTCTTGAAGCTGTTTGTGGTTAGGTGAAAGAAGTACTCTGCAAGAAATTTGCAGGATAAAAGCTTGTTACAACGGTAAGAATTAGTTATCAACCATTTTTTTCATATATGCTTGCTTAATTAAATGTTGTTTTATAAATAATTACTAATACAGAAATTAATTTTTCAGGATATGAACTCTTAGGCATCATGAATAAAAGCCATTGACTCCTTGGACTATTGCAGATTCAGATGGTTCCTTAATGCTCACTGGGATTGTGTTGCCAGTCTAGACAAAACATGTTCACCGCTTAACAGGAAATCTTTCCTTTTAGTTTTTTAGCAATGAACATGGCTATGGTTGGAGATTAACCGCTGTAAATTTTGTGAAAAAGACACTTTATAAAAAAAAAACAATGAAAGACTGACGTACCTACTGTAAACTGTTTGAAGTATGTAATAAGATGTAAACAATTTCTTCCAGCGGTTAACCCCTCGTCTATACCTTATATAGATTGGACTTATGTAGGTCAATTGTTAATTATGACTTGTATTCTCTTAAATGTACTCTCCCTCCGTGCAGTTCATGCTTCGCTCAACTAAAATTTAAATAAGAAATAGTTATTAAAAATAGAGACAAACCAATATAAAATGTTAATTTTCTTTACCATGAATTGTTTATTGCTTGTTTGAGCAGCAGTTATTACTATCACAATCATTCTTATGCATTAACTTAAAGTATTTCTTTTAAATGCCTGGAATTGTTTAACCCAACCTCTTTTGGCTGTAAATCGACGTTATTTTACAAAAACTGATGTTGTCTCGGATTGCCACATTTCCACAATTAATAATACAATAAAAACTAGGCATTTTGTATGATATAATATCGATAAAAACTCTAGGATTACGAAAAATTTAATTCTGAGGTTCAGTCAGTCGCCATTTGACAGCTAATGACAGCGGTTTGTCTTTCCTAAGGTCTGGGACCTGTGACGTCACGCGCACGCGACCCATATAGAAAGGTTGATACTTCAAGAAACCAGATGGAAATGGCAAAAAGGGCGCCTTTTAAGAAGAAGACTCAGTGGTGCACTGCTTGCGACCACGGTGTCGTGGGTTCGAACCCTGGCTAGGGTCTGGATGTTTAGTGGTGTTTTTCACGTGTTTCCGAGATGGTAGGAGTGGGCTAGACCACGGTTGTGCGAGATAACACAGTCGTTCCCTCTCCATTGAAGTTCAAATCTCAGCTGCGGCAGATGGCAATGTCACAGGAAATGGGTGTTGTGATGTTATCTGTGTACGTGCCCTGGTTGGGTGACGGAATAGCTAGCTAAACTCCGCCAAAACGTTAATATGAATAAGACCTTAAAATTTAAAAAAATACACACATTGCACACATTGATGGGTTCAGAAGGAATATATTTCTGGTAGTTATGGCCTTTAGAAATTTACGAAAGCGTAGAAAGCAACAATAAATTTGAAATATTTTTTTCGTAAATTAATAATAATAATAATAATAATTCCGACTTCAAATTCGGAATTTAACTAAATTCCGAGTTTAGAGTCGGAGTAGAACATAATTTTTGACTTTAAACCCGGAATATTGTTAAGTTCCGATTTTGAACTTGGATTTTAGTCCAATCTAATATTCCGAGTTTGAAGTCGGAATTTAACGAAATTCCGTATTTAAAGTCAGAATTTAAGAAATTCACGTAACAGCGGTATACGCAGTGTTTGGAAAAGCTGAATAGGGAGGCACAAAAGGTTACATACTTGTATGAAAAAAGCTACGGTTTTGTTTATAATGTACATTTTGTACTTTTTTTAAAAATTCCCATTTTTCACCATTTATGCGCAGGATAAAAGAACTTGTCTACAATGAGGATATTCAAAGCCGTGTTCCAATGATAGAAAAAAAAGAGCAAGCTACTCTACAATTGCGAACAGAAGTAGGATTAAGGAAGAGTACGGTTGAAATAAGAAGTCGAAAATAGAAATAATGGATCTTAGACTCCTGACCCAAAACTTTTCTTAAAATATAAGCTGTTCCCAAAAGTGCGATCTTCTGCATTTCTTGTACGCTCGGTTGACCAGACAGTAGACTCTGGTCATGGCCCTTCTTGAGAGTTCCAAGTGCTCCTACAATTACTTACACAACTGTGGTCTTTGGATCCCACATTCTGCTAGAACTTATTTGGATGTCTTTGTACTTGCTCATATTCTTCATTTCCTTGAGTATTACGTTGGTGTCATTCGAGACGGATACGTCGATCAGCAAACAGGATTTCTCTTTATTATTATTTTTTATTATTATTACTTTTTTTTTCTAAAAGCCAGTCACCTTTTAAACTCTGTGGCTCCGATATTCACAGAGGGGAGCTGGCAGTACCGGCAGCCTCTCCCCACGCCCGTGGGGTGAATGACTACTGGGTCCGAGAATCGTGTGCCCTGAGCAGACGTAATGAACCGAGGATAACGGTCTTCTGCATTCTGCCGACTAAGATCTCTGCCGAATTTCGGTATGCCGGCATGATCTTAAGTTCCGAAAGCAGTGTGTGTCTCGTTCCACCGAGGGCTCCTATGATCAAGACCACTAGAGTCTGCGGAGTTCGAAAAGCAAATCTCGATATTTTGTCCGTTTTTCCTTCTCCTTCAAGACAATATTATTGTCCGCGGGAGCCGAAAACTCCACGACAAACATTGTTTTGAGTTGGTGGTCAAGGAGGACTACGTCAGGCTTATTGGCTTGTATTTGCCTGACGGTGGAAAACGAGCAGCTCCAGTAAATTAAGCAATTCTCAGTTCCCACAACGGACTCAATATCCCCCGGAGCCTAAAGCAGCACTGGCATCTCGTCTATCCCATACGAGTGCCTTAAGTGATAATAAAGCACTCGTAATGCTGCGTCGTGCCTCTGGATATAAGCCGAGACTGCATATAGTGGGCAAGCCGACAGCAAATTCATTAATGTCCCCGGAGCTCTACGGCAGGCCCTACAGCTGACATCAGGGACCTCTATACCCATGACACGAAAATTCTGGCCAAATGGTGGTGGGTACTGGAAAACTTTTTTCACCGAAAGTTATTTATCCCATGGGGACCTGGAGCAGCAAAGTCCTTAGAGCCCTCAAGAGCTCTTCGAACTTCTTCTGGTTGGCACACCTCGTTTGGTTGTTGAAGCCTTTGGCAGAAAGCTTCAAAGTGTGCCAGGGCTGGAGTGTCTCTGTTGAGTGGGAGCTTCTGTCCGTAGAGCGTTTTCCAGAAGTTTTCCACCTGACCTATAGTCGGCGGATTCTCTACAATACGCTGTGGTGGTTCGAAAAGGCGCGAGGGCTTTTTGCGGAAAAGATTATTTTCCGCCAGCCCACTCGCCCCTTATTATTATTATTCATATTATTATTATTTTTTTGTTAAAAACCAGTCACCCTTCTCTGTGGCTCCCACCCTCACAGAGGGGAGCTGGTGGTACCGGCAGCCACTCCCCACACCCGTGGAGTGAGAATCGTGCGCCGTGAGCAGACGTAATGATCCGAGAATGACGGCCTTCTGCATTCTGCCGGCTAAAATTTATGCCGAATTTCGGCCTGCAGGTATGTTCTTAAGTTCCAAAAGCAGTGTGTGTCTCGTTCCACCGAAGGTTCCTATAATCAGTACCACTATATTAACAGTATGGTCTGGATAGAGTCTGCGGAGTTCGAAGAGCAAATCTCGATATTTTGTCCGTTTTTCCTCCTCCTTCAAGACAATGTTGTTCTCCGCGGGAGCCGAGAACTCCACGACGAACATTGTCTTGAGTTGATGGTCGAGGAGTACTACGTCAGGCTTGTTGGCTTGTATTTGCCTGACGGTGGGAAAAGAGTAGTTCCAATAAATTAGACACTGGTGTCTTGTCTATCCCATACGAGTGCCTTAGATGGTAATAAAGCACTCGTAATGCTCCGTCGTGCCTTTGGATATAGGTCGAGACTGCGTATGTTGGGCAAGCCGACAGCAAGTGCATAAGAGCCTCTGGCGCCCGGCGGCAGGCCCTGCAGCTGACATCAGGGACCTCTATACCCATGACACGATTACGATAGACAAAGGTGTTAAATACACCATCCTGGCAAGCCATTATGAATCCCTCGGTCTCAGACTTCAGCCCGGCTGACCTTAAGAAGTCAAAGGTGAACCTTTCGGATGAGCTAAGGTTTTCTATGTTTTTATAGAAAACTTCATGCATTGGCTTATCTGTGTGAAGCTGCAGAAAGATGTTGTGTTCTGCAGCTTTAATTTGGGTTTTTCGTCGAGGGTTCCAACTCGGTGACAGAGTCGCGATTTACCCGCTCGACATCAAAGGAGAGACCAGGTCCATCGGCTGCTCTCTGTGCTGCATTAAACAAAAAGACTCCTACCCCTGCATTTTGATGGTCCTGGACCATGAAGAGGAGGAGATCCGAACTCCTGATGACCTTACAGGCTCCATCCAGAACCATCCTATTATGGAGACTCTCCAAACTCAAGAGTCCACGGTCTCCCCGATGTCGAGGGAGGTATAGCCGTAGAACGGACGATTTAGGATGCAAACTCCTATTGAGATGCATCTTCTTGCTGGTTCCTACGTCGAGTTGACGCAACTCCTCTCGACTCCATTTCACTACTCCAAAGGAATAGAGAAGCATCGGAATGGCAAGCATGTTGGTAGCAGACACCTTGTTCTTCCCCGACAGCTCTGAAGACCAGATCTGTCGGAGTCGGTGCTGATACTTGCCGGGGAGAGCGTTTTTCACTACACTCACTTTTTGGGTGGAGCGTACATGTACGACTCTCCGGCATCTAGATGATGTAAGATGCTTCCTTCCACGAGCTGAGCGTCCTCTCCATAGTTCCCGCATCGTCCTCTCTTGAGATGGACCAGTGCACATTTGTCTAGCCCGAACTCCATGCCGACAGCCTGCGTGTACTCCTGTACCACCCTGAGGGATTAGTGTAGGTTCCTCTCTCCGGAGGCATAAAGTTTAAGGTCATCCATATAAAATAGATGCGGGACCTTATGCCTCCTATCGCCGGGGGTACCGCAGTTGTATCCACGGGTTTTCCGTTTATTATTATCATTATTATTATTATTATTATTATTATTATTATTATTATTATTTTTTCGGGTGGCCCACTGCCGGGCAGGACTTCCGTGACCTCCGACACCTCACGGTAGCCGCGCCGACAAATTCCTTACAGCTACTCTCCACGACCTGTGGAGTTATTATTGGTTAATGGCAAACCGGGGTCTAAATGACCAACGGTCTGCTCATGGGCCATTACCCTTCGAACAGTGCTACACGTAGCTAGGATTGTAGCTTTTTGTGCAAGTCCTATCACCCTCTGATGGTCAGTAATACCCAGTTGGTTAAGCGCTTTAGGCAGCTCTTTATCTATCAACCCATTTGCTGATATTACTATGGGCACTATGGACACCTTCTCAAGTAAGTAAGTAGCCTTCAGTTCATTTGCTAGATCTTCGTACTTACTGATCTTTTCATTTCTCACTTTTCTCACATTATCATCAAGGGGAATTGTAACGTGTATAACGTGAGCACATTTTTCCTTTTTGTTTAGGATTAATATATCAGGTTTATTGGGTCTGATTTCCTTGTCTGTTACAATTCCCGTGTCCCAGTATATTTTGATATCTTCGCTCTATAGAAAGACTTCTGACCAGTAGTTGTATATCTCCGGAGGCATAGAGTTTAAGGTCATCCACATAAAACAGATGGGTGACCTTATGCCTCCTATCCCCGGGGGTACCGCAGTTGTAGCCACGGGTTTTCCGGAGCGAAACGGATAATGGCAGTAATGAGATGCAAAACAGAAGGAGGCTGAGGGAGTCTCCCTGAAATACTCCCCTTCTGAACGATACCGGCTCCGTCTGGAATCTATCGTTACCCGATGTTATGGTAAAGCGAGTCCTCTAGAGCGGCATCAGTTCTTCAATACATCTCACTACGGGACCGGGCACTGCAAGACATTGGAGCAAGTGTAAAATAAGCTCATGAGATGTCATGTCAAATGCCTTGCGGTAGTCGATCCAGGCCATGGAGAGGTTGCGCTTATGCTGCACGGAGTCCTGCGTGACACACCTGTCAATAAGCAGGTTCTTCTTGCAGCCAGCGACACCTCCCTTTGACCCTCGTTGCTCATATATCCGCTCGTAAAGCGGTTCAACTGCGTGGAGCACTCGCATGTACAAAATGAGTGTAAACACCTTGTAGCATGCGTTTAGGCAGGTTATCCGCCGGTAGTTCTTTGGGTTAGACAAATCTCCGTCCTTCGGGATCAGCACTGTCCGCCCCTCGACAACCCAAGAAGGAATTTGCTGCTCCCCATTTAGCCATGAATTAAAGCGTTTTCCAGAAATTTTCCACCTGATCTACAGTTGGCGGATTCTCTGCAACACGTGAAGGCGGTTCGAAAAGGCACGAGGGCTTTTGACGGAAGAGTTTATTTTCCGCCATCCCCCTCGCCCGCCTAACTAGTAATTTTTTACAAACCACTAGCATCCGTATCCTGTCGAGACAGTGCTGTTTGGTGGTTCGCAGCACTGCCTCATTGAGTGTGTGATGGAGGCGTCTTAAGTTGGCGGCTATTCGACGCACTTTAGGCGTGAACGGTCTATTGGCCGCCATATAGTCCATCACACATTGGTTACGGGATGCGTGTTGCCTCGCCGACCAGATCTTGGCTTCCATCTTTTGTATGCGCCGCCTCGCTCTCTCCTGTGGGGAGGCAGTATTACGCCTCTCCACCTGAGAAAAGCGTTGAGCAGCAGCATACACGGCACAGTTTATGTGCCAGATGTCAGCCCGTTCTGGAAGCGCTTCACGAAGTTCTTCATCCACTCTGACCAGGTCTTGTGGCCCGGGGGCTTTTATGTAGTGTAACCCCTGTCTGGTACTGAGGCCCTCTGGTATTGGTGGTACGTCAGGGACTGCATCCTCAACCGGTTCATTCGGTGGACATTCGGCCACCTCATTCACCGGCTGAGGAGCAGCTCTACATAATCACGCAAGTTTTGTGGCGTGAAGGCGTTGTGCTCTGGGTGCCTTGCACACCACAGAATATGCATTCGCCCCATGTAGCCCTTTCGTGCGGGCTCACTGCGTTCGTAGCAATGCAGAAGGTCGTCCCTTAGCTCATCTGTCCACTCAAAGCGTCCCACCACCTTGCCCTTTACCCCTATCCGGATGGGGTCGATTGTGGGGGTTCTATCTTCTGCCTGCGGGAACCAGAAGTTAGGGCTTGTGGGTGGTTAGCTCAGCAAGCCCACGACCGACACCAGAGGGGAAGGAGCTTTCCCCTCCCAGGTGCACTAGGGCTGCCAGTTCGATTTTGCACCCCCAGCTGGAGTAAGTGGTGGTGCTACTCACCAAATTCTTGATTGATGAAAGTCAGCCCCTCCTGCTATTCTTATTATTTTTATTAGTATTTTTTTTTTAGTTTATAAAAGCCAGTCACCCTTTATACTCTGTGGCTTAGACACTCACAGAGGGGAGCTGGTAGTACCGGCAGCCACTCTCCACGTCCGTGGAGTGAGTGACTACTGGATCCGAGAATCGTGAGCCCCGAGTAGACGTAATGAGCCGAGGATAATGGCTTTCTGCATCCTGCCGGTTAAGATCTCTGCCGAATT
Source organism: Rutpela maculata (assembly GCA_936432065.2). Taxonomy (NCBI): domain Eukaryota; kingdom Metazoa; phylum Arthropoda; class Insecta; order Coleoptera; family Cerambycidae; genus Rutpela; species Rutpela maculata. The sequence continues at coordinate 63,140,718 of OW386286.2, forward strand.
TCGGCATGCCGGTATGATCTTTAGTTCTGAAAGCAGTGTGTGTCTCGTTCCATCGAGGGCTCCTATGATCAGGACCACTAGCTTAACAGTATGGCCAGGGTAAAGCCTGCGGAGCTCGAAGAGCAAATCTCGTCCGTTTTTCCTCCTCCTTCAAGACAATGTTATTCTCCGCGGAAGTCGAGAACTCCACGATAAACATTGTCTTGAGTTGGTGGTCGAGGAGGACCACGTTAGGCTTATTAGCTTGTATTTGCCTGACTGTGGAAAACGAGTAGTTCCAATAAATTAGACACTTCTCATTTCCCACAACGGACTCAATATCCCCCGGAGCGTAAGGCAGCACTGGTGTCTCGTCTATCCCATACGAGTGCCTTAAGTGATAATAAAGCACTCGTAATGCTGCGTCGTGCCTCTGGATATAGGCCGAGACTGCATATACTGGACAAACCGACAGCAAATGCATTAATGTCTCCGGTGCCCTGTGGCAGATCCTGCAGCTGACATCAGGGACCTCTATACCCATGACACGACTTCGATAGACGAGTGTGTTGAATACACCATCCTGGCACGCCATTATGAATTCTTCGGTCTCAGACTTCAGCCCGGCTGACCTTAAGAAAGCAAAGGTCAGCCTTTCGGATAAGCCGCGGTCTTCTATATTTTTGTAGAAGACGCCGTGCAATGGCTTATCCGAGTGTCGCTGCAGAAATAGATCAATTTCAGCAGCTTTGACTTGGGCTTTTTGCCGAGCAGGTTCCAACTCGGTGACAGAGTCGTCATTAACCCGATCAGCATCGAAGACCAGACCGAGTTCACCTGCGGCTCTGCGTGCTGCCTTAAACAAAAAGGCTCCTACCCCTGCACTTTCATGGTCTCGGACCATGCAGAGTATTATTATTATTATTATTATTACTATTATCTCTATTTTCTCATTTTTTCAAATAGTTTAGGTAATTCGGTGAACGGGTTTCAATCAAGTTCTACTTAATCAGCACTTAAAATGCGTCTGACAATATGGCAGGTATCCAGAACTACTGACTAGCTAATTGTTGGAAGTGCGTGCTGGATGTTCAGCTTGTTCAAGTTGGAAGTTAGTGTTTTTGGAATAATTGCTGTCGTTGATGTAGTGAGTGTTTTTATTATTATTATTATTATTATTAGTATTATTATTATTATTGTAATTATTATCCAGACATTCATTTTTTTCTTATGAACAGAAACTTATAAATTATTTTTATTTTGGAAGCTTGTTTATTTCGGAAAACAGAAAAAATATTTCAGAATATAAACAATTTAATTTTCGTTACAAAATCGGCATTAAAACAACGTAGTATTTTCGATACAAGCGTGTTTGTTCATATAGATGCCAAATGATCCACCGTGCCTCTCGTTCAGTATTGGCATCACTTTACTAATTACTCTGTATACTGCAATTACGTGAACTTCTTAGATTCTGACTTTAAACATGGAATTCTGTTAAATTTCGACTTTAAACTCGGAATTTTACTAAACGAATTATGTTAAATTCCGACTTCAAACACGGAATATTGGTAAATTCCGACTATGAATTCGAAATTTAACTAAATTCCTAGTTTGAAGTCGGAATTTAAGAAAGAAATATTTAAGATTTATTGTGTTATCTACGCTTTCGTAGAAACTCATGTACCGTTGGAACTAAATATTTCATTCCCCTAATACTATAATGTTAATTTCTTAGAATTTCACACATTCTTGTGCTTAATTACCAGATTATAAAGTACGTGCGTGGATGTACGATTGGTCTTCCAATTTAATCATAATTATCAATGCTATGTATCTAAATTCCATTTTGTTTGCTGGTTTGCAATATGTTATTAATTATTTGTTTGTCATACCAAATCACAATGGCATAAGATTCGATTTAACCAACCAAATGCTAAGTATGGAAGCTTTTCTTAATTAAATCTGCAAATGTTACCTGTACAAATAAGTACACACTAAAAAAAGTACTCGTGTAATTTTGCGAGCTTCTTTATGTAGTTCTGTGACCAGTAATAATGACTAGAATTTTACAGGCTAGATGTATAATTACACCACTGTTGTAAAAATACATGCGCTGTGTGATGTGATTTCACATATACTCTTACCATTCTTCGGCGTGATTGTACATAAAGGTGGTAATTATACAATGGGAATTTTTGAGTTTTGTTGGCGTAGTTGCAGGGAGGCCATAACTTTAGTGATTTTACTCGAATTCCTGACAATTTTCGTTGTAAATTTACAGGGTTTTCGTGTAATTTTCATAACAACCTGAATGGCTCAAATTTATTGTTTTTAAGAATAATTTAGATAATTTATAAAATATAGAAACCTGTTTTTGTATTTAACCGTTCCATAGTTGATTAAATACAAATAACCCGTTTTCATACTTTTTAACTTTAACTAAAATATACTTAAACACAATAAATTTAACACATACACAATATGCACTTAGGAATTTTCGTATTTTAGAAATATCATGTACATTCAACTTCATTTAGTAATCTTTCAGTTAACTAGCCAAACAAAAAAAAAACATCTCGATATCTGAAAAACACGAACTTATTTAATTTCTTATATGAATAATTCGCGCTAGACTGAGACGTCATAGTACACAACTCGCTGTTATTTTAGGCATAACTTACTTCTTCAAATGATTAAAACGTTAAGCAATAGTCAGGAATCAGGCTCCACTAAATCCATCATAGGGTGTGCACTCGAAGATATAGTTTTTAAAAAATACATACATTATCCGAAATAACCTTGCGGATCTGAATCCAGAGGGCGCCATTCTGTCCGCGATTGCAAAAAAGCGTAAAAAATTTTTTTCCGAAAATTTTTGTGTCACTAACTATTGATTCATTTTATATTCCCACCGCATTTACAGGCTTATTTTTTAACATTTCTTAATTATTTTCCAACCAACGGAAAGCTTATTCTTTCTAGATTCAGGTGCTGCTAAATACTTCTCATAATTGTTGTTAACAAATGCTACAGAAATTGTTTAAACAAAGAGAGCCCAAAGAGTGCACGGTAAATTTCAGCATCGAGACATTTTTAAAACTATTATCGATAGATGCATACTTCTATGACATGAAATCTGCAAAATATAATGGAGTAGTTTTTAGAGAAAGAATTATCTACATTGCTTTATTGTTGTAAAAGATACGATTATTTCTGTACAGCACGCGTTGTGATCCGGCTCGTCTTTTGGTAGATATACAGTGTACATATATGTCTCGCATTGCCTCGCTCTCTTTAGGCTTGTTGACTACCTGCTGAGGTGTAGTGAAATCTTATGAGTAGCGTATCCAGTAACTGTGTTGTGTGTTGTTTATAAATTCATGGAAAATATGTTTAAAATAATTTTTGTATTAGTTTAATAGCCTGTATATTTCCATTATTACTGCAGAGTATCCGATGAAATTACAAAAATAATAGCGCAATTGCATTTTTCTCATCATAATCATAATGAAGCCGACACTAGAATATTTGCGATCATCCTATATTTATCAAATCTGGAGTATGGTAGAATAATAATAATATTTTTGTCTTATCCCTGTATTTTGTGTCTAGAATTATGGTGTCGTAGATTTGATGTATTTATACCGATTTAACATACGATGCGAGAATTAACTATAGAGAAGACAATGAGTGCTCAAATGAATTTGGGTAATTTATTTATGTGATACAGTCAGTTTTCTATTTAAAAAAGGAAAAACTGACGCTGTAAAAAAATGTTTAAGACATACAGAAGATAAAGAACTACAAAGATTACTTCATTACCCTCAAAGTGGCTTCAATGATTTCATTACTTTTCAAAATATGGCCCGGTATGTTTTTAAAAACCGCTGCCCAAGGAATCACTACTTCCACATCCAGATTTTCCATCCAAGTCTCTCAGAACGAATGCCAAAAAAACTTTTGAGACCTTATAGCTTCTCTTGTAAATACTAAATACCAATTTTATGAACCCTTACCTGCTTGATTTTTCTATTCATTCCAGTTTACCCCCCATCCCTTCAACGGAATAAGATGAAAATCTAGTTCCAGATCACCTTAAAATACATATGCGTACCAAATTTCAAGTCGATAACTTAAAACGGTTCCAGAGTAATCGTGCGCACAAAAAAACGTTACAGACAGACAGACAAATCGACACTCAAACTTAAAATCTCAACGTTTTATGACATTCTAAGCCTATTTGAACAATAAAACTGTTCAAATTTTTTCTTGTCGTTACTATACTTCCACTAGCTGTGGAAGTAAATGTTATATGGTCGACGTCTGATATAAGGAATTTATCGCCTACCGAAGATTCCTTTTATCAACATATGTTGAGAGCTGCGTATCAAATTATTCTGTGGAAGAGTGCAACTGAGAAAACCCAGAAATTCCCGATCCAATTGATTTTGGTTCGGATTTGAAAAATAACGTACTTATTCCTAAATTAATAACTATAATACTATAAATGTTTGTCCCAATATAACTTTTCAAAATGTATTTTGTAAATGTAAATTTTAAAAATTTATGGGAAACTGCAGTCGTAGCAAAGCTGGGGTGGAATGCATGATAGATTGCTACTGAGAGGGTAAATGTATTAGCTGTTAATTTAGTTTAAGTATAATGTATGTATGTATATTATTATTTTTGTATTTCTATTTCTCAAGCACAAAAAGTAAATTTAAGTTCATTTAATTAGTTGTATGGATTTCTGTCTCTAATCAATATTTTAAGTTAAAATATAATAATTTTGGTTCTCAAGTAAACTAATCTTTAAATACCTTCGTTTTTTTTTTCATAATGACAAATGATAATATTTACGTATAAGTAATACGCATCGTAAATTTTTTGCAATCACAGTATATTGTCAGCAAGTTACCTATCGGCCACAGCTCGCGAACGTGTCAGCCAAAACGATAGCGGAAATAACGGAGCGCTGTACAAAAATAGTCATATCTTTTACAACAATAAAACAATGCAGATAATTCTTTCACCAAAAATTGATCCATTCTATTCCGCAAATTTCATATCATAGAAATATGCATCTATCTATAATAATTTGTAAAATGTCTCGATACCGAAATTTACCGTGCACTCTTCGGGCATGCTTTGTTTAAACAATTTCTGTAGCATTTGTTAACAATAATTTGGAAAATTATTTAGCAGTACCAGAATCTAGAAGGAATAAGCTTTCCATTAGTTTGAAAATCATTAAGAAATATTAAAAAATAACCCTGTAAATGAGATGGGAACATAAAATTAAGCAATTTTCAGTGACACAAAAATTTTCGGAAAAAATTTTTTTATGCTTTTTTGCAATCGCGGACAGAATAGCGCCCTCTGGATTTAGATGCGCAAGGTCATTCCAGATAATGTACATATTTTTTAAAAAGTATATCTTTGAGTCCACACCCTGGCATTTTAGGAGCGTCTTTTGAGAAGATTGATTCCCGACTATAAGCCCAACTACAAAGTCCGGTAAGAATAACACTGAATGAACTAAACTTCCGGTGCCCGCACCCGCTCGCTATTGACGTAATTATGTACTGTGGCGTCATCGAGCCTCAGCCCAGATGAACGCTGACTTTTTTATTTATAGAGATAATTAAAAAAAAATTACAGATAATTTTTAGATTTTTACGACTATTTATTACGAGAAAATGAGAAAAATGGAAACTAATTGTAGATAAAAGTAAGAACATGTGTTCTCTGATGTAACAGAGTCGAAAAAAATTAAGTAAAAGTAAAAAAATCAAATGTTAGGACAATATTGTTTTAACTGTACCAAACATATACCGGGTAACCACGAGTCAAAGTACGCCCCCAATGGGGAAGTTGCCAAATGGGGGAGGGGAGTGGAAAGGTTCCTTTTTTCAATTCTTCGCTTATAACTCGGAAACGATGCGTCGTATGGAAAAAGGTAATCTATGCAAAATTAAACGTAATTAAATTTTCCACAAGAATGTTTATATTCATTTTCTTCCTATGTGTTACAGTTTACGAGATACTCGCCAGCGAAAATTGATGATTAATAAAAAAAATCAATTAGGTACCTTGAATATTTCTATCAAAGCGGTTTACCGTGGTCTGCTAATAAATCACAGTCACAAAACAATCTTTATTTTACAACACTCGACGTATTTAATAACGTAATATTTTGTCGAAATCTATACATTTCCTTAAATAAACAGTGTGACTCACTTAAAATGAAGATACCCTTATAACTTTTTTATTTTGATTCCAATATGACCAGAAAATCATTCAGCTGCTACAACGGCAAAGCCACCTGCGGTACCAAAATATGCTGAAAAAAACAAAACATTTTGAATGTTAGAAATTCTAAAAAATACATTCGATCGGCGCCATTTTGGTACCACAGGTGGCTTTGCCTTTATAGCAGGTGAATGATTGTCTGGTCATAAGGAGATCCTAATTTGTTCTATACTTTAGTAAAATTTGATTCAAATCGGAAACAAAATGAAAAAGTTATAAGGGCGTCTTCATTTTAAGTGAGTCACACTGTATATTTAAGGAAATGTAGAGATTTCGACAAAATATTACGTTAGTAAATATGTCCAGTGTTGTAAAATAAAGATTGTTTTGTGACTGTGATTTATTAGCAGACCACGGTAAACCGCTTTGATATCAAAAGGTACATAATTGATTTTTTTTTATTAATTATCGATTTTCGTTGGCGAATATCTCGTAAACTATAACACATAGGAAGAAAATGAATATAAACATTCTTATTGAAAATTTAGTTACGTTTAATTTTGCATAGATTACCTTTTTCCGTACGACGCATTGTTTCCGAGTTATAAGCGAAGAATCGAAAAAGGAACCTTTCCACCCCTTCTCCCCCTGAAGCGGCGGGGCTAGGGGCGGGAACTTTTAGTATGTTTACCTCCTAACTACTCCCAACACATTACTGGAGAGAAAAATTCTCCCCTCCTAAATGTTCTCTACAACTCTTTCATTGACTGGACTAATGGGGTTTTTAAAGCTGTCAGTTTACGATTTTGAGTATTTTAGATCAATTTTATTTTTGGGCAAGTTCCCTATTCTTTGATTGTTTTTAAATCTTAAAATTTCGTTTGCGGTATACATAAATTAGACAAAAATGGGCTACATTTAGACTAACAGGAACGAAGCTATCACTTCCGGTTGAACCGAAAGTGACTTCAACTTTTTTTTCTTAAATAGAATGACTATATATTGTTTATAATTTATTATTTGTGGCAAATTCAAAATTTTTAAATATTTTTACAGTGGCAAAATACCCAACAAACACAAGAAAGAAAAGAATGACTATATTTTTTATGGTTTTTTATTAAGCATACAATTTTAAGTACAACAATTTTTTCTGATTCAAAAAATTCTAAAAAAATAAGAGAACGAACGAACGAAAATGAACGAACAATTTTTTATTTTGTTCAAAATGGCCACGTCAGATAATATTACAACTTAAGAAAATTACTAAGTGGGCTTTGGAAATTATTAGTAAGGTTGTAGACTTGTCTGTAAAGAGCAAAATAGTTATTTGAATTACTGATACATATGACGATTTGTAGGTTTTCCCAAAAGACGGAATTTCATTTTCATTTTCATTTACGTAGGGGGCCTATGGAATTTTTTTTAATGGGACCGTGCTATTTCCTTTTATTAATCAGAAATAATGATTCATAAATCTTAATTTTTTTGCCGTTAATCATTTCTGAACGATATCCTTCGTAATAATAAAAGTATTTTTAAAAGGTAAACACAAATTAAACAAGAAATAATTTTAATAATAAAACGTAACAACCATGAATAAATAAAATAACAAAATTATTTGAAACCTAAATTATAATAAACCATCATAAAAATTGTTGAAACTCTTCACCGTTTTGATTAATACACAGAGTAGCGCGACTTATTGTTGCACGTCTAACATTCTGTAGTTGTTGAGGTGTTATTTGTGCAATTTCGTGTCTAACTCTTCTCTTCCACGTCCTGCCTTTTGGTTGGAGCAGACGCGTATACCGTATATTCTATTTTTCAAATGCGCAAAATAAAAAATCGACTGGTGATAAGTCTTGAGACTTTACAGGCCATCTAACTGGACCATGGGTGCCAATCCAACGATCTGGAAACAATTTATTTTTGATAATCCCTAATGATAATAGCATTGTGTGATCCAGCCCCGTGTTGTTGGAAGTAAACTTCGTCAATATTGGTATTGAGAATTGGAATAATCCGTGGAATTATTATACTTAGTCCACATAGATTTCCGTCAAATATTATTAGACCTATGATATGGGCGCCCAGTACGCCTAACCAAACATTGAATCCAAACTGCTCCTGAAACCACCCCTGTCTCTTAATATGAGGATTTTCAATTGCCCAATATCAAACGACGCGACGTTCCGATTAAATAACCCAAGGGTAAATCTCGATTCGTCAGAGAACAAAATGTTTTTAATAAAATTCTCATTTCTTAGTTCGCGAAACTAATTGCAAAAGAATTCTTCGGTAATCATCCTCATAAAAAATTGATGCAATTGATATTTATAAGAACGATAGCCGTGTGTTTCTTTAAAATTTTCCTGGTTGATTCTTTGGAAACTGGTAATTAATGTTCAATTTATCGTATTGAAATAATTGGGTTAACATGTACTCAAGCTAATGCATTAATTTCCATTTTTTCATCCACAATAAATCTTTCTTCAATCTCTATATCAGGTTCACTTCTAAATTGATACTTCAACCGGGCGAAATAGTTTCTCGGTGGTTATCTTTTTTTTTAGCATCTCTGTCCGTACAGAGTTTGTGCTCTAGTTGCATTACGTTGAGTTTCTCCATAAGTAATCAACAGGTCAACTGTTTCATCCCTTGAATATCTTTCAGCTATTTCATATTAATTTACTCGTTTATAATAAACTCAATACACTTACTTCAAACAATCAGTGAATAATTACAAGAATAATTCAATTGTCGCGAATGGCTGTCATTTTCATGGCTACCTGCAACTTTGGATTTAAATGTAGATAGATAATGACTTATTAAAATTATCTGTTGGCGCCTTAAAAATACTTTTATCTACTCTTATTAAGTTATATACTAATTAATGACAATGGACAATTAATAGTATCCATAAACAAATAGCGTGAGTTATAATGAGTAGTTATTATAAATCACTAGGTACAGAGCCAATCACCTTTATCTTCATGCCTAGCCTGTCCAATCGAATCGACGTATCTCGCGACTCGAAGAAGGTGGCTCTGTCCGAGAGAAATTCTTTTCCGATACGGTGAAATAGAACGGTTCATTATTATTGAGGAGAAGAAGGTGATTTATCATGTTTGAATAGTTTCGACGTTTTCAAATCAAGTTAATTAATAATTGTGCCAAAAATGATTAATTCGGTTAGTGAAGACTAACTAATATGTAGGTACACCACCAGAATAAAGGCAAGTAGCTACAATACATAATTTATTACCCGAAAAATCGCAGAATAAATATAAGTGTGTACAAAAATTAAATTTTACAGTTAAGTTTATCAATAAACAAACTGATTAATTTAAACAAAATGTTCTCAAATTTTCTCTCGTCTGCGGCTCGTGCTGTAAACTTCATTTGCGTGAGTTATTACCTACATTACCGCTCGTTGAATAATATACTATTGTTATTACGAAGGATATTGTTAAGAAATGATTAATGGCAAAATAATTAAAGTTTATGAAAAATTATTTCTGATTATTAAAAAAAAATAGCAGGTCCCATTAAGAAATTTTCAATAGGACCTCTACGAAAATGAAAATGAAATTCTGTATTTTGAGAAAAACCTAAAAATAGTCGTATCAATAATTCAAATAACTATTTTTGTGTTCTTAACGGACAAGTCTACAACCTTACTAATAATTTCCATAGCCTACTTAGTAATTTTCTTACGTCGCGTTTATCTGGCGTGTCCATATTGAAAAAAATCAAAAATTGGTCTTATTTCACTTATTTTTTTGAATTTCTTAAATTGTTGTACTTAGAATTTTATGCTTAATATGAAATCATCAAAAAAATACAGTCATTCTATTTAAGAAGAAAAAGTTTGTCACTTCTGGTTGAACCGGAAGTGTTATTTTCGCTCCTATTAAAAGTAGCCCATTTTTGTCTAATTTATGTGTATCAAAAACAACATTTTTAAATTAAAAAACAGCCAAAAAACTGGGGCGTACATTGACTCGTGGCCATCCGGTGTATCTACACAAAAATTTTAACGAGGCGACGTACTGAAAGGCGAAACCGAAAAATGTGGCAAAGGCGCGTAGCGTATATAAGCAATTATTAGATTAAAATTAGCAAAAATGGAAAAGGCCGGTTTCTCGAATAAAACAAATTTGGATTCATCCAACGACTCGTCAGTTGGATGAGTGCGTTGGAGAATCGGCAGAAAGCTGTGGTAGCAAAACCAAATACAGATCTTTAAAGATGGCAAAGTTATAGAGAAAACCGCCTTGTAAGTAACACAAAAAGGTCATTTGCAAAAAAGTCGCTCGAATGCGAAGTCTTGTCACATCTCTTATATTGAACCTATATGAGGACCGGTATGTCGCGAGACAGGAAAGTTGTAATAACTCATATATAGTTGAGCTCTAACGGAGTTTCTAATCGAACTCCGTTCTTGTGAATTATATAATCACTAACGTAACCTTAAAACTAACCACTAGTGTCCCAAAATTTTGATAAAGTAAAATACTTTTATATTATTTTCAGTCATTCCCAAAACTAAAGTGCATACATAAACTTCCGAGGAAATTGTGTGAATCTTTCGACCTAATCGATTCCTATAGCACGATCTCAATTAAACGGTAGTTGCGAAACCAAAGTCCTCACTCGTCCTTGCTCTACTTGGGGAGGCGTTTTATTGAAATATATAGATTTTCTTAAATAGGGTATTGCATAATATTATTTGTATTTATTTTGAATCTAATAAATAAATGGTATTATTCGACCTGTTTTAGTACTGATTGGATGGTTGATTTTCAGTCTTATCCCTCAAGGGTTTTTGTGTGTTAGGCCGGAATTGAGTATCGGGCGTCCCCAGACACCCGTAAGTTTGTAACTCAATAATAAATAAGATAAAGTGTATCAAGAGAGAAACCAATTTTGGGGAGAGCGCCGTTAGCAATCTACGGTAAGTGCAGCTTTTACCTTTCTCGTCTGTCAAATATACCATAAATATATATATCCCATCTGGGAGTTTAAAACCACATACGAACAAGGGGGAACGCGACTGGTGCCCTTTAATAAATAAATTAGTGTAGCGTCCTTCAGATGCCGCGCCGTGTGTAGGGTTCTTCTACAAGATCACCAAGTTACTCTACTAATTATTTATTTAGGATGTATAAAGGCGACGATAATGAAAGTTAACTATGGTACAGGAAATATTATTTGTAAGTTACCTTTTTCTAGCAATGTTTATGCAGGGCATTATAGTGTTTTAGAACGTCATGCAATATTTAATATCAAGATTTAGTCTCCAATATTGTCTAAGATTTTCTCTGTAATGTTGTGCAAGATAGTATTCCAAAAAGATATCCTGTAACAATCCATTTGCCAATATCTGTTAAAACAGATAAATACTATGAGTATTTTTAGAAATTTTATTAATGTCACTTTAATTATGGTGAATAAATCACTTTCTAAATCGCTTATAACCTGCTCTGTTGGTTTATATTTTCTTTTTGGTAGTGTAAATTTGCCCTGTCGGTTTATACTTCTTTTTAGTAGTGTAAATCAGGTTACGTTTTTTTAAAAATTGTCTAATTGTGAAGCCTCATTTTGTAAATTTGATCTAGTAGATTTGCAACAGGGTCTCCCTTACCTTACACCTCGTTGATCAGACGCGATTTGTAGTAAGTGTTATCAGTGTTAACAATAATAGATATACAAAGACCATTCAAAATCCAATCTTCTACTAGTATAAATATATAATTCGACATATTGTAACGAAGCAAATTCTTAGGCCCAAATAAGTACTCTGTTTTACATAGAATAAATATTTTATTGAATTTTGTATTACTTATTTAAACCCAGCCGGCTACGAAAACAATTTATTTCCGCGTAAAATACATCTCCACGCTAGACCCCCACCATATCACACCGCCAAGAGGCCATATTAGCCAGCGCTCTCTGAGGAATATAGTCAGTCGATCTGAGGCAGTTGCAGCCAGACAAGTGAATGTTTCCATAAAATTATCATAAGTCCAATTATTCTGACTTGTAAATATTTCTTTAAAAAGTAAATCATTTTACGAAATTACTAAGTCCACAAAACCGTTGTTACGAAAATTTCACAAGTGCCGCCTACGTCACTCATTACCTACGCGCATCGTCTCTCTCACTTTTCACCGAGAGAAGGGATTCGGGCTAGCTACCTACCTTCCAAACCGAATAAGTGTGACCAACATCATCCGTGTACCAAGAACACCGTAAAGTACCAGCCTACGTCATCACCAGTACGCAGAAGGAACAGAGTTCCCCCTACTCTAGCTTTGATATGTCTGTTCTAAAGACCGTCCAAACCGCCAAAGAAGAAGTTAGTCTGTTTGCAGCACCGAAACCAACCGGACGTGCCAAGAGCAACCGAAAGTTAAAGTAAGGATAATAGTAATAATGGTAACAGCTTCACTGATATTAAGAACTTGTATTTTTCTTTGTATTTATTTACCAATTTTACTGTTTCAGGGTTAACTCTTGTGTTCTCAGGGTATCCGTAGTATGTGTTAATACGGGTACGTTGTGAGCATAAAATAAAAGGTCTCTGGGATCTCCAGGGTTCATGTTGATTCGGAGAAATCGGGGCTACCATTTAATATCTATCCCGCGATTTATGTTCACGTTGCCACTAATTGTTTTCCTTGTTACTCTTGTTACCAGAAAATGTAACAGAGTATGTGAAGTAGTGTTAATGCACGTATGCTGTGTTCACAAAGAAAGCATTTCTGGGATCTCCGGGGTTCATGTTGATTCGAAGAAATCAGGACGCCCACCAAATTTCAAGTCCAGGGTACGAGCTCACACCAAGGTGCTAACAATATTGTTTCTGTAGCTAGCTCTGATGTTCGCAGGGTGTACTTAGTATGTGTTAATGCGCTTACACTGTAGATATAGAGAACGCTTTGCTGGGATCTCCGGGATTCTTGTTGATTCGGAGAAATCAGGACGTAAGCCGTGTTATTTTCTTAACCATTTTCAGGTTAGGAGCTGCAGAACGCCGTTTAACTAATCATACCTCCTTTTCAGCTCTAGGTTTCTGATATTAGCCAAGTCTGACACCTAGAGTAATGATTTAATTGTTGCATTATTTGTTGTTTGCTTGCCCCTTCCTGGTATCTAACAACTGTACATAACTTAACCGTTTCTCCCACCTGCATTGTAACCTGTCACCATATCACTTCGCATGATTAACCGTCCATCGCCGCCATTACCCTGAATTCACGCCGTTGCTTTGCTTCTGCCTGCTATAAGTAACATCAGCGTAACATCACCGTAACAGATTCATAGCATCACCGTAACCATATCGCAGTCTTGCTTTTGTCTTGTATATATAGGTAGATTTAGTGTAAATAACTTAGAGTTGGTATTGTAGAATATAGGAAATAAATAGATATTGTTTACCGAATTGTGCGTTTTACTGCTGTGTGTGTGTGTGACTATTGCACTATTTCGACCCACTGGAAGTTACCGTTTCTCCACTGTAGTTACTCCAGCCCTACTATACAGGCTGTTTGAGGGACGTGGCGTTTCCCAACGTAATATAGGAAACTGGCGCCAGAGCAACCGCACCGCAGATACCGCCGTTGCTAAGGTACCAAAGGTGACGCTTTCAGCCTCACCGAAAAGCACATCACAATATATTCCACGGAATTTAATACCTACGAGATTCAAGAATAGCAATTCTCCGGACTTGTCGATTCGCATGAGATTTTCAGCAAGGGAAAATTTTCTCAAGAGAACTAATTCCCAAAGTTCGACTCTAAATAATAACATCTGGGATACATTTTCAAGCATCCCCATTCCTTCGAATTTCGATGGATAATTCTTAAATGTATTACAATTACATCCAGATTCAAACATAATTCGCCTAGTCTATATCGTATATTTGTATCAGGTTGCAAATATGGTCTTGGTAACGGAATTATACTATAAAGAGCATATTTTTTGCACCTTACTCAGTCTATTAAAGCAAAGAAAATAAACTAAATATAAAAGGAACAAGTTACAATCGAGGCACACTTGCAGGTATGCATACATTCGCTGTGAAGAATTGGATAACGTGACAATGTATCTAACAAAAAAAGTTACAACATGCGTGTTTACAAACAACCCATAAAGTGTTGGTAATTAATATTTATAAGTACTCAAGTACTTAGTAACGAAAAAATACTGCTGGTTACTATTCATATTTAAAGAGGGAGCGAGACTCTTTTCGATTCGAGTGCTATTCAAGAGGTTCGAAATTGCTACACCGTAACCGGAGAGTTCTTATTTCAATAAGTCAAGTGCCGTACTTAACACACACTTAAAAATAAGCTCTGGCTATCATTTAATCTTACGTGACAACCTTTGATATTATAATAATGGCAGGATTACTTGAGCTCCCATAGGCCACAGTCAAAATATTTCTTCTTGTTAATAATTCGTCTCTATTAGCACATGAACAGTATAATCAACTTCTTAAATGATCAAGCAAATTTTTTAGTAATGAATAGTATCGATAACGTGGAACAATTCAGTAGACTTATTACAGCTGTCGTAAATGCTTTAGCGTTAATTGAGAAGAATGCGACTCGCTTCTTTTATATTCTGAAACATAAAAGAAGTTACGTTCATATAAATCTATTTAATATACGTTAAAATCATATATAGTCCAGTCAACGAATGAGTATAGAGGACATGGAGGGGGGCAGAATTTTCCTCTTCAGGAATGTGTTGGGGATAGTTAGGAGGTAAACATACTAAAAGTCCCCGCCCCTAGCAATGTCGCTTCAGGGGGGAGGGAGGTGGAAAGGTCCCTTTTTTCGATTCTTCGCTTATAACTCGGAAACGATGCGTCGTACGCGAAAATTTTTCCATGCAAAATTAAATTATATTAAATTTCCTACAAGAAAATTTATATTCATTTTCTTCATATGTGTTATAGTTTCCGAGATATTCCCCAGCGAAAATCGATAATTAATAAATAAATAAATTATATATCTGAAATGTTTCTATCAAAACGGTTTACCGCGGTCTACTAATAAATCATAGTCACAAAACAATATTTATTTTACAACACTCGTCGTATTTATGTCGAAATCTATACATTTCCTTAAATATACAGTGTGACTCACTTAAAATGAAGACACCCTCATAACTTTTTTATTTTGTTTTCGATTTGAATCAAATTTTGCTCAAGTATATAACAAATTAGGATCAACTTATGACCAGAAGAACATCCGCCTGCTACAAATGCAAAGCCACCTGCGGTACCAAAATATGCGGAAAAATAAATTATATTAGGCATTTTCTTATCGCAGTGATTTTTACTGCAATATTTTATTCGTTATGCTATCTAGTGAATATCGTAAAGTTAAAATAGTTAAATAAATTTGTTTTTGGGGCATGCGATTTTGATTAATTCATTTATGGTGAAATACTTTTTGGAAGACGAAATTAATCTGCTTGATGAAAAAAGTGAGGTTTCACTGCTGACTACATTCGGCATGAATTTTGCCGCTGACTAAAACATCCAATAGTTGACAATTGGCACATTTTCAGCGCTGTCGCTTAGAGAACCGCTGCTCGTAACTGTTGTCAACCGTTGCATTCCCTAAACGCACTCATTGCACATCCTGAAATGAAATACCAAAATTAACATCCATTTTTACTTAACTGCAAAACGTTAGTTGTTATGTACTTAGTAGGTGCCTAACAAGAATATAGTGTGCAAATTACAATTTATTTTACAAAGAAGATTTGAGGTGTTAAGAGTAGAGTTTTCCGGAAATCGGCGATTTTCAGAAGCGGATAACTCTAGAACGGTTAAAGATGGAAAGTTTTTGTTTAATATAGTAAATTTTGTAAGCTTTCAAAAAGGTAAGAATATTTTTTTCTCTAAGAGCAATAGTTTTCGAGTTATAAGCGAAAAACCAAAAGTCAAAATTTAGGGGCCCCGCAAGGCTGGCCTCCTAGGGTCGGGGACTTTTAGTATGTTTACCTACCTCCTAACTACCCCAAACCCATCCCTGAAGGTAAAAATTCTGCCGCCCTCCATGTAGTCTACACCTCCCACATTGAAAATTCGTTGACTGGACTAATACGCCTGGCAAATGGAGGAAAAGTGCTCATAGTTTATGTTAACTAAGGTCTCCATCAATGGAAAGCTCTTTCCGTCATCTATCACAAGTTCCCACTTAATCCCGTGCATGTGTAACTAGCCATCTTGAAAAAATGACGGAAATCAGGTATCTAAACAATAATCTATGTCTCACAACCCACTTGACCGTTTGGACCGATTCTTTTTAAATCGAAAACTCAGTGCTGGAAAATGAAGGTCTTTATAACTCATCCGTTTTTAGAATTCCCTCGTTGAAAATATAAAAAATGATATTTGTACAATTTCAGTATTTCAGACGCAGTTTCGGACAAACTGCTGCCTAAGAAACATTTCAAATGTATAAAAATAGAAAATTCTAAAATGCTAAAAAATACCGTATAGTCCATTTAGTGGCGGGTTATGCCCTACAAAAGGTGGGGTAGAAATGATTTTGTTGTATGTTGTTTGTCGACACCCTGAAGAAAAATACAAGTTTTCGACCTTGCGAGGGAGAGGCGTTAGCAGCCATCTTGAATTAAAAGGTGCAAAAAATTGTTTTTTACAAAATGTTTCCGCAACGGTAGATCCTACGAGAAAAATGTTCTAGACAAAGTTGAAGGAGACAAAATTAAAATTTCCCATATATTTTATATACAGGGTGTAACGCAATTTACCCGAAAAATTTTAACCATACATGACATGACCATACATAAGAAGTCGACTTCTTAAAAAAAATTTTATTAAAGGTCCAACACAGAAAAAGATACAGATTGTTAAAGTTACAAATTAATGGAAATGTTAAAATAACCTACTATATAAAATTAAAATTTTTAATTATTTTTTTTGTATTTTTTTTTTATTTTTTTTTAAATTTTTTTACAACACTCTGTCAATTAAGTAGAGTTCAATAAATTACCATTTTCATCAATTTGTGACTTTAACAATGTGTATCTTTTTCTGTGTTGGACTTTTATTAATTTTTTTTTTTTAAGAAGTGGTTAAAAATTTTTGGGTAAGTTGCGTTACACCCTGTATACATCTTTATACTTTTTATTCAATATAAGTAAGACTAATTTAATGACCATTTTCCCCAATGAGAAGAAAAAAATTGATTACGGCCTCCTGGTCAAAGCGAGTAGTAAAGTCTAGAACAACAAAATTAAGTTCAACTTTTGGAAGTTTGGTTAGACAGTAACTTATCATGAGATAGCCACATAAATGTCCTTTCAAGGACCTTGGCAATAAAGAACATCATACAACTACGAAATAGTGGTACTATTGAAACTTTAAAAAACTTTTACTATGCAACAATTTATTCAGTTGTCGCATATGGGCCTAATGTGTTGGAGAAAGTCAAGTGGTGTTTCAAAAATATTTACCCTACAGAAAAGAATTCTTCGAAGTATGCTTGGCCTATCTTACGATTCATCGTGCATATCTTACTTTAAGGAACAAGGTATTCTTGGCATTTATAACATGTATATTTGTCAGTGTCTGTGCCATATTGGAAAGAACATTGAATCCTTCACCAGAGTCAAAGGAATTCACTCTCATAACACTAGAAATGCTGGTAACATCTCTGTACTAGCGTATAGAACAACACAGGTAGGAAGGATTACTCATATAATATCCATAAAATCATCTTCACTGGCAGTACAAACACCAAGGCAGCCTCAAAAAAATTAAGTCAAATGTTTCCAAACTCTTAAAAGAAAATTGTTTTTATTCCTTGCAAGAATATTTCTTATATAATGAGTAGGTAGGCAGGTCTTTTTACTTTTATTATTTTTTCTCTCTGCAAAAAGATACATATTGCTTTACGTTGATTAGTAAAACAAAATGTTACTTGTGTTGTTGTTTTATACAAAATGTATGTTCCTTATTTTATGTATTCATATTCTATTTTAAGTTTGTAAATTGACAATTCCGATACTATTACCAGTCAAATGGAAATACGCCTATTATTATTTTTATTTTTATTGCAAGTCTAATGCGTAGAGGCGACTTCAATGTGAATATCAGTCGATATTCCTACCAAACTTATTCACTCTTTCCTGTCAGATAGATCGCTGCAGGTCAGAGGGAATAATAAACTATCAACTCGGCGGGACATTCGCGCGGGCGTCCCCCAGGGGTCGTGCCTGTCGCCAAAGTTGTACAACTTATACATCTCCGACTTCCCGGAGTTTCCGAATTCGAACCTTGCCAAGTACGCCGACGACACGGCTATGTACGTGCACTCACACAACGCGCAAGCGGCTAATATGCTGCTGAAGGCACACTTGGCCCGTGCCACGGCTTATTACGATAAGTGGAAGATTCGGATCAACGCCGAGAAGTCGGAATCGATTCTATTCACGCGCCGCTTCACCGAAAATCGGATTTTAACACCACTTTCGATCGGGGGTAGAGAAATTCCAATCAAACGGTGCGTGAAATATTTGGGGGTGAACTTAGACAAACGACTGACGTTTAATACACACGTTAACGAGACGGTACGCAAGGTCTACTTCATGTCCAGGAGTCTGTATCCGCTCCTGGCAAGAGGTAGCGGACTCAACAGGACTAATAAAAAGTTGTTGTACACAATGGTAATCAGGCCGGCCATCACATACGCGGCGCCGGTGTGGTGCAGCATCCCGGCCACGACAATGCTGAAGTTGAGAGTATCAGAACACAAATTTATGCGCCTCATTTCAGACTCCGGTAGGTACACCTCCCTCAGAGATCTTTATGCACGTTGCCACGACATAACCCCACTAGCGGACTACGTCCAAGAAACCTCACAAAAATTCTACCAGTTTAAACTGGACGGTAGCCCGCTTACCCGTAACATTACCCGAATCAGACAGCATAATGCCATACTTTTCGATATAAGACACCCCCTACCATACCAGGCGTTGCCTATCTTCCGGCAACTCCCCTAGCCACACTTCCTTCTACGATAACTTACCCCTACCCCCTTACTTTTATCTTTCCTCAACTTTACATATTTCCAATCCCTCTTTCTCCCCATTTATATTTGTACAATTTTGTTCTTTTATCTTTTTTGTTGTTTTTGTTCCCTTTTTATCTCTCGAAATCCCCTCTAGGCCGAAAACTTACCTAAATCCTAATTTTTTAAACCACAATTTTATTTCCACCCTACCTTCCTTGTCGGCGATCAGACCACAAGGTCGTCATTTGTTCGAACGGGTTTTTTCGTTTAGTTGTGTTCCCCGTATCAACAATCAAAATTACAAAGTGCTCTCGCCTACGATTTTAGTGTTCTCAGTGTTGTATTTATTTTTAAGCTACTTTTAGGTCCATGTGGACACATAAAAATTATAATCTAGCTTTTAAGTCTGCACGTGGCAGACAGGAGATTCTACCCCCCCCCCTCGAATTTACTTCCAAGCCGAACCGGACCTACTCCGCCCAGCCTCACACCCACCTCGGCGATGTTCGCCGTGGTTGTCTGGCTGGCTCCGGGCTAGGCTCCGGTGAGGCACATAATGTATAAAACTGTTAATAAATTGTTTATTCATTCATTCATTCAGTCGATATTCCGTTGAAGCAACGTCGAGCGCGGTTAGTACTTGGATGGGTGATACAGCGTTCTCGTCCCCTAATTTCAGACGAGGATTACGTAGTGGATATACCATCCTTCGGAGGGGATGTAAAGCGGGCGGTCCCTGCTGGGGTAGCTCGTCTCCTGGCGTCGGTGATAGGCCCTGGTAGCGGAAATAGGCCGACGTTAAATAGTTAATAAAAAAAAAGTCTAATGTGTAACGAGATAGAGCGGCAGAAAGATGGACTTTTGTAAAAAAAATTCTTCTTATTCACAAAGTCTTGCCAGACATTTTGCGATACATGAAAATTATTCTAGTTGGCCTCTACTTACTATATAGCACGTCTAGAGGCATCACGCCATCTGTCGCGGTTGAATTTTAGGCGTACAGCCACAAATAACCTCTTTCCCATCAACTCTTTGATGACACTGAAGACGTAGGCTTTCGCGGTTAAAGTACATTCATTCGTAAACACTGCAGAGAAGATTTGTTGATTTTATACAGTATGATTTTTGTTTTAAAACGTATATTGTCTGTTTTACATTTTCACAATACTTTTTGACGAAATATTTATTAATTACTGGCACTAATTAGTAGATTAAGTAACGTTCAGAAGTATAAATTTGATTTGTTGTTTGTTTCGGATGTTTCGAGTTAGTTTATTTCGCGTATTGGTTTTTCACAACTTGAGATAAATTTTCCAACTGTAGTGCCTGGATCCACGAAGTGCCTCTACTTATATCTAAAATTACAGGAGTTCTCGATTTATTCTCGAAGTTTCCAGAAATCGAAGATTCTGGTCTTCTCGAAGTTTCAAAATTTGGGTATGTGCACTGAACTGTGGCATATCGAAAAATGTCTTAATTAATTAAATATAAAAGGTTTAAAATTTTTTTTTTGCACGGAGCAACATAAGGATTTATTTACTAAATTTTGAAAATAATATAAATCGATTCTGAGTTGTTAAAAAATAAATACTTTGATAACATCAGCCCAACGTTTTCAAGGTGAGAGGATTCGGGAGAATACAATCAGTCGGCTTTGGGGACGTATTTCTTGATGAATCGAGGACTAGTGCGATGGGCAGTCTAAGGAATTCGTAACAATCATCAGACCCACATTTCGAAAGCATCACTGCGCCGTATATTTGCTTCCCTAATAGACCATGTCTCAGAGGCGTAAAGAAAGATGGATAAAACTAGGGCATTAGCAAGTTTGATGTTTGTACGCCTCATGATGTTTCTGTTGCGTCAAATTTTTCAACCCTCCTGGGGTATGGAAATTCCATTTGTTCTAAACATTTGAAAAGCTGGTTTTTTGGTGCGCTGAAACCGAATATGATGATAAAAACTGATTTGAATTACCCAGTCACCCCCTAGCACCCCCTACAAGTCCCAGGAGGGGTTGAAATTCCATTTGCTCTAAACATTTAAAAAGTATGTTTACTGTCAGTTTTTTGGTGCGCTGAAACCGAATATGACGATAAAAACTGATATCAACCACCCAATCACCCCCTGGCACCTCCTGGCACCCCCTTACAACCTTCCAGGAGGGTTCAGGGGGGGATGGTGTTAAAATTTCACTTCTTAAGAAAATTGAAAATGTATGCATATTTTTAAGTATTTTGGTGCGGTGAAACCGAATATGACAATAACAAATGATTTTAACCACCCCCTAGCATCCTCTTACATTTTTTATCGTCATATTCGGTTTCAGCGCACCAAAAAACTTAAAAATAAATATGCTTTTTAAATGTTTAGAACAAGTGGAATTTCAACCTCTCCTGGGGCTTATGGGGGGTGCTAGGAGATGACTAGGTGGTTCAAATCAGTTTCTATCGTCATATTCTATTTCAGCGCATCAAAAAACCTACTTTTCAAATTTTTAGAACAAGTGGAATTTCAATCCCCCAGGAGGGTTGTAAGGGGGTGCTAGGGGAAAATTGGATAATTAAAATCTCTCTTATTGTCATATTCGGTTTCAGCGTCCCAAAATGCATGGAGGTACGGGAGTCTACCCTCTGGGTTTCGACTTTTCTTTTTATTTTGTGTGCATGTGAAATTATAGAAAACTCAGTTCATTAGTAAACTTTTAACCTGGCCACAAAACTGTTTGTATGGTAAAGAAGTAATATGAAATGAGAGTTTGTTAAAAAACGAGGGACCAAAGTGGCTGACTCCATTTTTACTTTTTTCTAATCGTAGATATCTCAAGGATATCTTATTATTGAACTTTGTGTCATAGCCGTAAGCCTATAAAAGACGTAATCGTTTATGTTTTCTTTAACATATATCAAGCACCTATAGATATAAAAGGAATCAACTGTTAACATTCCATGTTTAATGAATTTATATTTTACGTCATCTCTATATCCAAGACTAGAAATCGATCTTACAACACAACACGTCTCTTTAAAATAAATATTCTATTTAAATGAGCTGTATGCCCCCAAGTTAGAATTGCATAATAAAAGGTGCCTTGGAATAATGAACAATAGGTTGTCCTAATGATATTTAAGGATACTTCCCCTATGAGATTGTTTATGACACCTTGAAACAGTCCACATGTTGGTCCCAACACAGTTTTGGATCAAAAACTATTCCAAAAATTTTACATTATCTGGGTTTTCACACTTTTCAATATAACGAGTAGTAGTATTTGCTGTTTTGGTATCATTTAAACATAAGATATTGGCTTGGAACCACTCTGAAGTAGTCGACTGTGTTTGCAGCAATATATTTTCCAACTCAATCTGGTTCTCATTACAATTTACTTTGGTGGCATCGTCTGCATATAACAAAAATGTTGCATTTAACACATATTGTGATAAGCCATTGATATAGATCAAGAATAACGGAGGTCCAAGAACGGATCTCTGAGGTACTCCATGATCTATGCCCGCTATTGTTGATGTCACACCGTTATAAGCAGAGGCTATTTTCAAAATTATTTTTAAGTAGTTTTATTGCTCTTGGTTTTACACCATACTTGTTCAATTTTCCTAATAATATATTATGCCGAACACAGTCAGTGAATCAAATCGAAATTAATTGAACACAGCCACATGTGATGTAATTGAAGAGTAGACTTATAACATCGGTCGTTGATTTCTTTGATCTGAAACGAAACTGCCAACTGAAAAAGAGGTAATTCGTTTCAAAATAATTCATTAATCTTGTGTACCTACAGCAATTTTTCAAATATCTTTCCAAGAATGGGTATAATACATATGAGACTGTAAAAGAGGAGGTAGAGGAAAACTGAAATTTTTTTGTGCCTAAACGTGGTTTCAGCGCGGCAAAATACTTTAGAAAAGTTGCATGAGAATCTTAGGACCAAACTCTTTTTTGTAGACCTGTGTTATTATTTGTCAATTTTTAGCTGAGACCCTACCTCTGCAAAACTTTTTATCCTATTCTGTGTATAAAATACTACTTATTCTTAGACTATCAATGTCACACTGGAAGTTGGCTGAAAATTAAAAAAAAATCATTTTATTTTTGACGTTAGTATACTACGTGAAATTCTCGAAACTTATATTTATCAAGTTTATATTTTAACTGATTTCGATTACGTTTACCTGAATACTTTTAAAACCAGGCGCCTCATTTGTTATGCCAGATTTAACCTCTCTTCTAATGTATTATTCATACACTAGTCATTAATACTGTGCGTAACCTCCTACAAACCGCATACAGAAATGTAAATGTGGAAAGAAAACTAATATTTCAACCATAATATTTAACAAGGCAAGTTAATCACAAGTTAATTTTTTTTAGATATGCAGAAATGATTGTAGGAAATCTGTATTATTGAACATTCAAAGAAATGTAGTAGAAGCTTTTAAAACGATTAAAGGAATCTTGAACCTCTTTACGGACTCAAACAGGTATAAGAAACCATACGTTACATATGTGAAACACGCCGTGTTATGGTACAAATGAACTTTTAATTTTCTCTGTTGCGGTACTTTATCATAACACTGGTAATATTCGAAAAATATGTGTACTTATAGCATTATTGACTCTAGCTGGAGCAGTTCAATCTAATTATCTAAAGAACATGTCTTGCATTAGATAATAGGCTGTAAATATGGTCGGTTGAGGAAATTAAATATACAGGGTATTTCACCTACAATTAAACAGATCAATATTTTCTAAACCAAAGATAATATTTAAAAACTGCGAAAAGATTTGCGAAGTACTTACACTTATATGCAATTATTTATGACATAAATAATTACGTGGTCTACTGTAGTTTTGGCGTCACGGCGCGGCGTTGAGAATGGCAGGAACTTGAAATCGCAGTGTCTGTATGGCATCTTCAATTCTGAACAATTTTTAAACAATACATTTTTTCGTTTAACTGAGTACTCTCTGAGTTAATTCACTTCATACTTTCAAAGTCCAGTTTTGCTCGTTGTTAAACAAATCTAGTTGGTTTGAATTAGCAAGGTGTAATATTCAATAAGGAACATAATCTAGTGACACACCATGTCAAAACCTTTAAATAACCCTTAATTTAAAGCCTTTTTCAAAGGCTACAGTCGGTTAAGATGGATGAATTTGCCCCCGCATGTATTGTGCTCATTTTGTGTTTTGATTGTAAAATTGCTTAGATTTCCACCCTCTAACCCCAGTGAAATTCTCTAGAGCGATGAAAAAGTATCACGAGGCCATGCCATTCCTAAAGAGCACTCTTGAAAACCCTTGCTACAGGATTTTCGCTAATGTCATACAGCGATTGCGATGTCCCTGATATTCACCCCCTCGCACCCTCACCTTCTTATAAAATTCACTTGAAGTTTGAAAACAGACCATTAGGACATTAATTTTATTGAGAGCGCCCTTTATTATCTCTGTGACAGAATTTACTTTAATATAATATTCCACAGCGAGATCGCTTATATGTAGTTGGGCATTGCAAACGGTAAGTTTTCAACCAGTTTTCTGACCCCTTCATAGGTGTCTAAAACAACTATTGTGGGAATATTGGTTATCGTTCCAGATCCGGACACACTGCAATCAGAATGCAATATCTGGTACATTCACTCTCTTTTCACTGACTCAAGTTCATAATTCAAGATTCAATTTCAATTTCAATTCAAAAATATTTATTAGATGTTTAGCATACAAACATGCACCTGAATCGTATCCCGGTACAGAGCCGACCGCACAACTACGTCGCGTAGCGCCGTGGTGAATGTACGATCGGATGGAGCGGGTTCAATTCAAGTTAGGACAATACATCGAATGTGGAGTTAGGACTCCTGTCTAAAAACAAATAAGACTTAAACCTAACAATTTTTTAATTCACAACTAGAGAATAGTTTTAAAACACTTATAAACTACTTAAAGCTAGAGAAATGAGTTTTTGTTCAGCACACGCGCACTGACGCACACGCGCACTGTTTTAAAAGGTTGGATTGCTGATACGGGAAAAGCTTAACGAAAAAACCCGTTCGAACCAATGACGACATTCATCCGATGGTCTGCCTGCCTTCGGAAAGGTAGGGTGAGAGGAAGTTATGATTTAAAAGGTTTTGATTTGCAAGAGGTTATTGGCCGAGAGGGGATTTTGTAAAAGACAAAAAAGGACAAAATAACAAAAATTAACAAAATTAACAAAAATGAGATTAATAGAGGGAATAGAGAAAAGGTTTGGGAGTAAAAGGTGGTGAAAAGGAAAGGGTGGTGAAATGGAAATTTTGGTATAGGAAAGATTTGGCTAGGGAGGTTGCCGAAAGATAGGCAACGCCTGGTATGGTAATGGGTGTTTAAGGTTGAAAAGTATGGCGTTATGCTGTCTGATTCGTGTAATGTTTCGGGTTAGCGGACTGTCGCCCAGTTTGAATTTATAGAATTTCTGGGATGTTTCCCGGACGAAGTCCGCTAGTGGGGTTATGTCGTGGCAACGTGCATAGAATTCAAGATAAGCACCCTGTAATGGGTTGTTTTCGTGAACTAGGTCATAACAGATTTATGGTTCATTCCTATTAATAAAGCTTGGAGGGTTCAAGCGTTTTCGCCAGTTATTGGAGATTTTATGCAGTTTTGTATAATATTGGGTTAGTTTTCACCCTCTTCACCCTGTGTCTGAATTACTTTGTGTAAGCCCTAGTCAACACCTTCGTTGGTGCATTCAGCCAATAGACTTATATCATATTTCTGTTCATGGAATCTCTATAACTCAATAGCATCATTTTTCCCTATTTTCATCCTTATATAGGGGATGTTTCTGGCCTTTCTGAATTAATCAATGGATATATGGATTCGTCGATATTAGTTATGAATTCTGCGTCTAGAAATACTAATAATATCTTGATTGCTCTGCCATAGCTGATGAGTATTCATTTTTTGTGGGACTGTGCATTTTTTGATAGCATCACGCATATCACAAATTCAATCCCTCATATCTCAAAAACCAAAGATATGCTCATCTTGAAATTTTTTATTCAGGATGTTCTCATCATTAACAATAATTTAACACTTAGTTTGAAACAAAATTCGAGGACTAGAAAATGGGCGATTTTTGGGGTCACTCTTTCAGCCCTTAATATTAAACCGTTTTCGAGTAAAAAAATCGAACATTTTCAAAAATAATTTTTATCTTTTGAACGGCATAACCGATTCAAATAAAATCTTAACCGATTATAGATACTACCAGAATATAAACGTGAAATAAATTGGAATAGAATCTGACAACGGAAACATTAAAAAAAAATCATGATTTTTCTGGATTTTTTTTAACCCCTATAAAGTTTCGGCACAAGTACCAAATTTTTTTTGTAGAATCTTGGGATGGTTTTTTACCACATATGATTTTTCTAAAGTGATCAAATGGGTAGTATGGTAATTGAATAAAATAAAACATTTTTTTTTTTATTTTACTTTCACATCCAGTGGATATGGTAACGACAAAAAAAAACATTTCAAAATTTTTATTGTTCAAATAGGCTTAAAATGTCATGAAACGTCGAGATTTTAAGTCTGAACAACAAAAATCCTGTCTGTCGGTCCGTCGCTCTGTCTGTAACTTTTTTTTTGTCGCGTCGGTCTGGGCGTACGATTACTCTGGGGCCGTTCAAGATGACTTAAAATTTGGCATACGTATGTATTTTAACGAGATCTGGAACTAGATTATATTTTGATTTTATTCCGTTGGCGGGTTGAGTGGTAAATTGGGGTAAATGGGGGTAAATAGGTAAATTAAGCAAGTAAGAGTCCATAAAATTGGTATTTAGTATATATAAAAGAATTAAGGTCTCAAAAGAATCTTTGGCATTAGCCACCCTCATTACCAGCCCCACTCCATTATTAAAGGGGATGAAAAAAAAATTGCGATTTAGTGTGTATAGGAACCAAAGGCCTCAAGAATTTTTTCACTTCATCCGCTCTCACTACCGATGTGGCATATCATTTTATGGGTTTGTGGGGTAGACGATTTCAAATATTGTATTATTAAAATTTCATAAACAATTACTTCCCCATAGTCGAGTGCAAATATAGTATTGGATAGGAAATCTGGATGTGGAAGTAGTGATTCCTTGGGTAGCGCTTCTTTTTAATTTTAATACGCTGATATTAAAATTGTCATATTTTCTTGAGCATCTTGGAATAGTATTCTATAATTTCTAATTTTTTGAAATTGGTGTTATCAGTAGAGGGTGGGTCCTTAAAAAAAATAAAATGTCCTTTTTTATTTTTTTAAATTATGATACGCTCAAGCTAAAATTATTATATTTTTTGTAACATCTTGGGATAGTATTCTATAATCCTTAATATTTTGAAATTGGCATCATCAGAAGAAATTATTATTAATCAAAATTCATCAATTTTTAGAAAAATTCTAAAATGACAAAAGTCAAGACCTTTAAAAAAATTAAGGGCTTCTAAATATTAATCAAAAATCTTCAATACTACTTTAGAATTCCACAAATATATAAGACAGCATGTGTTTGTATATACAGTATTGGAAAGCCTTTGATTTGGTACGGCAATAAGAGCAATCGAGAGCGAAGCAACTAGGGCTATTCTTTTTTATCGTATACAATCGTGTCACCAGCTCTGTATGTGGAATTTCAATTTGTTTCCCACTAGATGGGACGTGTCACTATTTGCTCCTCTGCTAGAGCACTGGTGGACGCCTTTATTGTGGGCGGTCGTTTAAGTCGTTGAAACTATGCAATACCTAATCCAGGACTTTCCGATACTGTACGCGAAAATGAGTTCTTCTACAAAAGTTGCTGTATTATTGCTATAGTATCGTCTGATGTGATTTAAGTCCATCAGAAAAACTAGCATTTTAGTGCTATAGAAAAATTGTTTTTTTCTAGTAGAGCTACGTATTTTTTGAAATTCAGTATGGCCGTTTGACTCAAACTGTTTTCTCACTGCATTATTTTGCAATACTTCAAGTTAAGAGTGCACAGTTTGCACGTTCAAAGGCTTTTAAAATGCTGGAATTGTTGGACTTTACCATTGCTAGTCGGACCATTGCTAGTTCGAGTTTGTCTATAAGATTTTATGGTCTTAAAATACACGATAATATTATTTCACGATATGCAGATAGTTCATGATAAACTGATAATACCAACCAAACACCACACAACAACAACTAACCCGAACAACCTGTGGTGTTGTCAGGCTGCCACCATTTTCTCTATATTCTCCGATCTCTCAACGTTATTGTATTTGTCCACTTCAAAATTCCTCTCTTTAAACGACTTTTGTCTCTAATCTAATGTTTGCGACAGGACACCAATCAAGGATATTATGGACGCCAACTAGAAGCTAGACATGCGCATAAATAGCACGGGTAAAGACATTTTTTGTGAACTTCAAACAATTTTCTCCGCGCAACGGTGATACTGTCTAAAACATTTTTTTTACAACTGTTCCTAACTGTTCCCATTTAGTATAAGTCTAAGTAAACTTCATGATATTTGTATTTTTGTTAACTCGACTTTACCCAGCAAACCAAACCACATCATTTTAACATCATA
Organism: Rutpela maculata; assembly: GCA_936432065.2. Classification (NCBI taxonomy): domain Eukaryota; kingdom Metazoa; phylum Arthropoda; class Insecta; order Coleoptera; family Cerambycidae; genus Rutpela; species Rutpela maculata. The sequence continues at coordinate 63,169,630 of OW386286.2, forward strand.
ATGATGTGATTTTTGCAACAGTGATGTCGTCATTCTTGTTTGCAACCATGTGGAAATGCCGTCACAGTGACGCTAAACGGCCGCACTCAGCCACGTCGTCAAAAGTGACTTACTTATTTTCCACTTTTCAACCACATCAGTACCACTCATTTGTGATATAGATATGATCATATTGTGTACAAAAAATATATATTATAACAACTTGAATGTTACCGCCCAATTACTTTTAAAATAAATAAAAAGAATTTATATTGCAACAAATAAATCTACTTTTATATTACGAAAAAATAGCTCCATTGAAACTTAAAAATCACTGATTAAAGATTAATATTTTATATCCGGCTCCAAAAAATGATGAATTTTTGAATAAATTATGCTTCCTCATTGAATTTTTTGTTTTTTTTTTATCGAAAAAAAATATTTCATTAAAGTCGGCTGACATTTTATACCTTGTGTGATTCTGCATTCTGAAAAACTTTTCTCATTTTTTTTTCATTTTGAAAAATAAAGGTGAACTTATATTATTTCTTAAATATTTGTTTGAAAATCCTCCTGCATACCTAAAATTACTCTCGTTGCATAATATAGTTACATATAAAATTAGCTGAATATGAGAATATAATTTTAGATATACAGGGTGATTTGTAAACAAATATTTAAGAACACCTTTATTTTTCTAAATGAAAAAAAAAATAAAGAGAAAAGTTGTTCAGAATGTAAAATCATACACTAAGAGTATAAAACGTCAGTCGACTTTGATGAAATAATTTTTTTCGATTAAAAACAATAAACAATTCAATATGAGGAAACATAATTTATTCAAAATTAATCATTTTATATTGGAGCCGGGTATAAATATAAATCTTCCATCGTTATTTCATTGAGTTAGTTTTTCGTAATATAAAAGAAGATTTATTTGTTGCAAAATAGATTCTTTTCATTTATTTTAAAATTAATTCAGCGGTAACATTTAAGTTGTTATAATATACATTATAAAGCAACATAATTTATTCACAATTCATTTTTATTTTAATGGCTTACTTCAGACAAAAAATTTCATCAAAGTAGCCTGATATTGCTGAAATTTTACACAAAAAAGTATATTTCACATTCGCTTTACTTACCTTTTTCTTAAATTTTTCTTGAGATTTCGGAAAATATATAAAAAGGCAGTTCATACATAATTGTTTGATATTTGCTTATAAATCTTGCACATATCCCTAAATATTTTAATCGTTTTATAGCACATATATTACTCACTAAAGTGGGGTCAGAAATTGTCTCTAAGTAAAATAATAGAAATTATGTTTAAAAATATAAAAAGTATTAAATAAATTTGAAGTGATCAATGAAACAAACATTTCCGAAACTATATATATTCAAGATATGATTACAGATATGCCTTATAATATAAATTCACCTAGCTATTTCTTTCTTGATCTTCTTTGATCCCTATAACGGATAAGTGTCACAATTATCTCATAGTCAAAGTCTGCTGTGGCTGGAACTATTTTTCATACCACATCTAAAAATTTATAAAAAATTAATTATCACAGTTTAAAAATGTTTAATAAGATTTGGTATCACTTATGTCAGTAAAAATAATGTTAAAAGTTGAGTATTGGTAGTGGTAATTTCAAGTTCAACCACACACTCGTTTTGCTGTTAAAGTAAAAAACCGCTGCCCAAGGAATCATTACTTCCACATCCAGTTTTTCTATCCAAGTCTCTCATAACGAAAAAATTTTGTATGTAGAAATAATTGTTTATAGAACTTTAATAATATAATATTTGAAATCATCTACCCCAAAAACCCATAAAACGCTATCCCACACGGTAATGGGGTGGGGGTGGTGATAAGGGTAGTAGTGGGGGTGGATGAAGTAAAAAAATATTTTGATACTTTTGGCACAGATCAAACAAACCAGATGTTTCACTTAATAGTATTCCCTATGTAACCAGTTTCATTTTTTGTCGTGTGACGTATACCTTCCAGGATTCTGCGCAGAAGACACAAACAGAGCAACCTAGCGGTTGACATGGAAGTTAAGATCAGCGAGTATAATGTCACAGGAGGGAGTGTTTACTACTGAAACCTCAGAGATGGAAGTCGTCATCAGCTACACCAGTGATATTAATTATTTTGGAATGTAGGTATTGTATTGAAGCTTAGAGTTGTTATTGTTATACATTTAAGTGGTTTTTTGAGTATTTATTAGGTGACTTTTAATTATTGTTACGTGTCATCAGCTCCCTCCTGTGACTATACTCGCTGGTTAAGACTGCTTGGTATATGCGCAGATCACTACACAAATTGGGACCTTCCAGGAGTTGATTTATTATCTAAACCATGAAACGTCATAAGTGAAACATCTGGTTTGTTTTATCTGTGCTTTTGGTTCTTGTACACACACTAAATAACAATTTTATTTTCATCTCCTTTAACACGTTCGCTGCTGATGGGATTTTATTAAGTATCGCCAGGTGCTGAGTTGGTTTTTGACAATAGAATATACATAGGATCAGATCGCCATATGCCGACACCAGCATTGCGCAATATACTACTGCGTCGCCATATGGCGACATCAGCAGTGAACGTGTTGATAATGGGGTAGGGGTGGTAATGAGGGTGGCTAATGCCAAAATTTTTTTTAAACCTTAGCTTCTCTTGTATCACTATATACTAATTTTATGGACTCTTAACCTGCTTGATTTACCGATTTACCCCCAATCTACCCCCTATTTACCACATTTTACCCCCCTTTATCCCCCTTCGATGGAATAAGATGAAAATATAATCTAGTTCCAGATCCCGTTAAAGTACATATGTGTACCAAATTTCAAGTCAATATCTTAAACGATTCCAGAGTAAACGTGGGCACAAAAAAAGTTACAGACCGACAGACAGAAATGTTTTTTTTCGCTCAGATTTAAAATCTCGACGTTTCATGACATTCTAAGCCTATCTGAACCATAAAAATTTTTAAAAATTTTTGTGTCGTTACCATACTTCCACTGGATGTGGAAGTAATTAAATTTAATTTTAATAACTTACATCTTTAGAACAACTTCATTGACACTATTGAAAAAATAAAAAAAAAGGATGACGATTGAAAATAAATTACTATTTTGTAAAACATGAATTAGCAATAAAGATACGAATTCAGAATTTAATTCTAGCAGTGCATGCAGAATACGGTTCTAAAATTATTTGAACTTGTATCACTCTTGATTCGTGGACACCATTTGAATTCTATCTCTAGCAAAATAATAAAGTTTCGATGAGACTTAAAATAAGACACTAAGTATACACTAAATTAAAAATTAAGCAAAAAAAAAACTGAAGGTGAAGTTTCTCATTACCGAAACGAGTCTTCCAATATGAAACAATAAAGAATATATTTTTTTTATAGAGCCTTATTATAGCTATAGAAAAAATTGGTAAAAACAGCAGTTTGCACAAAATTCAAATGCAAAATGTCTAAGATTTTAGAACTTATATAAACTTATCATCTTTTCTCTCATTATACTGCCACTGCCAGAAGCCCCACGAACGAACATAGTTTTAATTGTCTATTATAACATTCTAAAATAGAAAAAAATGTATAAGTAAAACATGAATTAGCAATAAAGATACGAATTCAGAATTTAATTCTAGCAGTGCATGCAGAATACGGTTCTAAAATTATTTGAACTTTGTATCACTCTTGATTCGTGGACACCATTTGAATTCTATCTCTAGCAAAATAATAAAGTTTCGATGAGACTTAAAATAAGACACTAAGTATACACTAAATTAAAAATTAAGCAAAAAAAAACTGAAGGTGAAGTTTCTCATTACCGAAACGAGTCTTCCAATATGAAACAATAAAGAATATATTTTTTTTATAGAGCCTTATTATAGCTATAGAAAAAATTGGTAAAAACAGCAGTTTGCACAAAATTCAAATGCAAAATGTCTAAGATTTTAGAACTTATATAAACTTATCATCTTTTCTCTCATTATACTGCCACTGCCAGAAGCCCCACGAACGAACATAGTTTTAATTGTCTATTATAACATTCTAAAATAGAAAAAAATGTATAAGTACCTACCTAAATTATTCCAGTTAAATAGGGAGAATTAGAGGGAAAAAACTGATACCTAAAGTTTTGAAACTTGGCAGAGATGTTCATTAAGGCCCACTGTTTAAACATACTTAAAGTCGTCAACTCTATCTCTTACGCTCGCGCCGCCATCTTGAAAAAATGTGCTCAGATTAAGTTTTTTTTCTTATGTCTCGCTAACCATTAGAGATATCGAAATTAAGTCTCCAATAAAAAGTAAAGCTTATAAAATTCTCTACAAAAAATGTAATATAATATTTTCCCGTAGGTATCTATTATTATCATCTTCTAAAATAGGAAATTACATTTGATCAACACATTTCTAAACCGGAAATCACTCGTAAAAAAAATCATATTATTATGTTAATTCTAGAATTCCCAATAACTTTAAAATATCCGTCGAATATCTATTTGTCAGTCTGTCAGTTTGTCCATCTGTCTCTCTGTACGACACTTTTTGTGAGTATGATAATTTAAAAGAGAAGAGTCCAATTTTATTGAAATTTGAACAGTAAGTTAGTGTTAACTAAAGGAAGAACTCTATTTATTTTGAAAAAAATCGATTAGTAAATATAAAGGTTATAAAACATTTTATGAAAAAAAGGCATGTGAAGAGTGTTGTAATACATTTGATAAGATGCTAAAAATACAGAGATACTGCACAGTATACTGACCAACGTTTCGACAATCAAGATGGTATCATCGGGAGATCATTAAAATTGCAAGTATGTCACTTAAACCTACAATCATATCATACTTACTGATCGATTTTTTTTTAAACGCTGGGGTTCTTCTTATAGCTAATACTAATTTATTGTCCAAATTTCAATAAAATCAGACTTTTCTTTTTAAAGTTATTTAGCTTACAAGAGACATGACGGACGGAGAGGCAGACGGACAGACGAACGGACTGACAGAAAAGACATTTTGAAAGTTGTCCCGTATTTTATGACAATACAATGATATATTTTTATTATATACGAGTGATATTCACAATTGTTGAAACGTGTCGATGAAATGCATATAATACTTTTTGTACAGAATTTTATAAGCTTTATTTTGTATATAAACATAATTTCGATATCGCTAATGGTTAGAAAGATATAAGCAGTAAACTGAATCGGACCGCCATTTCTCCTAGATGGTGGCTCAAGCGCAACAGTTTGGGCTGGGGACTTTTAGTATGTTTAATAGTAGGTAAGCCTTAATGAACATATTTGCCAAATTTTACCACTTTATCAGTTTTTTTCGCAAACGTCGAAATTTGTTCTAATTTGACTGGGGTATTTATACTATAGATATAATTAGACAATCCTCGGATTAGGATACTAAAATAGTATACTAGAACAAAATAAAATGATGGGTAATAATTAAAGCAAATACCATACAATATGACTGCATTGGTAAGAAAACAATTATTATTTAAATGAAAAATAACCTAAATATGCTCACTATATATTTATATTTTATTTATCTCTCTTTTATAAATATAATGAAATTTAAATATAAAAGTGTACCTATATTTTACCAATTAATTGATAGCATACGAAAGGTACCTAATAATCTCGTCGAATATCAAATGGGGCACGCCGGATGGATGACATGGAGACAACAATACCTAATGTGGTACAAAAACTAAATTATGAATTCGAAAGTATCCTGTAATTGAAAAATAAATAACCAGTGTTAACCAATATATGTATTATGTTAAATGATAAATTAGCTTTTTCCCTTGAATTTTAATGATGTCATTCGATATGTCACCAAACATGAAAATTACAGGCAAGGTATAAAATAAGAATACAACATTTCATAGTAACAATGTAGCTAATACAAGTAGGTACTTACCTTTACGTAAAAATGTGTTGATATTTACCAAATAAAAACCAAAAACATTAAAACTAAAGTTTATTGACGTCAACGTCGTTAATAGAACACAGACAAGTGTAAACTGGAGATGACAGAAGACTGGAGAGTAGTACTAGACTAGTGGCGCTGCCGGCGGTGGTCGCTATTTAGTAAGAGATGGCGACACCAAAGTGAGTGGTGGCTCAGTTAGTTACATCCGCGTTTTAAAATGTATCATTAAAATGATGTGGTGATTGTGGACATCCCTATCTCCACTGACATGGGAGTGGTTATAATGTGAACGTTCTGAAACGGTCCAAAGAGTGTCATCGCGGTGATGTGATGCTTTGCCATTTACAAAATCCACTAAAATGTGAGTGGCTATAATGTGGATGTGGCAGAGTGTGTTTACTGGGTAATTAAATAAATTAACTTTGTTTATATAAATCTGCTCCCTTACGTATGTATAATGATATAAACAATAAAGATACATAACTTGAGTAACAGTTGACATCATAATACTTCCTGGCACCTCTCTCATTACGTCGACATATCTCCTCACAGTGAACATCAACTTGAGACTAATTTTAACTAATGTTGCGCGCGACGTTGTTGCGATGTTGATTAAAGAGGATACATAACGAATAAGGAATTTCTGTGAAAAAAAACTATGCAGTACTTTACTTCAGCTATTTGGAAACCCAATAACTATATTGGCTTTGTGATTGGTGATTAATCAAAAATCGATTTATGTACTCTTAAATCTGGCCCTCTGTGAGATGGTTGTTCGTTTCCTACCTATGGGAATTCAGTTCTAGACTAGCATTAAAAATTGCAAAATTTCTGAAATTATTTGCCGCATTTCACCCACACGGGGGCTAAAGATCTACAGGTGTAGCGAAAGTCTATCTTGAAAACTCGTTACAAAATAAGGCAAACATTGCCCAAGCTATTCAGAATACAAAAGAAATGATAGAACCAAGAAATATTCAGATTGTTGAAATTCCATCAAGCAGTAATGTTAACAATACCACAAATGTACCCATTCATCATCGCTTCAAATAATTATATCTACTCAATATAAGTAACTCCAATAACACTAATATTAAAATATGTAAAAATTAATGAGTATTAGTATTAGTTTGTATTATAAAAGAATAACTAGTTATGTTTTAACTTTTTTATTTTGTACAAGTTTGCAGAAATAATGTAAAATACTGAAAACTTGTGTATGAGACTCAAACTTTGTTTTCATTTAGTCTGTATGGCGTGGACCCGACATAATATACAATTTTCTTTTAAATCTTTATTTCTGCTTATAGGTTATGTTTTTGGCTTTACACACTAAAAATAACGCAGATGGTCTATTATGTCTACCAAGCAGACGTAAATAAATAAGAATTTTTTCCAAGCTGTTTTTTTCGTGTCCATATTATCTTGTCATAGTTTTTTATTTGTTTGACCATTAAAACTGACATTTATTTCGGCAATCTTTGTTAATTACATTTCTTCTCTATTATGTTCATCCCGATTAGATTGTGTTTGAGTCGCTAAATGGCATATTAAGAGACCATAAATTAATAGATAAAGTGTGAGACCGAGTTATTATTTCATCATATTCAAAATATTAATTTAGTTTTAAAAAAACTTCTATCGCTAGCCTTCTGTGTGCCTAAAAAATAAATCTAATTAAATATTCATATATAATGATTATTAATATCGTTCTAATTGGATATTATAAACAGTTACTAAATCCATTATATTTAGCGAAGGTTAAAAAAAATATATTAATAAGTCGGTATAAAATTTCGATAAATTCCTAAAATTTATTACCATGGACGAGGACTGGCTTAAACGAATTCTATAAAATTTTATGCAAAATATAGGGTATTGCTAGGGGGTGGTTTCACTGTAGTTTAATCAAACTATAGTCTATCTCAAATAAAAATGCAGTGTACGTATATATAGGGAACTTGTGTCCTTGTCTTTGATTGGTAAATTTACAAGCAAAGTAGTAGTAAGTAATATTGTGACGTGTTTCCACCCCTAGGAAACCACCCTTGTAAATTCCGTGGGTTCCAAAAATTATAACAAGAGATTACCACTAATACACTTTATATAAAATAATTTGCTGGATACTTCACAATACTATTATTAACTTAAATGCACTTTACTGACTAAAAATAACAATGTTTATCACTTTGTTTTCACTTAGTCTTAACCTCACTTGTCAATTCAAAACTTCAAAACTTCCTCTTCCGCCGAGAATGCGGCCTTTTATACCTAAAAATGACAGATCCCGATTTTTCTGTGATGACGCCACCATTCTCTAGATAGTTCCAGATGTCATCACTCTAGAACTTCTGGTAGGTTCTTTCTCGAGTAGGTGCAAATCTCTACATTCAGACATCTGAATTAATTGAATTCTGTGTTGCCTACATTCTAGGGGTTGCAACACATCACAATATTATAATGAAATATTTTATCAAGAATATTTCTATACACAGTGTGTCCCACTTTTCATGGTAGCACCTACGTAACTAAAAGTGCATATACCTATTTAATTTATTCCATAGGCGTGCGGGTTAGGGAGGTGAAAATAGGGTAAATTTTAAGATAAATCATATTAAATATTTTTTATAAGAAAAATATTGCTAGGTACATAGGGCATCCTCTAAAACTCCATTCTGTCAAATTTTGTTAAAATGAAAAATTTAAAAAAATTATTATTTAAACAAAAAATAATAGAAAGAAACTATAAAGTCTTCAGCTTCCATTACTGTCGAGTGAAAAATTTCGTTAACGATTTCAAAGGTGACTAGATTTAAAGCAAGTAAATTGGAAAGGGCACATGTAAATATACAACGTTTTTTACATTTTTTTGCGATATTTTTTATTATGACTTCAAATTTGTAGCAAAAAATGTAAAATAACTTTGTTTCTAACTTCACTTCGTACCGAGTTAAAGGCCATTAATCCTTGATAAGACGTCATATTTACCTGTTCATAATTCTAAAACTACTCGAGATATTTGAACAAAGGACCCCGCAGCAAATACACGTAAAAATGGTTTCGGTGAAATTCCCTGAAATTTTTGCGAATTGTAGATCTAGTCATACTAATTAAATTACCCATTAGCAAAACCCACCTTCCAGGATTCCTTTCGGATTTATGGTCATCCAAGGTTTTAGATCTTACATGGCTGCAGCCTTACAATATTTTCTAAAAAATATTTTATAGGTCGAATCAAGAATAATAAAAATTTTTATAATGGGGTATTTTACTAAATATTGCTTTAATACCTACAGAGCCTATAGGGTGCACAAGGAAATATTTTTAGTTAAAAAATTCTTAACTATAACAAAGAAAAAACTTGTAACGACTAACAGTAATAATATTTATTTTCACTCAATGTTGTTATTAGTGATACAACGATTTTTAGTTTTACGATTACGATTCCGATTACGATTATCATTAGTGATAATCGCCGATTACGAATACGATTACGATTATCTAGAAAACTTAGTTAAATTTTATAGTACAACAATAAAAAGCAATTGTTTTCATTAAAACTATTTTATTATTAATTACTAAAAGGAACCACTTGTTATATAAAGTCAGTTTACTATTAATGTTCTCAAATTAAGTGATTAACGTAAATAATGTAAATGAAGATGCCCCACTTAAAAATCTTGGTAGATTGTAGAATTGGAAATTAGTAGGTATGCTTTTAGAGGGCAGAATATTTACTAGTGAAATATTTTTGTCGAACTTCTCTATACGTTTCCTTAAATATATAAGGAATAAAAACCAGACTGCAACCAACAGCTATTCTCCAGACTAATGCCCCGCCGAGCGCTGAATTACGAATTACAAGCCTGGCCGCGTTAAGTTCAGTAACTGTGTATTGCCACAAAACGCTAAAGAGAGCCAATAGCTCGAAACTGCAGTCTGCAAGTGGTATGGGGTGGCTAGCACGGGAGCTCCTTTAAGTAGGAATAAGTCTTTCGGCGGGTGTCTATTAAAATCGAAACTTTAGCGTTTTGTGGCAATACACAGTTATTGCACTTAACGCGGCCAGGCTTGTAATTCGTAATTCAGCGCTCGGCGGGCATTAGTCCGGAGAATAGCTGGTTGCAGTCTGGTTTTTATTCCTTATATATTTAGGGAAACGTATAGAGGAGTTTGACAAAAATATTTCACTAGTGAATTGGAAATTATTACCACTCATGCCAAGATTGTGCAAAACCCACCTTCTTTAGAAAAAGACGACTCACTGGATACTTAGGTGGGTTTTTGGTGGGTTTTCTGGGTAATTGTGGTTTATACTGGGTTTTTATAAAATTCAAATTTCCCGTCTAGTTTCCCACCTTTCATTCGGCGTTGCTTTGACAATACAGCGTGTGTCAACATCTGGACTGTGTTGGAAATATTCTCACATTTTCAGTTATGAAAACCTAGTAAATATGTGTGTTTTTTTTTCAAAATTGCTTAGTTGTCCTACTTCTAGTGCCGCAGTAGAAATAATTTTTTCTACATTCGGGCATATTTGAAGCAAACTAAGGAATAAGCTTGGAGCTGAAAAGGCGTCAAAACTAGTTAAGATTTGTAGACATTTAAATAAAACATAAATATCTTTTTAAAAGATATTTATCTTTTGCCTTTCACATTCCAGTTTGAGAATTTTTTTAAAGTTTTTGTTATTTGTTTCATGTTTCTATTTTTCTCAAGTTTATTATTTACTTGTTTTATTGTTTACTAATATATTGACACGTTACATTTTTGTTATTGTTTTGTTCAAGTATTTGTGAGGCAAAAATATAATTTTTTATAATAATTGCTTTTTTTTCCTGCAAAAAAAAATCAAACGAAAATCAAACAAAATCCAGATGGGTTTTTCTAAAATCAAAAATCCACAAAAAAACACCCATTTACCCACCGGTTTTTTCTAATGGTGGGTTTTTGTGCCAACCCTGGGCAAGCATGTAACAATATAAAACAAAAATCAATAATTAATTGTAGGATTATTCGACCCAACCTATTTCTCCTAGTTGTTTGTATGAGACCAGCAGTGGAAAACAACCTCTCTGATGGAACACTGGAAGCCTTCAATGCAAAATATTTATGTGCCATGGATTGTAAGCAAAGAAAGGTTATATTTTTCTTTCCAGTGTCGAATCGTATCTTCCATTTAGACAACGCAGCGTGGAAATTAAAAACCACAAATCGTAAATAATCGTTTACACCAATTGGCGATTACGATTAATCGTAAAATGCTAATAGTAGGCGATTACGGTTAATCTTAACCGTAATCGTTGCATCACTAGTTGTTATCTGTACCTATCACTTGCATCTTGGATAGATTGTAAGAGCATGGTTGACGGATATTTCACATTCGGCTCATGTCTTGAGTAACCCAAGAACCACAAAATGCTAGCTACATAACTTACATGTGCCAATAGTTCTTGCACCAGGTTTGAAAGTACAGTAATATCCAGTGATAGCATCGCCTATATTACTATACTGTATCCATAACTGGTACTTAGTAGCATTTCTGTGTCGCGAATATATTCTAAGTCTAATAATAGAACGTTGCTCCAGTGTCAGATCTATTTGTAAATCAATTCCTTCCCGTTGGGTCGTGTCTTGTATATAGGAGGGAGCTAGTTTCAGTTGGTAGGTGGCTACAGTAATATCTCTTAAATATTCTAAATTGAGACGAGGAAAGTCATTAACATAATTTGCTTCCAAATTAACCAACCTGCCTCGTCTACGATGAAGATTTTCACTTAAAACAATTTCTTGTACTGCATTCGGAAGTTAAGCCCTCTCTAATAACTGGTTCGCAAACTCAATATTGGCGCCCTTCATATTTTTTGACTGGTGAAATCTATTTATGATAGCACCACAAATGTGATAAAAATCAATTAAATGTATTACGTGTTGCATCGAAATAACGTCGGTAAAAAACTTAAACATCGATTTAAAATGACCATTACGCGACTCTATAATTCATCTTGTTTTTGTGATTAAACGAGATTAATTCGCTTCTTTGGTCGAAAGCTGAGTTTCCCCAGCACGTATGTTACAAGGTATTTTGTGGTGTATTCCCAGTTCCTCCAACAATGGCACTGCATTTCTGTAGCCCCTATCAACAACAAAAATGTCATTTTCTAAAAACCAGTTTCTGATCCCATTTCTGTCTCGTTCCATTTCATTTCTCAGCATTGGCGAATCATTATTCCGAGAATCAGAGAAATATGGTCCACGAATGGCCAATATATAATTATCTGGAGCAACAATTAAGGCAAGTTTTATTAAATGACGACCTTTATGCACGCAGTATGATTGACGCAAAGCTTGAAAATTACTACTTTTCCCTATTAAACGATAGGTACCATCAATGTAAGCAATTGCCTTTTTTTATCAGGTTTGTTATTGTACAGTTGATTTGCAAAATCAGTGACGTGTTGCTCAATATATTTTCAGGTACAAACCTCTGCATCAGTGATTTTCCTACTTTTGCTATTACATAACTAGTTGATTGTCTACTAGAATAATCAAATATCACTTTCAAAAAATTATCTGATAGGTCTTGTTTTAATTTGCAAAGAAATACAAGATCTTTCTTTGAAACGTAATCATGTCCACCTTCTCTTGGGATTGGTTCACAATAATTATAAAGCTCTGGAAACTGATCTTTGGATATGGGACACATATATTTGAATTCTTCATCTCTAAAATGTCATGATATTTCCACTTTTCTGTATTGTTCACGGTTCTTAATTCCTGTAGAAACGCTAGCAATTGTGGCCCCTTAATAACACACGGTCTATTAACAAATCGCAGTCCAGCCATTAGCTGCCGAATCAGCATACATTTTCATCTAGATGTTGCCGACACTTTCCGAAATATATGTTTTTGATAACAAACACGTTAACTCTACATTGAATAGTTAGTCTTTGTAGATTTTCAACAGCGTCGCATATAGCACAATTATGACTTGATATTTGAGTTAATACATTAAGTCTTAAACAGGTGGGATCATTTTCTATAGCAGTTATTTCATTAAGAATTGAGACGTTACAATTAAAATAGATTCTTGTCTGATCGTTAATAAGAAGTGGTGGCCTTCCAAATGTCTCACGCCTAGTCGTAGCAATTTCTTTTTTGGCAACATTATTATCTCCATCAATTCTTGACATTATGTGTATAAAGTTCACACTATTACAAGTAAAACAGTGCCTCCGGTTTGCAAGAAGGGCCATGACTCAAACTTAAATTAAATACTTTAAGAAATTAATTATTCGTATAAGGTACTTACCTCGGGATAACACAATCAACAAATAAACTTAAAATACAGCAACAAACATAAGTAGTTAGCGTCTTTTTACGCACTGACAACTAATAACTGTCAACTAGATTTAAGTTGTTTTAGACATAACCTACTTGATCAACATAGATATCGTAGTTGGTGGCTATTCTTCAAGAATTGAGGGACTAAATCGACATAAAAGATGTAAATTACTACGGGAGCCCACCCTAAGTACCCGTGCCCCCCCCCCCCCGATCCTTTAGGACAATGTTTTTCATAAAGATTAAAGCCTAAGGAACAATTTAAGGCGTCCGTTAAAAAAAAGAAATTTGCAAATATCGGTTTTGTCATTTAACACAAAAACTAAAAATGATGAGAAAAACTTTCTATACAAAAAATAAAGTGCATAAAATTTTCTACAATTTTGTTCCTATACAATATTTGCATTGGAGTTACCATTTTCCAGATAAATAATTCAACTCTTAGGATAAAATATAAGATTCAGTATAAAACGTAACACTACGGAAGCCCACCCTAACTGTCCGTGCACCCCCCGATCCTTGGGGACAATGTTTTTCATAAAGATTAAAGCCTAAGGAACAATTTAAGACATGTCCTAAAAAAAGGCTGTACTTTCAAAATGGCGTCCGTTCAAAAAAAAAATTTATACGCCTTACAATAATTGTCAGTTATTTGTTTTAAGTGATTTACCGATATATGAATTTCCATGTTTTCTTAATTTTGGACTCATTTATCTGGAAATGGTAACTCCTATCAAAATATTCTATAGGTACAAAATTGTAGAAAATTTTATGCACGTTGTTTTTTGTGAAGAAAGTTTTTGTCCATCTTTTTTAGTTTTTGTGTTAAATGACAAAAACAACATTGGTAACAGTTTTTTTTAACATATGGCCGCCATTTTGAAAGTACAGCCAGTTTTTTTTTTTTAGAATATGTCTTAAATTGTTCCTTAGGCTTCAATCTTTATGAGAAACATTGTCCCCAAGGATCGGGCGGGGGGTGCACGTACAGCTAGGGAGGGCTCCCCGACTAAATAGCATCATCAGTAATATTTACTGACGATTTTTTAAATAAAAATATTTTCTTGTACACCCTGTAGGTTCTGTAGGTATTAAAACAATATTTAGTAAAAGTTTACATCCCATTATAAAATTTTTTATTATTCTTGATTCGACCTATAAAATATTTTTTAGAAAATATTGTAAGGCTGCAGCCATGTAAGATCTAAAACTTTGGATGACCATAAATCCGAAAGTAATCCTGGAAGGTGGGTTTTGCTAATGGGCAATTTAATTCGTAGGATTAGATCTACAATCCACAAAAATTTCAGGGAATTTCACCGAAACCGTTTTTACGTGTATTTGCTGCGGGGTTCTTTGGCACTAAGGTTTAAAGGATGACCTATAAAATGTTGGTAATAAAATTTATAAAAAATTTATAAAGGTAAAAGAATATTTTAAACTATTGCCTATCATAGTTTCGGCGCTTAGCTCTCGAAATATTATAAAATATATTCTTTAACTAACACGACTTAATTGTTTAAAAAAATTATAAAAAGACTTATCTGAATAGCCCTCTGTGTAATACCATGTTAGAATCTGCATTAAATGGACAACTTTCTTTGTAATACATTTTTTTTTTGTTAGTGCACAGTAGGACCAAATATAGAAAATACGCTAAAAAATCCAGATATAAAGCAATTCTTTGATTAATTTCGTATATGCATACTAATACAGTGATAGGCAATATTTTGGAATTTCTTTTTTTAATTACTGGCTAATTAGAGTAACAAAATGGCAACATTTTTATTAAAGAAATGTGAAGACGTACATTGTTTAGCTCATAACTTCTTTGCTTTATATGCTATAGAAATAAATAAAAAATCATTTGGAAACATAATTAATGACGTTTAATTTTGATTAAGTATCATAGTTGTTGAAATATTTAACATTTAACATATGGAGCGGGAGCTAGGTGGCTTTTTCGGCAGCTCATCGTTTTATGAACTTTAAGATATTTTTATGGTTTAATGGATGATAACGATTCATAAAATTGACTTCTGGCGGGAGCGTCACGAACACTGTTTAAAAATCAGTGAAATCATGTCATCGTTACAAGGCTCATTTTTTTTTTGTGTGTGTACACATTTTATGTTTAGTATGAATAAAATATGATCGCCAGAAAGTGTGGGCCGTCAGGAGGCGCAGCCAGAAAGGTAATAATGATACAATACATCTGAGGCACGGTACGGAGTCGTTAGCCGAAAGTGTTAAATTCCTGTATATTTAAGAGCCTATGGTACTTTTGTTGACACTAAGAACTTTACGGGGAGGCTATTCTATTGTTAAAGGAGCTTATATTTACGTTTTAAAAAGGAGTCAGAACTTGTAACGATGAGTTGAGAGTTCTGAGATGAAATATGCAAAAAAAAATCCAATTTTCTTCAAAAATCCTAAACAATTTCTTTCTGGCTAGCCTTACTGACGGGAGTTTCTTTCTGGGAATTTTTTTCTGTGTTCAAAACATTTAAATAAACATGCTCAACCTTAAAAAGTTTGTAACGATGTTATATAACTCCATTTTTTTACCTCTTTGACCTTTCTGGTTGCGCCCCTGATGGCCCACACTTTCTGGCGATCTTATTTTATTCATTCTAAACATAAAATGTGTACACACAAAAAAATTGGCTTTGTAACGATGATATAATTTCACTGATTTTTATATCTTGAACCATGGATAACTCGACGGGCTGACATATGCCAGAAGTCTATTTTGTCGTTATTTAAGTTCGATAGAATTAATCAGCGCATAGAAAATGCTTGTGTGTGTAATGCGGGCCCGTTGTTTTTTATTGAAAGACTAATGTAATATTATTATCAGCATACTTTAGAACCCCTATATCCAAATTTTGAAGATATTTTGATTTACGATTTTCGAATTTTGGCCCCCTAAAATCATATTTTCCAAATATTAAATAATTAATAACTTTTAAACGAATTGTATTTCTTTATTTTCTTCTTAAATTCACTTTTTCTACAACACTGCTTCATTCAAATTTCGTAGACTAAGAATTTTCTTTGAAAAATTACCAAACATTTTGAAAAAGCTCTCCTGTAAATTATTCGTGCAATAAGGATTGCCGAATTTGAAAGCACTGATGACAATGGGTGGTAGAAAAAGTGATTTTAAATAGAAAAAAAAATTAATTTCCAAGTTATAAATTGTTTCATATTATTTTTGGTAATTTTTCAATAAAAATTCTTGGCCTATGAAATTTGAAAGTACAGATGACGCTGGATTGCAAAAAAAGGGAATTTATATAGAAAATGAAGAATAACTTTTTTTCAAAATATAATTCTTTTAAAAGTTATTAATCATTTAATATTTCAGACAGGGCTGCGTCAAGCCTTTTGAGCGCGATCGTGCAAATACGAACATGCGCCCTTCAGTAGCATATCTAGAATTCAGTTGAAAAACACATTTGCGTCCTTTTATTTACAACCGGAACTACGTAATTGCAAAATGCGCCGCAGGCGAAATTTTCGGATTTTTCAAGGTCAAACAGCCTTAAATTAAAGTTAAAAGTTGTAAATTACAAAATTTCAGTTTATTGTATTTCAGTTAATAATGAAAATATTTTCATAAACTACAAAACCTATTGTCGTATTTTTATGAAAAGTCAAATGTATATGACAAAAAAAATAATTTTAAACAGAAGCCCCTAGACCAGGGGGAGCAACCGAATTTTGAAAAATTTTTTTGCAAACTGCTTTGTCAAAATTTTTTAGGGATCGTTAGAGAAGCGCTTCTCTAGATGTTATTTCCCATATTTCGTATGGGTACCGTGCGCCACAGACGAGAAAAAAATTATTGAAATTTCACCAGCCGCTAACAAATAAATAATTTCCTTGTACATTTTATTTTTCAAAAAATTAATGGTAAACGATAAACGTCGGCCGTCGGGAGATAAAATTAGTTAGTTTTGAACTGCTGGAGTGCTCCTTTGCGCATTGGGGCCCTTAGGGTAAAAACATAGTGAAGCTTCGCCTCAAGCATCGACTAAAGCCTCGACTCAAGTAGCGACTAAACCCTTGCATCAAAACGCACATAGTAGTTCACCCATTCAGGCATTTCGATCGGTCGCTGTTGCACGTGATTGATTCAGTTTTGCCAAAAATATCGTCCGACAGTGATTGTGATTTGTTTGCAAGTACAGCGGTAAAGTGGTGGATCAATAATAACGTCACTGGAAGACAGTTTAGTGTTCATCCAATAAACCAAGTGAGGCAGAAACTTGGTGAATATCATCGGCTTTTTAAGGTGATAAAACGATTTCATAATAAATTTAGAGAATACATGCGAATGTCATTACCCACTTTTAATTACATTTTAGAATTCATTCAACAAAAAGTTAGCAATAAACAGACATTCTGCCTACACTAGCCACATGAGAGTCATGAAACCCGCTATCTGGCCTTAAACGCACCAATCAGCGGTTGGCATTTCAGGCATCAACTCTTGCATCGACGCTTAAAAAACAAACAGATTTGATTGTTTGGTCGAGTCGATGCTAGCTAGAGTCGAGGCGTGAGTTCTGTGTCGATGAATAAGTACATTTACCTACACGTGTTTGTTTGGAAAATAGAGTCGCTACTTGAGTCGAGGCTTTAGTCGATGTCTGAGACGAGGCTTCACTATGTTTTTATCCTTACTGAAGTAGCGGCTCTATTCTCCAAACAAACACGTGTTGGTAAATGTACTTATTCATAGTGAAGAACTCACGCCTCGACTCTAGCATCGACTCGACCAAAGAACCAAATTTGTTTGTTTTCTAAGCCTCGATGCAAGAATTGATGCCTGAAATGCCAACCGCTGATTGGTGCGCTCAAGGCCAGATAGCTCTCATGTGGCTAGTGTAGATGAAAATTGCAGTATGTCTGTTTATTGCTAACTTTTTGTTTTTACCCTTAGGCAATTGCCTAGGTTGTCTATTGGATAATCCGGTCCTGGTCCATGCAATATTGTAACTGAATGTTTATATATACTTTTTTAATTTTAAATTTCAAAACTCACTGCGCTTTACGGCGCACATTTTGCACACTTGCAATGAATTTTGACAAATAACTGACAATGTCACAAAAATTAAAGTTAGATGTACACAACTAGATTTTAGCAAAAATACGTTACTTGTCCCATTTCTTTTGCGCACAACAGTTCTAGGGGCTCTAATATATGGTTTTAACTAATTATTAATGTATATTATTTTTTTTGTGGACATGCCTATTCGTAGTATTCGCTGATTACGTTCAGTTATTACTGTTCCCTTTTTACGATTTTAGCATAGTTTCTGCTCATAACTTGTTTTTATCTGTATATATTGAATATCATCCTCGTATGTACATGTAAGTGATAATTCGGATTTATTAACATTTCACTGGCTTTTAGACAAATTGGATTAATGTGATACGTAAAAACATCGGTGAACTGTATACTAATCGAACTTTCACCACCTGATTTACATCAATCGAAACCCATAGGCTTGTTCTATTTATTAATATACGAACGTATATCTGACATAGTCTAGTGCATTTAGATGAAAAATGTGAGTTACTATGAAAAAACTTTGAACTTAAGGGATTTGATTGAAATCTTTGCAGCGTATAATAATTTAAAAGTTTATCCATTAAGAGAATGTTCAAAAAAATTTTTTTGAGAAAACAATAAATCAATATTTTATCAAAAAAGATTTTGAAGCTGTGATAATTCAAACAATTTAAGTGATAAAATTATGAAAAAATCATTTTTTTCCTTAGGGTTGCAGTGCCAGAAATCCCGCCGTACTGAGCTTATTTTACCCCATAGTCTCGTTATCCCATTAATCCAATTCCTCTCGAAAGGAGAGTGAACGGTCAATGGGAGCTCTAGCTGTTTCTTGCAGGGTCACGGTTGGTCCCCCAAAGTATGAAAACCTCCCAGCCACCAAGGCTGGCTACTATCTTCTCAGTCCCACCACACATCCTGCATTCTGGATTGTGCTTCACACCTATACTGGTTAGGTGTCTATTCAGTGTACAGTGCCTGTTAGGATTCCCACTGCACATCTCAGCTGTTTATTGCTCAGCTTTAGCAATTCGTTGGTCTTGTTCTTGGATGTCCCGCCAGTGATGAACACACGTGACTGTCTCGTCCCCGGCGCCCCGGTCCAATACAAGTTATGTTTCTGACTCAATAGTTTCTTTACTATTCCTCTTGAGCTATTGTATGATTTTCTGTAGGATGGCTCGGGTTCTATCAAGGCTGTTTTTGCGCTTTCTTTGGCCAGCTTATCTACTTTTTCATTGCCTTCATTGCCCTGGTGTCCTCACGTCCACTCCTGTTGTGTTCCGCCAGTTTTGCCAGGGAGGCAGTCTTTTACCGTTTTGGAACGTATCTCTACTGCATTCAGAGCTTTAAGAACTGCTTGACTGTCAGTGATGATGCGGATTCTTTTGGCAGTATATGACCTCCGTATCATTTCTTGTGCACAGATTTCTATAGCTGTGACTTCTGCTTGGAACACCGTTGCGCTACTGCCCAGGTTCAGACTAATATATGTCCCTGGTTGGTCCCTCGTAACACTTGCTCCAGTACTTCTTTACGTTTTTGATCCGTCAGTATACCATATGGTATCATTTGGATATCTTCGCAGTTGCCTTGTTCCTTCCTCTTTCCTATCGGGTATGTATACCCTGAAGGTCTTTGTGAAGTTGTGGTTTGTGCTGATTCGATCTGACTGCACATCTAGTAGTCGATATTTTCTTATTTGTTGGAATATTTCGTTATGGTATCCTATTCTTGGAATGGTTCCATGACCGTTTGTTTTCAGCCTGTACTCCGCTAGCAGTGCCTCACTCTCCAACTAAATGTAGCGGAGGCAGGCAAAGTAGTGCTTCCATGGCTGCGGTAGGCGTTGTTGGCATTGTTATGCTTAGACATGCCAGTCTTTGTACTTTTCTTAGTTTTCTTATTGTCTCCCCTTTTCCGGCTTTATACCACCAGATCAGGAGGCATAGGTTATTATTGGTACTACAACCTTTTGGTACAGCCAGTGCACCATTCTTGGTTGCAGTTCGCAGATTTTACCTATCATTCTTCTGCTGGCCGATAAAGCCCGCGTAGCTTTGGTAGTCACTTTATCTAGATGTACATTGAAGTTTAATTTGGTGTCTAGAATCAGTCCCAAGTATTTGACTTCATTGCTCACCTACAATTCATTTCTCCGGAGATATAATCTTCCCAGGTTGAGTTTCCTGTTTCTTGTGAAGGCGACCACAGTGGTCTTCCCTGGACTCACGGAAAGACCTTCCTGGGTATACCATCCGTCTACCATAACGAGAGCTCGCTGTATCTTTTCCGATGCAGTGCTCTCGTGTTTTCCTGTTACCAGAATGGCGATATCGTCTACATAACCTTACTCACATATTCCCAGCTGTTCCAGTCGAGATAAGAGCTTGTCCGCAACCAGGCACCACAGGAGAGAAGATAAGATCCCCCTTCGGGTATCCTCTGGTCACGGACACCTCCTCTGTTGTGGATCCTAGCATGGACTGAATTTTTCTAATTCTAAATTCTGAGTCGATCCATCTTGTTATTAACTTTTAGACTCCGCGCCCCTTCACTGCATCACTTAGTGAGTCGAATAAGGCATTGTCGAAGGCACGCTCTATGTCTAAGAAGGTTGCCATGGTAGTTTCTTTACTGTCTAGGACCCTTTCTATTTTTTGAGTAAAATCATGCATTGCTAACTCACAAGATTTTCCTGTTTGGTAGGCATACTGGTTTCGATGTAGATGTTTTGTACTCATTTTATCGTCCCTGATGTGCTTATCAACCAGTTTCTCTAGGGTTTTCAGGAGAAATGATGTTAGACTAATAAGTCGGAAGGATTTGGCCTGTGAGTAGGTATCACGCCCTGGTTTTGGTGTGAATACCACCTTTATCTTTCGCCAACCAGTTGGCACATAACCCAGAGCCAGACTGGCCCTGAATAATGTGCACAGGGGTGTTGCAAGTATGTCCACTCCCTGTTGAAGTAGAGCTGGAAATACTCCATCCAGCCCTAGTGACTTGTATGGTTCAAATGAATTGATTGCCCATTCAAGTTTTGTTTTGTTAATGATGCTGTTTGCAATTTTTCCAGTCCTCCTTCGACGCCCTTCTTTTTAGCATGTCTTCGGGTGGACCGCTTCTGTCTTGTGAAGTGGTTGTACTGCCTGGGAAGTGTGTCTCTAGTAATAAATCTAGAGTCTCCTTAGTGTTTGTGTACTCCCCTTGTTGCCTTTGCAGTGATCCAATATTTCCCTGATTGTCTCTCTGTAAGACTTTCTGAAGACTAACAGCTTCGGGAGTATTTTCTATCTCCTCGCATTTCTCTATGATTTGGTTTTTGCTTCTCTAATGGCGTAGACGTATTTCAGACGGACCGCTTTGTATTCGTCCCATCTGCCAGTATTTTTTGTAATGCTGTACGATTGAAATTGCCTCGTGGCTCGAATTGTTTCCATTTTCCATCACTGTGCGCCTGTGCATTTTAATGGAAGTAGATAAGTCTTTTTTTCCTAATTTATGTATCTTCTTTCTTACACTCGTTTATTTCAGGACCCATATATAAAACTGCATTTGCCGAATATGTATGAGTGGCAGCAATGATTTTTTGTTAAATGTATGTCTTCAAAGGCCTGTATTTTATATATATTTTTTCTATTTTCTTCACTTCATACATATCGTAATTTAGTGTTTTGGGAGTACGATTCTATAATTTGAAGTCGTTTATAAAAATTTCTAACTCTGACAGTTTTGTTCAAATTAAAAAAAATGGTATATATGTAATTTTTACGTAAAATTATCACCTTTTTCTTTTTGTCTTCTTATCATTTTTCGAGAAAAATCAAATTTAATTATTTACAAAAATCCATATTTGTGCACTTAATTTGTTAAAAAAAAAGTTGTACAGGGAGAATTTTTTTTTTTTTTTAATGCCTTTATTTATATTAACGTCCTGGCGAAGTTTAGCTAATGCTATTCTACCACTTAACCAGGACGGCGAGATGAGATACGGTCACCAGTCCAAGTGATGGACTCGGCCCGGCGTGCTTAACTTCGCCGATCGAGGTCCACTCACCGAAACCGTACCGTACCTCACCTCACATATATAATAAATAATTAAAATCTTATCATACATAACAATTACTATTTTTATTATTATTACTTTTATAATCATTTTAATTAACTTAATTTCAAAAAAAAGTTATTTCTTAAACAAAAATCTAAATACATTGAACTGTTAATCGAAACTCATAGTCTCGCTCTACCACGTCATTAATTTACCTACGTCTGAAAGTAGCATCTACATTCACACACATTCTTGCAATACGTTTGATATACGGTTTTCATTTACTTACTTCATTTGCTGCATTAGATTCGACGAAGGATAACTAAAATAAAATTTGCACTTGATTACACAAATGTAAATCAAGCCTTGTTATATCCATATTAAGATGGCCTGGCGTTAAATCAAATCTAATTGATAATTACGAAAACGTATACCATTGCCTTTGTTAGTGTGATTTACAGTAATGCTAACGACTGTAACCTGGCCATTACTTGAGATGCTTGTGAGCGCTAGACGGATTAATCATCGATGTTAGTTTTATTCAGGATGCAGCAATTTCAAGTATTAAAGTTGGAATTAGAGATATTTATTTAATTTATTTGGCTCCATTATTATGAGCATTCGACGGATTGTACTTGTACAGGGTGCCTTTCATGTCCAAATGTTAATATGACAGGAAAAACTGTAGAAAAAGTTTAGTGCTGTATTTATCATAGTTGTTCCCTCGTATTGAAAACGTGTTTTGTGACTCATGTATTATTATAGGCGGCCCTCTTTACAGTATGGTACATCAAACAGCATCACGTCGTCTGTCATGTTTGCCTGTTAGGCGTACGGTCTCAACAAAAGATTTTCCCATCAGTTCCTTGGTAATATTAGCCCAAAGATTTGGGGGTCTTTGAACCTTTAATGTATGCATCTTCTGTTGATATGAGTAAAAATGATGAGAAGTGGGAGTCTCACCTGGATGTTAATGTGTCATTCTATCTTACATAAATCGCTTAAATCGCTTGTACCTCTTTGAATATAATTTCGTGTGTTTTTCTTATAATATAATAGTAAATGTATCAAGAAAATGTAACTATACGGGTGTTTTATGAAGAACTGTACATACTCCCAGGGGCAGTAGAGGACCACTTGGGTATTCAGGAATGGCCATTGAAATTTTGCTGTCGCTCTTAATTTCTGAGACACAAGGTGATAAAATGATTTTGGTCTACATTTATTTTGGCCAGAACGTCCTTACTATTGATCGGATTTTGTTTAAATTTTAGACATTTCATACACTTATCAGTTGATAGATTGCTATTATATATTTTTTTAAAATTCCAAGGCCGGACTTTTTTAATTTGATTATTCCGATTCCTGTAAAAAAGATTAATCTGTATATATATTTTTTTAACATTCAGTTGCCAATTATAAAAGCCCATATATCACTAAACAAAACGGTGTAATTAGATTTTTTGTCGTACCTTTATTGATTTTTTTGCAAGCGATTGAATTTGGCAAAATGGTGAATTTGAAGAAAAACAGCTTCATTTGCTTACATTAATTGTCCAAATATTACAAATACTTAGAGCAAATTTTCAAAATGAGAACCTCCAGCTTCCATACATTTTTGTTGGCGATTATTTAAATTGCCAATGGATTTTCTAATTTGCGCTGGATTGTTTCTATTTTGATCACTACAGTGGAAAATTCGCTGAAGTAACTGATCTTTACTATTTATCGGGACACTGTAGACTTCAGTTTTGAGACATCCCCATAGAAAATAATCGACGGGGTTGAAATCTGGTGATCTAGTGATTTCTTGAATTAAATACGCCATCCCGTGTAAATTGGGCCTCGTCTGTGAATAAAGTTCGATATGTAGTCGGTCTGTGATCAATAATCCACTGAAAAAATTCTAACCTATTTACATTGTCACCCCGTTGAAGCCTTTGTGCTTTCTGAATATGATATGGATGTAATCTTTCTTTATTTAGAGTCCTCCAAACACACACATGAGGAACTCCTAATTGGGCACTTATTCGTCGGGTACTTAATTCAGGGTGTTCTTGAACAGTATTAATGACATTTTCTTTTCTATTCCTCATTTGTAAAATTATAAGGCATGATTACTTGCAGACTAAGTTAACCATTGAAAGTACACCGGGTCTAATGTTTATGGCAATAAACATAGAAATGTCAAACTATCTAGGCCTACCATAATTATAATAAAAAGAACTGTTTAATGATTCCTATTGTAAAAGTACCTACTTATTTATACGCTACACTTTCTTTGGAATAAAAAAAACTTAGGTTTTAAATTTTTTGTCCATATTAAAGATTATTTACCGAGTTTAAATTGACCATTTTTATTTACTTGGGCAATTAATGTAAGCAAATGAAGCTGTTTTTCTTCAAATTCCGCATTTTATCAAATTCAGTCGCTTGTAAAAAAAATCAATAAAAGTGCGATCAAAAATCTAATTACATGGTTTTGTTTAGTGATGTATGAGCTTTTATAATTGGCAACTGAATGTTAAAAAAATATATATACAAGGTAATCTTTTTAAGGAATCGGAAAAGTCAAATTAAAAAAGTCTGGCCCTGGAATTAAAAAAAAATATAATAGCAATCTATCAACTGATAAGTGTACAAAGTGTCTAAAATTTAAACAAAAATTCGATCAATAGTAAGGACTTTCTGGCCAAAATAAACTTAGACCAAAATCATCTTATCACCCTGTATCTCAGAAATTAAGAGCGACAGGATTTCAGTGGTCGTTCCTGAATATCCAAGTGGTCCTGTACCACCCCTGGAAGTATGTACAGTTCCTCATGAAACACTCTGTATATGAGGGGGCTTGCTAATTTATAGGGGGTGAATGCTCTCTTCAAGGGATAGTACCCAAAAAATAACCATTGGAATTGAAATAGAATCAAATTTAAGGGAAAAGTTCCATGCAGTTCTTTTAAATAAATTTATAGTCTTTAAGTTATAACGACTTGAAAATTGTAATTTTAATTTGAGAAAACAGGTATCTCAAAACGGTTCTGTCAAATAACTAGAAAAGTACCATATTTAGCGGAAGAAATGCCAGTGACTAATCGGAGATATGAAAGTTTAAAGATGCCATCCGAATGTCTATAAGACGAAGTATTTAGTTTAAATGTTAAATATTTAAGAAACTGGCACTTACATAAAAAATGCTAATGACTAATAGAGGTTAATAATTAAGCTTTCAGAGGATTTTTCTTGTTTCTCTAACATAATAAACAAACAAGTTAGTGCATCTTCGCATTTTTTAAATAAAAACGTTGCCGTTTTGTTACTTTAATTAGCCAGCAATTAAGATAAATCCCAAATAATAATAATTTTCGATAATATATAGCATGACCTACTGCTTAAAGTGCTTAAAGTTTGCACGTTCTTGCACTTGCTAAAGAAAATATTTTGTTCTTTGAACTATAAAGGCATTTTTGAAATAACGTAATTTTTTTAAAATTTGCAAATATTTCAATAAGTATTTTTAAAATATATTAATTTCTGTAGAATTAACAGTTTCTTGGGGGTGGCTTTCACCTCTTGGGCTAACAGCAAGCAGAAACTGAAGATGACTCCTTTGCAAATATCACCCATAAAGAAAAATTACCATTGCATATGATATTATTTCTAAGTTTTATATCTAGCATTGGCCTTAATGTATATTATGAAAAGAATACAAATATGATAAAAAAATTTACAGGGTGGTCATTGGTCAAATTATGAAAAATATGACGTATAATATTTTGCATGTAGTTAACACATACATCAGGGGAGAAAAATATGAAAAATATACAGAGTGGTCACTATGAAACATAATTAGGATTGATATAATATTTGGACTGTAAGTAGTTGACGGAATTACTGAGGAAGAAATCTATTTTTTAATATGTATACAGGGTGGTCACTCTAAAAAAAATAATTAAGACGCGATGTACGAAAATGACACAAGCGTTAGGAAAATAACCACAGTTTTTAGTTAAAAATAATACACAGGATCGTCATCCAACAGAAAAAATAATTAATGACTAAAGGACGCAAGCTGTGAATTTCTAAGGGGGCTGTGCGCCATAGAAGGAAGTTTTGTGTAAATACCTTTACCCAATTTTTTTAATATTTCATTGATTATTTTTTCTGCTGTTTGTGAAACCCTATAAAAATACTTTTTACTAGCAAACAAAATAGTATTTTAAGCAAGTTTCGAAAACGAATCTTTTCACAAGAGTGAAACAGTTTCCACAAGGCGAATGAGTGTGAAAAGATGATTTCAAACGTGTTGTTTACAATATTTTTTTTACGACTAAACAGGTCAACCATTTTTAATAATTTTTTTTTAAAGAGATGTGGTTTGAAGACTTCAAAACTGATGTTTAGTTGTTAAATAAGTCGGTTGCTATGAACCTGAATAAGCAAGCCTACTTAAAAAAATACAAATAAAAGGTGTCAGTTCTGTTTTCTACAGAACTGTGTAAAAAACCGCTGCCCAAGGAATCACTACTTCCACTTCCAGATTTTCTATCCAAGTCACTCGCAACGAAAAAAATTAATTTGTATGTGGAAATAATTGTTTATGGAACTTTAATAATATAATATTTGAAATCCTTTACCCCAAAAACCCATAAAATGATATCCCACATCGGTAGTGGGAGGGGGTGGCAGTGGGGGTGGATTAAGTAAAAAAATATTTTGAGGTTTCTGGTTCTTGCACACTTCTGTGCAATAAAATCCTGTACACTTGAAAAATCAAGTAATCCAGTTTTTACTAATATTAAGTGATGTGAATCAGTTTTTTTGGAATCTAGATTTTTTATTATCATATAGGTTATAAAAAAGTGACATTGATTGTGAAATGTCATAAGTAAGGTATTTTGAAAAATGTTAATGATTTAATGATTTCGATTTATAACAAATGTAAAAATTGACGTTGAAAAATTGTGTCCGAGATAAGGCCAGATTATGAAAGCTCAAAACATTAAAAACGGTTTTCTGCATGACTGTTCTGCGCCTGTCTGGTATTTGCAGGACGAATATGTCCGTCATTACAAGACTGAAAAAATGTTTCATCGGTAAACACGACATTGTTCCATAACTCCAACGGGCGATAGACATAATTTAAGCGGGCTTGCTTATTAAAATCTTATAAACAATAAACACAAATATAAATAAATAAAGACGCACAGACTTTTATGAACTCATCTATTTATTAATTACACATTGTTCTTCTATTAATATGGTCTTCTTGGCACTTACACAGTTTTTTAATTCCGATTTTCCTATCCTTCGGCTAGCTGTTGACCTCGATGCTGGAAAATTTGTCGTGAACACAGCGTCTATTGCTGTTTGAAACGAATTTTCCCTCAAATAGCCAAGGAGCGCTTCATCTTGAGCGAGATTTGAACTTCTCGGTCGGCCTGAACCGTCTTTTCTCTTTATGATACCTTCCTCCTCCCACCTTTTCTTTTTACTCATAACGGTACTTTTATTTAAGTGATAATGGTTAGCAACTGCTCTGACGGACCATCCCTCTTCGATTTTAGAGATAATTAGATTTTTTTCATGTTCAGTTAATTTTGGCGTTTCGAAAATATGACACTGACACAGACAAATAAATAAAGAATGATTTAATATAGCGAAAAATAGGTGTACGGGATTTTATTGCACAGAAGTGTACACACACTAAATCACAATTTTTGTCATCCCCTTTAATAATAGGGTGGGGGTGGTAATGGGGGTGGCTAATGACAAATATTTTTTTTGAGACCTTGGCTTCTCTTGTATATACTAAATACCAATTTTATGGACTCTTACCCGCTTGATTTACCTATTTACCCAAATTTACCCCCCAACCCTTCGACGGAACAAGATGAAAATATAATCTAGCTCTAGATCTCATTAAAGTACATATGTGTACCAAATTTCAAGTCAATATCTTAAACGGTTCCAGAGTAAACGTGCGCACAAAAAAGTTACAGACCGACAGACAGAAAATTTTTCGCTCAAATTTAAAATCTCGACGTTTCATGACATTCTGAGCCTATATGAACAATAAAAATTTTAAAAAAATTTTTGTCGTTAATATACTTCCACTGGATGTGGAAGTAAAACATGACAGTAATGTGTTTTTTGGATTTTTGCACACATCGTGTGAAAAAAGGCAGTTTCGAGTCATGGTTACTGTGTCTTATTTGTTGCTTTCGAAGACAGTCGTAGAAAAAATAATTTACTTCATACGTTGATTTAATATTGGGTATGTTAAAGTTTTTCATCGTTATTGGACTTACCTCAATGGATATTGAAATTTTGCTAACACAAAATGGAGTAACATAAAATGTTTCAAAGCACAATTTTCCATGTCGTATGTTAAAACGGGTACGTATAATACTAAACGGTGATGTGTTGGAATTTTAATTTGTTTTTTATTATTCAGCTAAATGTCTCTATGAGGTTAATCCAATAATAATTAATTAATACTAATAATTACACCAGTATCTGTAAGCTAAGATTATAACTGTTAATAAGTGGCATTACAATAAACCCAAGATTTGAAACGTGTACTAATATAATATTCCTTATGGCGAAGTGTTCAACAATTAAAGAGTAGAAGTTACAGCCGAGCGTGACCGACTACGAATGCCTACTAGATTAACGTTTTGTTTGAATGTGGCACATTTTACGCTGTGCCTCTGAGATTAAGCACACGGCCAGTAATATCTTTTTTATGTCTAATGTTTCAAATGGATATTCTCAGTTTACAAAGCCAGACTGCAACTTTTGTAATTGTCTTATTAAATATATCTAATTAACATTTTATTGAAAAATTGATGCATCACCTATTTTATGTAAAATTCGTTCGAATCTGACAGAGAAATATTATATATTACAGTTCCAATATTTTGTACATATTTTTGCGTGTCTCGAAAATGCATTGATTAGTTGCCGAAGTTGCGGAATGTCGAAAAATTCACCTTTTATTCACATAATTTTTCTGCTTAAATTAATCATTACTTTTTATTTCAAGGTTACTTCAAGAAAAACTTTGTTTTTGCAAATGGAAACCTACATTTTTATCATATAGTACAGTAACTAGAGGTTTTAACTTCGGAATAATGTCATATGAAACAGATTTCGTTCATTTTTGGCAACTTCACAGTAAATGCATCAAAGAATGCTTTCTGTATTATGCGGCAGCTTGCTAATTTATAGGGGGTGGGTACCACCCCCTTCTCAGGGGGTGTCAACAAAAAAACAAAAACATTGGGAAAGGGAATCAAATTTTAAGAAGAAAATGCTCTATAATGCAACTTTTCATATAAATTGATAGTTCTTAAGTTATAACGACTAGAAAGAAAATTGGAATTTTGACTTAAAAAAAAGATATTGCAAATAGCTTTTCGTCAAATAACTCGAAAGATATTACACTGAGCGAAAACATGCTAGACACAAATAATAAGGAAGCTACTAAATTAAGGATGAATTTTGCTTTTTTCTAATTTCTGTAGAGTTAATTATTTCGGAGATCTGGAAGTACAAAAGTGGCGTCCGAACGTTTATAAGACGAAGGTACTTAGTTAAAATGTTAAATATCTGAGAAACTATGAAAAATATAATTTTTCATTTAATTTCATTAATAACCATTTACGAAGCGGAAGTGTTCCGTTTAAAAATCTAAAGTTGCGGTCATTTCCGGATAAATCGGAAATGGTCTCTTACCGTTTTTTTTTTTCTCCAAAAATCCATTTTTATAGGTAGTTTGTGCACCCCAAATTTCAAATGGATAAGTTAAAAAATAAGTGAAATATAGGGGGGAACCACTAGCCTGTAGCACCCAGTATAGTATGACCTAGATGCTCAAATTTCTTAGTCCTCTTATAGCACTTGCTTTAAAAACAAATTGCATTTTAAACTGTAAAGAAATTTTAGAAAACACGTAACTTTGTTTCTCTGTAAATATTTTAATAAATATTAGTTTAAGAGAAAACATGATGAACGTCAAAAATGAAGCTTATAAACTGATGAGAGCGAATTTGTTTTGTTTATATATTTGTGTAGGATTGATTGTTTCGGAGATATCTAATTTTATAGATAGCATCCGACCGTTTTTAGGACAAAGTATTTAGTTTAAAATGTTGAATATCTTACAAACTGTGACACTTCCATCAAAAATTCTAAGGAATGAAATTAAAGGTAATTAATCACTTTAAAATGATTTTTTTGTTTGTTTCTACATCACAGAAAATAAAGTTATGGCCGATACAATGTGCTTTTTCACATTTTCTAAACAAAATGTTGCCATTTTGTTATCGTAATTAAATTTTATTTATTTAATTTTTATTTCAAGAATGCTGTTTTTCGTTAATATATATCATCACCCAGATGCTCAATTTTTTATTCTACGTTTAAAACACTTCCATCTGAATCAGATGACAGAAAAGCTGTTGGAATAAATTCAAAATAAGCCAAGGCTAGGGACTGCTTATGAATGCTAAACTTCACATCATCTATAACTGTCTATGGAAACAAGTTTTTTATGTATTTTGGTGCGCTAAATCCAAATCTTGTGATAGAAAAGCTCAAGTCACCCAGATATTTTCGTACCATCAATTTATTGTTGGAATAAATATATATTAACGAGTCAAAATAAATAGATATTCAACGAATAAATTAACAGTAGCAAAAAAATCTTTATAATTTAGAGTTTCTCTATCAACATATTTAGATTCAACGCATCAAAATACATAAAACAACATGTTTCCATAGCGAGTCATGCAATAGACTCTCACCGTATCAGCACGGCTTAATGAAAGGTCGATCTACCACGACTAATTTAACTGTCATTGCGCAGTTCATTGCTAAATCTATCTAAATCTATCGACATGTCAAACTGATGTCGTGTACACAGACTTCTCCAAGGCATTTGACAGACTTGATCATAACATATTGCTACAAAAGCTTACAATATTCGGACTTTCCCTTTCGCTTATAATGCTATTTGTATCATATCTTTCTCACAGGAAACAGTACATAGTATTTAGCAGTTTTAGGTCTGTTGAATACATTGCAACTTCAGGAGTTCCCCAAGGATCGGTTCTTGGTCCCCTGTTTTTCCCCATATTCATTAATGATATCGTTATAATATAGATGTGAACTGCCTCCTTTATGCGGACGACTTAAAAATATTTGATGTGGTGAGGAATGTTGAGGACTGTGAAAGAATTCAGCACAATTTAGACAAGATTCAAATTGGTGCTTATTAATGAAACTACCGCTTAATCCACAAAAGTGTAACGTAATGCCATACACATTAAAGACCTTAAAGACCTCTACTTTGGCATTTAATTATACTCTCGAAGGTACAGCATTGGATCATCCTAATATCTTTCGCGATTTTGGTGTAATTTTTTATAAAAAACTGTCATTTAGTAAGCATATCGAGACGATGGTGTGTGAGGCATACAAATCCCATGGATTTATAGTACGAAACAGTACAGATTATTAAAATATTATATAACTGTTTTGTGAGATCTAAACTTGAATATGCTGCGATTGTATGGTATCCTCACTATAATGTACACATCGATAATCTCGAAAATGTTCAGCGTAGATTTCTTAAACTGCTGTCTTCTAAATCCTTTAGGCATACCGCAAAATGAACTACTTGAGACACATTAAATGGTAAGTCTCTTATAACGGCGGGAGTATCACTCAAACATTTTGATCTGAAATTATTCATAATAAAATCAACTGCCGAGACATTGTGTCTTAATTAAACTTTTATGTTCCCAGAATATCCTCCCGTGATAACGTAACCTTCTACCTGCCCACAGCGCATACAAATGTACTTCAACATTAGCCTATATATACAATGTGCCATAATTGCTATCTACTAGAAAGCCGGTTACATATATTTTCTTGCAGCCTTAGTAACATAAGGGCCTTTACTTGGAATAAACGACTTTGTTTTTCTTTCTCTAAATGATTATATTATTACTATGATTTATATTGGCCTCAACAATTGTTTTATTGTTTTCGTTTAGTACTTTAATTATTATATTATATTTATTATACCTCCTGTTCTGAAATTGGATATTATACCTGTAGAACAGTGTAATTTAAATAAATAAATAAATAAATAACCAGCCCCAAGTCATAATTTATTTCAAAATTATTCCAACATTCAAGAAACAAATTGACGGTAGGAAAAAATTTTAATGACAGATTTTCTGTCATCAGATTCAGATGCTGCGCACCAAAATATATAAAAGAATATGTTTTCATAGAGACTTACGGATATTGTGAACTTTAAAACTCATAAGCAGTGCCCAATTTTAGTTTATTTTGTATTTATCCGATTATTTGAGGAAAAAAATCTTGATGACATAAAGCTTTTTATTATCAGATTTGGATTCATCGCAGCAAAATATATATAACATGATATGTTAGGTCATCAGTTCAGAATTTCTTTTTTGTGTGTACCGGTGCAATATGGACGTCCTTAAGACGTCCATGGCGGTACGTCCTTGGGAAGTCAAAGAATGTACGTCTTTAGCACGGTCAATAAACGATACGGTTGCATCAATCAGCAGCTTTAGGACGAGAGAGACGCGGGGGGCGGGAAATCGAATGAAAGAGACAGACATATCTGATTTCCGTGCAGAAGACAGAGACAGAGATTCCGGTAGGGTCTAGAGCCTACGTCACCTGTACACACTACAAGCATCTTTGTCTCTGTCTTTTGCACGGAAATCAGATATGTCTGTCTCTTTCATTCTATTTCCCTCCCCCCGCGTCTCTCTCGCCCAAAAGCTGCTGATTGAGACAACCGTCTGGTTTAATGACCGTGCGTCTTTAGTACGTCCTTATTACGCCCCCTGTCATTTTCATCTTCTCTGGATTTGGAAAATAATACATTTTATATCCAAATGGATTATTCTTTGCGTGAAATAAGAATTTTCACGAATAAAAATGACCGAGTTCAGTTTTAAATATGAAACCTTAATTAAATATTAGTCCAAAATCCGGCAGTTTATTTGGGCAGGTATCGACCCCCCTTAATAAAATTAGATGAAAATGAAAGATTAATGATAACATAATAAATTACAGCCAAGTTACTGACTTGCTACTTTCAACTATACAGTCTTTAAGTACATAATAATAAAGCAGTTCAGTGCGCTTTACTTCCAGTTAATATTAAGTTTTACTATCCATTTCTTTCTGGAAATTTATCTGTTAATACCTTTTTTAATTTGCCCTATGGTGAAAGGAGTTCAGGTCAAAGTTTTATTTTTTGAAGTTGACCAGAGTCCGCTCCGTCCTGTCATTCAACTGTCTGACAGTATTCGGACACAGGTGTCTGAGATATATTGTAATATATAATAATAATAAAGTTTGATTGTGTTGTATTTTACTGCGTTGAGTTACAAATCAAGAGGTTGGCGGTTCGATCCCTACTCACACCGGTTTTTTTTTCGTTAAAATAATTGCGAAAAAGTTTTAGTTGGTTTTTTATAAAGTTAATTGCTTATAAAACCGATATATCCCATTAAGATCTTTTTGAAACTTGAAGGTCTTTCTTAGGTCTAGAACGGACGTTCTGGGACAGATGATTTGGTAACATTAGGCGTCCCTCTTACGTCCTACGAACATTTTGGGACCGAATTTGGACGTCCCTAGGACATACGAATGTCTTAAGCAAACTTCCGTGGGACATCTTCAGTACGTATTTGTGCTATCTGGGAAGCGATTCTGTGAAAACACAAAGCACAAAGTATCCGTCAAACGTAAATAAAAAACGTCAAAATTAAATAGTGACGTCACATCCATTTTCCCGCGCGGGTAAAATTTCACTCTTTCAAATTCAATTTTTTACCAAATTCAACTTATTTCAATGAAATTAATAATCAAATGGTTGTTTTAATCAAAATAGAATCTTTTTTTATTGATACTAAAATGTGTGCGTGTCCCCTATTGTCAATTCCCAATCCGAAAACATGGAAAAAAGTAAGTGTGTGTTCAGTGAAAAACTTAAGAAAGAACACACATTTCTACTACCTGATACCGGTACTTTAAAGAACCGTCTTAAGTATAATATTTGCAAAGGTGAATCTTTAGTCTCATATTGAGGCAATGATGATGTAGACGTAGAGGAACATTTGCTTACTGAAAAACACAAAAGAGCTATCAATATCACAGCATTTTTTAAACGTGAAGAACTATCAGATTTGGACTTGAAATAAACAACACAGTGAAAAGATTACAAACTAAGAATATCATTGCTGTGGTATGAATGATATTCTTAGCACCTGAAGAAAATATGAGACAGGCTGAAGAAATTTAAAAATGGATTGAATTTGCATTTTGTTTACCAGATACATCTGCCCCTGTCGAGTACGTGTTTCTTTGACAAATAATATTTAGTCACCAGAAAGAGAAAGTCTTCTAGTAAGCAATGTAAAACAATCACCTTTGATTAGAATGAACTATGAAAAAATTAAATGTAAAATACCCTTTTTTAAAGAAGGTATTATCATCAGAAAAATACCAATAGATTCAGAAAAAACTGAGGAAGATTAATTACCACATGATACGAACCTGGTCCAAGCGGAATTAGCACCGAATCAGTAAAAATAAATTTATAGTTTATTTCAGTATCCATGTTTTTATTTTACTTGTTTCAATGTTAATTTTATATCTGTTTTTTTTTTAATAAAAAGTATTATTGAGTGATTATTAATGGTATTTTATTATGATTATTATCAAAGTGTCCTGGGTTCTGCAAAAATAACAATGGCTGTTAGTCAAATCAGAAATATTTAATGTCTATCGGCTTCAAGACAACTATAGCGTTAGGTGCTTCTCTTTTTTCAATTCACTTTATGTGTAATAGCTGCTCACTAGCAAGACTTCTGATTAATAATATTTATATTGTAACCGCAGGCCTTAAGAAATTAATAAACAACTCGTATCTTTGTTCATACTTAAGGCACTTCAAGTTCTTTTGTGAAATAGTAATATTATATAAATCAAAATACTTATTTCAGCTATGATAGTTTCAAATTAATAAATTATTGTCGAAAAAGAACATCAAAGAGTAATAACATAAACGATTTTACATAGTAACGAGCTATCGATGAGGTTGTTCCACGTTTACCGTTGGCATTATCTGCAAACGAGTTGCCTATAAAATTTAAATCCACACTTAGCGCTATTACCACACCGCAGTTTTGTTCCCAAAATAATTTTTTGATATCTGTTTCTTTGGAGCACTTACGTTAATGTAAATACATGGAAAAGAATGTTGAACATTTGCATTAAATATTATAATTCTTGCGTGCGATAAGATTCTTAAAATGGTGAGTGTTGCTTTTAAGAATATGATTTGGAAAAAGTTTACAGGTACAGTACCGGATGGTACAATTGCAGATATGTTATGTCAACTAAGTTTATCCCGAGTTGCTCGGGTGACTTGAATTCAATTAAGCAGGAAAATGGCGAAAATTGTAAAAAGATTGTACTAACTAAGGTTTCTATACGTCGATGGAAGACATAATACTGTGACGTGCTTACACCCTTTTTGTAAACACCCTGTATCGTGGGTTCGGAAATTATAACAACCAGGGTAACACTAAACACTAATTTATTAACTTACTAATTACATTACAACAATAATTACTTGGCTCATAATACACTGTGTACTACAATTCAGTTATTCAGTCACTTTATCACTGTGTTTACTCTCTGACCATTTCAACTGACAATTAGTACTGCACTAACTTCTTCCCTTTTGGTTTACTCCATGCCTTATATACCTACAGATGACAGATCTCGAAGTTTCTGTGATGATGTCACATTCTCCAGATGGTTCCAGAACAGATATGTCATCACTCTAGACCTTCTAGTATGTTCTTTCTCTGGTAGGTGCAAATCTCTATATTTAGGCAGACATCCAATCAATTAATCGAATTCTGTGTTGCCTACATTCTAGGGGTTGAAATACATTACACTGCCCCCTCCTTAAGCCTGAACGTCCCGGTCAGGCAATTCAGCTTCTTTCGCCAGTCTATCCAAATGTACGATCTTCATCTTGGACTTTTTGGTTCGTTGAATCCGATAGACGACATCATTAATTCGGGTGATGACTAAATACGGTCCTTCCCAAGGTGGTTGAAGCTTCGGGGACTTCCATTCTTTCCGCTGTGGGTTGTACAGCCAGACCCGATCTCCCACCTTGAATCCTCCTGTACTGGCATTCCGATCATAACGAGCCTTCATTCGGTTACCAGCCTTGGTCATTTGCTCTTGGTCATTCTTCGGCTTTCTCGACTTTCATTCGCATGGTCGCTTCCGGAAAGGGGTTTTCCATTGGCAGCACAATTCTTGCATTTGCGACACCAAGCCTCCACATCCTGGCGACTATTGACCTAATAGAATCGTTCTCGTACTTTACTCAATGTCTTGTTTACGCCGAAGTGTTCGCCGGACGTTTCACTATGCGCTTCCTGGAGTACTTCTGCTACACGACACCTGGGAATCACTAGACGCATGGCAACCTGCATCCCATCCGGGCTTTCCCATGCTCTCCTCAACAGCCCATCTAAGACTCTCAGTGAATCCCATTGCGACCACAAAGCCTTCACTCCTACTCCTTGGTTTGAAACATCCTTCCAGTCTGGTCGGGTTCCTTTTTCCTTTGCTCGCAATATGGTCCAATTTCTGTATCGTTCAGTTGCTCTTGTCTTAAAACTTCCTTTGTCCAATTCTCTGGAATTTCTTTACTTCCATTTACACGTCCTGGTAATGGTAGACTACTCGAGATTCTTCGAAGCTGGCAAACCTTTATTTCTCTGGGCGCATTTTTTTCTTCAGCCAGCACCGCCTCAGTGGCCTTCACTCTCTCAGGGCTCCACTGTCGACAATCTCTCTTAATATGCCCAATTTGCCGCACTGATAGCATCGGATACGTCCGTTTGGTTTCGCTTCACCTTGTTGTTTGCCTTGTCTCCCCAGGTAATCCAATTTGGCCAATACTTTACTTAGCATTTCATGCATGTCCATGTCAGGGTTCTTCTTGTCTGAATGTGTTTTTTCTACTGTCACAGCATGCACTTCTGACCGTGGGGTGTCATTATAGGCAGCCTCTACTTCAAGGGCACGGACCAGAGTTTCGCTGCTACTTTGGTGCCGCGATAATCTTAGTACTCGCCTGACTTCCTCGTCTCTTATGCCATCCAAAAAGGCCCCGGCAGCTAATTGTTCTTGGAATTCCCTTGGAGCACTCGGATATGCCAGGTGTGCCAGTCTCTCTATGGCAGCCTCGAATTCTTGTAAACTTTCTCCAGCCTTTTGTGTCCGTGATTTTAGCTGGGCCTGGTATACTTGGGCGAGATGTTGGTCGCCATATCTCAAGTCCTATGCAGCTTCTAAAATTTTGAAGTCTCTTTGTTTCTCCACTGGGATGGTCTGAAGCAACTCTGAGGCTTGGCCCCTTAGCGCCAGAACTAATGCCATAGCCTTTTCCTCGTTATCCCAGTTATTTGCACTTGCAGCCGCCTCAAATTATCTCTTGTAGGTTGTCCATGAGCTTAGGCCGTCAAAGGAGGGAGGTTTTAACCGAGGACCTGACGATGTTACTAGCTGGCCTTCTTTCTCAACCAATTGTCGCTTAAGTCGCTCTACTTCTCCTTCGACCTCACTCATCTTTCTTTTGATTTGACTGACTTCAGCCTTTATATCCTCCTTGATTTTGTTAATGATTGAATTCATAGCATCATGCTGGATTTTCATTTGTTCGTTCAGGATTTTCCTCAGTTCTTCCTGGCGTCTTTCTTGTTCCTCTTTCTCCTCTTGACGTCTTCTTTCTTGCTGTTCTTTTTCTTTTTGACGTCTTCTTTCTTGCTCTTCATTTTCTTTTTGACGTCTTCTTCATTGCTCTTCTTTTTCTTTTTGACGTCTTCTTTCTTGTTCTTCTTTTTCTTTTTGACGACGCTTTTCTTCTTCTTGCCGTCTTCTTTCGTGTTCTTTTTCTTCTCGACGCCGCTTCTCTTCCTCTTGACGTTGTCTTTCTTGTCGCTCTTTCTCTTCTTTTTCTTCTTGATGTCTTCTCTCTTGTTCTTCTTTTTCTTTTAGACGAAGCTTCTCTTCCTCTTGTCGTCTTTTTTCTTGCTCTTCTTGACGACGCTTTTTTTCCTCGTGTCGTCTTCTTTCTTGCTTTTCTCTTTCTTCTTGACGACGCTTTTTTTCCTCTTGTCGTCTTCTTTCTTGCTCTTCTCTTTCTTCTTGACGCCGCTTTTCTTCCTCTTGTCGTTTTCTTTCATACTATTCTTTTTCTTCTTGACGCCGTTTTTCTTCCTTTTGTCGTTTTCTTTCATACTCTTCTTTTTGACACCAATTGTAACGTGCTTACACCCTTTTTGTAAACACCCTGTATCGTGGGTTCGGAAATTATAACAACCAGGGTAACACTAAACACTAATTTATTAACTTACTAATTACATTACAACAATAATTACTTGACTCATAATACACTGTGTACTACAATTCAGTTATTCAGTCACTTTATCACTGTGTTTACTCTCTGACCATTTCAACTGACAATTAGTACTGCACTAACTTCTTCCCTTTTGGTTTACTCCATGCCTTATATACCTACAGATGACAGATCTCGAAGTTTCTGTGATGGTGTCACATTCTCCAGATATGTCATCACTCTAGACCTTCTAATATGTTCTTTCTCTGGTAGGTGCAAATCTCTATATTTAGGCAGACATCCAATCAATTAATCGAATTCTGTGTTGCCTACATTCTAGGGGTTGAAATACATTACAATACTATTATTATCATCTTGTTGAGAGAAATACGAGTGTATAATTACAGCAAATTCTATCAAAGACGCCCGTCTTTAATTTTATATCTGCTCTATTTCTACAAACGATGGAATTTATGTTATATACAAAGGTTAAAAAATATATATATTTTTTTTTTAAATCGAACCGTCTTCAAAAAAATGTCTCAGTCTTTGATGAAATACTTTTGATGAAATACGTCATTTCGTGAAAAGCCTAGGTAGTACATGAACTGCCGGCATATCATGTCAATTCTTGAGGTTGCACAATCTGCACAATTTCGTGAAACGCCGTGGTCGTCTCGGCACATGATATTTAAAGTTGTTCTACACGATTTGCCGCAAATTAGTTGTTGACTGTTCATGAAGTGACTGATATCCGGCAGATTGTGTTGCGTTGGGTGTTTGAGGATAGGTTGGTAGCCGTTTCGGTCGATTTATTTGCCCGGAAGCCATGTTGAGCCGTTTGTTTTATTTATTTTGGAAATTAAGAGTGAAAAAAAACTTATTTAGTGATCATTACAAAGACTTTGTAGTTTGTGCCGATGCTTGAAACTTTCCATCCTTGGATACTTGTTTCGGTCTGTAATAGTTGTGAATGACTTGCTCTGAGGCTAATAGCGTTGGTTTTGATTTAAATTTATTTATTAGGGTTATAGTATTAGTTTTTAGTGTTGTTAGTTTACATGTATTCGTTTTGGCTACAATGTTTTGGGTTAGTATTAAATTAGAGTGTGCTGTGCACATGTGTATGGCTCTTTTGTTTAGTATTTGTTGCGTGGTTGGCTCTTTTACGCATTGATCTTTTGTTTTTTCATGATGTTATGAGTATAGTTTTTTTTGGTATATATTTTTTTTAGCATTTTGTTTTTTTTTATTTTTCTTTTTGTTTGGTTTTTTGTTTTTTAGGTATTTTATGTTTTTTTTGTTTTTTTTATTTTTTTATTTTTTCAAATCATAGTTTTACAATATTAGGCTGTGAATATATAATTGAGGGAAGGGTGTTTGGGAGCTGTGGCGAATTTGGATGTTAGGGGGTTGGAGAATATGGGATTTTGGGAGAAGACTAGGGAGTTAACGAAGTTAGGTAGGAGTTTGTTGAGGACGAAGTTGGAGATAGTGGGGGTGCCTGATATATCGTGGAGGAGCTGAGTGGGGGTGTAGCGGGGGAGATTATTTGCGAGGCGTAGGATTTTATTTTGGGCTGTCTGAATCTGTTTTTGGTATGTGGGGGAGGTGATGGGATACCATATAGGGGAGGCGTAGGTAAGTATGGGGCGTAAGTATGATTTGTATATGGTGTTAGCTGTATTTGGTGGGGAGGTTTTTAGGATGGGGAATAATCGGGAGATCCTTTGCCAGAATTTTCCAAGTACTGTTTTTATATGGGGTTTAAAAGTAAAATTGCGGTCTAATATTACCCCTAGGTATTCTATTTTATCATGCCAATCTAAAGGTGGGCCTTGTACTTGAATTTTAGTTGTAATTTTAGTTTTACGCTTAGTAAAGTAGATAGGTTGAGTTTTTTGCATGTTAGTGGATAACCCCCAATTATTGTAGTATTCTGTGGTTTCATTGATCTGCATTTCCAGGAGTCTGGTCAATATGTCCGCCCGTTTTGAGGTGGACAGGATGGCTGTGTCATCTGCGAACAGGCAGATGGTTATTCTGTAGTCCTTTGGGAGGGGGATGTCATTCGTGTATACATTATACAGGATTGGACCAGATGACCCTTGGGGGATGCCTCCTGATTAACTGCTACTCGAAATTGGCGGTCTGAAATATATGACTCGATCATTTTTATGATATGATTGGAAAAACCCGCGATGTGGAGTTTATACAGCAGTCCGGGGTGCCAAACTTTGTCGAAGGCTTTCTCGAGGTCTAAGGCGACAAATCCTGTTAATAGACCTCGGTTGGTGGGAGGCAGCTAGTTTCTCTATTGAACTGAGCCTAAATTCCCTAACCTCAGAAGCAATTGATTCTGAGTTTCAGGGTGATATTTCTTTTATCGTGGTATCTTTTACGTAACCGGTTTTTAGTCTGTATTAGGTCCATTAGCTGCTGTGGAAGTTTGGGTTTATGTGGCTTAGATGGAATATAACGTATACTTTGTCGGAGGGCGTCTTGTATTTGTGTGGTCAGTTGGTCTACTTCTCGGTCAATTTCAGGTATTGTGTCGCATGGGGGGTTGGTGAGGATGGTTTGGTTAAGTGATGGTGGTAGGCCGACCAATCGTAGTCACCCCCTTAATTAAACTTTCAACTGTTTTTTTATTTGTTTCTGTAGCATGAAAAACAAAGAAGTTATGACCGAAGCAATGTGCGTCTACACATTTTTTTAATCACAACGTCGCCATTTTGTTACCGTAATTAGCCAGTAATTAAAAAAAAGGAATTTCAAACACTGTTTCTCATTAATGTATAGCATGATGTAGATGCTCAATTTTTTTGGTTTGTATACAGAACTTGCTTT
Source organism: Rutpela maculata (assembly GCA_936432065.2). Lineage (NCBI taxonomy): Eukaryota > Metazoa > Arthropoda > Insecta > Coleoptera > Cerambycidae > Rutpela > Rutpela maculata. The sequence goes on from OW386286.2 coordinate 63,211,411, forward strand.
AGAAAAAAAATACAGTTTAAACTATAAAAGTATTTTCGATAAAACGTATTCTTTTTCCTTTTCCAAATATCTCAATAAATATTAGTTTTATTGAAAAATGGATAGAGACCAAAAATAAAGCTCATAAACTGATAGTGAATTTCGCTTGTTTATTTATTTACATAGATTTAATAGTTTCGGAGATACGAAAGTTTACAAATAGCGTCCGGACGTTTATAAGACGAAAAATGCAGTTTAAATGTTAAATATCTCAGAAATTGTGACACCTACGTCACGCATGCTAAGAAATGAAATTAAAGACAGTTAATTGCGCTTTCAAATTATTTTTTACTCGTTCCTGTAGCATAAGAAATAAAGAAGTTATGGCGGAAAAATATGCGTATTTATATTTTTTTATATAAAAAAGGTCGCCATTTTGTTACTCCAATTAGCTAGTAATTTAAAAAAATTATCTCAAATACAGTTTTTCGTTAAGATGTAGCATTACCTAGATGCTCAAATTTTTTTGCTCATTTGAAGCACTTGCTTTAGAAAAAAATGCATTTTAAACTTTAAAGGTAATTTCGAAACACGGATACCAAAAAATATAAACTTAAATATCTCCGAAATTATTAATCCTACATCAATAAACAAAAAATATAATCAATTCCCAGTTTGTACTTTCTGTAATTGGTCTGTAACATTTTTTCGATAAAGTAATACTTTTCGAGATACTTGACGAAAGCCGTTTGGACATACTTTTTTTTTAAGCAAAAATCGCAATTTTGAAGTCGTTATAACTTAAAAACTATCAATTTATGTGAAAAGTTGCATAGAACCTTTTCTTCTTAAAATTTGATTCTATTTCAGCTCCAATAAATATATATATTTTTTATGTGCCACCCCCTGAGAGGGGGTGGCATCCACCCTCTATAAGTTAGCAAGCCCCCTCATAATATAGAAACATTTCTGTGAAGCATTTAGTATTATACTGCCAAAAATGAACGAAATCCGTTCAATATGACATTATTCCGAATTTAAAACCTCTAGTTACTGTATTATGACTCTTACAATTAATTATTTTTTATTTATTTGCTTTCATCATGACTAGAAAATATTTAGGTATTATGCAAATCACAACTCACACATTTTTTTCTTTAATATGAAATTACCTACTTTCTGTATATTGGTGCCTCAACCTGGTGGATACAGGGTGATTCATAAGGAATGGGTAATATTTTACCTAGAGATTTTATAGCGGAAGTAAGATTTAACTATAAAAAATTTCAGTGACTTCTATAAAATATCGGAACATCTGCGTTGTGTAGAAGAGAGAAGGAACTAGACTATGTTCGACGATGTGCTTGAAAACCACCCCCACGGGGTAGGATGCTGGAAAAACAGAGAGAAACTAACCGGATTTACATTTTTATGGATGCTATGATTGGCAAAAATCGTGTTGCACACTTAGAGTTTGAAACTCATGTCCTATAAATGTTATTAAGTAACACCCCCAGAAAGGATGTAAACTACCGTAATTCAAAATGTAACGAAAAAGCTATACTGTTGCTTATTCGTTTCATTTCCATAGGTTTTTTTTATATATAGGGGTGGCGTCTCTCAACCCCGTGGGGGTGGTTTTCAAGCACAGTGTCGAACATAGTCTAGTTTCTTCTCTCTTCCGCACAATGCAGGTGTTTCGAATTTTAATAGAAGTCACTGTAACTTTTTATAGTCAAATCTTACATAGTGGGTAGTTTTCACACCCTCTGAGGGTTGACACTGTATAATTTTGATGGTACGTAAGTTTCTAGTTCTATTTTAGAGTACTACGTAATTTCAGCCAATCATAGCATTCATGAAAATAGAAATCTCGTTGCATTTTACATTTTTTCTTGTTTTTCTCATGTCCTTTAAACTTGGGGGTGGTTGTTCACAACTATGTAGGGGCAGTTTATGAAGATTAGGTTGGACCTGATGCAGTTTCTTATCACTTTAATAAAAATTAGACATTTTGAGCTTTTCAGCAGTCATTGCTGTTTTGGGTCGATTTATTTATATATGAGGGCTAGTTTTCGCCCCTTCCTGGGGGTCTGTTTCATATCTATTTTATGTACGCTGCTGTCTAACCTTAATTTGTACAATTCGATTTATTAAGATGTAACAACTATTTTGTAGCTTAATATTATTTTTACCCCATTTCAGAGGTGTTTATTGGCTCTAGCTAATGATTTTAGGGGTGTACAATTTTTTTGATCCCGGATTCGGAAATACATACGAACCGAAAATACATAGATATACATGAGTCTGCTTTGCTGCTTTGAACTTTTTTTTTTGTGGGGCTGTGTTATTGGAGAACCAATCAAAACAACTACTCTTCTAGTTAATATTAGTATATTAGCGTGACCATATAATATTGAGGCACCAATATACAGAAGGTAGGTAATTTTATATTAAAGAAAAAAGTGTGTAAGTTGTGATTTGCTTAATACATAAATAATATTTTCTAATCATGATGAAAGCAAGTGAATAAAAAAAAAATTATTGGAAAAATAAATCAAGAATAGGCTTGTGAATAATGAATGAATGTTTCTAAACTCTACTTAGGAGAACTAACAAGTTCGAAAAAACTTGTACAACTTTTTAAGTATTTTCAATATAATTTTTTTTGCATTAAAATGCTAGGAACTCTATCATGTAATTCAATACTTCGTCAGTATTAGCTAGAGAAGTAGTTATTTTGATTGGTTCTCCAATAATGAGTGTTTAAAAGTGTTTATCTAATTAGTATATTAGTGTGCAGTGACCAGATTGAAGCAACAATATGCAGAAAGTCGGTAATTTCGTATTAAGGAAAAAGTGTGTATGTAAGTTGTGATTTGCATAATCCTAAATCATATTTTCTAAACTTGACTGATTGATATCACTTCTTTTTCTATGATTATCCGTTCTCTCAACGCCGAAATTTAGTATTTTTAATGTCTTATGGGGATATATATTGCCATTCGACAACATCTGACTTCGGTAATTACAACAATAGTAAATATTAATATCTAAAATAATTTTAGTGCAATATCTACATGGAACGATTAAACTGTATGGCAACAAAACTGGTAAGTAAGACATCCAACGCCATTATACAACTCGTTTTCACAGTATACGTCGTATATCATACAAAGTATAGTAGGTACATATTTTTTTGTAACGAGGTATAATGTTTGCGTTCGTTGAAGCCATCATAAAACTGAATTGAGATAACTGTAGTACCGCCATCTGAAAAGTACTTGATATTTAGGACGTATATACTGTAACACTCGTTTGTTGTGTGTAGGTATCCACTTAAAATGCATTTAAAAGTAATAATTATAAAAATAATTATTTTAAAAAGAGGTCATCTAATTCACGACAATAAAAAAACTGGGACAGAAATAGCTGAAGTTGTTTATCGGACAGAAAATTGTATCTAACGGAGGCGGGCGTAGCGCTGACTTTAAAGGTGAATATTTTAAGCGATTTTTGGTTACCGGAATATCATTAAATAAAATACACCGAAATATAGTAAGGAGTCTCTAAGGCCTGTCTTTGGTCCGCTACAGTGTTTAACAAAAATTCTTGAAAGTGAGTTTTTTGGATTTCATGAATAAAAATAAGTCATTATCAGGTGAAACGGAAAATTTCCAAGCCCCCTTCTTTAATTAGCGCAGGCAAATGAACTACTAGTTATTAAAACTGAAAGAAGTGACATCTAAATAAATGGAGGTAGTAAAATACATAGGACGCATGGAAAAATGTCAAGAAAAGAACAGAAATGTTACCCGCCCCCCCTGCATACCCTCTATCCCTCCAAAACAAATTTAAAATGGCGTTACCAGAATTATAACAAATAACTAAAACCGCATTCAGAAATTCTAGGTTGATAAAGTACGCCGGGATATTTTATTATACAGTAATATAATCACCCCCCCTACCCTCTTCTTGATTCCCTCCATTTTTTTTCCTTATGGGTTGCGGTGCCAGAAACCCCGCCGTACTGAAGCTTAAGCTTATTTTACCCCATAGACTCGTTATTCCATTAATCCTGTTCCTCTCCAAAAGGAGACTGTACAGTCAATAGAAGCTCTGGATATGTCTTCCGGGGTCACGGTTGGTCCTCCGAAGTATGAAAACCTTCCAGCCACCAAGGCTGGGCATTCACATAATATGTGGTGAGGAGTTTCCTCATTCTCACCACACATTCTGCATTCTGGATTATCTTTCACATCTATGTTGGTTAGGTGCCTATTCAGTGTACAGTGTTCTGTTAGGATTCCCACTGCACAGCTCAGCTGTTTTCTGCTTAGCTTTAGCAATTCGTTAGTCTTTGTCTTGGATGGCCCACAAGTGAGGAACATACGTGACTGTCTCATCCCCGGCGCCCCGGTTCTCTTTCAAAATCCCCTCTCGACCAATAACTTCTTGTAAATCAAACTTTTTATTTAAATCACAACTTCCTCTCCACCCTATCTTTCCGAAAGCAGGCAGACCATCGGAAGAATACTGTCATTGGCTCGAACGGGTTTTTTCATTAAGTCTTTTCCCGTATCAATAATCCAATTTTTAAAACTGTGCGCGTGTGCTGTGCAAACTAAAACATTAGTGTAATTTTTAAGTGTTTTTAAAACTCATTCTAGTTATAGTTCGCCAAATTGTTAGATTTAAGTTTTTTGTTCCAAAGAACAGGAGTTCTAACCTTATAATTCTTCATTTATTGTTTAAGCCGGAGTTAAACCCGTTTCACCCATCTACCACGACGTTGCACGCCGTGGTGGTGTGGTCGGCTCTGAATCGGGACTTGACTCAGGCGCACTTTTGTACTATTAATTGCAATAAAACATTTTTGAATTGAATTGAATTGGTCCAATACAAGTTATGTTTCTGACTCAATAATTCTTTTACCATTGCTCTTGCGGTATTGCATGTTATCCCACAGGATAACTCGGGTCCCATCAGGAACCAGGGACCAAGGCTGTTTTTACGCCTTCTTTAGCCAGCTTATCTGCTTTTCGTTGCCTTCATTGTCCTGGTGTCCTCGCGTCCATTCCAGTTGTATACTGTTATGATCCGCCAGTTTCGCCAGGGATTCAAGGCCGTTCTTTACCATTTTGGAATGTATCTCTCTACTGCATTCAGAGCTTCGAGAGCTGCTTGACTGTCAGCGATGACGCGGATTCTTTTGTCAGTATATGAACTTCGTATCATTTCTTGTGCACAGATTTCTATAGCTGTGACTTCTGCTTGGAACACCGTTGCGGTGCTGCCCAGGTTCAGACTAATATCTGTCCCTGGTTGGTCCCCCGTCTCCAGTACTTCTTGACGTTTTTGATCCATCAGTATACCATATTGCATAATTTGGATGTATTCGCAGTTCGCTCCTTCCTCTTCCCTATCGGGTATGTATACCTTGAAGGTCTTTATGAAGTTGTAACTTGTGCTCATTCTATCTGACTGCATATCCAGTAATCGACTTTTTCCTATTTGTTGGGATATTTCGGTATGGTGTGCCACCCCCTTGCATGCACAAGCAATGAGAATATTATTTCAAATGAATGTATCTAAATGAAGTAAAATTGTGTATCAGGTTGGCAGGATTCATAATAGTTCAGTTCACACTTTATAATTTTCAAAAAACAGTCGGATTGTGTCATATACCTATTAGGAAATAGTAATGTTCACCACCATTATTTTTGAATTTCGCGCGAAATCTGAAAACTTAAAAATTTGCCAATCTACCTTGTGATCGTCTATAACCTACTTTGTGTTTTGTTTGTTTCCTGTTCTTAAATACACTGGTGAGAGCATAGCGGCGAAGAAAGACAGGTAACTTAAACTAACCAATATCATAACCAAATATATTGCAATATTAATAAACAATATTAATAAAAAACAGTGCTAGATGCTGCAACAAAATTTATAATATATATTACGGATGGGATAAAAAAAGTTACTACAATATTTAATATGTATGTTTATAACGTGCCGACAACTACCGGAAAATCTCACACTTCACAGACAATACCGAAGAGATATTAATGAAGCAGTACCCCTGGTGTAGGTACTGTCGTGCGCAAAAAAATGGGACAAGTCTTATAACGTATTTTTGCTAAAATCTAGTTGTGTATATCTAACTTTAATTTTTATGATACTGTCAGTTATTTGTCAAAATTCATTGCAAGTGTGCAAATAGAGACAAATTTACATTAGAAAAAAATAGTTGTCCTATTTCTTTTTGCTCACGACAGTACCTGTGAATCTGGGTACGGTCAAGCAGGCTAAACTACAGAATAAAGGTATGAACGAGGGTCCGGAAGCAACCACTACTACATCCTTTCATGGGTGAAAATATTAGTAACAATCATCAAGTCCCTGTCCTTCTTTCAGGCAGTTCAGAGTACATAATTAAAAGGGTAGGTAATGCTTCCATAAGCATTACCATCCAAAGGATTCAAGTACTTTCCCTCATGTCCATTGTCTCATTTATAAACCGCAACAACTTAAGAGGGAGCAACGCGATCAAATCAGAGAGGAGTGGGCGGAAATGAGCCAATAAAGTACAGAGAGCAGTTGTGTTGGTTGTCTAGTTTTGACGTCCGTACTTTCTTTACTATTGCTCTACCTACTTACAATCAAGAACACATCGAGACCAAGTTTCAAACACATGAAATGAGTGCGCATCGGTTATAAATGTAATTATTTTTGCAATCATTTTTAATTATATCGAAGTGACTCCATCTACTAAAACAGCATTGTAAAAAAAAATTCCAGCAAAAAGCATTTTTCAACGAACTGGCTCATGTTATTAAACTGATCAAAAGATATTCTTGTAAATAAATGAATACCACACTTCTATTGAAGAACATTTTTAGCTAAAACTTGTTTATTAACAAAAGTGAAGAGAGATCTTCCTAATAAACAAGTTTTGGCTAAAAATGTTCTTCAACAGAAGTGTAGTATTCATTTGCTTACAAGAATATCTTTTTTTTTTCAGTTTAATAACGCCAGCCGTTTGGCTTAAACTACTTTTTCCCAGTCAAGATTTTTAGTACAGTGCTTTTTAATGTAACCAACATAACCTTAAATTTTAATTTTTTCAAGTTTATTCTCATTTTTAATGTTTGTATACGCATTTTTAGCTTGAAGCCGTACTGGCTCCAAGCAAATATTTAAAAATTCACGTAAATAATTTTTCAATATTGTTCATTAATAAAAATACACTGCTAAATCGAGTCCTATTACTTATCACAAATAATTCCTTACATAAGTACAAATACTCTACTTAGCGAAGATCATATGGGCTTGATAAGGCTATAATGAAACCGTAGTAAAACCTTTTGGATTTAAAAGAGTCTCCGCTAAGACGAATCCTCTTAAGAATTTTATACTTATCCTACTAATTGTCGTTTCCTGCCAATAATTTTCACACACCTCCAGTGCTGCTGCAACGAATATTTATGTCATACCAACTTTTAGCTAAAATTTGTATCCAAAGGTTTGTAGAGCACAAACCCTATACAAACCTTGTGCTCAAAAGGTGTCTTTAAAACTGAATTGGCCGAGCTTAATAAACCTAATAATATTCAAAAACAACAAATATAAAAACAAACATTTTTATAACATAACACAGGTCTACGAATAAATGTTGTTGGGCAGCTGAGGGTCATTTTCGTATGTAATATCACTAGTGCTTAAAATTTTATCGAAAATTTTTTCGAAAGCGTGTTGCCTGGTAATATAACGAGTGCAAATTGGCAGTTTATTATCTGATTAAATCCCGACCGCTTTAGCGGGAGGGATTTAATCTTTGATAATAAACTGCCAATTTGCACGAGTTATATTAACTAAGGGCGACTTAGCTTGAGAAAAAATTTTTAGATAAAATTTAAAGCACGAGTGGTATTTGAGGAGAATATTTCACGAATAAATAATTCATTAAGTACATCTTCAATATTATGTTTTCTCATTAACTGCCTTCAGACGTTTTCTTGTCACTTTTTGGAGTTTACTGACCTTTATTTTCAATTTCATCATTAATTTGATATACAGAAATATTTCCAAACCGACTCATATTGTCAAAACAGCAAATCTGAAACAAACGCAGTAGAAACAACGGAGATTCGCTATATTTTAAAATAATCTAGTGACGTTTCCATGGCAACTAGTAAATAAAACGAGTTGAAACCTTAGATATTATAATATATAGACTGGCTTAACACCTTTCAGGCGTTTCTGAGGTGCAATACGACGAGGAACGATAGAGAGAGCACTACTTTAGTACTGATGTCTCGCCCAAATAAAATATACACCCATGGTTCCGAGATTGACATAGAGAGCGCCATCTAGCGCTACAAGTTATATTCCATAATAAATAAATGTTCATCGACTCATATTTACGTATTTAATCCTCACTTTTAACTTACGAAGTTTATGAATTATGTTGAGGTTTGCTTTGTTAAGCAAAGAGAATTTTAAATACAACAAATTATAATGTTTGATGCACAGCTTTGGTTCAACGAGTTACTTTTTGGTAGATTACCATAATATGTAAGTACTATACATTTTTAGTTTGTTCCAGAGCGAATGTGTACTTGACATTTATAATAAATGATTTGCTTACCTTTGTAACTACGTTATTGAGCTATTGAAAGCTGTGCTTGACTTGTTCCTGTATTATGAGCTAGGTATATTAAGTACAATCTTTGTGTGTAATTGTTACCTGATTTAACACTAGGAAAACTGAAATAGTTACAGATAGGCAAAAGTTACAGCCTATATATTTCAGACAAGATTCACTTTGGAATTGAGGTGTGTTTTTGTTTGCTACTACATAATACAATATTACAATTTACAAGGTAAGTACGTTAACAATTAATAATAAGCTAGAGAAGATATTTATAGATAAAACTTAAAAGCTCGAGTTGCCCTATTTGCCAAAAATATTTCACGACAAAAACGTCAAAAAATTTTCGCATATTTGCCGCTGCAGCGACCTAAAAAATTAGAGCGATAAATTTTGCATGTTGGTCCTGTCAAAAGCCGATCTAGCTTGAATTACCACTAATAATGACGTTTGATTGGTGCGATGTTTTGAAAAAACGGGCTCTCATTGGCTATAGCGTTAATGAGTGAAATAATCAAAGTAATTTTTCCCGCTGAATTCGAATCTTGCTTCAGAATTGGCCCATCACGTCAGGATTTCGAAATATTTGAGGTTAAGTACTTAAAAAATGGCTTTTTTGGCAACTTTTGAGTATAGAATTCAAAAATTTTTTCAGCTTATTTCTAATAAATACATCATGTAGTATCATCCTTCCTCTTTAAAATAAGCTTTCGAGTGGTCGCCTACGATGTTTGCTCGCAAAGTCATAGCCATTTTAAGACGACAAAAATTTGAAGCCATGATCCCCTTCAACCCGGTAATCTTAACCAATTCATTTGCCAGAGAGATTTTTTTTTGCTTTAAATCTTGATTCGTTTGGAGTCGATTTGTTAAGATTGTTGAGTTGTAGGGGACCATGGTTTCAAATTCATGTCACCTTTAAATGGGTATAACTTTGCGAGGAAACATCGTAGATGGCCATTCGAAAGCTTATTTTAAAGAGGAGGGATGGTACTAAATGATGTCTTTATTAGAAATAAGCTGAAAAAAATTTAGAATTTTATACATTACCTCAAAAATAGACAAAAAAGCCATTTTTTAAGCACATAACCTGAAATATTTCAAAATCCTAACGTGATGGGCCAATTCTGAGGTCAGATTCGGATTCAGCGGGAAAAGTTACTTCGGAGATGACCCCATCTGCCCAATAACAAAATCTCGCAGATCTGTGTAATTTTCATTGCGTTCTATTTTTGGAGGAGGGGAAGTTCATCTAGAGGTCCCATAAAGAACGGACGGGCTTTAAATAATGCTCCTAGCAATTTGTAAAAACCCGATTATGAGCTGATTCATTAGGACAAAATTACGCTTGTTACGTACAGTGAAAAATTCTACGTAAAGTGATACACATTAGCAACTTTATATTAGCATATTAACAACAGTTAAGTTATATAGCTAATATTTAATTAATACGGTGATTAAAATTGCTCAGTGTATAACAAATGAAAGGACAAGGAGCCTAAGAAATCCAACACAAACGACCTAGGTTGCAATAAATCATAGTGAATTGGCAACATATACAATAGGGAATACACAGATAAGTTTTAATTTTACCACATAACTCTATGCTAGTTCGGTTAGCTAATCAGCCTAAAGAATTAATTTGCCTAAGCGTATACACCTAAAGGGTTAGGTAACAATTTAAAAGCATGGCAGTAAGTACTTTTCTTCAAGTATATCTAAAAGAAATTTGTGCTAAACAGGGGCGTACTATTAGGGTACACCGCGACAAAACCGACTTACTTTCAGCACATTAACAGGAATACACACGGTATAAACTTTCCCAAGAAATAATAACTCCCCAGAAAGCACAAGAAGACTGGGTCAGAAGAAGAAGATTTGTAGAAGTATAAATACAAAAGAGGAGCATGAACACGACACAATGCGGATACGCACTTCACGAAAACCTACAGATATATACTTTACCAGAATCAGAAGATCCAGAAGAAAAGGAAGAAAAAGAAGAAGAAAATCTGTAAAAACAGAAACACAAAAAGAGGAGCATAAACATTCCATCTAGAAGTGTTTAAGTTTGTAAAGTAATATTACAGTTATAGTTATAAAAACAATATTTTAACCTTTTCATTTCATTAATTAATTACAAATGCCATTTAAAAAAGATTAAGTGAATTTTTTTCCATTTCGTGTACTTCGCTTAGACGCAAATATTTTCTGTTTTTAACTCAACAGGTTGTCTGTTTCACACTCATCACATAGAGAACTATAGAGCCAGACAAGCTCTACATTTTATTTTTTTCAAATAAACAAATATATCAAAACGGCAGCATCGCACAGCTTTGCCTTTTAACAATCCTTTTAATATGACCACTCTTTTTTATTTTAGTCCACCTTTCCAGAAAAGACATAATTAAAAGACGTGGAATGATTCTAATACATTTTTATAATGAATTGAGTTTTTGGAAAGTGTTTTATGGAATTGGAATTTGCCTTTTATACGCCTTGTCGAGGATGTTTTAGAAGACTAGTTTTGTAATGGCCTTTAATAAGTACTAATAGGCATTGAAAATGTCTATGTTTAAAGATAACCGTAAATGCATTTATTACATGTTAAAAACATAAAAAATAATTCAAAGTTTTTTAAATGTTAATGCAATTTAAGAAGCTAATAGAACCATTTAGCTTTATGGAAAGTTTCATGTATGCATAATAAACTCATTACAAATACAAATAATCCCAGCAGCAAATTATCTTTATAATTACAGAACTCCTTAAAACTTACCTTAAGTATACTTGAAGCCTAGAAGATCTTAATCACATCAGTAAACCAGAATACTATTTTATAACCTTGACAAAACTTTCTAGAAACCTTCTGAAGTCCAAGCGACTTTTAAATTGCCCTTCGGGAATATGTCTTCTCGTCGGAGATATAATTTTTTAAATAAGACGCTGACAATTTTACAGTATCGAGCACATCTGGAGCGTGCTGGGTAGAAGAGTACGATCTCTCCTGGTCATCAAAATATCCGATATGTAAGAGAACGGGTCGTTGCAGGCTGAGTACACAAATATAAAGATTAGTTCGTTCGTATTTGTGTGGGTCCTGGAATATTTTTATTAGAGTTATGGAGTGGGCATGAAACATTTAAACTGAATTTATTGAAATGTATTAAGAAAATTCCAGAACCAAACACCATTGTCCTATTCTAAAATCAACATTTTCATCCATTTACTTCTTTCTCTTTTTCTTTCATCTCTTATATATTTTCTCTTTTTTATTCTTGTTACTTATACGAAGGTATTTCACGAAGTATTTTAATAGTATATTACGTAATGAGTGTTGTAAGAAGCATATTACGCACGAATGGAAAAGTTACGCACGATGCCGCGTAGCGGCGAGTGCGTATTTCCATGAGTGCGTAATTGCTTTACAACTCGAGTTATGTACTATACTTTACCTATGATCATATTTATTTATTTAGTAAAATCTGGATTTAGTTTACCTCTCAACAATATTATTCAACAAATATTATGTCAGTTGTTTTGACAGCGTTTGAAAATTACGTAGGCGCATTTGTTTTTTTAAACCTCCCCACAGCGAACTAAGCCACCTATATTTGCATGTCCCGTGCGTTTTGTTTACCGTGCGATTTGTTTACAGTGCGATTTGTTTACAATATGTAAAATTCAACATACATAGATGGCAGGTAATGTGTTTTTTACTGTTTACAGTAGTGATCGTAGGTAAACAGGTTTAAACTACTAGATCGCACGTCCAGGAGTGTCTAAATTCACAAAATTTGGCCAATAACTAAGAGTCCATGCCCCCGACCACCTCACAGTGGTCCGAAATAAATAAAAAGTTGACAAAACTCAAGTATGTTCTACAGCTCGGTAGACATGCCACCACGTACGGGGGCAGCACAATGGGCCCGCCTATGCGGCCTGAGTGCACGTGAGCGCAAGCTTACCCCCCGCGAAACAATCCAGATCCGGACAGCTTTCAAATTCCAAGGGTACATTAGGGTATATCTTAGGTAACATTTTCCGGAGTATCAACCTTTTTGTTCGAGAAATCTACCTAACCCTCCAACATGAATAATTGTTAAACTACGATTTTACTTCACTTTGTTGACAGCTTCAACTGTGCTTCAAATATTTGTGCTTTTGGTTTGTAATTTTTACAAGAAAAACTGTAAAGCAAGTACTTTATTTACATATAGAATACTTCCAAACATTTTATTTTGAAGCACCTGATTTTATTATTTTTTATAAACGTAATTTCTTTGGCATTTTGTAACTTCTATTTGACCTAAAGAGAGTTTGCCATTAAAAGCCACGGAGATTTTCATTCTAAAATATACTCTAAATATCCCTCTATGCCGCGGTTAAATGTATTTTGGCTCGAAGCTTTTCCATTAGAAAAAAAATAGCGTTTTTTTTTACTTCGATACAGGGCGCTTCAAGTTAGTTTAAAGTAATTATCGATATCTGAAGTTCTTATTGCCGTAATCATTTCGGGTATAGCCTGAGGTCGTCCTTATATCTACGTTGGTACTATACATATTGAAGCGATTGCGTCGCGTCGTTCCCACCCTAAACTAACCTAGCTTAAACAACCACCAAATTTCAATTTTTTATTTTAGAATGCCTACAAGAAGAGAACTTTTTGTAGAACAACAGAAAAATCTGATGAAATGCGTGAATCACAGAAGGCTTACGTGGTGGATTATCTAGTCAATCATTAGGGAACGGCAGGGGATGCGCAAGCAATCGTTCGCATAAGGAACGCTGCATTTGAATTTTGTAACAAAGTTTTTTCAAGACTGGACAAATGCAATCGCCATCGAGAAAGATTCCGTCCGGAGCATGGAAAGCGGCTTGACAGCAATTTTGATGTTGACGAAGAAGAACCGGAGGAAACTGATGAAATTGTGTTAAGTGCTGAACCAAGCACGTCATCGGGTTATGGTCGATCCAAAGTAAGGTTTGAGGAAGGTAGTTCGAGGACCAAGAGGCGACGGGCCGTGAAATTGTCGACAGAGTTTAAAGCGGAAGAACTCAGTTACTCTGCGAAAGTGGCTTTTAAATCTAAGGGAAAAGATTCAAAAGTCAGAATAATCACTGAAGCTGTGTTTACGACATCAACTCAAGCTACGAAAATTCGTAAAGCCTGGCATAGTGCACAAAAATCAGAAGACTTAGTTCCTTTAACGCCAGATGAGGGGATTTCTTTAATTGTCTAAGCCAAATTAACGAAACGTCAGTACACGTTTATTAGAGAGCAAGAAGAAAAACATACGAATATCTATCCCTCCTACCACATACAAATTGTCACTTTGTCTTGAAACCACCCCTACGGAGCCATACTGAGTCATTAAATGACATTTTTGGATCAAATACTATAACAAGATCTTTTATGGATTCACGCCGGCTTAGGTCTGTGGACTTAAATTGATAAGTGAATTCTGTGTAGTGTTTGTTTAGTGTAAAAGTTAGGCTTTTGTATTTTTGAATGTTTAATTGGAGAATATTTTCTTCACACCAATCTTCAATCTTTATCAACTGGCGTTGAATAGATATACAATCTTCAATATTCTTTACAGCATGGTAAATTTTGAAATCATCAGCATATAGCACTTTTCAAAATCAATAATCTGTGCCAAATCACTAATGAAAAGCAGAAATAGTAAAGGGGCAAGATTTGATCCTTGGGATACACCAAAGGTAGCAAAGAATTTTTTAGAATCAAACCCGTTGTAAGATACTAACTGAATTATGTTGGTTAAGTAGGACCTAATAAGTAATATAAGAGATTCATAAAATCCAAAGTTATTTAACTTAATCCAAATTATTCCGTGGTCTGTGCGATCGAAAGCTTTGGGAAGTCGGTATATATAACATCAACCTGTCCATGATTAACAAGTACGGAAGCTACGTATTGGGAGAATACTCTCAAATTTGTTACAGTGGAGCGGCTCTCCATAAATCCATGCTGGTGGGGTGAGATTAGGTTTTTTACCGCAGAATAAATATAACATAGAGTGATATTTCCAAAGGTTTTGAAAAATTACAAAGAATAGAAATGGGCCTATAATCATTTGAGAGGGATAGCCGGATTTAAGTACCGGACATACTCTCGCAATTTTCCACGTATCAGGAAAGACAGAAGTTTTAAGAATGAGATTCAAATAGTTAATAGAGGAGTTACAAAGGCATATCTACAATCTTTTACTAAGAAATTAGGGGTTGTTAACTTATTGGCAGAATTCAGTAAGTCCCGTTCAGTAAGTGATGAGTGTAGTTTTCTATATTTATTATTATTATTTTTTTTTTTTTTTTTTTTATTAGCCTTATTTATATTAATGTCCTGGCGGAGTTCAGCTCTAGGCTGATCTTCCACTCTACCAGGACAGACACTCACACATAGACAACATCACAACACCCATTCCCTGCGACATTGCCATCTGCCGCAGCTGAGACTCGAACTCAGGAGAGGAGAGCGATTAGACCGTGTTGTCTCTCACACAACCGCAATCTAGCCCACTGCTACCATCTCGGTAACACGTGAAAAACGCCACTACACATCCATACCCTAGCCAGGATTCGAACCCGGGACTCGGTGGTCGCAAACCTAGCATCCTAAGCACTGCGCCACCGAGCCGGTGTCTGTCCTAAGTAAAAAATACTGTAAAATTGTCAGCGTTTTATTTCTGTATTGCCATTGGGATGATTAAAAAACGAGAATGTTGTTGAATGACATGGTTGCAACATGAAAAATTCTTTAATTTTTTTACGTGCTTCTACAGTGTGTGGGTGTGTATCTTTGAGAGAAATAAAAAATACATATTCTTTATTTTTTCATTAGCTATGCAAATATGAAATCACGCAAGTTTTTGGAAAATATTAGAAGATCAGGACAAAATCAATAACAGTTAGAAAATATATTTGAAAACAGTTTTATTAAAAAAATATTGCACAAATTGAGATACATTTGGTAAAAATATATAGTACAAAAGGAACATAAGTTGCTCAAACTAAATAGAACAATATGATACATAATTACAATACAATGTAATTCCCTAACATCCAATGAAGGAACCAAATGCTGTAAAATATTTGACATCCTTAGAATTACTACTGCAATAATTATAGCATTGAAAAATATTGAAATAGATATGATATATTTCCATTTTCTTGCCAATTTTTCCAAAAATATCTTTTGTTTTCTCTCCAGAAATTAGTGAGCTATTGCGAAAAATTTAGATAGAAATGATACATTCGTGTGTATATAAAGTTAGAATTATAATAAAAAAAAAACGGGATAGTTTGCTGAGGATGTCAAAGATTTATGTCCTCCTAGAAATATAAATATATAAAAATTATAAAAACAATGTTATAAAAATCAAGGAACAATAAATTTTATTAATAAATAAAACAATCCAAAAATAAATAACAGCCTTATATATAACTTCAAAAATTATTAATAAAAATATTGCACATTACATACACTTACAACATTTAATACTGTCAACTAAATATATATTTTATAATCATATATAATTTTTTTTTATTATAACTGAGGAAGAATTTTTATATGCTCTTAACAAGAGGAATAAATATGAAAAGTACTAGGCTTCCAACATTACATATAAAAAATAACCAGTAATATAAATTTCTTTTAAACATGTTTTTCCTTAACCAAAGGTGGTTACCAACTTGCTTTACACCGTTTAGCGAACTCGAAGGGTTATTTCAGTAACTTTAAAGGTAAAGTTACTGAAATAACCCTTCGAGTTCGCTAAACGGTGTAAAGCAAGTTGGTAACAAACGTCACTACAAGTGAGTTAAGTTTCACTGCTGACTAAAGTCGGCGTGAATTTTTGTTGCTGGCGTAAAGCACCCAACAGTTGTCGATATGCACATTTTCAGCATTGTCAACCGTTGCCAACCGTTGTGTTCCCTAAATGTTGTTTTTCATATAACGCAAAGGAAAAACATTTGTTTTTCTGTTTTATTTTAATATGGTAGTTTTGCGCAGTAATTAGAGTAGGGTGAGAGATTACTTCTTGTCAGCCATATAGACTGGAAAATCCTTTCCAACCCTACAGCAGCAATCATAAGTTACACTCAAGTTAAGATAATTGAAAGACATATACCTAAATTTACGTAGTGCATCACACAAGAACGTAGAAGTTTTGCTGCCGAAATTAAAGATTTCTGCATTTTGTGTGAGGTAAAGAGAAATGAGATATTACAGTTTACTGTCGAATCCGAACCACATCTAAGACATCGACAGTTCCCTCACCCATCTTAGTCCAAAATAAATCACAAATTAAATTTCTGGTTTACTTCAGAATGGCATTGAATATCGAATCATTTTCACTACGAATTAAGTATATACAAGAACTCAGCTACCGTATCCCCCCCCACTTTGGAATCAAACTTACAATACAAAAATCTAAATTATGATGTTTTGATCTCAAAATTAGCCACCAAGAATATCTGTAAATCTGAAGTAAACAAAATTTATTTTCAACTCCTTTACCTCCACAGAGAAATATTTAGTATCAAAGTGTACTCCAGATCAAGTATTCCGTACTTTTTCATGTTTCAAGTATTCAGATATTTTTAAAGTTCATGTACTGACATTTGTACTTTCAAAAATTTGCTTAAAAAGTACTGGATACCTGTATCTGCTTCTCAATAAGTAACACTTGCTTTAAAAAATACTTCAAGTACTTTTTCATGTAAAAAGTACTGCAAGTTCTTTAAAATTCTCTGAATTTTGTTTTATATTAAGTTGGTTGCTAGGCAAGGAAGGAAAATCGAATAAAATGGAAAATGCTTAGTCATCGGGGTTTTCCTGGTTTTCAATTGTAGTTTAACGGATATAAGGTGTGCCTAGATTTACAAAAACCAATTCATGGTTCAAAATCCGTCATTTTCTTCACTTTTCGGGTTATAGCTAGAAAACAATGTATTATTTTATAAAAAGTGTGCAGTACTTTTTTCTCTATGTTGTAACGACAAAAATGAGCATCTTTTTACGACTAATACAACCTGAGATATTGAGGTTCAAAGTTAGGATAAACAATGCAAAAAATGTCGAAAGATTCTGCTCTGAAAACTTAGGAAAATTAAAATAAAAAAGCAGAAGTCTGTAAGGTCAGATAGACCGGAGATGTAA
This sequence comes from Rutpela maculata, assembly GCA_936432065.2. Classification (NCBI taxonomy): domain Eukaryota; kingdom Metazoa; phylum Arthropoda; class Insecta; order Coleoptera; family Cerambycidae; genus Rutpela; species Rutpela maculata. The sequence continues at coordinate 63,229,230 of OW386286.2, forward strand.
GGTCCTGAAGTAGAATATAAAACTGCCGATTTTAAACTTTTTCCATAATCTCTCATTTTTTGTAAAAAAATAATCAACAAAAATGACTAGTTTATCCTTAATTATAAAACAAATATTTGACCTTTCTCTAATAAGGCGAATCCAAGAAATCTTGCATTATATAATTGGAACCTTATATTTAGCGACGTAATTGCACCAATTTTCTGATATGATTAAGAGTAAATTGTATAGTTTTTGCGGCGTCAAAAAAATTGCATAATTTTTTTCAGACATGGTTGGTTCTTTGGCAAAAAGAACAAAAATTATTTTTATTTAGGGAAATGGAATTGATACCATTGTAGGGTGGCTCCAGATTTTAATAAAAGACATCCTGTTAAAAATATAAGCCACCAGTATGTAACGGATTTAGTTCGAACATTTGAAAAAACTGATTTGGTGTGTAATAGACAAAAATTTGGAGGGAAATAAAATTAAGCATTTTTCTCGTTTAGCTTATTTAGCTTACCATCATAAGCTGAAAAACCCAACGAAATTGTCTCCTGAATGACAGAAGGTATCTAAGTAACTTTTACAGTTTTTAATGTCAGCATACGCTACACAGTAATAGTAACCTAAATAAATATTAGTGCCCTGTCATAATATTTTTGGTGAAACGAATTGCTACCGTTTTCTTTCCTGCAGCTTAGAGAAGAAAAATTGATGACCTGGGAACATACATCTGAAACGTCAAGAGCAATGTGTGATGAATTAAATGAAAAAAAATGGTGAAAGTGGAGACAAATGCTTGCAAATCAGTATCACATTCAAGGTGCCTCTTTTATGTTCTATTTCAAATATCGAGGATTATTCCTTTTGATTGTCTTCGAGTTTGATATTATAAGTAAATTTAAACTTTAAGGAAACCATTGACCTAATAAAAACCGTAAGTTACTCCGATGAGAAATGCTTACACAAAAAGCCTTTTTCCATTTCAGCTCTCATGTGTTCTTTTAGTAATTTTCAATTTTTGGGCGCTGTTATGATATGGATGCATTCCAAGAAACAAATTCTAGTTTCCACCTCTATTCTAAGCTCCACCCAGGTGAATGCCGCTAAGCGAATGGCTTTGAAATTTGATAAATGTTTGGAGTTCCGTGTTCCGTTGAAACATAACAAAAATTTTCTACGATGATTATTAAAATTTTTTGTCCGGTTGTTATAATATATCTATTTGATTGAATCAAATAGCTTATTGTATAAGGACAGAACTGTTACTAACACTTTATAAAATAATAATATTTTAAAGGACAACACCGACAAAAATTACCGTATGTCTTTGTAAGGCCATTGGCATTTCAAACATAATACTGCTAATATATTTTTTTTGCGATCATAAAACTCCTCTAAAAACTTGTAATCGAAACGCGGCTGCGTTATTCATCTTTGTCAGTACGAGGAGCGAAAATAAATGATCTTAAGAATCCTAATTCAAACAGCTGTAATGTTGCTTTAGATTGAAAACCTTTTTCTGGCCACGACTGTACTAATAAATAAATATCTGTAGCAAATTTCAGGTATCTAGGTGATCGAAAATTGTCGGACATTTTTTTACTTACAGACAGAATCACCTGTCGCGATTTTACCGGAACAGTAAAACTCCACATGTGTTTCTGGAGGATCACGAGAAAATCAATCTCTAAACTGGTTGTTCTGGGGGACGAGATTATCGGCCCTGTTATCATTGAATAAAATATGTCTGGGCAGCTTTACGCAGAACTTTTAGGGAATCAGAGAAACCCACCCATCACCCAGTCGCTAGAAAACCAGATCTATGAAGAAAGAAACATGAGGCTGAGTATAATTAGTATTTCTCTTTCTGCTAGGCAATGGTTGGATGAAGAATTTCTTGGAAAATTGATTGGAAAGAGAAAATCCCAAGAGTGGCCGATAAGATATTCGGATTTAACATCGCTTTGTTTTTCTCCCAGGTTAATTAATATTCTAGCTTAGTAGTATATCGGTTAAATTTTATTGATATAGAAGTATAAAACACTTTAAAATGACGTGTCAGAGAGTGGATGCTACTGAAAGTTGAGGTGGCTGGGGGTGCAGAAGTGGAGCATAAAATTCAATCAACAGTGGTTCCGAATTTCCTTCAAAATGTAAATCGATGCTGTTTCTCAAAATCGTATGTACTTTCTAGGTGGTTAGTTATGAAATGTAAACAATCTGTATAAAAAATACCTAAAAGTCTCATCTGAACTTAGTGATTTTCGCTTTCTGCGAAGAAATGTCAAATTTTACTTCAATTACTTGATTTTATAGATATTGGTACTTTCACTTTGTAATAAATCAGGTTGTGTTATGCTTGGTGTTATGTAATTCAATATTCGTAGTATTATTTAGATGAATGGGCATTTCGAGGTACTTTGTTAATGGTGTGTATACCGTGCGTGTAGCCGAACGCTAGGCATAGGGAGTAAAATTACAACATCGCGCGTGCCAGCTGGCTGAAATGAAATAACAGACTGGAATGCTCCGCTCGACGGAGGAATTTACGGCAGCTATGTTGTCATATCTATCGCGCTACGTGGATGTACATGCCTAATGGGAAATTACACACACGGTATATTTTAACGAAGTGTCAGTGCATGTGGTGCTACTACAAGAATTATGATAAATACGAAGTTGCCTTTGTTCCTGTTGTGAATACTAGAAGTCTAGTTCTTCTATGAATTTGTTTAATACCTATAAAAATCCTGCCCTCAAATAAATATATAATTAAATACAAATAATTGCACATTTCCCCTTTCACCAAGTCAGCATCGCGCTTTTCCGGTATCGCTGTTTTATTTGTGACTTAGTCTAATACATTTACTTAACTTAAATGCTAGTTCAAAAAATATTGCACAGTAAACGATAAAATTGTTAGAACAAGAATTTTAACAAAATGGACATTTTTAACAAAAAATTCTGCAGTATCAGCAACATTCAATTGTATTTCTTATTTAACGCATAATAATTTCGAATGGATATAAATGTTGCAACTTTCTATGGTTGCTTGGATTTTCTTGATAATTTGAAATCGCGTGTAGTATTCAGGATTATTTTTTTGCACAAAAAGTATAGGTTAATATTGCAGTAATTTCTCATGAAAAACAACCTTAACCCAATGAAATAAGCACTTCGGTTTTCCAATAAATAAATCAAAACTTGTAAGGAATCTACATCTATGAGGTTAAGATTGTGAAAAAATAGCCATCTAACTCTATCTAGCTGTTGTAGTATCTAACTATTTTTTAAATGTGACGCCCATGGTAAATATTTTTTTAATAAATTTATTAACTGTACTTTCTTTCATCTACTAGTCAAATATGGGGCGCATACGCACACAAAAAGTGAGTCTTGTAACAATGACATAATTTCTCTTATAAAATTTACGTGTTTTTATTTCATGCCCATTTTGTTAAATTATCACAAAGCCCATTCAGGATCTGCTTACATAAATAATATATCACAATGATTTCTTATATATACCCTAAAGCTAAACTTATCAGTTATTTTTAGACACCTAAGTGGGTGGCTTGGCGGTGTTAACAGAATATTACTTACAAAATACAGACTCGCCAACCCGCCCCAATAAAACAGGATTTGCGAAGCGCACCGACAAATAAATTAAAATAACTACAATTAAAAATATCAACATAAAAAATATTGCACATGATATTCTTAATTACTAATATTGCACAGAGAGTTTTTCCCGACCTGATACAAATAACATGTACGTGTACTGTTATTTCGAATAAATAAAATAAATTAAATAAATAAAAGTAAGTACTTTAATAAATTATTTATACGTTGATACGTTTCAGAAATATCTTATGGCACAAACGTCCGTCTTGAATTGACTTATAATTTCTTTCACGGCTGTTTGGATGATAAATATACTCGCAACTAATTCAAAATTAATTATTATTAATTTATACAAATTGAAACCAGACGGATTCAGTTTTTTGATCATAATTAAATTAATATATTTTGAAATATTAAATTGGAAGATTAGGTAGATTGAAAAAGACTGTTAACTGTGTTTCAAGTTTCTTAACGACATCATGACTGCTGTTTCTTTTTGTGTTTTTAAGTAACATGTCAAAAGTTAATAAAAGCATTAAATATTAAATTAATTAAATTACCCATTTTCTATAAATCAAACCTAAAGCTATAAATGATCTTTAAAACCAAAAATAGAATCGTAATATTCTTAGTATTGAGAGTTTTTAAATTAATTCTTTAGTTCATAGATATTTTGGTTAATTATATGCGTTTAGTTTTTAATTGAAATTAAAAAGTAGCATTACATTATAATTTATGTATTTTCGTGTGTTAATATCAGTAGTTACGTAGAAAATGATGTAAATTTCAGATTTGTTCTCACTTTCCAATCTTGCTTTAAAGAAAACAAATACTTATTTTGAAAGAGAGAAATTTTCCATAAGTGCACACTGTAATATGTAGAGCTAGCATCCCAGGTTGCAATTTTATAATTATGAAAGACGGAGACGGAAAGACGAGTTTGTTAGAACACTATGGCTACATATTTCATGCGCAAAAGTGATACAGTCATAACTTGTCAATGCTAAAATTTGGTGAAATCAGTGTGTCCCAGGATAGATGTAACAAGAGGTGTAATGGACCAAAAATTTTGGAATTTTGGAATGGTATTTGGGGATTGAGTCCTGCTTGTTGTAAAACTAAAGTATACCAAAAATGATTTGGTGTTCTACAGGGTGTTTTATAAGCAAAGTTGTAAAAATCACCACTAATAAAGTACCTTTAGTAAATTATTTTTTGTGAATTAATATTTAAAGTTATGTAGAAGCTAAAAGTAGGCTATGAGAAAAGCAGTGGATACACATTTATCATTTATTATTGACATATCTGTCAAACGTAGTCAATATTATCCTTAATTTCCGTTTCAAATTAACGAACCAAGCATAAAAAATTAAGTGAAAATAGTGTTCACAGTGCGTGAAAAAATTTATATTGTGCAATGCTACGGAAATGGCGGTGAAAACTCGCTAAGAGAAGTGGTAAGCCAATTTAATTTGAAATTTCCAAACACTACTTTGTCACGTTCTCAGGCTATGAGAATAATTAAAAAGTTTCTGGCTACTGGTAGTGTTCTTAACATGAAAAGAAAAATAAAAGTATATGATGAAGACAATGTTGGGGCTATTATAGCTCACGCCTCTGTTATAGAAAATCCTAGGATGCCACTAAGAGAGAGATCAGCTCTTATTGATATTAGCATGTCTGAACTCCAAAGAATTTACAAGGCAAAGAAAATTAGGACATATAAAGCAAATTATAAACATAACTTGAAGAGGGAGACGACGGCCGTAGGTTGGATTTTTGTTCGGCCATTTTAGAAAAAATCATGGAAGAGAGATTTTTTCATCATTTCATAATTTTCTCAGATGAATCCACATTCACAACCAATGGTGTTGTTTCATCTCAGAATTGTCGGTTTTGGGCTTCTGAAAATCCAAATTTTGGAATTCATTGTAGAAGACAACATTATAAAAAAGTAAATGTGTGGTGTGCCGTTTCTTATCACGTTGGAGTTATTGGACCTTACTTCATTGAGGGAAGGTTAAACCAGCACACTTATTTACAGCTTCTTGAAAGATTTTCTGAAGAACATTTAAATATTTTAAGAGTTAGTTCATTTTCAACATGATGGTTGCCCTAGCCACTCCACAGAAATGGTTAATCGGTGGTTGAATTTAAATTTTGGAGAAAATTGGATTGCCAGGAATGGACCAATCAAGTGGCCGGCGAGGTCCCCAGACCTATCAATACTGGATTTCTTTTTATGGAGTCGCTTCAGGCAGTTGGATTACGCTGAAACACTTCCTAACGATGTAGCAATATTGAAGTAGAGAATTACAAATGCCGTAAACTCCATACCGTTAGATCATATTTGAAACAGTTTTAAGGACTTCAGGCGAAGGATCGAAATGTGTGTAGATGTGGGTGGTAGCTACGTCGAATAATAAAAAAATTTTAAACATTGTTTTGCATTGGTCAATAATTAATTTGTTTGTGAATCTGTTATGTTTTTGACATTTATTACTTGTTATAATTTTTAAACCTCATTAATCTTCTGTTAGTAACTGTTTCTTGTCTTACAATTAGTTCGATTAACATTATACCTTCTTACATCTCGTATATTCCATTTTGCTTATTTACCAATAGCCTACTTTTTGAGATGATTAACATTTGCTCCTACACAACTTTAAATATGAATTCAACTCTTAATTCGCAAACAATGGAGAAAGTTCAAAAAAATAATTTTATATTCCTGAAATTTGGTACAGAGGTATAAAATTGCATTCTAAATAACTTTTCTTAGCGGAATTTTTTCATATTTTGAAAAATAAAGGTACTTTATTAGTGGTGATTTTTACAACTTTGCTTATAAAACACCCTGTAGAACACCAAATCAAGTCATTTTTCGTATGTTTTAGTTTTACAACAAGCAGGACTTAATCCCTAAATACCATTTCAAAATTCCAAAATTTTTGGTCCATTACAATTCTTTTCTTACATCTATCTTGGGGCACACTGTTCACAATACAACACTTAGGATACCAAAACTATTCGTTTATGGTGGCGCAATAATAAAAGTTAATCAGTTAGTTAAATGTTTAGACCTCAAAATTTGATGTTTCTAATAGTACAGTAAGTGAAGCTGTTAAATCCTAGCCCGAAAACTATATAATGAGTTTCCAATTTTTTTTCTTCAACGTGCTTGCTTCATAAAGTATGTAGATATGAACCTGTATTGTCATTTTTCCTGCTTTTTGGTTAGGGATGGGAATCGAATGGTTTTTCTTTTTTTTTCCGATGTTTAGTATTAGAAATATGGCATTTTCAAAATGGCGCCGAAACGTTCAGAAAAAATATACAACGTTAAAATCTAAAATTATGCAAAATTTACACTATGAGAAATTTTTTTATTCTTGTAATAATTAAAAGTATTAAAATTTTCTTTCGATTGAGACGTATTTCCATCTTTTATAATGAAAATTAAAAAAGTTACAAACAAAAAAGTAGCGCATTTAAAAATTTAGGCGCTATTTTTTCTAGTCTTATTGCTCTAATTTTTTTATTAACTCAAACTTTTTAAAAACCCTTCTAGATATTGTTAATGCATATTATTACTAACATGCTCAATTTTTTTAGAATTTCTAAAATAATTATTTTTCATTCTGTACTCATTTTCAATAATGAAAATTTTCATAATTTTTTTAAATAAATCGGGTTTTTGGAAATTGCTCAGAAAATATATATATATTTTTTTAAATGGTAAGAGTACAAAAATGAAGCTTATAAAAAAACGAATAGTTTATTTTTTTTATTTTCCTACGACAAACTGTTCTAGAGATGGCGCTTGAGCGCATACGCAAAAAATTATGTATTTATTGAATTAATTGAAATATCTCAACTAGAAGATTGATAAAAACATGATATAAGAATGAAATGAACTTATAAAAAAAACGAAGAGTTTGGGTTTTTATTTTTTTTTACGACAAACTGTTCCAGAGATATGACAGTTTGGAATAATGTTGAAACTTTTCAGTTTGTATGCGCATATTAAATGTCTATAGTAGGTAGAGAAACGAGCAATCGCCGTCTATTTTTTCGAAGAATACGCAGAAAAGGCGGGTTGCATCGCATTTTAGCATATTCAGAGTGCAGATTAAAAATATTATTTAATTAGTTTACTTAATTGTATTAATTTAATTTGTTTATAACAATCTGTATCTTTAATAAAATTAGAGATATTACTCTTTTGTGATCATTTTTAATCCACCATTTTTTTTTATAAATTTAGACCTCGTAATCATATTACGATTACTTAAAAAAAATTAATGCAATCGATTGTGAAATGAGCCGCATCTCAATTTTTGTCCAAAAAAAGCCATAAATTTCCCACTGTCCGTCGCGGCAACAATATTTTTAAAGAAAATAATTAATAATCGTGGCAACTAACATTATGCCTCTATGCCCCTACATTATCAACATCATATTTAAAAAAAAATCCTTGTAGAAATTGTTTATTGGTAACCCTGCATTTTTGCTCGACAAACTGTATTATATGGTGTACTAATTTAATAGAGAAAACTGTACTAATCGTCACTAACGGAAATGCCTCATACAGGGTGTAATTAGTTTCATGCCAATAAAAAAAAATGATGATGGGAACGACTAGACCGACAAAAAAACCTTATAACTATAGCCCATAGTTTTGGAGAAAAGAAATAAATAAAAATTTCGAAAATTTTAATATTGTTTGAGAACTGCTGAAATATTCGGGTAGGCTTTATTATTGTCACGTATGTTGGCGCCGTTGACAATCAAACATGCTAATGCGGTCCCATCAAAGTGCCGCGCTTCTTTGTTTGAGGCCGCGCGGCTGCGAGGACACAAGTCGGTAATCTTTAAACTTTCTTATGACTTTTAAAAATTAAGTAATTATACGTCCATTGACCCAGAAAAGCAGTGGTTCTCAAATGTCTCATACCTTTACATTCAAATTTTTGACCTAGGTCAGTTTTTTTCAAAGTGCGCCTAGAGAAAGAAGCCTAGACAAACAAAAAATATGTTTTTTGTTTGTCTAGTCGGTCCCCATTACCAGTTCTTTTAATGGCATGAAACTAATTACACCCTGTATATTACTTAGTGACTTAAAAGAACAAAAGGTGCACAAATTGTCACTAGAGAGAATACATCTTATATGCGTCGTTAATTTGAAAAGAAATTGTAAAAATCATCGCTACCTACGAATGTGTTTTTATGTGCCCCTAGTTGCAATTTATAAAATTTAAATAACGGAAAGATAAATTCCAGTGTGGATCTCAAATTATGACTGAATTATTTCACGCATTTGCAATGGTCCAATAAAATAAATAAACATGTTCAAGTTAGGTCTCCGCGTGTAACTGTAACCTTCGACGATAGTAAAAGAGACGTTTTTGTGCGACCGGCCCTAAAATGACATTTTAAGACTTTATTTGAGGCCGTAAAATGATGCTTTTACACCTTAGTGCGTAAAATGTTACTTATGGACCTTAGGGCCTAAAACTTAAACTTTCTATAGTGGGAAATATGACTTCAAATACAAAATAGTTTATAAAAATTTATTAGATACCAAGTGTCCGCGGTGTAAATTAAATGGATTTTCATCCTTTTCGTTTATTATTAAACACATCAATAGCAATAGCAAAACAAGAAGATGCGTCAAAATTAATTTTAAAACTTTGAAATGTCATACTTAATTGAGTCATATATTTTTTCGTACTACTAGCTTTGCAAGTAACATTTTTTGACGTCTGTCAGTATTTGAAAGTGTCACTTGCAGTTCCTGGCAAAATAAAATTTACTTTTCATACCTCCCTCGTAAGTATACTCTAATTCCATTGTTTTGTCGATCGTAAGTGACACTTTATGTACCAAATACTTGTTGCCAATGGCAACGGATCGTTATTTTTCCTAACGTCCCTAGGGAAATAAAGTAAATTTGGGAGAATTTTCTCTTTTATATAACAAGTATTAAATTAAATGTTTTAACTTTTTTTAGAAGTAAATCCAAACAAGCCTTACTCTATCTTCTATATCTGACATTATTTTCAAAAATGTTCAGAGCTATTATAAAAATATTATTTAATTTATCTTGACAGTATTTGTCATTTGAATAGAAGCCGCATCCTAAATTTATTTTATTGACGGTTGCCATGGATATTCCAAGCCAACGCTACATTTACTATTTGCTTAGTAAAACATTGAATCTTACTCAAATAATTATAGCTTTCCACTAGTTTTTGTCAAGTTTTTTTCTAATGTAATGATTCAACCTCGGCTCCTTCGGGCCTCGGATTGCGACCAAAAAAAGTGCACTTACGGCCCTTGGGACATAAATAACTATTTATGCCCTAGGGCAAAACAGTAACTTTTCTGACTTCGTACAGAAAAGGAATGTAATAAAAAAAGTTAAATAATAATAAATAATAATAATTCGGTTGCCTCATGAATGTCGATACTTTCATCATTATCCATATTTTTATTGCAAAAACTCTCGTAAATAACTTGAATGTCAGAAATTATTATGAAGTTATGAATTTGACAACTTACTGACAGTAACCATAGCAACTAGAAAGCGTTCATAGCAAACGAACTTGACTTCTCAATGAATTGTTTATCTATTGAGTCTATTTTTTAAGTCGTACGCTATAATTGATTATTAAAATGTAATAATGTCATTTATACACTATAATAATAATTGAGATTATTTTCCTCATAAATTATAGACCAATGACATTTCGTGAATTTTTAAATTTCAACCAATTTAACAGTTTTACATTGAATAAACGCAAGCTAGCTTTTTTAAAAATTACCAGCGAATAAATTACCTCTAGCTTTTAAATGTATATAATTGATTTAATTTACTCCCAATTGGAATAAAAACAAAATAAAACATATTACAAATTCAAGAATTATTATTTGTATTTATAATTACTACGTAGCAACGGTGTATTTATGCAATTATTATGCAATTTTACAAAAATATTTTTAATATCAAACTGTCACAAACTGTCAGATTTACACTCACGATCACGTAGCAAAAGTCAAATAAGCATCTAGCGCATCCGTTTCCATAGCTACGAAACAAAAGTCGTTTATAGAACGCGTCGCCGTCAATTAATTAATAAGGAAGTATGTGTTTTCCAAATAAAAAATGAATCGTTTTGGTGTGATGGAATATGTTAAAATTAACAGAAAAAAAAGTACGTAAGGAATTTGTTCATTTGGGAAATAATTTTTACATATACCCCTCGAGCTCTGAATCTTATCACACAAACTGCGGGTAGCTACATTTTTTGTAAAATTTTGCTTTTATGCCAATGTTCTCAACTTAATAATTTACACAAAAATCTAAGGTAAATTATCAAGTCTCGAACATTTTCTAAGCAAAATTTTACAAAAAAATCTACCCGCAGTTTATCCGATAAAATTCAGAGCTCTCGGGATATAATCTGTGAATAAATTAGGTCTAGCTTTTATTAATGCACATAATAATTGTTTATATTTGGTTGTAGTATAATAAAGCAATAATGATTAGCATTAACTTATATGAAAAAGTGTATGTATCTATAAAGAAAAATTCAAGTACAAAAGTAAGGAATTTGGAATTTGTTCATTTGGAAAATAGTCATTGCTAAAAATAATGGTTTTCTAACAAAAAATTATTTCTTAATGTCACTTAAAATTATTTAAAAAATACAATTTCTAGATTTCAAAAAAAAGCTTAATATGCACCTTGGCAATAAAGTTTCTATTTATGAGGGAAATAATCTTGATATATACCCCTTGAACTTTAAATCTTATCTGACAAACTGGGGGTAGCCATATTTTTGTAAAATTTTGTTTTTAAGTAAATGTTCTCGACTTAATTTACACAAAAAGATTTTAAGGTAAATTATTAAGTCTCGAACATTTTCTAAGCTGTATTTTTAAAAAAAAGCTACCCGCAGTTTATCCGATAAAATTCGGAGCTCTCGGAGTATAACCTGTGATAATAATCAATCAAAAATCAATTTATTTTGTCCTGAGTGGCCGACAGCAGCAGGTTTATGAAAATAATATGGATTCATTACCATACCAGTGCTCAACGAAACCCAAATTATTCTGCTTAATAGTCTATAACTAAACTGACGTAGATAAAAACTTCAATAAATCGGCAAGGAGCATAATGTTTACATCAAGTTTTTTTGACACAGCATTTATAATGATATAAGATCTCCTGAAAATGCAAATCAGATATCTATAAAAATAAAAAAACTTGCATATGAAATGTGAAACAAACTGTGTGTTATAACTATATAATGTCTATAAATGCGAAGACTGCTGTAATAAGTAATAATTTTTTTAGAGTAAATTTAAATTCATTTGAGGAGAACTAGGAAAAGCAAGTTTAAAAACAAACAAATAAATATCAAAACTACATTTTTGTTTTCTTGTGTTTGTTGGGTATTTTTGTTCTACATAATCAATCTAGAATCTAAGAACATAAAACAGATTTTTTTCTTCTAGGCATTAGCATTACAAAATCTGTAGTAAACATTTTACCTTATTAATGACAAAAAATATAATTAAACCATTATTAGTGTCAAAAGATTATTTCCACCCATGTATTGAGTACGTAGATTTACAATATTATTTTGATACATTGGAATATAAATAGAGTGCTCAATTATATCATGTATAAAGCCAAGTGTCTAATGAAAAGTTTCCATCTAATTTTTCGTAGACGTGACGGGTTTGTAAAATACTATTCAAAAGGTCTCAGTCAGTATGTACACCTGAAATTTCACTCCACACCACACAAAAAGTTTCATAACTCAAATAAAGATTATCGAATAGATGGATAAAAAAAATCACCTCTCAAATGCATAATTGGTTTACAGCTTTTCACATTTCGCAATCTTGCTACAAATAAAGAAGCAAAAGAACTACGTGTACATTATTCTATATCATTGATAGCATGTATATAGATTTTTAGATTATTGGCACAAAATGAAGTGAATTTTAAGTTTTTCATTTTTTTTTTATTTCTTGGTTGTTTTAAATTATAATACAATAAAATTACAAAAAATCGTAATGAATTAGTTATTTATGTACCAAGGGCGTAAAGTAATCGTTTTCACTCCGAGTGTGATAATTGTTGCCCGAAAAGTGAATGAGGACGTCAAACAAAACGCATTTTGTAGCAGAGGTGCATACACTATTTCTTGCACGACCATGTCATTCCGGCATCGAATAAATTCATAATAACTAAAACTATTCCTCATCGAGGCTGTTTTATGACGAACCATACATCTAAGGATAATAAAGGACCCCTTGCCTATTCATAAACGGCTATGAAAATCTCTCTGTGATGCTTAATTACTGAAAAACGGTGATTAACAACTTATGGCCAATACTTATTTTATCTAGATCTTTCTTACTATTTATCAGAATTTGTCTAAATTTTATGCAATATGTCTATTTATCACAGTAGATATGCTACCAATTTTAATATATATTTTTTTAACTATTTATTTGACGTCGGCCTATTTCCGCTACCAGGGCCTAATACCGACGCCAGGAGACGAGCTACCCCCAACCTGGAAATTTTGCCGAACCTCTTCCCTTAAGAAGAGTAGGGATCTTTTACTTGCCTAACATTTAATAGACAAGGGACCGCCTGCTTTACATCCCCTCCGAAGGATGGTATATCCACTACGTAATCCTCGTCTAAAATTACGTAGCTTCCACGTATACACTGATATACAAGCCGCTAGAAGGCAAGACGAGAACGCTGTATTTCCCAAGATTCCAAGCACTAACCGCGCTCGATGTTGCTTCAACGGAATATCGACTCACATTCACATTGAAGTTGCCTCTATGCTCGCCCCCATTTAAAAATTCTAGGTCCGAACTTTTTCAATTCGATTTTTCTCTTTCCTGTAAAAAATACTCGAAAAAATATTGCTCTGTACATATATATATTTTTCAACATTCAGTGGTAAATTATAAAAGTCCATACATCAGTAAATAAAAATGTGTCAATAGGTTTTTTGCAGCACATTTATTTATTTAATAATTATGATACTCTTCGCATATACGAATACGTAGAGTATATTACATTTCTAAAACCAGAAAAGAAGCTTGTAGAGAAAAAAAAAACATATTGTGTTGGTGATCGAATTCTGAACAAGTTTCAAAATGTCCGTCCGTCTGTCCGTCTGTCTGTCTGTCTATCCGTCTGTCCGCCACGTTTCTTGTAAGCATGATAACTTAAGACAGAAATGACCGGTCAAATTTAAATTTGGGCAGGAAATTATTATTATTTAGAGAACACTATTATTATTTTTTAAATCGATCATTAAATATTTTCAACAAAAAAATGCACACGAAGAAGGTTGTAACCTTTGATAAGATTCTATAAACACAAAAATACTGCATAGTACACTGATGATGAACAAATAAAAATAATAGTCAGTATAACCTCAGTAAATATGCTTCTTTCTTAAATACGAAAAAACATTTTAAAAAGAATTTTTAATTTTTTTTTACATTCCAGATTGATTTTATTGACATTGTAGCATTTTTTAAATCGATCATTAAATATTTTTAACAAAAAAATGCACACGAAGAAGGTTGTAACCTTTGATAAGATTCTATAAACACAAAATACTGCATAGTACACTGTTGAACAAATAAAAAATAATAGTCAGTATAACCTCAGTAAATATGCTTCTTTCTTAATTACGAAAAAACATTTTAAAAAGAATTTTTAATTTTTTTTTTATTCCAATTTGATTTTATTGACATTGTAGCATACAGAAATATACAGATCTCAGAATAGGGGACATTAAACAATTTCCCTTTTATCACAATTATAGTAGGCCAAGGAAGTTTGAGATTTCTCTATTTTGTTGTCGTAACATTAGAATTGGTGTATTTTATTGTTAATTTAATCTGCAAATAATTATGACCAATAATTTTACAAATATCATGGATTTTGTGACGGTAATAGTAATAAAGTAATAAGTTTTCCCAAGAAAAGGACGCCTAATAATCAAACATTTTTCTCTGTTTTTCCTACTCCAGGGAACATGGCGAGTTTCCGTCTTCAAAAATGGAACAAAATATTGTTTAAGACGTTGAAGAACAAGAAAATGTAATTAATATTTTTCAAGAACACCCTGAAATAAGTACCCGACGGATAAGTGTTCAATTAGGAGGAGAAATTACATCCAGCTTGAACAGGGTGACAATGTCAATAATTTGCAATTTTTCCAGTGGATTATTAATCACAAACCCACTACATACTGAACTCTATACCTCCATTTATGCTCTCATAGCATAAGTGACAAGTTCTCTGTGGTATGAGTAGTAACCACCTAATTGGCTCACATATCTTTCCGGGTAGGTTAACTGCAGAAATATATCTAGATTTCTTAGGAAACATTTTGTCTGGTATAATGGAAGACGTTAATATCAAAGTGCAATACTCCCAACATAACAGAGCTCCTCCTCATTTTGGTATGGAAAGTAGGAAGGATTTGAATAATTAGTATCCAAATAAACGAATCGGACGTGGAGAATCTCGTGCTTAGCTGACTAGATCGCCAGATTTCAACACCATAAATTATTTTCTACATCGCAAACCTACAGTCTACAGTGGCTCCATGAATAGCAAATATCAGTTAATTTAGCGAATTCATTTTTGTGACAAAATTAGAAACAATTCTGCTCTAATTAGAAAATCTAATGATCATATAAATAAGTGTCAACAAAAGTGTAGGAAAGATGGCGATTTTCATTTTAAAAAATTTGTAATTTGTTTAAATGTACTTTTGTAAAGACTTATTTTAGATAATAAAAACATAATTACTAAGGTTATATTGACTATTAGGGTCAACCGGGGTTAATGTGATACACCCAGAAATATGGGGTTATTGTGATACATACAAAAAAAAATGTATATCTGCAATAAAACTGTATGAAAAAAAATAGGTTAGATTTGCCAAACCTTATATAGTATGATGCCAGATTCATGTTACAGATTAAAAATAAAATTTCACCGGAAAAAATATAGCTTTCGTCATGTGATTTTGTGCTCCAAAAACTTTTACTCTGGAAAAGTTTCACAACTGTTATTCCGATGGTTTTGTACAATACATTATCAAGAGCGTTTTCAACAGTATTTTGATGTATAATTTGTTAACATTACTCTTTGTTGATGGTGTCATCACAGTTCGGGGGCTATTATGTTACATTTACAGGGGCTATTGTGATACAGGTTGTGAGGCTAATATGATACACGAACTGATGAATCTTATATGTTATAACTTATGTAACACCTATATTCATCGTGTTTTTGTTGCAGTGAGTTTCTCTTTGTTGAGGTACCTAGTGTCGAAGTTATAAAATCAAAATTTAATAAATTCGAAGCCGTAAGTTTAGAGCTTGTAGATTGTTTAAGGTCCTGGTCCTGAGTTGGCCTTTCTTCACTTCGAAGGTCTTTTCTGAAAGTTTAGAGCTTAAAACGGTTCGTAAATATAATGAAAAAGAAACGCGTTATTAAACAATATTTTACATTTACCCTTTAACCCATACCCATTTTCAAATGTTGGATTATTTTTTACATTCTAAAGTAATTTCTTGTTTGATTTAAATCACTTATTTTTCACAAGTTTTTTCGAAATTTTGTAACAGAAAAATTATTCAGGAGGCTGAAAAAACAGTCGCTAATATCTCAAAAACTATTATAGCCACAAAAACCAATTTTTTACAGCTGATATATAAAGGACACCTATGTGTCACCAGCCCCGCTGATCCAAATTCTATCCACAAACGACATTACAGTGCTGTATCTGAATAGCCCCGTGGTGTATCAATAATAGCCCCAAACGGGGGGCTATTTTGATACAGAAATTTCATTTTTTTGTTGATCTAATCTTTATTTTAGTAAAATGTCTGCACTGTAATCTTAAAAATAAAGTCATTTAGTACAGAACAGTATTTTTTTAAAAACGTCTGGAATAAAAAACAAAATTTTATTTGAAAAGTTTTGATTTTTGTATCATATTAACCCCGGTTGACCCTATCTTTATTTAGATAATTTATTTATGCAAATTATAAATCTGTATCTTTCATTTTCCCATTTTGCCAAATTTCATCGCGTGTAAAAAATCAATAAAGCCTCAACCTATTCACACACTTTTGTTTACTGATATAATAGCAATATAATAATATAATATATCTTTTACAAAAATAGAAGAAACAAATTAAAAAGACTCGGGAATAGAAATATTAATAGTGATTCTATATTAACTGATAAGTAATCACGTTATATAAAATTTAAACTGATAAACAGTACAGAAATTCTAGACAAAGAAATGTTGGCCATAAATAGTTTGTCACCCTGTATCTCAGATAGACAAATGTCTATAGCCGTTCCTGAATAGGTCAGGGGCTCTTTATCACCCCTAGAAGCACGTGCTGTTCGTCATGAAACATCCTGTATAATACACATTTATTTTGAAATTGACGTGATATAAAGTGAATTTTATCGTATGTAATATTCCTAGTGCCTAGAATTTTATTGATAAAATTTTGTCAAAAGCGTGGTTGCCCAGTAATATAAAGAAAGAGTATAACTTAACAGTTTATTAATCGATTAAATCTCGAGCGCTTTAAGGGATATTAATTTGTGAATTATATTACTTAGTACTTGCTGTGCCCGCGACTACGTTTGCGGGAATTTTGAAAATAACTAAAAAGCTTCGTTTAAGATAGAATCACCATTCTGGCATATTTCAGAATGCTCAAAAATGTTCTGGAATGTTCCCGAATACTCTAGAATTTTCTGGAATATTACAGAAGTTTAATCATGGAAGTTTATGCCGTGCAAATACGCTTATTGTAGAGATCAAGCTGTATCTCCGGTTCTAGTAAACCGATTTTCATAAAACTTAGCTTAGAGTAGGACGATTTCAATGAAATAAAACTAAATGTTACTCCGAGCTTAGATGAATTTACCTGTGAAACCCCCATTCAAATTGGTTCAGTAGTTTCTGCGTGATGCGCGTTCAAATAAATAGACAAACAGACAAACAGACAAAAATTCCAAAAACTGTCTTAATGTATTCTGTTACTCATCTTACATCCCCCTATATCAGTTTTTTGCAAATATTTTTGATGTACAGATACGCCAACTTTACTGATTTTTTTTATGTATAGATAACGTAGCTTCAGGAAAAGTTTAGTTGCGTCTTGTAGTGATAAAACTGTACGTAGCTTTTTACGGCAATAAAATGGCTGTTGGTGTCCTATTGGTGCTCTTAAAAGCCGATGTAGCTATTTGATTGGTGCAACGATCACAAAAAATAAGGTCTTATTGGCTACCATATTTGTGAGGTAATAATCGAAATAAAATTACAATTATTTTAACATTGTGGTGACGATGCGTGAAAAAGCCACTGTCTGTCTGTCTAAACAGGCACTTTACTCTCTCTTTTGGGGAAGTAAAATAGAGCTATACATATAGGTCGTACAAAAAAAAAATATTTAAAATTTAAATTAAAATTACGCTATCTCTTTCGGTAGCCATATTATAGTATTTTAAACATAAACATTTTAAAATAAACGGAATTGAAAAAATTAAAAATTTAAAAACTATTTAATTTTGTGTTAATAATTTAAAAACCTGTTTAAGTAATATATCATAATATGGAATATAAATAATATATTGTCACATCTTTTTGTTTTCTTTTTGTATTTGCATGCAGGATATTGATATACATACGTGATGAGTTTTGAAAATCATGAAACATATTTTTATATTAATCAGTATTTTCATTATTGATAAAGAAGAAAAACTGAAATTTTTCTCTGTAAAACAGTTTGTCTCTTTTTTTGTATGATAAATGATGCGCATACATTTTTTTAAAGTGAATTGTTTTTTGTTTACTTATTGTTATACCAAAGATTATTTTTATTTTTTATTTTTTGTAGGATTTCGCAAACGAAAAATAATCTATGAGAAATCAAAAAGAGAATCTGTCCATGAAAATATTGTTTTTAAATTTTTGCATTCTCTTCATAACCTACCTCGGGTTATTCTAGAGATAAAGGAACTATACAATGAATTTATGTACAAAATACCTATCTGTTCACTAAAAAATGGCAACTCAATTAAATATATCGATTTTTAGTCTTTGTTATTTTTTGACAACCTAGACAACCTGTGCTAGAGGTAAAGGCTGCGGAATGAATTTATTTACAAAACCTATCCCAAACTTTTATATTAATCCCGATTCACCTCGAAATAAATTTCTTATTTAACTCATTCAATCGTTCAGCCCTGGAAACGATTTTCTCCCTTGTTATGAGCTCTTCAGAAGGATATAAAGGCACTTTAATGACATTTCAATCATACATTTAAAAATTTTCGAAAGTTTTGCAAATGTTGGCAGCCAAAATATTCACAGATAAAATAAAATAAAAAGAATTCACCTATACAAAATATTCTCTACTGTGACCATAAGCAAATAAAAAATAATTCACTTTATAATATTCGTAGGATAATGGAACCTATATAAGCTCCAGTACTAGAGGGCAAGATAGGTTATCAATAGACTGCAAATATTTGAAATTAATATGTTTAAATGCTTTCTTTTTTCAAATATTTGTATATTCTTTACTATACGCATAAATTGTTAAGTAAACCTACTTAGCGCGGTGTTTCCGTCCGTAGTGACAAAGATTTTTTAATTCTATTTTACACGAAAAGTGTTGATTTGACGAAAAATTAAGAAAAACCTATCATTTGCAGAATTTTTCCTTCTTTAAATTTGGCTTGATAGATATTTTGCGTATTCTTTGTATTTACAGAGTTATTTGTAAAAAAATGTTTCTTCGAATTAAAACCCTTTTTCGACTTCAGCAGAAGTTCCGCCATGTAAACTATTTTTGACATTTATGGTACTAAAAACTACTCCCATGTAAAATAACAAGTAAATGGCTTAATAATGATTATGTTAATAATTCAATATGTCAGTTTGATGCTAAAAGATACTTCTGAAACGTATAAGAATAACAAAATTAATCTCGCTGCAGCAACTCATGCAGTGCGGCGATGTAAGTCTGAGCCATTTGCAGTGTCTCAAACTTGGACAGTTTCCTGTCATTCCCTAAGGACGGTACGACATCCCTAAGTCTGTCGAACGCGTCGTTCAAACTGTTCATGCGTCGCCTTTCACGGGCGTTCGCCGCCAACCTCCGTTTTTTCATCACTTCTACCCCAGCCTGAGGCTGCGCATTCTTTCTCCCACTGTCCTTTTTGTACTTACTTTCATTGTAGTAGTCCTGCCTGCCATAAGCGGATTCCGAACTCGAGGACTCGAGCCTCTGGGACTTATACTTGTAGTCGTACTTGTTGTAGATGTTGTTGTTCTCCCCGTAGTAGTCCTGCCCATTCCAGCTGTCCTGTCTGTTGTAGTAGTTAGGAGTGTAGGGTTGCGAAGACATTCCAGGATCTGAGACTGTCGACAAAGGGCTCGAAACGGTTAGCGCGTAATGACTGTCAGGGGAGGAGACCCTGGGCGAGAGGCACCCATCTGAGGCGGATTCGGTCGAATGGTTCTGGAGGAACATGTTTTATTTGTTAGGCGATAAACCATACTAGTAGCTACTAGTTGTACTGTTCATCGACTCGATTATTATTATGGCTTCTGTTGAACCAACAAACAATTAATTTTGCTCCTCGACGATTTAATCACATAAGTGATGGCATTGATGCCTATAATTTGCCTGAAAAACTCGCTCTATAATTTACGGTTGCAATCGCTTCAGGAAGAGGTTTTTCATCCATGATTTGTCGTCTTATTTACTTCTATTGCGATTTTGATGCATCGCAGACGTGCTATATTATTACAGGCCCCATAAATCACGTCCTTTTTCACCTGTCCCGAATAGTCACACTGCGAGCCACCGCAAGCAATGCAGAATTGAATCGGGTCGCCTAGTTAGTAACTTGTTTCTGGCACATTCGGTAGTGTTTTACCGGAAAAGAAAGCCTTTAAAACTGGTAGTCCTGAACTTGCACACCGAACACTATTTGCGGAACATGTTCTATTAAAAGTAACAAGTCGCGTGCTGACTACATCTGACTGTATGTTTATATTACCTCTCGGACATTTATCTTCGGCTAAGTGGTTCAACGCCGCGTATTTAAAATCGCTCGCGCGTGATCAAACTATCTCGAAGAAGTCAGAATCCACCTGTGACTTGATGCTAACTGAAGATGACTGAAGCGTGCTTGGTGTTAAATCAAAGAAGTAGCAGCCGTGTAACGGCCCTGGCCTCTTCAGTATTTCGCAGCCACTGTCGAGGTGATGACGGCAGATCGTTTGTTCGGCGGTCAATGCTGGCGAGCAGGCCGTCGATCCTGGAGGTAGGATAATAGGAATATTGTGCTGGCCGGCAAGTGGACCATTAGGAGGGATTCTAATACTGTTGCAGATTTTTATTTGTTTGTAAATAAGTCACGAGATTTGAATAATGAATTATTCATTCGTACATGTTATTAGGTGTCATCTTAATGTGACTTTAAGTAATGGGGTTTTTTTAATTTAAGAAAAGAAACATTCAGATAATTAATAATGGAAAGACGTCATAGGTCTTACATTAACGGTAATAATTAATTGCATAAAGGCGTTGTCGAATCCTAGCGAAGATTTTGATTATTTTTTGAACAACTTTCCAGTGGCCTAGATATTTTCGTACAGAAAAATAAAAAAAAATCATTGTGTTTGGAGTGTTTAACGTACATGTCCATAAACCAGATAAACATGAATTACTACTCCCTAATCTATTTGCATCGTTTGGACTTACGATTTAAACAAAACTCCTACACGAAATTGCAATTGTCTTGATAATATATTTGTAAACTTCTCATAAAATTTCTGCAAAATTGTTACCGTGGATCCAAAACTATCTGACCATTTGCTTAAATGTACAAGATTCTAAACCTTCAAGCAATATGGGATGCCACTAATAATAATAAATTGCGAAGCAATAATACACGTTTAGATTCTACTGTTATTAATTCTGAGGATCTCAACAATTACTTTGGAACGATTATCGAAAAGACAATAAATATGTTACTCCCCTCAAACAAATTTTGGAGACTACTTATTTAACACTAACATAGTTTCACCGAAGTTACTTAGTACAGATTCTTGATATACTAAACAACTTAAAAAAGACGATAATAAAGACACTTATGATATAAACCTGGAAATTATTAATTCTATTAAACGCTTTTCTTTAACCAAACTTGTAAATACTTGCAAATACCTTGTATTAGAAACAATATATTTCGTAAAATTCTCAAAATTTCAAAAGTTATTCTAATTCACAAACTAGGTAATATTAATGATCTTGCCAATTATGGATCAATCTTTTTTGCAAGAATATTAGAAACCGTGTTAAAATTGCAAATTGCATCTTATTTTGAGAATTTTAATTAATTTAATAATCACCAGTTTGAGTTCAGAAGTAAAATGTTCACTACCTTAGCTATAAATACACTAACGGGTGATAAATAGGGGTTTTGAAGAAAGCTAAATTTTGTACGCTCATGTCGATTGCGTCTCTCGTGACATATTGATAAAAAAGTTAGTTTAAGACAACACACATTAGATATATAATATAGAAATTTCTACGTGTTTATTTGGATAGTAAAGTAACATGTCTTTATCCTTATCTTGTGAATTGTGTCTCACAGAAAACAGCATATTTTGGTTTAATTCACTCTGTACTCATCTATGCAATTTTGGTTTGGGGTCACACTCCATATGCTGCAACTGCTCTTGCGTTGTAAAGAAAGGAGTAAGGATGATCACCGGTTTGAGTTGCAGAGCGGAGTGCGGGGAATACTTTAAAAAGCTGAAAATTCCAACAGTGTACAGCATCTATAGTTTGCAATGCCTTCTTTATGTAAAAGAGCATAATTAAAATATTTATCACGTGCTCAGCTACACTCTTCTTCCACCCGAAGTGATAGAAACTTATATTTTGAATTTTTGTGTTTATTGAAAACACGCAATAGCACAGAGCGTACTATACAATAAAGATTTTCAACGCAACATTTTTTCATTGAAGAGTTTATTGCCGTTGACTTTTCTAGTTTATGCAAGTAACACAAATATATATTAATCTCCCCGCAATAAAACTGTGGGAGGTTACTACATTTAGTCCAAAATCGAAAATTGGGATAATATCAAATCTTTACGTTTTGAGATCCCAGGAAAAGTGGTTTTTAAAAAATGTCTGTGTGTGTGTGTGTATGTATGTATGTATGTTAGCACGATAGCGGTGAAGGTACTAAACGGATTTGGATAAAACTTTGCATGATGGTTTTTTTTAGTATTCCAGAAGATCTGAGAAGGTTTTGGTTGAGATCGGATTACGTTTAGTGCCATTTTGGCACAACAAGTTGTTTATTTTATGATTACTTACAATTTGTAACCGAACCATTGAAAAGCAGTAAAAATTCCAATTTCAACGATATATCACACCTGCATCCTTTTGATTTTGTTTCTGATAAAAAAATTAAAAAGAATTCGTTATATGTGCATCAAAAAAATATTATTGGTATTATTGTTAGGGGAAAATTGTATTTTGCCATCTGTCAAAAATATTTGGGTTGGTAACCTTTGTGAATGTTGATTCATATGTTATGGTACGTGACGTCACAGCTAACCTGAAAAATATATATTTATTAAGATTTAAAAATATTACGTAGCTATTATTAAACTTTATGCCTGGTTCCCGTACTTTCAACTAAAATCTAGTTCCTGTCTTCTGTGACTTCCAACATGGCGTGGTGCTCAAACATTTGTTGACAGTCGTTAAACGTTTGTCAAAACAGTTTGTGTTTTTCTGTTGGCCTGACAAAGTATCTTGAAATTTAACAATATAGTGTTTTTTGTGGATTGTGGCAAGGCGCTTTTGATTGTTGTCAAGTCATAAACTTTATTTAATTATGCAGAGTCAGTATTTCAAGAAGTTGATGTTGGAAAATCGAGATGTAAAAACGATGGAAGTTGTTTTTACATCTCGGCTATCCATCTTTGACGTCGTTTTCTCGACAGATCATTTATATGAGGGAAATATTTAGAATGTCGTGAATTCTAAATATCTCCCTCATAATAATAATAACAATAATAATAATAATAATAATAATAATAATAATAATAGGATGGTGTCTTTAACACACTCGTCTATCGAAGTCATGTCCTAGGTATAGAGGTCCTTGATGTAAACTGTAGGGCCTGCCGAAGAGCGCCGGAGACACTTATGCACCTGTTGTCGGCTTGTCCGACATACGCTGTCTCGGCCTATATCCACAGACATGATGGAGCATTACGTGTGCTGTACTATCATCTGCGGCATACGTATGGGATAGACGAGACACCAGTGCTGCCTTACGCTCCGGGGGATATTGAGTCCGTAGTGGGGAATGAGCGGTGCCTAATTTATTGGAACTACTCGTTTCCCACCCTCAGGCAAATACAGGCCAATAAACCTGATTTAGTCCTCCTCGACCACCAACTTAGGATAATGTTTGTCATTGAATTCTCCGCCCCAGGGGAAACAAACATTGTTCTGAAAGAGGAGGAGAAACGGACTAAATATCGAGATCTTCTCTTCGAACTCCGTAGACTCTATCCGGACCACACTGTTAAACTAGTGGTTCTTATCATAGGATGCCTAGGTGGGGTGAGGCGCACACTGCTTTCGGAATTGAAGACGATACCGGCATGCCGAAACTCGGCAGAAATCTTAGCCGGAAGAATGCAGAAGGCCGTTATCCTTGGCTCGTTACGCCTGCTCAGAGCACACGATTCGCGGACCCAGTGACCACTGACCCTACGGCGTAGGGAGTGGTCTCTGGTAGTACCAGCGTACCCTCTCTGGCATCGGAGACAGAGAGAAGGGCGACTGGCTTCACAAAAAAAAAAAAAAAAAAAAAAAAAAAAAAAAAAAAAAAAAAATAAAATATCCGAAATGCCAGAACAGAAAAAATTGCGAAATACCAAGATCTTGCTAACGAACTGCGTGATATATATGAACTCCGAAACGTCTTCATTATCCCAATAATAATTACTTCTAACGGTCTGATAGAGAAGAACATCGTGGTTAATCTGGAAAAAATGGGACTTGTTGAGCCAATCCATATTGTCAGTTTAGCTCAAAAAGCTGCGATTTTAGCTACTTGCAGCACAATCCGCCGGGTTCTAGCTCACCCGTGAGAAGTTGGCAAGATTGCCCCTTCCCACGAGTTCACAAACCAGCTATTGCTGTGATGGGAAAAAAAAAAAATAATAATAATAATAATTTTATTGGTGCTAATATACAAAAGTATTTACACAAGTCAGAAAAACAATACATATAAGTTAAAACAGAAATATAAAACATATTTAAGTATAAAAAAAGACGGACATATTACGTAACGCAATAGTGTTTGTATATAAAATTAAAAGCAGGAAACAGATACTATATACAACAATACAATATATAGATAAAAGCGATCATTCACACATAGTATTAAAATTTGAAGAAAAATACTCCTCAAAGTTGTAAAAAGCATTGGTTATTAAAAAAGCTTTTACAGTACTCTTAAATAAATTGTACTCAAGTTCTTTGATCTTTGAAGGCAAACGATTAAAAAACAGTATGGCATAATAATTTGTTCCGTTACGAGATTTAAAAAGTCTTAAAAAGTTAGAATATAGGTTATTATTGTTTCTCGTGGAATACCTATGCACTTCGTTATGAGAAGTATTGTGTACCTTAATGTACAATAAACAATGCAAAATGTACACGCTAGGCAACGTTAATATTTTTAAGTTTTTGAAAGCTTGTCTACAGTCGTCTCTGTATTTTAGGCCGCACAAAATCCGTACTGCTTTTCTTTGTAAGCCAAAAACATTGCCGCTATGAGTAGAATGTCCCCAAATTAGGGTAGCATATGATAATTGAGAATGAATAAGACCATAATAAGCAGTAATCAATGTTTCTTGAGAAACTTCATTTACAAGGTTTCATAATAGGTAAATGTTAATTGAAATTTTATTACAGACAAAGTGTACATGTTGTTCCCACGACAATTTCTTATCTAGGTGTACCCCGAGAAACTTAACGCTGTTTGTGTGGTTTTCTCCAGTTACATTTCTCAGACTAAAAACCATGGTCTCAGTTTTAGACTTATTTAAGCTAAGTTGGTTTGCTGTAAACCATTCCTGAGCTTCTGACAATGTATCCCTCACATTTGTACGTAAAGTGTCAATATTTTGATGTGAGTGAATTATGGTGGTATCATCTGCAAATAGGACGAATTGTGATGAAGTTATGTCTGTCAAATCATTGATATATATTAAGAATAGTATCGGTCCCAAAACGGAACCTTGTGGCACTCCATGTTCCATAGGTAGTAAATCAGAATTTGTATTTTGATATGTGACAAACTGGGATCTATTCGTCAGGTATGACTGAATTAAGTTGATACTACTACTATTAAAATTATAATATGCTAGTTTATCAATTAAAATATGATGTGAAACAGAGTCAAAAGCTTTAGAAAGGTCTAGAAACTGTGCATACACATGTTCACCAGCTTCAAAGCCCTTACTTATTATGTCAGTCAACTTATTTATGGCTAATGTTGTAGAGGATTTAGCTCTAAAACCAAACTGACTAGAACTAAACAGGTTATTGGATTCAAAGTAGCAAGTTAATTGCATTTTTAACACACATTTCTAAACTTTTTGAGAACAGAGGTAAAATTGAAATGGGTCTGAAGTTTCCAACATCGTTTAATGTAATGGAATGACTTTTGAAATTTTAAGAATATCAGGATATACACCTGTGCGTATACAACTATTTATTAAGTTAGTTAGTGGAATTAATATAAAGTATCTAATTGCGTATAACGTTTTTATGTTTAAGTAATAAGCATCAGTAGACTTAGTCTTTTTTAAATTGGTTATAACATCATTTACTTCGTTATAAGAAACCTCTCTGAAGCAAAACTGAGATTGGAGAATTTGTGATTTTTTGTCTAAGAAATGTTTGTGGGTTTTATTAGTGACAGGTAAATTTTTTATTACATTTTTAGCAACATTTGCAAAATGTAAATTAAATTCGTCTGCTGAAACATCAGACACCTCCTTTTGCTGTTTTTTTCTGCTGTTGATGATTTGCCACATAGCCTTTTGTGTATTATTTGAATCTGTAATATATTTATCATTTGCTGCTTTTTTTGCTTTACACAGTTCTGACTTATATTGAATTTTGTGCGTTTTTATCAAATTTTTTAAATTTTCTGTGGAATCTCTTTTATATACATCCTCCAAAAAATGCAGTGTATCTCTTTTATGACGTAAGCTGTTATTAAACCAGTTAATTTTAATTGTGTCACCTTCTATTATTAGTTTGGATTTTTCTGGAAATGCTTTTTCGAGGGCCGTGGATATGTAATTGACAAATTTTTGGAAATTATTTTCAACATTTAAGTCGTTATTATCAATGAATATCCAGTCTGTATCGCGTAAGTCATTGTTTAAACAATATAATCCTTCATCTGTTATTGGTCTGTATTTTATTCTCCTACATGAAGTTTTAGGTTTATGGTCAATAACACCCAATAATATTCCTAAGTGATCTGATAATTTAGGGTCAACTATCCTACAGTTGAAATGATCACAATTAAAATTAACGATAATATATAAATGATCTGTCGAGTACACGGTAAAAAGCTAACCTTGTCACGATTTCCACGATGTCCACAACCCACTATTATGCACATATCAGACATTTTTTCCAATTACAGCCAATAATATTATCACGAAAAAAATCTAATAAGGCACATTAAACAATTCTTTCCAAAAAACTCATATTAAAAATCTTTAAAACTTAAAATCTACATGAAAAAATGCTGCACTGGTCACAATCTAAAAAATAGAAATAAACCCGTGTTTGACCGCCACGCCATATTGAAAAACAATTTTGACAGGTCGTTGGATTGCCTAATATAGAAAACTTATTTGCGTGAATTTTTAAATATTTGCTTGGAGCCACTATGGCTCCAAGCAAGAAATGCGTATACAAATATTAAGAATGAGAATAAACTTGAAAAACTTAAACATGATGCAGATATAAATATAATTCATAACCTAAAAATCAACACAAGTAAAGGTTACCAACCCAAATTGTTTTAACAATGTCAAAATTATTATTATTTTAGTTGGTTTTTTTAAAGGTAATAATTGTTTACAGCCGTGTTCTGATATTACGTCTGATTGATGGGACGCGTCACAATCGTTCATTTAATGCAAATCGAGCCAACTGTTTACTTGTATTTGGTGCGAAGAGTCCAGGAGGAGCTTTGCCCTACAAACTGGGTCAACCTTCAACTTCATAAACATGATGTCAAGCTTATGCGCATCCGAGGAATCATGGCAACAAGCGTACGGAACAGTCCGACAATAATAGAGTACGGTGTGCTACAACGAAATTTAAATCAAAGTTGATGCCACTCGGATTTTTTTTGGCTCGTTTTTTACCCTTGACCCCAAAAAAACAGCCCCCCAAAAAAGGGTCTGTCCGGCGGACCATACCAGTGTATTTTTATGCATTTGGACCCTCTGAAACAGAATTGTCGGATTCGCTCGTTTTTCAATCCTCCAAAAAAACACCCCCAAAACAAAACAAAAAATGGTCTGGCCGGCAGACCAGACCAGTGTATTCTTATGTATTTGGACCCCCTCTGAAATCGAATCCGAAGTCAGAATTGTCGGATTGGCTCGTTTTCGATTTTTCAGACCAGTGTATCCTTACCAAATACATAAGGATACACCGGACAGACATTTTTTTTGGGGGGTGTTTTTTTGGAGTCAAGGGTAACAAACGAGCTAATCTGACAATTCTGACCGGATTCTGTTTCAGAGGGTCCAAATACATAAGGATATACTAGTATGGTCCGCCGGACAGACCATTTTTTTTGGGGAGTATTTTTTGGGGTCAGGGGTGAAAAACGAGCCGATCTGACAATTCTGACTTCGGATTCGGTTTCAGCGGGTACAAATGCATGGGAATACACTCGTCTGATCCGCAGGCCAGACCACTTTTTTTGTGTGGCTTTGTCATTAAACAAAAAAAGTAAAATACTTTTAAAAAAAAATGTCTTCGATAAATGATTTTAAATATCGTGGAAATTGGTTCTAAATACATCCAAGAATGTGTTAAAAGAAAAAAGTTCCGAGTGTCATTAACTTTGATTTAAATTTGGTTGTAGCACATCGGGAGAGACGAAGGAAGTAGAAAGCCGATAAAGGAATTAAAAGGGCCACTGAAGTAATGCGAAAGCGGTTTCCGGTGGAAGAAGCGAGATGAAGGGGGAGGGGTTTTAGTCAGTAGGAATCTGACATTTCCTACATTCCGGAGTCTTATGCAAGATTTCCCCTCCTCCACAAAAAAAAAGAGACTGCTTGAAAAATAAAACGTCAAAAACAATGCGGTTAATACTTGCTAATAGTCCACAGTACTTTTTACCTTTTTTTAATGATTAATAACAGGCTGAATTTTCGTGAGTAGCTTCGTTTTGACGAGACGCCCAACTTTTCTCTCTGCGAAAATTCTCGGTAGTGGTAGCTAACAGCAAAAATTATTATTTTTTATTTCACACGAATTAGACAATTCGACAACCCGTCAAATTATTTTAGCAATATGTTGTTGTGGACAAACACGGGGCTTATTATAATTAACTCGGGCAAACGTAACCAAGGCAATCGAAAAACAAACTCTTTAACAAACGTTTAACGAATGAAAAATATATTGCCAAAATAATTTGACAGGTTGTCGAATTGTCTAATTCGTGCGAAATAGAAAATAGTATATTATATTACTAGGAGTAGAACGCACTCTTTTTTTGTGTTGAGCCCAGGATTTGCGCAAACTGGGCGAAACACAAAAAAGGCGTTCTACTCCGTGTAATATATACTATTTTTTCTTCAAGCGTATTCAAATGCAAATATTCATTTATTTATCATAAATGTACAAATATTCAAACTACAGTCTTACATATTGACACAATATGACAAGTGGCTAGTGGATAGCGCGCCACCGGTGGCTTTCGGTATTAACACTATGTTACTAGTAAAACAATACCCACTGCGGTGGCGCTTTCGGAACTAACATTATGTTACTAGTAAAACAATGTCCACTACGGTGGCGTTCAGTACTAACATTTTGTTTCTAGTAAAACAATGTCCTACTTCTACTTCTGTTTTTGGTGACATAATTTAAACATTTTAATACGCTTGAAGAAAAAATAATTTTTGCTATTAGCTACCACTACCGAGAATTTTCGCAGAGAGAAAAGTTCGGAGTCTCGTCAAAATGAAGCTACTCACGAAAATTTAGCCTGTTATTAATCATTAAAAAAAGGGCGATGCACTGTGGACTATAAGGAAGAAAATCATTTTACATTTTTGGTAAAAAATATAAAAGATTGTAACTGATTAGAAAAATAATAAGTGAAATGTGTCAAGTAGAGAGGGGAGGTTTTTGCTAATAATGTTACAATTCTAAAAAATCTCTCTCCGAGATTACCAAGAATTTTCATATATCCACATCTATATATATAAAAGAATACCTTAACTGACTGCCTCACTGATCTATCAACGCACAGCTCAAACCGCTGCTGGGTCTAGAAATTTTGCATAGCGAATGGTGTAGGCATCCAATAAGAAGGGATTTTTCGAAATTTGACCCCAAAGAGGGGGAAAAGGGGGGTTGAAATTTTAGGCTTTTTCGGAAACGGTTATATCTAGATGCGTGAAATTTGCCAGAATTTTTTTTTGTTGAAATCTATTAGATACGGGTAAGACGAAATTTCGATTTTCGCTTTTTGAAGGGGACAAATATTATTATGTTTCATATATGGTGTTATCATTTCCAATACCTCCAATGATTGCAAGGATTGGGAAATTCGTGAATTTTTACTTTTTTTAACGAAATGGCTAAAGAAAATCTAAGTTGCACAACATACTGATGTCCCAAATGTAGGTGGCGGAGCATGTTTATTCCGTTCCCTTTCATTCTTAATGTACGGCTCACAAGAAGGTTAGTAAACAAATAGTCAGCTTTGTGTTAGACAATTGGAACAAATTAACATAACAGTGAGGGCGACAATTACTCCACACGCGCTGAGGTATCCATATATCTGAAATCGCGTAAGTCAGAGTGACGGGATCTTCTGAGGAATTAAGGAGACATGTATTCGACGGCTTTCAAAAAGAGACCCACTCCAGAATGGGTGAACAGGGAGAGGTATGTTTTTAAGCATGAAATTTGACACATACCCACCCATGTGCTCTATTATCGGTTAAAATAATGATTTTTTTCGGTGGGAAGACGGCTTCCTTAAATGCAATGAATGTGCAGTGGGTTAGTATCTCAATGTTCTTAATTCCACACAGATGAAGTTCCACCCGAACGAAGTTCCATGCGGGCGAAGTCGCGGGCATCAGCTAGAGGGTGAAAAAGAAGGTTGAAATTTTAGGCTTTTTCGTTAGATCTAGATGCATGAAAGAGCATAGCCGGATAAGTGGTGAAACGGCCCCCGGCCATATCTTCATTGAGAGAAGGAATATAGTTAGCAATAAGTGAAGGGAACAATTTTTCAAAATATTAACGCAAAAGGGTGGCGCGTTTCACGGGGTGACGAGGGGGATCAAAATGCAAAGGACCAATTTTTTGTGTCAAAACGCAGCAACCGAAAATTTTCAAAAAAATATATGTTGGACAAGTATTGGAGAGGATTCTCAGAAAAAATTGTCGGTCAATTTGGGAAAGAACTAAGGGCGAGATGACATCGGCATACTATTCAAATATTTTTAAGGGTAACTTCCCCTCGTTGCACCACATTCAAAAATTTTTTGTAGCGTCTATTCTCACCCCCATATAACATAGTAACGCTAGTAATGTAATGAAGGCAGAAAGAGTGTAAATATTTCGTGCAAAAACGAGATTGCCTTTCCCTCCCGTTTTCGGGGGTGCTAAATACGATGGAAGTGGTGGGAGAAGTTTTTGACCTCCGCAACTTCCAGAAACGGCCAAAAAGCACCTCTTTTATGGATCCCTTTATGTTTTCATATATAAACAGGTCTGGGGAGTGATTTATCGACGGGTTATACTTAAAATAAAATGGAGGGGGGTTATAAAGCAAGTGGAATCCAGACAACAGGCCTAGAGAGTTGATTAAACCCTCCCGAGACGAGGGGTGGGAAATAATTTTTTTCAAATGATTCGGTTCAAATACGTATCCCTCCGTTTTCGGGGTAGCTGATGATGGAAAAAATATTCATTTTTAGCTCCAACCCCTCGTCATCCTTCAAACGGACAAAAACCACCAGAAAGCATGCTATCCAGGATTTACGGTTTTTTTCGGCACATGATCGTTATTCATTCTTCATGGAAGTGAAGGTGAAGGTGGTAACAACCTCGGGGGTTGCTTCAACACTTCCAAGGGGTATAAAATTCATTAATTATATTTTTATTGTGATCAGCACCTGCGAAAACGGGAGAAGGCGTATTAACAATCCAAAGCGTAATTAATGAATTTTACACCTCTTGGAATGGTTGAAGCAACCCCCGAGGTACCTACCATCTCTTCCTTGAAAGATGAAGAGATATGCAGAGGTATAACGATCATGTGCCGAGAAACCTGTAAATCCTGTATTGCATGTTTTCTGGTGTGTGTGGGGTGATTTCTGCCCATTTGAGGGATGAGGAAGCTAATAAATGAATATTTTTCCCGTGATCGGCGACCCCGAAAATGAGTGGATACGCGTTTGAAGCGAATCATTAAAAAATAAATGATTCCACTCCTCGAGAGGGTTTAATCAACCCCCTCGGCCTGCTGTCTGGATTCCACTTCCCTTCCATTTTATTTAAAGTATAACCCGTCGATAAATCACTCTCCAGTCCCGTTTATATATGAAAACATAAAAGGAACTATAAAATGGGTGGATTTGGCTGTTTCAGGGGGTTGCGGCGGTCAAAAACTTCTCCCACCACTTCCATCATATTCAGGACCCTTGAAAACGGGAGTGAAAGGTAATACTCTTTCTGCCTTCATTACGCATAGACTACTAGTCTCGAAAGACCACGGACGTGATTTTTTTTCACTATAACGTAATGTTCCGATCACGCTGCGAAAAAAATATGTTATATGGGGGTGAAAGTAGACGCTACAAAACAATTTTGAATGTGGTGCAACGAGGGGAAGTTACCCTTAAAAATATTTGAAAAGTATACCGATGTCTTCTCGCCCTTAGTTCTTTCCCAAATTGACCGACAATTTTTTCTGAGAATCTTCTCCAATTCTTGTCAAACATATATTTTTTCCAAAATTTTCGGTTGCTGCATTTTGGCACAAAAAATTGGTCCTTTGGATTTCATCCCCCTCGTCACCCCGTGAAACGCGCCACCCTTTTGCGTTAATATTTTGCAAAATTGTTCCCTTCATTTATTGCTAACTATATTCCTTCTCTCAATGAAGATAGGGCCGGGTGCCGTTTTACCCTACTTATCCGGCTATGCCCTTTGGCAAAAATATTTTTTGTTGAAATCTATTGGATACGTGTAAGACGAAATTTCGATTTTCACTTTTTGAAGGGATGAAAACGGGGGTGGTAGATGGTTTAAAGCGCACCCTATTTTTGAAATCGCTTAAGTCAGAAACGTAATCATTCGAGCGATGGACTCTTTTGAAGAATAAGAAGATACGTACTCGACGGTTTTCAAAAAGAAACCCCAGAAAGGGTGAACGGGGAGGGGGAGGTTTCCTCGGGAACTATGGATGCGCAGTGGGTTTCCTTAAATGCAATGAATGTGCAGTGGGTTAGTATGTCAATGTTCCTAATTCCACGTGGATGAAGTTCCATGCGGACGAAGTCGCGGGCATCAGTTAGTTATCTATATTGTGAGAATGAAAGTTTTTCAATTCAGTCATTTATTTTAGTGATGTGATAATTCCTCGAATCTAATCGACAAACAGATCTTGTTCCCATAATTTGGGAAAGATTAACAGATTAACCACATTTTTATTCTAGAAATGTATGACTAAATATAATGAAATAACGCCAAAGAGCATAAAAGTTACACAATATGCAACATGCCTACCTCATTATTAACATAATCTAAGTTTTAAATTTAAATGTAAATTTTTATATATCTGTTAATTGACGATATTTTTCCAAATAGTTGGTTGCACGGGCGGCGGCTGGCGGCTTAAACTGGTTAATGCTTAAACCATTATATTCAAATACCAATCCCACTGTTTGATAAATTGTTATTACAGAGTCGCTATTCTAACAATTATGTGATATATTGATTCAATAACCACTTTCAGTGGGTATTTACTGGCGATTGACTAATATTAATTAAATACTACGCTAGTTCGTAACTGTTCAAGCTTAAAATATTGTCATATTAATAGACAATCTTCATAATTTTAATATAATTGTTCCTGGTCTTTTCATATACGAACAATACATTTTTTGCCTTAATGATTTCTAATATTTCTCTTTGGGAATACATGATGCATTTATCATTTCTTATACAGAATATCAGCATCTATCAATATACATAATGATGTATTGTTGTTAGATTTATTTGTGTATTATTTATAACTGAACAAAAAAACATATTAAACATAATTGTACCTAATCATTTATTTACTTTGATAAATAAAAATGACAATAATGATAATAACAACAACAAGCTTTGTATCATTTGTCCGTTTTGTCCTATACAATACGTAAAATATTCTTTGTAATAGGGCCGCCAAAGCTGAATATTCTTGTGGAAATTTTAAATCATCGGATTTATGTACACCCGTTATACTTGTTTTCTAACCGACTTCAAAAAAAAAAATACAAAAGGAGGTCGAATTAAAAATTCGACCGATATGTTTTTTTTATATTGATTTGATTTGATTTTTTTCAATATCCATTACTCTGGATCAGGGTTGTGCAAAAATGACCCACTGGGTATTTAGGTGGGTTTTTGGTGGGTTTTTCTGACAATTTTTGGATTGTTGACAAATTTTCAAAAAGGTGAAATATGGTAGTGGAGACGTTAATTTAGTTATATGTTTAATTTGAAAGAAAAATTCTAAGCGCAACATATTTTAAAAAATTATTAAAGTTCGACTATTTGAGTGTACCACGAAAACGGAAGTGACATCATAACGGCACTTAGATGTGAAGTTATAAGCAGAACAGAAGAAGAGGAACAAGTTGGCATTGTTGACAATAAAGAAAATAACCTTAAATTTCAAAATTGAATTTGACATTTAATTAGAAGTTTTTAGCCTTTGGTATTCATTTTCCTTCAAAATGACTGAGGCAGAATTTTATAAAAGCCAATTCTGAATTTTACCTTCTACAGATATATTTATGGTCAGCGAATTTCTAAAAAGAGATGATCGTTTTAGCATTGCAGAGGTTAGAGTTGCAAAAGTCGCGAGGTACGTTACAGTTATAGTTTTGATTATAAATATTAGAAAAACAGTTAACCTTTAATTTTTACGTTTTTACGTTTCATTACTGGAACACTGAAGAAAAGTTTTTTCGGTGAATTGGTGGTATTATTTACACAGTACGGTACAAAACACCATTTAGATTTATCCATAACTTTATGCCGCTAAAACAAACCGAAATATAACCTAGAAACGTCAATTGAATTTAACCTTAGGTTTGTTCACACAGTCTGAACTACTGCATCTGTGTAGATAATAGAAGGAGATAGAGTGAGACTATACATATAGTGTGGGGTTTTTGAACATACTTATTAAAGTTATTCTCTTTTTTCTCCGTCGCTATCAACAGTTTATAACTTCGTACCCTTTTTTCGTCGTTTAATAACTAACTTCTCTGCAGACTGTCGATATGTTGTCACCTCCGTTTTAAATGTATGTATTTTTAAAATTGATATTGTAATATTATAAGACTTTATTTTCAACTTTTACATGTTTCCAATGATTTTTTATGAAGAAATGTTATTTTTAAATACAGATTCTATTAAAATTTTAACATAGTTTCTGTAAAATTCAAATTTCCCGCCTAATTTCCCACCTTTCATTCGGCGTTGCTTTGACAATATCTATCTTGACCGATCTAGATATGAATGCACAAATAAGAATACTGTGTGCTGTGCTTTCAACATTCAATTATTGTTCCTCTCTGCCCTTCCCAGATCCTTTTTGTTGCTACGCTACGCTGATGAGGAACAATAATTCCGAAACACATGTCCGTAGCTGCTTCGTGTTTCCTCTTTGAGGTGTAAGGCGTTATTTTCCTCACCATAGAATCTTATCTCAGAAATTAAGGACTCAAAACGGCGAATCCGATACAGATGCCATAATACAACCCCATCGCAGGTTTACATGAAATTTGATGTATGGAAATTTCACACAAACTTAAAAAATAATTAAATGATGGATATGCTAGTATATTGTGTAACAGCTAAATAAAGAGATCACTAAAATGGGTGAAAAATTTTTTTGAAAAATTGGAAATAGAATATCAGCGTCGGCGTCATCCAGTTAATTGAACCTTATTGCCTAATATGCATATTGAGGTCGGTGTTATTGTAGAAGAACATAGCACACGTCGTCTGAAATACGAGACACTATTTTATTTATTAAGGGCGCCAGTCGCATCCCCCTTGACCGTGTGTGGTTGCTCCCATTTTCAGACGAGTTCTATAGATTTATGAAATGCTTGATAGACGAGAAAGGTAAAAGCTACACTTACCGTGGATTACTATCTGCTCTCTCTCTAAGATTGGCTTCTCTTTCGATGCACTTTAGCTTATATTTCTAACACTGTAATGGATCACAGATTTCTTAATTACTTTTATAGAATGTCCCTCTTGAGCTTTCGCTATCCGATCGGTCCTCTGAATTTTCAGAGCTGACCCAACACAGGGAATAGACTTAATAGCCCAGTCATATAGGGATTCCACCTCGGAATGAAAAATAAAAAGCTGTAAACGTGTATAAATCTTTGTTCTGGCATTTTATTAGTTGGTTCAAAAGTCTCATAGAATATCGTGTATGCGAGTCAAGATATTCAAGGTCAAATGTCGCAAGAATCGTTTTTTTGCAAATATCTCGTTTTATATGCTCTAAATGACATTTTGATTTATTATAAAAGTTGCAGGGCATAAGATTCTCTACAAATTTTTATCAAGCAATATTTTATACATTCAACCGTTCTTGAGATAGAGCGCGAAGAGTGGGAGGGGGGCGCTTAGGAATCCAATAAATAATACTGCAAAACTCTATCTTGGCAACGACGGACGTACGATTTTAAGGGTTATGGCTGATATGTGTTTTATATCTGATAAGTTACTTTCAGAAGGTGATTCTGTAACTGTTGTGCGCGGCTTACAAACTTTAAAAACTACAAGTATTGCAAGAGGACACATAAAATATTTAAATACCTTAACTTCTGTGAATGTGTATATCGAGTGTCGAAAAGTGTATATAAGTAAAAATTCTATTGCATCATCGAAGCGACGCCTAGAAGAGGGTGAACCTTTAACATCATCAAGTCAATGCGAAGACACAAATATATTCCTCTGAAAGTTTCGACAACACATTTTATTTTTGCACGCCTTCAGTGGCTGTGACACGACTTCTGCGCTTTATAAAAAAGGAAAAAAAATCATTTCTTAAAACGTTAAAGAAACTTCATAATTTGGATCAATTAGCTCAAATATTTCAGCAAGAAAACTGCCCACTAGAAACATTGTTTGAAAATGGAGTACGTATCTTTTTAGCAATATATAATGCTCCAAAATCAGAACACAATAATGACAATTTTCGATATACGCAATTCATCAAATCAACAGGACTTAACAAACCGATGCAGCTATCAACTCTTCCACCTACAAGTGCAGCAGCTCGACAGCATATCAATCGTGTCTACCACCAGATTCAAACTTGGTTAGGGAATAATTTAGACCCTAGGAATGGGGTTTTGTATTGCAAAATGAAATCCTGGGACCGATAACAAAATTATTACCACCAGCACCAGATGAACTGCTCAATACAATATTTTGCAACTGTAAGAATGGTTGTGGTTCGCGCTGCGATGCAGAAAATCAGGGTTGCAATGCTCTTCAGTTTGTGGTCATTGTAATGGACAAGCATGCCTCAATGCTTCATTTTATCCAAATGATCTCGATGAAGATAGTGAATATGTACCTGAAATCCTTGAAGCTTCAGCCCGTTTGCACCCAGTATTGACCATAAGCTTCCCTTAACATTTTCCATCTGTTCCTATCCTGTGCGACTCTTATCCATGGTAGTCCTGCCACTCTCTTGATGTCATCGTACCACCGAGTTGTTCCCCCCGTGGTCTCCACTGAAGTATTTTAGCGTTCTATCTGTTGTCCTTGATGCGAGCTATGTATCAGGCATAGTCCCATTTCAACTGTGTTATTCTTTTTGTTATGCCAGTAACTTTAGTTCTCTGCCTGATCCATTCGTTTCTTCTCCTTTGTCTTAATTAAATACCGATCATTGTCCTTTCCCTAGCCCATTGTGTTACTTTCAGTTTCGTTATTATTTGTTTTGGGTCCAAGTTTGAGCTCCGTAGGTTATGACAGGGAGAATACACTGGTCAAATACTTTGAATCGCAAGTGCTGAGGTATCTTTTTGTTTTTCAAAATGAAAGCTAATTTTTCGAAGGCTACCCAGTCGATGCCTTCTCTCTATTTGCATATCTTTATTTTGCTTTCCCAGGGTTACATTTTGTCCCAAGTATATATATTCTCTAACATAATATGTTAAATAGTGAATAATGTGTTTTCATACTTATAATATTTTTAATAAATAATTAACGTATTATTTATTGGATTCCACAATTGATCTTGCGTTATGACATATACGGCTAAGCGCTCCCCACTCTTCGCGCTCTATCTCAAGAACGGTTGAATGAATATT
The DNA here is from genome assembly GCA_936432065.2 of Rutpela maculata. Lineage (NCBI taxonomy): Eukaryota > Metazoa > Arthropoda > Insecta > Coleoptera > Cerambycidae > Rutpela > Rutpela maculata. Next base: position 63,267,914 of record OW386286.2, read on the forward strand.
GCTTGATATAAAATTTGTAATAATAGATCAAAATGTCATTTAGAGCGTAGAAAACGAGATATTTACAAAAAATCGACTCTTGTGACCTTCGACCTTGAATATTTTGACTCGCATACTCGAGATTCTATGAGACTTTTGAGCCAACTTATAAATTGCCAAAACAAAGATTTATACACGCTTACAACTTATTATCTTTAATTCTGAGGTTTACCATTTTTTTTTACCTTATATGACTGGATAATAAAGCTAATCAGTAAAATGCAACAGTTCAAATAATACCATTTATTGGTTTGATCCAAAGTTAATACAGTTATTATGCAATGTCTTATCTAAAGAAATGATCAAATTTTAGAAGAATCGCCTCCCCAAGCAGGGCAAGGACGACCGCCTCTTTTAGAGGATGTTTAGCGCCACCATACACTGGAAAGCAAGCAATAGCAATCGACTTGGCATAAAATATTTACACAACTTTCTTAGAACTTTGGTTTTTAGGATTGACGGAAGTAATATAAAAATATTTTACTTTAAAATTTAGGGACACTCGTGGTTAGCTTTATACTTCCGGTAATGATTTTATCATTCACAATTCACAATATATGAGTTATATGATGTGGCAGCTCACCTACGTCCAAACTTTCCTACCTCCTTTACGGCGACGTTTCAATATAGTGTGACATGACCTCACTTTCAAGTGACCTTTATGAAAATGACCTTTTGACTCCGTTTATGGTGGCGGTTTTCTCTATAATTTTGCCATCTTTCGCTTTCGCTACTATCGCTTTTTGCGGATTCTCTAACGCTCTTGCCCCAATAACAAGTCGCTGGATGAATCCAAATTTGTTTGATTCGAGAAACCGGCCTTTTGACCATTTTTGCTAATATAATTTTTACCTAATAATTGCATATAGAGGCTTCGCGCCTTTGCCACATTTTTCGGTCTCGCACCTTTGAAAAAGTATATATTTTTCCCATGATCAAAAATATACTTTTATTTTACTTCCTGGACGTAAAAATATTTTGTGCCTTGCATCTCTGCAAACGTGTTTAAGTCTTTTTGTGCCAGTCTTTGGCGCTGATGCCTTAAATATGGTTAGTTATGCTCTCAAATTGTATTTTTAATAACATTTTCCTATCTCGAACTTTTAATTTATGTTTCGACTTAGGTTGATTCTGGGAGGTTCTACAACATTACAAATGAACAAAAAACGAATTCAAATATATTTTGTGTAGTATATTGACTGAAAAATATCGGATGTAAAAACTTTTCCTTTTGGAAACATAATAAGTAGAGAATTAAATCGAAAAAAATACGATGTACAGGAAAGTCTAGCACGAATACAGTGAAAGAAAGTGTTTGAAAAAACTGGAATCTTGCAAATCTCGTGTCTGGGATATTTCGAGTAGTATGTAGAAACTATAAACCTAACAAAGTGTTAATATATTTCGTTTACATGAAGCGAGCGTCATATTTCGTGTGTAGGAAACGCCGTTCATTAGATTATGATGTGTAGAAACGAACCCCTCTGGATGAATCCAAATTTGTTTGATTCTAGCAACATATTTTATATTCAGTCGTAAAGGCCTTTATTCACCTTGTAAATTCTTACAAATATTTACTGGAGATTTAGTTTCGCATAAACATTGCAAAATTTACTGCAATCCAGAAATAATGAATTACATAATACTACGGATATTGTTCTGTCACCTAGTATAATTGTTTTCATACTCTTTCATGATGATAATTAAATTATATTTTGTTCATTCGCTAAAGATATTCCACGCATTGGTTTAGTCCCGGATCTTCTCTCATTTAACACTAGTATGAACTTGGAAAATATGAGCACATTTAAAATGCATTTTTAAAGCTTCATAGCGGACTTTGCTTGATTAAAGTTCATCTTCAATTTTACTTAACGAATGTTTAGCATTTCCAATTTATTATTTTTAACCGTAACGAAAGTATCGCTTAACAAAAGCTTCCTCAGATGGTGAGGTGATGTACAGAGTGTGCCATAAGTAAGGGTACATAGAGCAGTAGCAGATTCCTCACGTAAAAATGTTTTTAAATAACTTTAAAAGAATTTAAATATTTTAACAAAATGTTTTGATCCGAGAATTTTTGAGGCAAGGCATTCAAATCTATCCATAGTATTGCTGTTATTTGTACTGAGCGCTACTTATAGTATTTTAAGTTTCTTTAAAACGTCATAACTTTTTGCGCCTCATTGTCCCTTGCTTTATAATAAAAATACCTATATTTTCTATATTTTCTGCGTAAAAAGGTATACCTTGTAAATGTGACTGCGAGTAACCATATTCGAGATATTTGGTTTTAAAGTATTCAGTGTAACTAGGCTTTGATAAAAACAAAAACAATAAAAGTCGCTTTTAAACTTAATTTCTGTCAAACTTTTCTCTTGTTTGTCAGCATTTTATGTGCTTTAAAAATATCTAAGAAAGTTTAACATGCCAAGGCATCATTTATTTTGAAACATATATATGGTCAGCTTAGCTCATTGCCGATATTTGGAAAATCCAAATAGGAAGCAGCCAGATTTTAAGATATTTCAAAATCTTTACAAAAGATTGAGGAAACTAGTTCTTTTCGTCCCAAAAGAGATAACATGTAGATACCGAAAACAATTACTGTAGAATATGAAAAGGAAATTTTGGTACTCGTTGCAGAAAACTCAGAAATAAGTACAAGGCGTATGGCTGCGGCTGCCGTAGTAAGTCGTCAATTTGAAGGTTCTTTGCATTTTATGCCTGCCCAAAATCTGCTGGGGGGCGGGGGCGTTTTTCCCGTCAGGTTACCTGTTTCTTTCATGCCCGACAAAACGATGATCCTATATTTTATATAAAGTGTTGTTTTACATGTTAATGTGTATTTAACTTCAGAAACAAACATGCGTGGATTAGTAAGCGAACGCTGCTTTCAACATGAATGCAAAATCGACATTTTGTGTAAATAATTATGTTTTGGGAAAATGTGAGTTACCATCTTTTTTAAAAGGTGAATTTTACTTAATTTTTTTCCAAACTCAACTAGTCAACTTTTGGACGAGCTACCACTGAATTTTAGACAAAATATATTTTTCATTTTCATTTTCTATACCGGCAAGAAACTACTTAAATACTCCATTTCCTGATCGCAGTATAGGTCATGGGAGCGAGATATCGTGGACTACACGGAGACCCGATTTTAATCCGTCGGATTTTTTACATGGGATACAAGAAATCCCTTATGTATGAAGATATAATATAACTACTCGAGCAGAATTATGGCAGAGAATTGCAAATCTCATGGAATCATTTTAGTAATATTCTAGTATTAAATTTTTAAAAAAGTTAGAGAATAAAAAAATACGGAAAGAAAGTGTAACCTCCCTCTGGCTTTGATTTCGTACGCCAATGGTTGAAATCATTTTGCCCGATTTTGTAAAATAATAATCCTTATCAATACTAAATCATGTACTGAATCTCATTGCTTTGTTTCAAGGAGTTCCCGAGATATATGTGAAACAGTTTTTGGACGCTATCTTCGAAGGAGCGCCCTTAAGAAGCATTTGGGGATTCAGTATGTAATATTTTTATTTTTCATTTTTGGCAACTAGAATCAGCCCCCGAAGCGTGTCGCCCTATTTGTTTACACCTGTTTACACTGTATATCTCAACTTCACACTGGATAGCTTAAACATTGTTTAACCATGGTTTGGAATATTAACACGTAAACAAAAACACACCACATACACACAATTCCGAAGCTAAGACTTCTGGAAGGGAGTTACACATTTGAAACAACGCAGACATACATCCATACCTACCGGCATTGTCAGTATCGGGACTGGGGCTCGAACCCAGAATGAGATAGACAGACGATCAGCATATTCGCCACACAATACGCCTTAGCTGACTAGACTAGAAATATAATACTAGCTATTATATGGTCCTCTAAATAAGTAGATATATAATGTCTTGGCACTAGATAGCAACATTTAGACTCGAACTTTTGCAATTTAAGATGTTTCCTTAAGCCGTTCTGTTTGACAAACACATTCGGTACAACTAAAGTGACACAGCAATATATTTTGTATAATTGATACTGACAAAGACAATAAAATTTTTATCACCAAAAATATTTGTTGGTCAATAAATTTTGTTTTATTCCCAATTAAAAGTTGAACCAGATTGATGCAAATAATTCTCATATTGTGCTGTTATCTTGCCAATAACGAATATTTTCAATGAGTTCTAGCATATTGAGAGTTATACTAGAATATTGCCCTAAAGAAAAAACGAAAATAATGACTATATTCTATGTTCATTTTTCGATAGCCCAAAAACAAGAAAACTAAATAAAAATTATCTTAATAGGGATTCTAGAGGGAGTTGTTACAATGAGATCGAAAGATTTTCCACAAATATGAAAACACTAACTATACTCTCTGAACGTTTCGCCAATTAAGTTGTCATCATCAGAAGACGCTTAAAACAGTTTTAATAATCTGTATATAGGAGGGTAAAAGAAGATGGTATGAATGTGGGAAGATTATGGGAAGGCAAGGAAAGATAGTAGAAACGTGAGATGACTGAAAAATGGGAAAAAGTGGTGGAGAGATGATAAGAAAGTGGGAGAATGTGATGGAAAAATGGAGGAAGGTGGAGGAAACTGTGGGATAGTGGGGAGATGATGGGATCCACGCGAGCGTAGTCACAGCTATAACCATGGTAAAAAAATTGACCATCGATTTTATTTTTATTTAATTTTATTTACGAAAAAAATATAAAAAACCGCTGCCCAAGGAATCACTACTTCCACATCCAGATTTTTTATCGAAGTCACTCACAACGAAAAAATTTTGTATGTGGAAATAATTGTTCATGGAACTTTAATAATATAATATTTGAAATCCTCTACCCCAAAAACCCATAAAACGATACCCCACATCGGTAGCGGGGTGGGGTGGTAGTGGGGGTGGATGAAGTAAAAAATATTTTGAGGTTTCTGGTTCATGTACACACACTAAATCACAATTTTTTTTCATCCCCTTTAATAATGGGGTCGAGGTGGTAATGGGGGTGGCTAATGCCAAAATTTTTTTGAAACCTTAGCTTCTCTTGTATATATTATATACCAATTTTATGGACTCTTACCTGCTTGATTTACCTATTTACCCCAAATTTACCCCAATTTACCCCCAACCCTACGACGGAACAAGATGAAAATATAATCTAGTTCTAGATATCGTTAAACTACATATGTGTACCAAGTTTCAAGTCAATATCTCAAACGGTTCCAGAGTAAACGTGCCCACAAAAAAAGTTACAGACAGACCGGTAGACAGACCGGTAGACAGACAGACCGACAGACCGACAGACAGAAAATTTTTTTTCGCTCAAATTTAAAATCTCGACGTTTCGTGACATTCTAGGCCTATTTGAACAATAAAAATTTTTAAAAATTTTTTTGTCGTTACTCTACTTCCACTGGATGTGGAAGTAAAATCAAACGAGCTTTTACAGGAAAAAAACGAAAGTTTGCGTTTGAAAATGGGGCGATCTACTGACTTTCCTGGGTCGGGCTACGATGTGTAAAAATTCGATGACAAGAAAGAGAAATCTTTTTGTTTCGTTTTGTTATTGTAGTAAACTTTCTCAACTTTATAACATATATAGTATAGTTAATTTTGTTATCATTTGCCTATAAAATAATTTTTTTGGCGTATAATATTAAAAGTCTCAAATTTCCACCACATGCATCTAGTAGAAAACCCAAATTAAAGGTTATTAGCATTAATTTATCTCTCTTGAAAAATTATGATAAATTATATTTATTGTTGGAGCCTTCAGCCTTCTGTTTTGAGATTTCTCTCTAAAATCACGTTTTACGAGATATCCCCAATAAAGTAAAAATTTGTCGTTTTTTCTTATGAATTGTAAAAAATAGAATAATTCCTTAAACAAACGCATTAAAAATTATTTTTATAAAATAATTATAAAATTGTAGTTCTTTTGCAAGTTTCATCTATATTCAAATGACTTTCTAAAGCTGCGATTGAGATAAGTGAATGCCCTGGATGGTATTTGAAAGATAACGTATGTAAATTTTAGTACGCAAAGAAAATATTGGACACCTCATTTATATAAGCATGATTGTTTATGACAAGAATGAAAACATTTTCACGGCTACTGGTTTACAATTAGTTGGGCCGTTTATTGCATGCTAAGTGCCACGCTCTCTAGTTCATCTAGTTATCCTCATTCATATCCATTTTCATCGATCCACCACCCCATCTATCCATTCTCTCGCCGGTTTTACTTTTTTTTCTTTCTAGAGGAGACCACAGTCAAACTCTTTGACGTTATCTATAAAGCTCTATAGGCCTTAATTATCCATACCATTTTGTCTATATTTTTTCTACAATTGTTATCCAGGTGTTCATGATTTCTCTTATTTCCTGTTTCTTATATGTTCTTATATGTTCCAACCCTATAGCTTCTACTCAGTACGTCCACTTCCATCGCAAGCAGCCTTTACTTATTTATTTGCATTCTCTTCCACGTTTCGGATCCTTACGTTAGGATACTGGCACGGTAACTTTGCATGGATCTGATGATGTTACTAGCTTTAATGTTTAGCTAATTTACGTCATAAAACTGAATTACAATGGTGAGATTGTTGTAGAACCTTCCAGAATTAACCTAGGTCGAAGCCAAAATAAAAATTCGACTTAGGCAAAAATTTCATTTAAGGACATCTTCAAGAGTCTGAGACTTTAGAGCCACAGACTAGTCCAAAAGGACTAGTCTGTGGCTCGATAAGACATTAGGCACAACCGGGAAAAATTCGAATTTTTTACTTAGGAAAATATATTTTGGTCCAGGATATGAGAGTGAAAGTATATGGTGGTCATGGAAAAATGAATCACATACTTTTTAAAAAGTACGCCAAAAAGTACTTTGAAAATATTCAAAATATTTTCAACTTTAATTCCTCCGCCGAAGACATTGGCCATGGAGGTACAGTCATTATATATACCTTGCTCTAAAGATTGACTATAAAATTTTAACAAGACGATGTATAAATAAAAAAGGCGAAACCGACGAATTTGGCAAAAGCGGCGTAGCGCCTACAAGCAAAAATTGAAAAAAAATCAATGAAAATGCACAAGGCCGGTTTCTCGCATAAACAAGTTTGGATTCACCCAGCGACTCGTAATTTGGTCGAGTGCGTTGGGTGGTCAATACAAAGCGATGATAGGAAATCCAATAGCAGGGCTTTCCAAATAATAAAGTTATAGAGAAAACCGCCTTGTGCACAAAGGACTCAATAATCCATTTTGCCCAAAAGTTGCTCGGAGGCGAGTCGTAGTAATTTTTCCTATATTGAACCTGCATGGGGACAAGTACGTCATAAGACTGGTCGAAAGTTATTAAACTCATGTATTAGTCGAACTCCGTCCTGTGAATGATAAAATCACGATCTGGGACCTTTAAGCTATTCATAAGCGAACCAAAATTTTGTAAGTAAAATATTTTTATATTATATTCAGGCAGCCATAATTACCAAAATACAACATTTTTTAAATTCTTTTTAAAAGGCTTGCATTAAATCCTGAGGAGGTTAAATGAATCTTTTCTGACAAATCGATTGTTAACGTATGCTCTCACTTGTATGACTAAAAAGTAATTTTCCTTAGTTGGGGAGGCACATTATATCATTTTGCTGAAAATCACTGTATTATTTCATACTTATTAAATGAATGAGAATTACTTGCTTTAAGAAAATCGTGTAATGCAACGTTATTAGATCTTACTGATGTCTGATTTGTTTGCTGATATAGATATAATTGGAATTAGAATTAGTTTTCCTTGTTTTTCTGTCACTTTTCTGGTCTTGTACATTCCACCTATGTCAACGCTGAAACCTATGAGGTTTTTTAGACACACTTGCCACATATTTTCTGACTGAAGGAGAAGTTAGCTATATTGGGTGATTTTAATATTCCAACTTACGTAACTTACAAGTCCACTAACGTCGTTATGGATTGGTATCAGCATAATGAAATATTAAATTATAACAACAGACTCTTAGACTTAGTCCTTAGTAGATTCAATATTCATATTCGGAAATATGATAACTACTTGCTTTCAGAGGATTCTCATCATCCACCTTTAGATCTGTGTAACCTAAATTCTGGCTATAAGAAAAGTAATAATCATAATTACTCATCATTTAACTTCAAAGAAGTGGATTCTAATAAACTGTACCACGACTTGAGTAGCATTGACTGGTCTTCTTTAACTAATTATAAAAATGTAAACGATGCCTGTTTACAGTTGTATGAGGTATTAAATGCTGTTTTTACAGATAGTGTTCCCAAAACAACCCCGAAAAACGTTTCATATCCACCATGGTTCAGCAGAAGTATCATTAGAGAGATGAAAGAAAAATCTCGTTTGTGGCACTTATATACAGAAAGGGGGGAAGTACAATATCTGAATCAATTTAAGTTATTACGCTCCAAAATCAAACGCGTTGTTGACTCTGCACATAAAAAATATATCGAAAGTTCGGAATCGCAAATTAAATCTAATCCTATTTGCTTTTGGTCCTGTCTTAATAACATGCGTGATTCATCTATAATTCCTCAATCAATGTCCTACGGCAACAGCCAGGATCATTAGATCCTCAAAGCATAGTCAATGCGTTTGCTAGTTACTTTCAGTCTGCTTTTATATCATCATCTATTTACGTTAAAGCAGATCAGGATGACACTTTTGATATCCCACAACCTAATACTTCAATTATTAAAATGGAAGAAGTTCTTATAGCCTTAAAGAAATTTAAAAGCAAGCTAACTACTGGTCCTGATGGAATTCCATCTTTTCTACTAAGAAACTGTGCCATTACCTTCGCTTAAGTTTAACGATACAAAATTGTAAACAAAAAAAATTCCTACAAAAGAGTTAATTTTAGACCAATCACTGACGCAGGTTTATTCGAATTAAATGACCGCCTAAAAAATACAGACTGGAGTTTTGTTAATGATGCCATTTTAACAGTTGAGTACAAATTTGAAACATTCTTAAATATTATTACTTCTACAGTGGAATCTGTATTTCCTGAAAAGTCAAAACTTCTTTCATCTAATAAAAGAAGCAAAATTAAATGGTTCACTGATAACTTGCGCCAGATGCGAGATACTTTAAACCTGTTACAAGACATGTATAAAGCAAATCCTACGCCTCACTTAAAATCTTTAATAACTGATAAAAAATCCATCTACAAATCAGAATTGAAAAAAGCAAAAAAGATTGCACATGATAAATATATTTCACAAAGCAAGAATCCGAATAAAGCAATGTGGAACATCATTAATAATGAAAAACAGTCTCGTAATCCACACATAGCTTCTGATATTACTTCAAATGATTTTAATAATTACTTTGGTACGATTGCTGGTCGTACAATTAATTCATTACCTCCATCCAACAACAATTTTGAACTTTATTTAAGCAACACTGACCTAAAGGGGCTAGACAGTACTTTTAATTTTTCGGAAGTATCTTACTTACAAATTTTAGACATAATTAATAACCTAAAAAACACAAATAGTAAAGATGCATACAACATAAACTTACAAATTCTAAATTCAATCAAACACCAAATTTTTATTCCACTAACTAAACTTATAAATCAATGTATTAAAAGTAATATTTTCCCCAAAATTCTTAAAGTATCAAAAGTTATACCCATTCATAAACAGGGAGATGTGGAAGATCCTGCTAATTACAGACCGATTTCTATTATACCCTCATTTGCAAAAATTTTTGAAGGGGTCTTAAAATTGCAAATAACAAATTACTTTGAGAAGTTCAACTTGTTCAATAACTGTCAGTTTGGTTTTAGAAGTAAATTGTCGACTACCCATGCTATTAACTCTTTGACAGACTCAATCAACAGAGGCTTTGAACAAAACGAAATATTATACGCCCAATTTTTGGATCTAAGCAAAGCATTTGACTGTGTATCCCATGATATATTATTGAAAAAACTTCAATTTTATAAATTCTCTGCTGACAGTCAAAAGCTACTCGCACCATACCTTGAAAAAAGATGTCAGTATGTGAATTACCAAAATATGAATTCTGGTTTCATAAATATTAAATTTGGAGTACCTCAAGGCTCCGTATTGGGTCCAACTCTTTTTCTCATCTTCATAAATGACTTACCCAACAATACTGTTTCGGCAAAATCTGTTTTATTTGCTGATGACACCACTTTATTAAACACAAACCAGGATATCAATGCATTGCTGTCCAATGTGCGCGAAACTCGGTCAACTATTCAGGACTGGTGTCTATCAAATAAATTAATGTTAAACGAGAAAAAGACACAAACAATGATTTTCAGTTTAAGACAGTACACAATAGATGACATAAATATAGTATCCATGGATTGTATTAAATTCTTAGGAGTTCACGTGGACAACAAGTTAACTTGGGAAAAACATGCCAATTTTCTGTGTGATAAGATGGCTAAAAATTTATTTCTTTTAAGACACCTAGTGAACTGCGTGTCCCAGGCAACATTATTAGCAGCATACCATGGACTAATCCACTCTGCAATCAGCTATGCAATTTTGGCCTGGGGTCACTCTTCCCATTCTGCTGCTGTTTTTGCTATGCAAAGAAAAACAGTTAGAATAATTGCCGGGTTAGGATACAGAGATGATTGCAGAGATTCTTTTAAAAAACTAAATATCCTAACCCTGATTAGTACATATATATTGCAGTGTCTCCTTTACATCAAAGAAAATGAAACAATGTATACACCACGTGATCAGATCCACTCATACTCAAAGATCATTTGAATCATGACTTTTTACGACTCTCTAAAACTCGCGATGGAATAAGGTATCACGCAATAAAGTTTTTCAATGCTTTACCCCATCCCATCAAGGAACTGGAATGTAGACGTTTCAAATCTGTGATAAAAAAATTTTTAATAGACCATGCCTTTTATAATTTTAAAGAATTCTTAGATGCTGACTTTTCCACTATATCTAATAAATAAGGTTTTTAATTTATTTGTTTTTACGGTGTTATTTTTACCTTCAAACACCATTTGTTTTTGTTTTTCTCTCTTTTACTTTATACACTACATTATGTAGAAAATTGTATCACTTTTTTGACATGTGTAAATACTCTGTATATAAATAATAAATAAAGATATTATTATTATTATTATTATTATTATTATTATTATTATACCGCTAACTATCATCTTTAAACTAGCTCTTTAAACAGAAACATTTCCTTAAATTTGGTGTAAGTTAAAAATTTGTCCTATACTCAAAAAAGGTGAATAGAATGCAATTGAGAACTTATAGACCTATAATTATCCTCTGTAACTTTGGCAAGCTTTTTGAGGTTATCTTATATGATATCTTTTCACACGAAATTTCAAACATCAGTTCATCAGCATGGTTTCTTAGCTGGCAGATCAACAACCACTAATCTTGTAAGTATTACCAATTATCTTGCTACATCATTTGATCAAGGTGGTCAGGTTGATGTAATTTATACTGACCTCTCCAAAGCTTTTGATAGACTAGATCATGATGTCTTATTGAAAAAATTATCAATCTTTGAACTAACCACGCACTTCATCAACTTTTTCTGTTCATATCTGTCTAATAGGCTATTAAATGTACATTATCGTGGTTTCACATCTGTTCAAGTATCGGCAACGTCGGAAGTACTGCAGGGCTCAGTTCTTGGGCCCCTACTCTTCATATTATTCATTTAATGATATTTGTCAGGACATTGAGACATCTAATGCTCTCCTATATGCCGATGACCTCAAGCTATTTACCTCGATTAAGTCAATAAGCGATTGTGATAAATTGCAGCAAGATCTCACAAAAATTAATAATTGGTGTAATTACCGTAAGTTACCGTTAAATATATCGAAATGAATGCCATGTCCTTCACAAGGAAAACTAATTCAACAACTTTTTCGTATAATATAGGTAGTGAAGCCATTACCAGATGTTCCGAATTCAAGGACTTGGGTGTTATCTTTGATTCCACACTACCTTTTATTCCTCATATTAATTACATAATAGCTAATTCCAATAAGAATCTGGGTTTTATTATGAGAAACTCAAGACACTTTAAAGATGTTTCAACAATTACTTTGCTGTTTAATGCCTTTGCCAGGTCTAAACTAGAATACGCTTCAGTTGTCTGCTGTCTATAAAACTCATATTTCTAACTTAGAAAAAGTTCAAAGAAAGCATGTTAAATGAATTTCTTATAAGTCTGATGGTGTTTATCCAGCTGTTGATACACTGCAATCTGTATTGGTGGCTAGATTTAACTTAAATGAATTAGCGTTACGACGAGCATACTTTGCTGCACTCTTTTTACATAAACTTTTAACCAACAAAATTGACTGTCCTGAGTTATTAATGAAATTTACTTCAATATACCTTCTTTTCAAACTCGATCGTATTCTTTATTTTATTTACCGACTCCTCGTACTAATTTATTGAAATTCTCACCTGTTTACTCTATGTGCTCACAGTTTATCCAATCAGGCGGACTTAGATCTTTTTAACCATAGTATTTGTAATATTAGGAAGTGCATTTTAGGTAATTAAGTTATATAATATGATTGTATTTAAGGTTGTCTTTATATGGAGATATATTTTTGTTTTTATCATGTGTATCTTCCTGCCATTTAATTCGATTTTTTCTGTCTGGGCAATTGTACCTTTAAATAAATAAAATAAATAAATAAATAAATGGTATTCTTTGAACTAATTGCATTTTATTGATGTAAGGACTTGTTGCTAGTCTTAATCCCTGAAGTTTTTATTTGGAAGACCTAAACAACTGAGTTAATCGGTATCTCTTATACTCAGTGTTCTGGTCGCCTTACGGGAGCTTGATAGGAATTTTTTTATGCAATTTCTTCAGAAATCTTTAAGTGCAGAGACCATTATTAGTAGGTAAATATATACAGATCACGTCAAATTCCAATCCCGTCAGAGAGAAATCTTCGATAGGGATTTTTTATGCAAAAACCGCAATAATCCAAAGACGTAGAGGCCCTTATTGTCAATGAATAATTGAAATCACGTCCTGAGACACCGTCATTAATGATCTGAGGTAGTGCAGCCTTGACTCATTACTCGTCTATCGAAGTGTATCTTATCTAAAAACCCTTGGAAGTGGAAGAATGGGGCAGAACGCGGCTGGCGCCCTTCTAAATATAAATTGTTGTCGCGTCAATTTGACGCCTGGTAGTGTGTTCTTCTACAAGATCATTGGTGATATGGAAGCATCTTCTATGTGAAGCATATGAAGCATGGCATTGTCACTGACTAGAATGAATGATAAAGGCCCCTGAACACTCCCTTGTGGAATGCTCGTTAGATACAACGTCATTTCCTAAGAAGACAGACTGTATTCTTTCTCTTAAATAATATTCCATGTAAGGTTAGGCCAACTGTGTCAAAAGCCTATATTAAATTAAAAAATAAACAAGCCGATTTTATTTTGCTTTCAGAATTGTCCAAAATGTAATTGAAAGGCAATAGTACAGCATCTCTTATTGACAAGCTTTTCCGAAAACTATACTGATATGACGATAAATTTTATTTAATTATAATATCGTTTAATCTAACATAAGAGGATTTTTCGAAAGTTTTAGGAAAAATAAATGAAAAACCTTCACAGCTTGAAATTATGAATTCGGTTTTTTTGTGTTGCACTCCGCTATGTGGAAATCATTGTTGATAGAACTTTAATAATATAAAATATTTGAAATCGTCTATCTCAAAACCCATGCCATATCGGTAGTTGTAGTGCCTAATGCAAAAGAAAAAAAAAATGTTGAGGCTTTTGGTGTCTGTATACACTCTAAATTACAATTTTATTTGAAGGATTTTTTTAGAAATATAAATTGGTATATTAAATATCTTAACTTTTTTGTAATGGTACTGACTTGAGCATCTCACCTGAGATGACTGTCAATCGTTATCCTTAAGTATTTAATGTGATAGAAGAAATTTCCCGATCAACTATGGGTATTGTGCTAAAATCAAGTAAGTATTTTTTATACGTTGTAAAAGCCAAATATTTAGTTTTATCAATTCAATGTTAATAAATTTTGGTCAAACCACATTTTAATTTTTTTTAGGTCCGTGGATATTGAATGTCGCAAATCTAACCAGCTATCACCTTCAAAATATATTGCAGTATCATCTGTATAGGACATGATATTGTCTTTAGAAGATAGATAGGGTAAACAAATCGTTAATATAATTTGTAAATAAGACAGGTCCTAAAATCGTTCCCTGCGGTACTATATAGAGGTCACGATCCTTTACTCACTAGCCACATCGTCAATCATAACTTTTTGTTTCCTAATTGTTAAATAACTACGGAATAACTCTAGTGAAGTTCCGCGGATTCCGAGGTTTTCCAATTTTTCTAACAAGATCTTATGGCTTATCGTGTCAAAAGTCTTGGCTAAATCCACGAAGCCACATATGGCTGATTTACTACGATCGTAATTTATAAGTATTAATGTGCTTACATAACCGTGTTTTTATTACTTTTTCTAATATTTTAGCTAATGCAGAAGAAACCAGCGATATGGGTCTATAGTTCGAAATTTTTTTTTATCGCCATTTTTAAAGATACGTTTGATGACTGCTGTTTTGAAGTGAGATGGAACTTGCCCTATTTAATATGTATGTAAGCGGTTCAGTAATCTGATTGGCAAATTTTTTCAAAATCTCGTTACTAATTTGATCTAAGCCCGGCGTTTTCTCTTTTTCGCAATATTCCCAATATTCCCACTGTCGTAGAAAAAATGTGATGCAAACTATCCACTCTTTCAAAAAAGTATCGCATTACATACTAGTAACATAATATACTATTTTGTGGCCTTTTTTAAACATCTTTATCGATTATGAATACAACTTCGCGTTTTTATAGCTAATTATGCGAATGCTAACAAAACATTTTATTGGTTTTACGATTGCATCAATGCGAATAAATAACTATCTGATGCTGCTGACTTTAAGGTGTTTATATAATGTTGCCTTGTATAAAATAAGTCACATTCCTCTAATATAATTATTAAGAAATATTCACCTTTTAATGTACCTATTGAAAAGTGATCGGTAATAAAATTTGTAACGGTGAATCTTGTTGTTGCTAACACGCAAGATGATTATTATAATCGACGCAAAATATCAGTTGGAATGAAACCAGTGTTTAAAGAATATTTCTGACACTACGTATACGTATAAGAAACAAGCAACCGAATAAAATAATAAAATTAGTGTCGAGTGTGTCATAGATCTAATTAAGTTAGCAAGCTATCGTGAAGTTGTCCCCATCCCATTTTCAATATTTAAACATTTTTCAATGCGAATCGTTTGCTCGTTATTTACTCGTGATTGCTCGTCAGTTTTTGTTTGTTTGCTCGTTGGTGTTTATAGAAGAACCACCGTGGGAGTTAAAATTGATAAAGGCCTCCCTTCTTTTGAACCTTTCAGTATTCAGCACTAAGATCGTTTGCTCCTCGTTTGCTCGTTTATTGTTTCTGTTTAGTCGTTGTTATTTACAACGAAAAAAATCGCTGTCCAAAGAATCACTGCTTTCACATCCAGATTTTTCCTTCAATGGTAGGGTAGTGGTAGAGGAGGTGGATGAAGTGAAAAAATTGTTGAGGCCCTTGGTTCTTGTACACACACTAAACCATAATTTTATTTTTTTTTTTACCCCTTTTAATAATGGGATGGGGGTGGAGTGAGGGTGGCTAATGCCAAAAACTGTTTTGAGATCTCAGCTTCTCTTATATACCGGGTGTAACAGGTATAACTTTTTGACATACAAATGATTTTTTTTTCACTTCCGGTTTCGCCGACAGTGACACTAACTTCCGATTTTTAAATGGAACACCCTGTATATTATTGCATTTTTGTATGCTGCATAATTTTCTGAATCCAACGATACCAAATAAGTGACATTTCAATCGTCAATATATTTTATAATATAATTTTTAGTTTTCTATTTAAGTGTGCCATGGCGATTACGATTTATTCTAAATGACCCGTGTAATGCTAGAAAAATCGAAATCCCGTCAAAAATACTAAATTACGTGATTTCTGAGCAAATAAAGTTCATCAAAATGGTTTTTGGGGCAAAACTCAATTTTTTCAAATGGAACCATATTGGTACCGTAGTACCATTTACTAGTTCTATTAATAATAGTGATACCGCCGAGACGAGACATTTCTCGGTCTCGTCTTGTCGACAAGTCGAGACGAGGCCATTTTTTTTTCTCGTCTAGAAAAATCGATACGAGACGAGATTTTTAAAGTCGAGATCTCGCCGAGACGAGACGAGATCGAGAATTTCTCGACTTTTTTTTATTGTAAAATTGTTCTACTAGTCCAGTCAATGAATGGTTTCTAGAGGGAAATGCTGAGATCACAATTTTTGACTGGAGGGCTGTGTTTGGACTATTTAGGAGGTAAACATACCAAAAGTCCCCGAACGTAGGAGGTGGGGCGGATGCGGAGGGGCACGAAGAAGGTCCTGGTTTTTGGTTTTTCGCTCATGTCTCGAAAACGGTTAGCCCTAATCAAAAAGTGGCTATATGCAAAATTAAAGCTGACTAAATTTTCTACAATAATGTTTCTATTATTTTTTTTTCGTATCTGTTATGGTTCAGTAATGAATTGTATATCTTTTGACTGTATTTTAACTTTATTATAAATTTATTATAAATTTATTATAAATTGAAAATTAATTTTAATAATCATCGTAGAAAAAAATTTCTTGTACAGATATCCGTTTCACAGCAGACTGAACTGAAATATCGAATAAAAACTGTCTTTGCATCTGTAAGTGTGTGTGTGTGTGTGTGTATGTGTGCGTGTATACCGCTTCTTGTAAACACGATAACTTCTGTTAGACTTAAAATATTTGAAACATATGTAAAACAGCATATTACAATAACCTATTGAAATTGGGCCATATTTGTAATACATGGTGACGGTAAAGAGGCAAAAAAAATCTTAAAAAATGGAGAAAATTAAAATTCACAATATTTCAAATAGTTCGTTTAGTTAGAGGTACGTTTAAAAATTAAACAAAAGTCAAATATTCATATAAATTGAGGTGTAACTTTATAAATTAAATAAATAGAGATTTCACTTGTAAAAAAAAAGGAAAAATGGGAAATTTCACATTTGTCGTGGCTTTGGAATAAAAAAAAATGAACACAAAATTTTACAATTGTTCAAAATGTTTCCATTAACGTCAATGCATTTCTGAACTCGCATAGCCGTTTCACGAAGAACGTTCGCCAATTGCTGGGCCGTTATGCTATTAATTGCCTGTCTTACTCTTCACGGGTGGGAACGCCGGTTGCGTAGACAATATTTTTTAAATGACCCCAAACAAAGAAATCAAGGAGTGTTAAATCAGGTGACCTTGGAGGCTATCTCACAGGACCATTCATCGAAATTACGTTTCCTCCGAATCTCTGTAGAAGATAATCAATTACTATCAATGAATTATGGGGAAGAGCGCCATGTTGTTGTTAATACATTATGTCCTAAATCGAAAGGTAACTCATCTAAAATGTCCTCAAACTCATTTTGCCATAATCTCAAGTATCTGGCACCAGTCAGAGGTCCTTCAAATATTATTGGACCAATGATTCTACTACCGATTATTCCAAGCCAAACACTGAAACCGAACCGCACTTGAAAGTTACCCTCCCGTAATAAAAAATGTTGATTTTCTTGTGACCAATATTTTGTATTTTGTCGGTTAAATCATTCCAAATTTGTAAATCTAGACTTGTCCGAAAATAAAATCATTCCCAAAAAATCACTGTTTGGCTGCACGTTATTCTGCAAAATCCAATTGCAATATTCCATCCTACGTTCGTAATCATTTTGGTTTTTCAAAGATTTATAGTGGTATTTGTGCAAAATTCCGCTTACTGTTTGGTGACTGATTTCCAATTATTCAAACCCAATTTGCCTTAAAGGAACAGTCTTATCAACTTCTATTCGGGCCAAAACATTAATTTCCGTTTCTTCGTCGATAATGAAATTTTCTTCGGGATCATTGTTGGGCTCTCTTCGGAATTGATTTTCAAGACGTTTAAAATTTTCTATCAGGATATTGTTCGGCATAAAGGTGTCTAGCCGCTACGGCATTTTCTGCATTCTCCATAAATAATTAACATGTCTACTTTTTCATCTCTTGTATAAATTTGCGGCATTTTCAACAAAATTAACAAGAATTTTAAAAAATTTTTAGACACGATTATTTCACTCATTAACGCTAATGAAGCTCGTTTTTCCACAACATTGCACCAATCAAACGTCATTATTAGTGATAATTCAAGCTAGATCGGCTTTTGACAGTACCAACATGCAAAATTTATCGCTCTAATTTTTTAGGTCGCTGCAGCGGCAAATATTGTGAAAATTTTTTGACGTTTTGTGTCGTCAAATGTTTTCGGCAAATAGGACAAATCGTGCTTTTAAATGTTATCTATAAATATCTTCTCTAGCTTATTACTAATTGTTAACGTAAATTGTAAATTGTAGTATTGTATTAATAACCTAAAAAGCCAATGCTCTGTGGAACTTATATAGGTTGGGGACAAGTTATACACAGCTTTCAATGGCTTAATACCTAACGTAATTACAGAATAATTTTCACAACTAAAATTAAATATAAATATCCACGAAGCAGATAAATCAGTTATTTCATGATAAATACACAAATGTAGGTACTCACGTATGGTAAAAACTCTGCAGTATCACTATATATATTATAATTCGTTGTACTTAAAGTCTATCTACTTAAACAAGCAAACCTTAACTTAACTATTAAACTTCTCAAATTAGAAACAAGGATTAAATACATAAATATATATTAATAAACACTTTAATATAATAATTCAATTCACTGTTTAGGCTAGCAGTTAAGTTAAGCTAGCGTTACTGGATGGCGGTACCATACCATCTGAGTCGGCAGCCTTAGAACGTAAAAGCGATAGATTGGTAATATGCAATTTGTGTCGTTTATCCCGTAATGTGATTGGTCGAAGCGTGCTTTGTTGGGATGACTAGTCTTATAAGTTACAGTACCTATGGTTTAACGTATATTGTTTTCCTTGATTGTCATAATTTAAACCTACTTTGTTTTTTATTAGATGAGTCGCTTTGGAAATGCATTTTTATGTGACGTAAATGATGAAATTGAACATAAAGGTGAGTAATCTCTAAAAAGTAACAAGGAAACGTCTGAAGGCAATTAATTACTGAACATAATATTGAAGATGTACTTAATGAATTATTTATTCGTGAAATATTCTCCACAAATACCACTTGTGCTTCTAAATTTTATCTATAAATTTTTTCTCAAGCTAAGTTGCCATAAGGTTAATATAACTCGTGCAAATTGACAGTTTATTATCAAAGATTAAATCCCTCCCGCTAAAGCGGTCGGAATTTAATCAGATAATAAACTGTCAATTTGCACTCTTTATATTATCAGGCAACAACGCTTTCGAAAAAATTTTACCGATAAAATTTCGAGCACTAGTGATATTACATACGATAAAAACACTGGTAAACCAACAAATGTTTGACAAGCTAAATATTTCATTGTTTTCAAAGCCGCCTTAGCTAGTTACTTCTTAACATTTAATTAGAACAAAATTGTATTTTCTTTTTTTCTTTTAGCTGTAATTTTTTTTGTATTTATCGCACATTTTAATACGACATATGAATAAATTCCTTATTAATAGTACTAATAAATAGTACCCTGATAACAATATGGTTCCATTCGAAAAAATTGAGTATTGCCCCAAAAAATCATGTAATTTAATATTTTTGACGAGATTTCGATTTTTCTAGCATTACACGGGCCATTTAAAATAAATCGGAAAAGCCATGGCACACTTAAATGGAAAACTAAAAATTATATTAAAAAAAATATTGACGTTTGAAATGTCACTTATTTGGTATCGTTGGATTTAGAAAATTATGCAGAATTCAAAAATGCAATAATATACAGGGTATTCAATTTAAAAATCGAAAGTTAGTGTCATTTCTGGCGAAATCGGAAGTGAAAAAAAATCACTTGTATGTCAAAAAGTGTCGCTTATTCTGTATATAGGATATCCCAAGTTTCACAATTAACTTCAAAATTAAAGGATACACCCGGTATACTAAATATCCATTTTATGGACTCTTACTTGTTTGATTTACCTATTTGCCCCCATTTACTCCAATTTACCCCTCCTTCAAGAAACAGTTTCTTTTTGTCTAATCTTTGCTCGTCATTGGTTGCTTGCTTATCTTGCTTGGTCGCCATTTTTAATTATAAAAATGACTAGAAACGTGAGTGGGTGGCAAAACGCCTTCGAGAAACAATTTTGTCCCGGACAATCGATTCCTTGTCATTTGTTCGTTATTGCTTGTGCATTTTCTTCGTTTGTTAGTACACAAAAACAAATTCCATGTTCGTTTGAGCATAGGCTTATCGCTACAGAAAACATCTTCAATGTACAAAAATCTCGCCAAATACATTTCACAGGCACACAAAATAAAAATGATTTTCTGAAGTTTCACATACAGGCTGTCCATTTTATCAGGGCCCTCGAGAATATCTCACTTAATATCGGTTATTCAAAAAAATTGTTTCTACGAAAATTGAAATCCATGGCCTATTGTAAGAGTTATGACGGAAAATATCGAAAATGCCGAATATGTCTAAGTAAAATATCTCCGTTATTTGAAGAGATACGGCGAAAATTCTAAGGCAAAATTTTTTTGCAGAACAGAGTATTTTAACGAGGTTTTATCTAAATTTTTTCAAAGCCGCTGCATTTTGAGATTTACTCTTCAGGGTGTTAAATTTTTTTTTTGAAACTGGCGGGAAATGACGACATTAAATAGAGTATTTTCTTCCCTTTTCAATGATATATCACATGCCATATTTATTCATTGAAACTGAGCAAGTAATTATAAAAACATTTTTTAAACCAATAAATTTTTTTTAACTAGCGTCATACTTGCCGTGGATAAGTATGATTAAATAAAACGATTAAAAAATTTAGTAAGTTTTTCAAATCTATATCAAACTATAATCAAACTATAATCAAACATTAACAAACATTAACACAATTATAAATAATAAAATAAATTCAGCTAACAAAAAAAAATAATAATAACATAATTGTGTTAATGTTTGATTATAGTAAAGATTTGAAGAACTCACTGAATTTTTTAATTGTTTTATTTAATCATACTTCTCCACGGCAAGTACGTTGCTAGTTTAAAAAAAAATATATCGGTTTAAAAAATGTTTTTATAATTACTTGTTCAGTTTCAATGAATAAATATGGCATGTGATATATCGTTGAAAAGGGAGTAAAATACTCTATTTAATGCCGCCATTTCCCGCCCGTTTAAAAAAAAAATTAAGACCCTGAAGAGTAAATCTCAAAATATAGCGGCTTTGAAAAAATTTAGATAACACCTCGTTGAAATACTCTGTTTTGCAAAAAAAATTCGCCCTAGAATTTTCGCCGTATCTCTTCAAATAACGGAGATATTTTACTTAGACGGCATTTTCGATATTTTCCGCCATAACTCTTAAAGTAGGCCATGTATGTCAAATGTCTTTAAACCATTTTGTAGCTTATAAAAATCGGCACAATTTTCGTAGAAACAATTTTTTTGCACGACCGATATTAAGTGAGATATTCTCGAGGGCCCTGATAAAATGGACAGCCTGTATATACTTCCATGTATTTTTGCCCTCTGAACACGATCCCGATGTCAGTTTTGCTCCACAAAATAGTGATGGGTAAACTCAGCAGATAGATCTTAAAATCAAGTGGAAGTACAAATTGAGCTCTCCCTGAAAGCTGGAAATGAAATGAACATTGGAAAATGAAACTAGTGAAACGGAACACCATATTGAATCTGATGTGTATTTCTTGAAAGTTGCCAAAAATTTCCATGTATCGCGAATCAAAAATAAAGTATCTGACAAAGCTACGTATTTTGTAGCGTATAATCTGAATCTGCAATAAAAAGTGGGGGTTTCTATTTTAGATTTTAAAGTTGCCTCCACCACACATCCCCAGGGAGTGATGGTAGGGGGTCAAGTGTAATATCATAGAATAGCTTTTTTTAAAATATTCAATCCGTATTGTTTTTGTTTTACTATCCGATGTATATTTCTCGAGATATTTGACCGTTCCGGGACTTTTTATTCACCCGGTATCTAATTTTCATTGACCGTCCTTCACTTGCTCTGGAAATATTTCAAAAAAATCTCAAAAGTGACACGTTTTCAAAAACGAACTACTTAACCGAGGGGTAAATTGGTGCACAGCTTGCGGGTATTACTAGGTATTATTGTGTATTCTTAAGTATTATTATTATTTCAGAGGTATTACTAGTTATTATTATTAGGTATTACTAGTTATTCTTAGGTATTATTATGTATTGTTACATTTTGTAACCAGAGTATTTTACTTAAGTATTATCACAAAATACCCAGGTATTATTGGGTATTACTATGCAAAGGGGTATTAGTGTACAGATATTTTCTGTACGTTTTGCCTCTCGTACTTACTTACCAAAATGAGCCAAAAACTATATGAAAGCCGACATTCTAGTAAACATAGCACATATTTTATTTATGTGTATCAATTATAATCGTAATAACCAAAACAAATATTTAGAGCTTATTTTCATTGAGTGACTATTTTCTAAAAATTATCATAAATGGTCCTAGAATTTTTGTGTTTATTATGATTATATTTTTTTAGGGACGCTCATAAAAAATATATACGCTATGTTCCCTAAAATGTCCGTTTTATATGGTTTTTGGTTCAATTTGCTAAGTTGAGTAGTTTACTAAAAATAAATTTTTGAAAAACGTCACTTGTGAAGTTTTATTGACATATCTCCAAAACAAGTTAAAAATGGAAGATAAAAATTATATATATTTTTACTCGCCTTACCCATACATTGATATAGTTAATAATAAGGCTTTCTATTGGGGGCCCCTGCTTATCCTACTATACTCTTTTCAAAAAAATTTTCAGAAACCGACCAAATTTTTCCGCCAATAGATAATCCGGAGGTTTTACATTATTGAACAACTAAATATATTAGAAGCAATTGAAATCTATAAACACTGGAATATTACAAATACTATACCCACCTTAATGCATGAGTGCAAACTCGCGTTTAAAGGACATTGATAAGTTGGTGTAGACCCACTTGCCGAGACAATCGTTGAATATATAGAATGTTTCTCTTGTACTTATTTGGATTCGAATCACGAGCACTTGGATAACAATCGCACGATTTTTTTATAGTGACAGAAAATTAGTTCGAATGCAGTTTGCAGAGCTGTAATCAGAACAATTGCAATTTATTGGATTCACATTGCGGTTCATCTGCCAATAATCGAAATAAGTTAAAAAATTACACAGCCCCACAAAATAAAAAAAGCATGTTGTACCAGAAAAGATCCCTCACTTATTTTGGTGCACTGAATCCGAATCTAACGTCAAAATTAATTTCTACCTTGTCATTTTTTTGTAAATCTCGTGTTTTTCACATTTTATTCGTGGTGGTACCGGGAAATTGCTCGAATTGACAAGATATCGTAAAATGTTATTATTTTTATTATTTATATATTAATTTTGAACAAGATCTGAGCAAAAATAAAGATACGTAATGGTCGGGGTAAAAATTTGTATTATTATTTTTTCTCAGATTTGATTCAAAACTAAAATATTGGTTCCAAGTTGGATTCTGAGCACTTTTTCTTAATACAAATTTTCGATATCTTGTCAATTTGACCTATTGTTCGGTACCACCACAGAAAAATGCAAAAAAACGCGATTTACAAAAAAAAATGACGAGGTAGAAGTTAATTTGGTCATCAGATTCGGATTCAGCGCGCCAAAATACGTGGTACAATATACTTTCCTTTTTTTGTGGGGCTATGTTATTTGTAAAAAAAACTTTTTAAAAACAAACTTTTATTATTCAGTTCCTACAGGGATTAATTTGGTTTGACAGAGATTGTAAGTAAGTATTTTTTTTTCTATTCACGCCACAAGCTTTTAAGATGATTAATTCAACACAATGTATTTAATTTTTAGTACACCTAACAATAATAAAAGCTTGTTTTTAAAAAATTTTTTTAAATATAATTTTATTTTTAAATTTCTTAACCTAAGAATTTCTGATAATGCATCGACCACCTTCCAGCTACATCATTAGACCCTAAATAGAACCAAAGTACTCATCTAGACAAATTCAACAAGCCCAAACTCGAAGAGGTTTTATTATATTATTGTTGGGTTCCATAATATCGTACCATCATTATTGTTACCATAATATTCTATTATCATTATTAGAACTACACGTGTATACAAAATTTCAGCCTCAATTGGACGTCGTATCTGAAAAGAGTTCCATTATATTATTATTGGATTACATAATATTGTACCATTGTACAATAATATTGAATTGTCATCAGAACTACACTTGTATCCAAAATTTCAGCTCAATTGGACGCCGTGTCTCGAATGGGTTCCATAATATTATTATTGGGTACTATAATATTGTACCATTGGTACCATAATGTATTATCATCGGGGCTACACATGTATGCAAAATTTCAGCACAATTGGACTTCACGTCGTATCTCGAAGGGGTTCCATTATGTTATTATTGGGTTCCATAATATTGTATCATTGGTACTTACCATAATATTGTATTGTCATCAGAATTATAAGTGTATACAAAATTTCAGCTCAATTGAATGTAGTTGAGTTGTTCAAAATTGACTTGCAAGATTTGAACTAAACGCAGGATTTGAACTAAACATCCTAACATACATAAAAAGTATATTAAATTAAAGCTTGTAAAAAAAGAGGAAAATAAGCATTTTATGGTACCATAAGCTACTTTGATTGAAACAAATATTTCTGTCTCAAGAGTGCGCAGTAAAATGTAATGAGAATTTTAAAATTGTATCAATACAAGGTGAAAGACCTCCAATTTGGTGTCAGATTAATCGCAAATAAGTTTCGTGCATCTCTTAAAATAACTAAGCGATTGAAGTTAAGCACATTTTCAGCTTTTTTCTAATATAACCCAAGAGGTAAGCCCTAGATCTCAAATTTTCCTTCGTGGAAACATGACTCACAAAAAGTAAAATATAAAATACTATACTAGGGACGAAAGACCTGACCGTAGATCCATGAACGTGCAGATTTACGGGTTTCGTAAATTTCATAATTTGTTTTGGCTGTTATTTATTTATTTTCCTTTTTTATTTCAAATTTGAAACACATATCAGTTAGCATGGTAGAATACTCCTGGAATTGGGCCATATCCGCCACACAGAGTGATCGTCAGAGGCGTGTAAACTTTCATTTTTATGTAAAACATGTTTTATTATAATTTTAGAGCAAAATGTTACTAAAGTTTTTAATTAAGCATGCAAAAATACGAATATTTACAAAATATGGAAACTGTATAACGAGATATTTTTAATAAGACTATTACAAAAGTAAAGAAAATTTCAATCGGGCGTT
Source organism: Rutpela maculata (assembly GCA_936432065.2). Taxonomy (NCBI): domain Eukaryota; kingdom Metazoa; phylum Arthropoda; class Insecta; order Coleoptera; family Cerambycidae; genus Rutpela; species Rutpela maculata. The sequence goes on from OW386286.2 coordinate 63,293,616, forward strand.
GCCGATTGCGATTCCGTACTACATTTCTCTTTATTTTTTTTTTTATTTGGAACATTTGTGAAATCACATGGTAGAAAACGTCTTACTAAAGTTGAACCGTGTCCATTATACAGGGTGATTGGCAGAAGCGTGTAAACTGCAAAGTTTTATATTTACTGGATGAACACGAACATAATATACCACCAGTTTTTTCTTTATTTTTGCAGATAAATTATTGAAATGTGATACATCGTCTGTTGTTGATAAACGTCATTTTTTGAAACATAAGTCAATTTTTTCTTCCTGTTTCAGCGGAATCGATGATGAAACTTCAGGTGCTGAATCCCGACGATATTTTTTGGCAGATAATAAACATAAAGTCAATTTTAGTCAGCTTATTTAGGGGATCGTAACACCCAGGGGTGATTTAAAGACACGTATTCATATAAACTTTTTGCCTCAAAATATCGTCAGGAATCAGCACCTATAGTTTGTAACATCAATTCATTGACACTCTGTATAAATTTATTTTATTTACAAAGTCTCAGAATTAGGTATTTCAAAAATAATAAAATTCCGAAGAAAGTCGGTATCGCCTCAAATTTGTTTCAAGATATATTTAGCATGCCTGCCATTTTTTATCAAATGTTAAATCGGGAATCATCAAGGTTGGGATTATTATAAACAAGTTAGTTATTGATCCAAACTATGTTAAGGTTAAACTGGTTGATAATTTTATGGGTTTCTTAGATATAAGGCAATACAAGTACAATAACAAACACAAATGATCGACTTTTGGACCTAGTTTTTGGCCATTTGAATTGCATAATTAGCAGAGATCATGTGCCCTTAATACCAGAGGATATACGCCATCCTTCTTTAATTATTGATTTTAAATTAAATACAAAAGTCGCAAATAATTTTTCGGTCAATAATAAAAATGTAAATTACAATTTTAGAAGAGCTAATTTTATTGAACTCTATGACAAACTTTAGCGAACAGATTGGTTTTGCTTAGAATTCTATAGCAACGTCGACGAAGCATGCGATTTTTTTATGCAATTTTAAACAATATTTTGATGAATGTGTACCAAAATTTAAAAACACTAATCCAAATTTTCCACCATGGTACAACGCCGAAATTAAAAATAATATTCGATGCAAGGAATTGGCACACAGAAACTACAAAAAATATAAAAACGATTACTACCTATATCAATTTAAATCTCTTAGGGCTTCTATAAAAAAACAAATTAATTCTGCTTACGGAGATTATGTTTCAAATACTGAGAGTGAAATCGCGCGCGATCCCGCCAAATTTTGGTATTTTGTTCAATGCAAAAGAGGTAAATCTAGAATTCCTGAAACTGTCACTTATAACGACAAAACAATTGACTCGCCCCAAGAGATAGTAGACAGTTTTGCAAACTTCTTTTCGAGTGTATACTCTGATTCTGACACTAACGTTGCTCCGAATTTAAGGATCTCGGTGTTATTTTTGACTATCAGCTAAGTTTCTCCAATAATATTAATCAAATGGCCAAATCAGCTTCTAAGTTACTCGCGTTCTTTGTTAGAAATTGAAGCTGTTTCTCAAATGTTGAAAGCTTAAAATTATTGTATTTTACATATATTCGATCGAAACTAGAATATGCGGCACTCATATGGTTTCCTATATACCAAAACTCCATTCTATTAATTGAATCTATGCAAAGGAAATTTCTTAAGTTTTTGTTTTTCAAATTAAATGGTTTTTATCCTCCGCGAGGCCCTGACAATGCATTTTTATTAGATATGTTTCAGATAATCTCACTAAGCAAAAGAAGGAACCGCATTGCCCTCTCTTTTCCCTGTCAAAAAATCCTATTTCAAACTTATAGATAATTATAAATTTTTTATGGGTAATCATAAGAGCCTATCTGGTTTATAAGGTTTTATACAGTACATTAATTTAGCCATATAGAAATTATATTGGGATAAATAAGTATCTAAAGGAGTCTTAGTTGAGTTGGAATATCCATGTTGTTATTGGTATGTTTCCATAAGTGTTTATACTAAAAACAGTTTTTATATGGTATTACAACTTTTAATTTGATAAGTTCTCATGGGATCTGAATAGTGTTGAAACAGAAAAGGTTTCATCAGTAAAATCAAATACGAGTTCTGTAATCTTTTATAAGAAACAATTAGTATATGGTTTTTGTAAGATCTGAGGGGTTGTTATCAGTTTTAGTTTATATAATAATTTAATACGTACCCTACGTATTAAAAAGTATTAATAATGAATTGCATCGAGTAATTTTGTGACTTTTTCTGGGATCTGAAGAGTAATGAAATTGAAAAGATATACTAAGGACTTCCTAGTAGACATTTTATACATTTTTATAAGGATATATTTGTACTTACTTTTATAAGACTTCAGTTTAGTTTATATAAGAATTTAATGGAAACGTGTAAGGATGCATGTTAAAAAGTATGAATAAGGTATATTATCGAATACTTTTGTGAGTTTTTTTTGGAATCTGAAGAGTAATGAAATTGAAAAGATATGCCAAGGAGTTCCTAGTAGGCATTTTATACATTTTAATAAGGATATATTTGTACTTATTTTTATTAGACTTAGTTTATATAACAATTTAATAAGAATTTATAGGGACATCTATTAAAAAGTATTAATAATGATTTGCAACTATTAATTTGATAAGGTTCCAATAGTGGTAAAACTAATAATGTTTCATCAGGAAACCAGGGATGAATTTTACAACATTTAATAAAGGAATAATCAGTATATGATTTTTATAAGATTTGAAGGGTTATTATTAGTTTAGTTTTATATAAGAATTTAATAAGGATTTCTCAGTGCACCCATTGAAAAGTATTATTTGCAACTATTAATTTGACAAGTTTTCATGGGATTTCAATAGTAGTCAACCCAAAAAAGATAAAATACTTACTAAACTAAACTTCCTAATACAATAGAGTTCATATAATGTTCATTAAAATCCATTGTACGATTAAAATCCATTGTAAGTATATACACATTGTATTTTAGAAATCCCTCTTATTCCCGTAAAAGCATAAAAGTCTTACAAATAGACCTCAAGCGAGAAATATACATTAAAAACTCACAGAATCTATAAAATTTTCGTGTTTCGCCATAAAAACTTATAAATACTTATAAATAGGCCTCGTACTGAGAATTTACATTATATCTTTCAAATTCTTATAAAAACCTATAAAACTTCGCAATTTAATTACCATAAATACTTATAAACATACTGATAGACTTCATTCAGGGAATTTACTTTAAAATCCCATTGCATGAATTTTATAAAAACTTCGTGTTTATTATAAACGTGCAAGTGTTGATAGACTTCAGGCAAGGAATTTACATTCAAAATACATTTCAAATACTCCAAAAACTTAGAGTCATCTGAACCTATAAAATCTTCGTATTTCAAACACCATATAAGAACTTACAAATACTCGTATGGAGAATTTTCATTAAAAATACTTTTCAAATACATGTAAAATATCTATAACACTTCATATTTCAATTACCGTGAAAACGTATAACTGATAGACTCCATATAGGGAATTTACATTAAAAACCCCTTGTACGCAGCAAATCTTATAAAAACTTCTCGTATTTCCTATTAATATATGCAAATGCTGATAGACCTCAGGCAAGGAATTTATATTAAAAACACATCTTAAATAACCACATCAAACCACATTCAGAACTTATAAAAAACTTTGTATTTCAAATACGATAAAAACTTAAATATACTAATACATATAACTACTGATAGACTCCATATAGGTAATTTACATTAAAAACCCATTGTACGCAGCAAATATTATAAAAACTTCGCATTTCCAATTAATATATGCAAATGCTGATAGACCTCAGGCAAGTAATTTACATTAAAAACACATTTCAAATAGCCGCACATCAGACCACATTTAGAACTTATAAAAAACTTTGTATTTCAAATACTATAAAAACTTACGTATACTAATAGGTTTCACACGAGGAATGTACATTTAAAACACACACACACATAATTAAAACTTATGAAAGTTTAGTTTACATATCCAGCCTCCAGTAGAGGGAGCTGTTATACATGTCGCTGATTCATATCTAATCTAATGTGACCTAAGAAACTAGCGTGGGATTGTTAAATTGAAAGTAAAGCAGTCTCTTTTACTGCTAACTCATTAATTGCGTTTAGGCTAGAACGCTAGAGGAAACAAGGACTTTTGCAGTATTTAGTGTTTACCACTATACTATTGATATTTGAAATATTAATAGTAAGTAAATAATATGTACTTACTTATGTAAGTTTATGGGATTTGGCATTAAAAATATATTTCAAATACACAACCAAAATCTGTAAAAAACATCAATTCTAATAAAATTTCTATGGCATATTTACATTCAGAACACTATTCAAACCTATAGAAACTTTTAATTACATGTACTATAAAAACTCATCTATACTAATACATATCATATGGGAATTTACATTCAAAACACTAGAAAAACTTTTAATTACATATACTATAAAAACTCATCAATACTGATAGAAACCATATGAGAATTTACAATTAAAACACATTTCAAATACACACATCAAAAATTATAAAAGCTTATAAATTTTTTTTTATAAGTTTTTATAAGGATTTTTTGACAGAGTTGTATACAATATTGCAAATAATATTATTGACTGGCCATCCCTTGTTAATAAGCTTTATTTTCTGGTTCCTCGCATTAACTCACGTGAAATTACTGTTTTTATAGTCCTTTTGGCCGAACTAACCTCATGCGCAAGTCTCCAGTTTTTAATGCGGGTAATATATTTAATTCTGTATCCGGCATGTGTGACATTAATCATGACAGCTTAAATAGGATAATACACTTATATCTCACAAGAAATCCGTAAAAATGGATCATATAATAATAATAATAATAATGTAATGATATATTCCATCATACTATGTTTTTCTTTTGTTTTTCTTTACACTTTTGTATTTCTTTTATTTTTATATTTTTATTGTAGTTTCGTAATTCGTATTATTGTTTCTCTTTTAATTCATGTACACTATGTTTCCTGTAATTGGGTATTTATACCTGTTGGAAATAAATGTGAATTTATTTATTTACTTATTATTTATTTATTGTCTCTTACATACCTACATAAGCAGCCAAGAACAAATAGAAAATAATTTTGAGCACTGAAACAATAGTGCAGGCAAATCCAGTTTTGAGTATGAACTATCTGGGGACAGCTATTTCTTTATCGAAATGGATAGCTTTATTCATGCAGAATGAGGATATAAAAGTCCCGAAAAATCCCAATGTGAGCTAAAGCCACCATTTAGAAAAAATGGCCGCCAGAACCGTTTCTTTTAGAAGGACATATCTCAGTAACCATTGCTCCGATTTTAGATTTCTTTTTTTTGTTCTCTTCCCCGTTTTATCTACAATCGAAAGTGTTATTACATCTTTGGGCATAAAATAGAAAATAACTGAAGAAAATAAGACTTGATTCTTGGAAATATACAACGTGTCCAGTTAGTGATTCTTCGGAAGATTGTGCAAAAACGAGCAACTTTAAAAAAACTTTTTTAACAAAACATTCAATGTTTCATCTCTACTACAACGTGAAATTATTTTCAATTATACAGGGTGTCACAAAAAGGAGTTACATAAGAATGTATAATTTGTTTAATGGAATACCCTCTAATTTTTTAGCACCAATTAAGCCTCTAAGGGTCTTGAATTATACTCTATAATTTTTTGCCAATCGGATGCAGCGTTGCCAAGTTATAATTTATTTCCTGTTTTTTTGGCAAATTACAAACATTTTTTTGACTACCATATCTCCGCGATTTATTAATTGTTTTTTCTAAAAATGTAGGATGTTATTCGATAATGATGCATCTTCTGAAAAACATTTTTGAAATAAATTATTATTGTACCGGGTGTCCAAAATATTTGTTTACATTTCTTGTTATTTAATTATTATTTTTCTCAAATTTTTTAAATGGAATGCCTATATTTTTTTACATGGATGAATAAAGCATAAAATTCCCCACATTCTAATATTATACACTTAATTTTTATTTCAAACCGTTTTTGAGATATGATTATTTCAAATAAATTTTGCGTAAATTGAGGTGCTTTTTATTTTAGCATTAAAATCTAGTATGGCTTTGGTCTTTTGTTTTGCGTTTGGTTTTCACTCTATGACATGTCTCTAATGTGTTTAAGATTATCGTGATTAAGTTGAATTAATATTGTTAATATTTAAAAATACGAACTATAATTTTATTGTCAATAAGATTTAATACCTATGGTAAATGTTACGTTATTGGTGAATGTGATGGAAATTGTTTATTGGCATCAAGAATGTATGGTTAAAAATATCCCCATTGAAGATGTCCTGATGTGAGGTCTCTAGAAAATTTGAAAGAACGTTTTGAACGTACTGGAAATTTTGCATATGAAAAGAAGGCGAGACGACGAAATGTATTGTAATGAAGAAAATGAGCTGGCTATAACTTCAGCGGTAATCGAAAATCCTATGGCAAGTGTTCGGGAGTTAAGTAGGGATTTAGAGGTCAGCGAATCTAGTGTTTCCCTATGTCTTCGTAAACATAAGTTTCACCCCTATCGAGCTCAGATGCATCAAGAGCTTTGGGATGTGGATTTAAATCGTAGATTAAATTTTTGCCAGTGGGATCAAAATCAAATTGGAGAAAATGAAGAATTTTTCAAATTTGTATTGTTCACGGATGAATCAACGTTTCATGGTAACGGATTTGTGAATAGGCACAATTTCCATTATTATGCCAGAGAAAACTCTCATGTTGCACAGAAAAATCAGAACCAGAGATTAAATGCAAGGGGAGGAATTGTACTTGATTATGTTATTCATCCTCGCTTTTTTGAGGGAGATGTGAATGGAGCAGTCTTCTTAGATTTTACGCAAAATACGTTTCCATAAATAATCGAGCATATTCCTGATTACATTACAAATAATATATGATTACAACTTGAAGGTGCACCACCAAATTTTAGTAGAAATGTTCGTCAGGCCATTAGTAATCAGTTTCCTGAAAGGTGGATAGGAAGAGGAGGTCCAATATTTTAATAAACATAAACTGTTAAATAATATCTAATTTATTGTTTTATTAAATTATGTTAGGTCTCATTACATGGCCGCCTAAGTCACCCGACCTGACTTCAGTGGGCTTTTTCTTTGGTGATTTGTGAAGTCAGACGTTTATAAAGTAGAACCAACGACTCGAGAAGATATGATGGAAAGGATTCGCCGGTGTTTCAATCGTATAAATGTTAATATGTTACACAGTGTAAGGCGCTCATTTATCAAGAGACCTCAGTGTTACCTGAATCAAAATGGTGGACATTTTGAGCAGTTGTTAGGTTAGTTTCAATATTGTGAAAAAAAATTATTGCTCAAGAACCGTTCATAAAAGAAAGTGTACGATATCAAAATGTGAGAAATCGTAAGCGTTACTCGTCCATTTAAAAAAATTATAGGCATTCCATTTAAAAAAACTGAAAAAAATGTAAAACAAAATATAGATTTTAATGCTAAAATAAAGAGCACCTTAATTTACGCAAAAATTATTTAATATAATCATATCTCAAAAAACGTTTGAAATAGAAATAAAGAGATATTAAAATGTTAGGAATTGTATGTTTTATTCATTCATGTAAAAAAGTATACCTAGGCATTCCATTTAAAAAAAATAAGAAAAATAATAATTAAATATCAAGAAATGTACGCAAATATTTTGGACACCCGATATACTAAAGATTTATTTCATAAAATGTTTTTCAGTAAATACATCATTATTAAACAACATCCCACATTTTTAGAAATAACGATTAATAAATCGCGGAGATATGCCAGTCAAAAATGTTTGTAAACTGCCCAAAAAAAAGCAGAAAAAAATAACTTGGCAAAATATTTTAGGGTGTAATACAGGGCCCTTGGAGGCTTAACTGGCGTTAAGGAAATACAGGCTGTTCTATTTAAAAAAATTATACTTTCTTGTGTGGTTCGTTTTTGTGACACCTTGTATAATTGAAAATAATTTTAAGTTGTACTAGAGACGAAACATTGAAAGTTTTGTTAAGAAAGTTTTTTTATAAAGTTAGCCGTTTTGCACAATCTTCCGAGAGAACACTGACTGGGCACCCTTTATACCTTAATGTACATTATTAAAAATGATTACAATTTTATATATAAATAACTATTACTCCGTTAATATTTGAGTTAGTAACATCGGCCAAAAAACAAATGAAAGCTAGTTGTGTGCTCTAGAACTTTTATTAAAATTATTTTTTCAAAAATTGACTAGAAATTTCAGTACAAACGTCGCGAGTTTACAAAAGTTTAAATTTCCGTAATATTTAAATTATTTTTTAATTTCCTAAGTTTATCGTTTAATTTATCGTAAAATATGTAATCATACTTTCTGTAAAATGTGAAGTGAGGAATGGAACAAAAAAAAGAAATCTAAAATCGGAGTAACGGTTACTGAGATATATGGTTTTAAAGAAAATGTCTCTGGCGGTCATTTTTTCTAAATGGCGGCTTTAGCTCACGTCGGGATTTTTTGCGACTTTATGTACTTATCCTACATTAATAGAGCTATCCATTGCGATAAACAAATAACTGTCCCCAAATAGTTCACGCCAAACCCATTTTACACTGAGATTTGCCTGGTCTACAAAAATTTTGTGCCTGTCTCTTTACAAACCGCTAGTTCCATCTCTGGAAATACACATATGCGTGATGCATGCTTAAGAACTCAGTAAATCAGCTCTTATTTTTCAGAGATATTCAGCAAAAATCTCTACCTGACTTGCAAACTAGTCCAATTTGTACGTAATATTATTGTGAATCTTGTTTTACACTATTATACAGAAGATGGTTGAGATATATTGGGTACTACTTGCTTCCGCTAAAGTTACACGGTACTTTTATTCAATTACTCGTTATTGCTCGCCTCATATATTTAACAATAACCGTTGCCGTCGTTATAAATTTCATCGTCGAGCTTTTTTCTTCTATTATTCTATTAACAATCGAAAAAGTGGTCTCGGGCTTGTAATAAATGGATCTTTGAAGGAGTCTCACTATAAATCATGCGACTTGTTGTAAATCACAAGTAGGAACGTGCAGGATTTAGTTGTTGGAAACTTTATGGTGACTTATTATTTTTATTTTCTCACGAGAATTTCTATCGGCAGCTTAATCTAATTTAACTCTAGAGATAAAATCAAATTCACTATTTGTAATAAGAAATGGCTGTACCTATTCATTATTATTTTAAAATGAATTATTTTTTTGTCACAGTAAAAAAAATAAAACATCAGTTTTTATGAATTTTTTTTTAACTTTTCTATAATTCATGGAAATATCTTGAGACTGAGTTTATATCTTTCTGATGAGCTCACAACAAGGGTGAAAAAACGTTTCAAAGAGAAGCGTAGGGAAGAAGTTGAATGACAGTTCAATTATTCGAGGTGATTCCTTTTGAATTTAAGAATTTGAATTAAGAGCTCATAGTTATTTTGTAAATAGATTCATTTTAGATCTTTTTAATTTCTGGCATAACCAAAAGAATGTAATGATTTGAAATTAATATAGATAGATAGATAGAATCACTTTTTTGATTTTTCATACATTATTCTTTCTTTAGAGGAATCCTACGAAGACCAACGCACTTGAACGCTATACTCGAATGGTATCAGTCGACGTGCTTATTACCAACCATGTTTACATTAGCCGAAGATGAGTACAAAGGTATGCTTTTTTTTAGGCAATAAAATTATCTTCAAATTATTTTTTTTTGTTTGTCTACAGTATAAATTGACAAAGATGCACTTATTTGAATGGACGTATGATCTTTTTATCTTAATTCCCAGTAAACGCTGATATAACTTTACCTCTCTGAGAAGTAAGATTAAAAGAACAGTTTTATTTTTATTTATATTCATCTCACCTATTGTTTATATTGCATTATATGTATCTCGCTTATATGTACTTAAAATATTTAACCTAATTTTCAGAATGCTTACAAGAAGTGTAAAAAAAGAAAGGTATTATTTATTTACATAAGAGTTTTTCTTTCATATTAACACAGAATGATGAAGTGGATGAATTAAAAAAATATTTTGAGGTTTTTAGTTCTTGTACACACACTAAACCACGATTTTTTTCACCCATTTAATAATGGGGGTGGCTAATGCCAAAAAAATTATTGGGGCCTTATCGTTTGTATATACTAAATATCAATTATTCGGACTCTTACCTGCTTGATTTATCTGTTTATTCCCATTTACCCCAATTTACCCCTCAACCCATCAATAGAATAAAATGAAAATATAATCTAGTTCCAGATCACGTTAAAATACATACGTGTACCGTGTACCAAATTTCAATACAATACCGTAAACGGTTCCAGACGTGCACACAGAAAAAGTTAGACAGACAAATTTTTTTTTCTCTTAAACTTAAAATTTCGTCGTTTCATGACATTCTAAGCCTATTTGAACAATAAAAATTTTCAAAATTCAAATTAGCATATCTCGCTTATATATTGTAATATGTTGCTAAAACCTCCTTCTTTTGACGGCCAAAGTTCCTGGACGACGTACAAGAGGCAGTTTGAGGCAGCAACATGTGCGAACAACTGGGATAACGAGGAAAAGGCCATGGCATTAGTTCTGGCATTAAGGGGCCAGGCCTCAGAGTTGCTTCAGACTATCCCAGTGGATAAACAAAGGGACTTCAAAGTCTTGGAAGCTGCATTGGACTTGAGATATGGCGACCAACATCTCGCCCAAGTATACCAAGCCCAGCTAAAATCACGAACACAAAAGGCTGGAGAGAGTTTACAGGAATTCGAAGCTGCGATAGAGAGACTGGCACACCTGGCATATCCGAGTGCACCTAGAGAATTTCAGGAACAATTAGCCGTAGGGGCCTTTTTAGATGGCATAAGGGACGAAGAGGTCAGGCGAGTTCTGAGGCTGACAAGACACCAAAGTAGTAGCGAAGCTTTGGTGCGTGCACTTGAAGTAGAAGCCGCCTACAGAGATACTCCAAGGTCGAGAGTGCGAGCTGTGACTCTCGAAGAATCGCAACCAGAAATGAATCAGAACCCTATGTTGACTGAGATGCAGAAAATGTTTACCAAACTATTCGATAAATTGGATGGCCTAGGAAAGCAGGATAAACAGCAAAATAAAGGAAAGCCGAGTGGTGGTATTAAATGTTATAACTGCGGCAAGGTGGGCCATATGAAACGAGACTGTCGACAGCAGAACTCGGAGAGTCGAGTAAATGCTGTAAATGTTGAAGAAAAGCAGGAAAACTAAAGATAGCCAGCACCAAGGGGGCTGTGTTGGCTAGGGAATGCGGTGCCCCCAGAGAAATAAAGATTTCCCAGCTTCAAAGAATTCCAAGCAGTCTGTTGTTGCAAGGATATGTGAATGGAAGAAAATGCGTGTTTACTATTGACACCGGTGCTACGTCATCAATAGTGCGGCCAGGGTTTACATCAGGCTTGCAGATTGACAAGAGGCAAAATGGAGTAATCATTCGGACAGCCACGGGGGACAGGGCTGCGGTCCATGGAGAAGTCGACTTGGAACTGCAGGTTGGACGGTTGAGGTTCAATTACAAGGTCATTGTGGCTGACATTATGGATGATTTCATTTTGGGTCTGGACATCATGGGAGAGCAGGGATTTATTGTTGATGTAGGGGAGCGAGTCTTAAAAATTGGAAATGAGGAATTTATTCTGGCAACCGCAGACGACCAATTCCATAAAGCGAGATTGTTAACAACACAGACGATCAAGATTCCTGCTCATTCAGAACAAATGATCGATGCTGCTGTAGAAGGAAATCCTGGAGGGTACCGTGTTGGCCTAGTTGAAGATGACGAATCGATTAAGTCCCTACCCAATATTATTGTGGCGAGAACTTTAACCCGGACTCAAGACAAAATCCCAATTAGAGTTGTTAATTTAAATTCCCACTCGGTGACAATTAAGGAAGGCAAACCGATTGGCTCCTATGAACCGGTCACATGGGTAGCGAGGTGCGAGGAACAAACAGAGGGAAGTTCGTCTACGAAAATAAACCAGGAAGTTTTGACCTTGCTGAGTACCCAGTTGGAGCATTTATCTGAGGATGAACGAAGGGAGGCAATCAAGTTCCTGGAAAAGGAAAGTTCAGTATTTGCCAAGAATACAGAGGCCCTTACAAAAACAGACATAGTCCAGCATCGGATAAATACTGGCGACTCACCAGCTATTCGACAACCACCTAGGAGACTTCCATTAGCGAAACAAGAGGATGCCTCGGCAATGATAAACAAGATGCTGCAAGATGGAGTCATTGAGGAGTCAACGAGTCCCTGGTCATCGCCAGTAGTTTTGGTTGCCAAGAAGGACGGAACATTAAGATTTTGTGTCGATTATCGAAAATTAAATGATGTCACGAAGAAAGACAGTTACCCATTACCACGAATTGACGACACGTTAAGCACGTTGGCAGGCTCACGATGGTTTTCTACGTTAGACCTTAGGAGTGGATACTGGCAAGTGGGGCTTCATCCTGATGATAAAGAAAAGACAGCGTTTTCAGCAGGCAGTGGTCTTTATCAATTTACCGTGATGCCTTTTGGACTTTGCAATGCGCCAGCTACCTTTGAAAGACTGATGGAGTTCGTGCTGCGAGGGCTAACCTGGAGGACGTGCCTGGTTTACCTTGACGACGTGCTTGTTATGGGACAGGACTTTACAGAACATTTGAAAAATCTTCAAGAAGTATTTGGGCGAGTCAGGAATGCCCATCTGAAGTTGAACCCGAAGAAGTGCCTGCTATTCCAGAAAGAGGTCAAATTTCTTGGTCACGTGGTGTCTTCGGATGGAATACAAACAGACCCCGACAAAATTTCTGCTGTACGAGATTGGCCAAGACCATCTAACGTTCATGAAGTACGGAGCTTCCTTGGCCTCTGCACTTATTATAGGCGCTTTGTGGAAGGGTTTGCAGAAATTGCGAAGCCATTACACCGGCTGACAGAAGAGAAAGTGCAGTACCAATGGACACCGGAATGTGAAACGGCATGGAGAAAATTGAAGGCAGCTCTATGCACTGGTCCTGTGCTAGCGTACCCACAACGGGAAGGACTTTTTATTTTAGACACGGATGCCAGCAATTCTTCGGTCGGTTGTGTACTGTCCCAAATCCAGAATGGGCAGGAAAGAGTGATCGAATATTTCAGCAAGGTGCTGTCCAAACCGGAAAGAAATTATTGTGTAACCCGGAAAGAGTTACTGGCCATCGTTAAATCAGTGGACCATTTTCATAAATATCTTTATGGAAGACATTTTAAGATTCGCACCGACCATGCTGCATTAAAATGGCTGTTGCAGTTGAAAACCCCTGAAGGTCAACTGGCTCGTTGGATAGAACGGCTGCAACAGTATGATTTCAAAATCGAACATCGACCTGGAAGATCTCATAAGAACGCAGACGCTTTATCTAGAAGACCATGCAAGGAAGATTGCAAGCACTGCCACCACGTTGAGAAATTTCAGGGTACGGTGGCCGTCAACACTATTAAAATAGAGGTTCCGGATGATTGGACAACTGAAGCCCTTAGACAAGAACAACTGAATGACACAGAGATTGGGGTTATATTGAGAGCAAAAGAGAAAGGAATTCGACCAGCGTGGAAGGATGTTTCGGACAAGGCAGTTGGATTGAAGGCTTTGTGGGCCCAATGGGATTCACTCAAAGTTATGAACGGGCTGCTAAAGAGAGCTTGGGAAAGCCCGGATGGCAAGGAAGTTGTTATGCGTCTAGTGATTCCCAGGTGTCGAGTACCGAAAGTACTTCAGGAAGTGCATAATGGAGCATCCGGTGGACACTTCGGCGTTAATAAGACCCTGAATAAAGTACGAGAACGATTTTATTGGGTAAATAGTCGTCAGGATGTGGAAGCTTGGTGTCGCAATTGCAAAATTTGTGCAGCAAGTAAGGGACCGCAGACTAGAAGTAGGGGTGCAATGAAACAATATAACGTCGGAGCTCCTTTCGAGAGGATTGCGATCGATATAGCCGGCCCATTCCCAGTAACCAAGGACGGTAACAAGTATATACTGGTTGCCATGGACTATTTTAGTAAGTGGCCAGAGGCCTATGCAATTCCAAACCAAGAAGCAGTCACTGTTGCCAAAGTCTTGGTAGATAATTTGATATGTCGGTTTGGTGTACCCCTGGAGCTGCACTCAGATCAAGGGAGGAACTTTGAGTCAGGGGTGTTTCAGCAAATCTGCAAGTTATTGGGGATACACAAAACACGGACAACAGCCCTCCACCCGCAATCAGATGGAATGGTGGAACGACATAACAAGACCATGAAAGAACATCTCTCTAAAGTGGTTCATAAAAATCAACGCGATTGGGATCTGCACATACCGTTCTTCCTCATGGCATACAGAGCTGCCATCCACGAGTCTACGAAACAAACACCAGCCCGTGTAGTATTTGGTCATGAGATCAGACTGCCGTGTGATTTGATTTTCGGAACACCAGGCGGAGAACAGCTTCCTGTGAACAGCTATGTGGATGAAATGAGTGAACGGCTAAGAAATGTTCATGAGCTGGTTAGAGACCAAATCACCATAGCCAGTGACCGAATGAAGGCTCGATACGACCGTAAGGGTAGTTCAGAAGGGTTCAAGGCAGGAGATCTGGTTTGGCTGTACAACCCACAGCGAAAGAAAGGGAAGTCACCGAAACTTCAACCTCCTTGGGAAGGACCTTATACTGTTATTACCCGAATTAATGATGTCGTCTATCGGATTCAACGAAACAAAAAGTCCAAGATGAAGATCGTACACTTGGATAGACTGGCGAAGTACGTGAAAGAGGCTGAACTGCCTGACCGGGACGTTCAGGCTTAAGGAGGGGGCAGTGTAATATGTTGCACCCCTTAAAATTTAAGGTTATGTTACTAAAAAGTAGGCAGACTTCAACAGATCGAATGTCTGAATGAATGTAGTGTATTTGCACCTACTCGAAAAAGAACCTACCAGAATATTCCAAAGTGACATCTGGAATCCTCTAGAGAATGGTGGCGTCATCACAGAACAATCGAGATCTGTCATTTTTAGGTATAAAAGACCAACCGCATTCTCGGCGAGGAGTTCAGAAAGTTCAGAAAGTATAGAAAGTGAGGTTAAGAGTTCAAAGATAAACAAAGTAATAAACATTGTGATTTTAGTCAGTAAAGTGTATTTAAATTAATAATAGTATTGTGAAGTATCCAGTAAATATTTAATAAAGTGTGTTAGTGGACATCTCTTGTTATAATTTTTGGAACCCACGGATTTGCAAGGGGTAGTTTCCTAAGGGTGGAAACACGTTACAATATACTTAAAATATTTAACCTAATTTTCAGAATGCTTACAAGAAGTGTAAAATAAGAAAGGTATTATTTATTTACATAAGAGTTTTTCTTTCATATTAACACAGAATGATGAAGTGGATGAATTAAAAAAATATTTTGAGGTTTTTAGTTCTTGTACACACACTAAACCACGATTTTTTTCACCCATTTAATAATGGGGGTGGCTAATGCCAAAAAAATTATTGAGGCCTTATCGTTTGTATATACTAAATATCAATTATTCGGACTCTTACCTGCTTGATTTATCTGTTTATTCCCATTTACCCCAATTTACCCCCCAACCCTTCAATAGAATAAAATGAAAATATAATCTAGTTCCAGATCACGTTAAAATACATACGTGTACCGTGTACCAAATTTCAATACAATACCGTAAACGGTTCCAGACGTGCACACAGAAAAAGTTAGACAGACAAAATTTTTTTTTCTCTTAAACTTAAAATTTCGTCGTTTCATGACATTCTAAGCCTATTTGAACAATAAAAATTTTCAAAATTTTTTTGTCGTTACTATACTTCGGCTGGATGTGGAAGTAATTTGGGAAATCACAAATGAAGTAATACATAAGAAAAATAATAATAATAATAATACTTATCAAAATTAAAGAAATTATAAAAGAGAATCGCACTATAACAAAAAATAAAGAAATTTCCAAATGTTTCAACAATCATTTTCTCAATGTTGGCTCAAACATCACAAAAAGTATACCAAAAACTATTAATAATACTACAAAATTAAATGAATTGCAAATTCACTGCTTTTAGAACTGGTACTTGAACAAGAAACCACCAATTACATTAACAGTCTAGGTAATATTGTCTCTCCAAGAATAGATGGCATACGATCATCCACCATAAAAATAATATTATTATATATAGTGAAACCACTAAGTCATTTAATAAATATGCCAATGATGTCGGGAATATTTCCTCAAATATTAAAGTGTGCTATTGTTAAATCACTACATAAAGGTGGCGATCGTAATCAGATGGCATACTATCGTTCAATCTCTATCATATCAAATATAGCAAAAATTTTTGGGAAAGCAATATCCGTACGAATATATGATTATTTTGAAAAATTCTTTCAAATAATCAATTCGGATTCAGACAAAATAAATGCACCCAGAATACAATTACGGCCTGAACAATAAAAATATATAATGACGTAAATAAAAGCACACCGACAGCTGCTGTCTTTCTAGATCTAGCAAAGGCATTTGATACCATCAGCCATGTAAAGCTTCTGGAAAAATTAGAAATATACGAGGTCCGAGGCTGTTTCATAACTTAATAAAAAGTTATCTCAGTAACAGACAACAATATGTTGTAACAAATAATGAAAGGAGCAGTGAATCTACAGTAACGTGTGGTGTACCACAAGGGACAGTTCTTGGCCCTGTACTTTTCATAATTTACGTTAACGAACTATTTATAAATACTGATACGGATATAGTTGAATCAATGGATCTTTGAATGGACGTCATCATTCTCCTTTGTCTGAACTAATTCATTGAAGGATGACAATGATTCTCACCATAGGCGTAGCAAATTTTTATTGAGATCAGTACTGGAAATTATTGTAATAATAAGTAATAATAATATTAATAATGATAAATTGGAGTAGACTACATTAGATTGGGCATTGTCAGCAGGTTCAATGAGTAAATAGGTATAAAAGGTCAAGCATGTGAAATCTAAAAAATTATAAAAACTTTATATATATTTATATTATCTTTTCACAATATTTCAATATTAATTATACTTTCATGTACACTTGAGATATCCATGAAATAAAATATTAATTTTTGAAAACGGTTATTGGTTCATATATACAGTGTGTCCCATTTTACATTGGTTTCTTTTTTAATCGTAGATATCTGAGAAGTGATACATTAATTTTATAAAACATAAAAGCTCGGCATACTGCGGTCTTTTCTCAGGGTGGAAAATGAAGAAATCCTATAGAATGCGATAGTCAGTGTGACCAGCATATTCGCCACACAATACGCCTTAGCCATTTGAGTTACCATGCCGGTAGGATATACATGGGAATATATTTTGTTTTAGCAGGTAAGTGTTTGTTTTCTTACTTTCTTCATACATCGTATCGTATATATTGTATTGAGAACTTCACATTTTCTTGCTTCGTCTAAATCTCTTGTCAGGACCTTTTTTTCGAGGTCGAGAAGTTCCTGGAGTGCTGAGTCTCTCCATTTGTATTTTGATATTAGACAAAGTATGTAGACTAATTTTCAAAGCTAAAATAATGCATTCATAAGTAATAAGAAATATAAAATATCATTCGGCAATGGCCGTGAAAGCCCGCACTCTTCTGATAAGAAAATGTATATTAAATTTAAATAATTACCTCTCGGACAGCATTGACAGAAATCAGCGGAGCCTTGTTTTCTTTCTCTATCGTAAAATACTATATTAAATTATCCACCAGATTTCTAGCTTAAGTATTCACACGTTTTCCAGGCATAATGAGTTAAATGAATTAATTGCGTTACGCAAAGTAAACAATATATGCGCCACTGACAATAGACACGAGACTGATGCGCTTCTATGTAGTTTACACGTACGCGTTATCATTACTCTCAAATCTAACGCGCATGGTAAGCTTACGTAGGTCGTAGACTGTGCAAGACACAGTCGTTACGTCCATTTCAGGCAGTTCGATTGTAAGAAGTGAGAGGCCAACCTACAAACGACAGTCTTTGCTTGCTTCTCGCGTTAGTGACGTCCGTTTAAAGATCCATTGATTCAACTATAGTGTGAGTATCTTTGCTTATGCCGATGATACAGTTATTCACGTTAGCGGTGATTCTTGAGAAAATGTTCGCTCAAAATCTGAACACACGTTACAAGTTACAACAATGTTGAATAGTAGTTTGCTAAAACTGAATACATCAAAATCAAAATATATGTTTTTTTTACAAAGTCAATTTAAATCAATTAATTCTACACCAGGATATATGCAATCGAAATGCATGTAATTGTACTTCGTATATTGGACAAATAATAAAATCAAATACCTCGGCGTAATCATTGGTCAGTCTCTTGAAGGGCATGAACACATTAACTGTTTAACAAAAAGACTGAAAAAAATGCATGTTCATATTTAAAAGTTTAAGTGATATTCTTAGTGATAAATTTATTAGGAATTGTTACTATGCTCTTGTACAAGCCGTTATGGCATTCTGTCCTGGGGTGGAACTTATAAAAATAATCTAGAAAAAGTATTTGTCTGTCAGAAAATCATTATTAAAACCATTTTTAGTAAACCAATGCGCTGCCCAACTAGAATCTTGTTCTCACTTTAAGAGAACTGTATTAAAATATTATTACAAGCATAAAAATTCTGTAAACCTTTTTGAACGTAAATATAACACTAGAGCCATAAGAAATCATAAATCTATACTTCCTCTCTCACATAAAATGACAACTCAAAAATATTTCCTGCATTACCTATCTAAAATTTACAATATACTACCGAATGAACTTAGACTACTTAATGGCAGCATCATTTTGTACAGTAAAAAAAATTAAAATGTGGATTGAAAATTCAAATGTAAATCTTGATTACATATTTATCTAGCGTCCTATATTTTTGTCATTATAAGATAATCTAACTTGTATAATTAGTAAATTACTTAAAACTTTATATTCTTTTACTGTGAGAATGTAGGTATTGTGTATCATTTTATTTCAGTTTTATTTTAGTATTAAGTAATATTTTATTGTATTTAAAATAATTTTTTAGAATTAGTAACTTAACAATTTAAATTATTTTATTGTAAGAGTGTACTTTGTTTTATTTTATTTAGTATTACTTCCACATTCAGTGGAAGTATAGTAACGACAAAAATTTTTTTAAAAATTTCTATTGTTCAAATAGGCTTAGAATGTCATGAAACGTCGAGATTTTAAGTTGGAGCAGAAAAAAAAATTCTGTCTGTCTGTCGGTCTGTCTGTCGGTCTGTCTGTCGGTCTGTCTGTCGGTCTGTCTGTCGGTCTGTCTGTAACTTTTTTGCGCGCACATTTACTCTGAAATCGTTTAAGATATCGACTTGAAATTTGGTTCACATATGTACTTTAACGAGATTTGGAACTAGATTATATTTTCATCTTGTTCCGTCGAAGGGTTGGGGGGGTAAGTTGGTAAATTTGGGGTAAATACGTAAATCAAGCAGGTAAGAGTCCATAAAATTAGTATTTAGTACATACAAGAGAAGCTAAGTTCTAAAAAAAATTTTTGGCATTAACCACCCTTATTACCACCCCCACCTCATTATTAAAGGGGATGAATAATAAAATGTGATTTAGTATGTGAACAAGAACCAGAAACCTCAAAATGTTTTTTTTTACTTCAGCCACCCACTTTTATTGTTCAAATAGACTTAAAATGTCATGAAACGTAGAGATTTTAAGTTTGAGCGAAAAAAATTTTGTGTCTGACTGTCTGTCGGTCTGTCTGTCTGTAACTTTTTTTGTGTGCACGTTTACTCTAGAACCGTTTAAGATATTGACTTGAAATTTGGTACACATATGTACTTTGGAACTAGATTATATTTTCATCTTACTCCGTCGAAGGGTTGGGGGGTAAATTGGGGTAAAGTTGGTGTAAATGGGTAAATCAAGCAGGTAAGAGTCCATAAAATTGGTATTTAGTATATACAAGGGAAGCTAAGGTCTTAAAAAAATTTTTGGAATTGGCCCCCACCCCATTATTAAAGGGGATGAAAAAAAATTGTGATTTAGTGTATGTACAAGAACCAGAAACCTCAAAATATTTTTTTACTTCATCCATATGCTTCTGTTGGAGTTAAATCATGGTACCAAAATTCAATGTTTATTACAACCATTAAAACACCATAAATTCGAAAATTAAATCCTCGATTGTTTAGGTGCAGCAAGTCGTGAAGTTCCTGCATCTTTTTTTTTTAGCATTTAGGTTTCTTCACTTACTTTTTAGTGGTCAAAAAGTGGTAGAAAATAACCTATATTCTAAAAAAATAATAATTGTTCTACTACTTGCACAAACAATCTGTTGTTTTTATTGCGATACGGGTTATACAACCAGATTTACTACACTAATATGAAATGGATTAATATATAATTTTCTTCACAGGTTGTGTCTGATGTCCAAAGGAACAAAATCAGTGAATTCGAAAAACAAATGTCAGAGTGGCTAGGAGATCCAAATAACGACTAAAAGAGAAACGATCAAAGAAATGCTTAATACTTTTAGATAGTATACTTTAATTATATATGAGTTGCGAAAAAAATACTTGTATTAATTGTACCTCCTCCTAGATTAACAGCTAATACAATGAATTAAATGAAATACTAGAAATAGACTAGGAAAGGTAGGACGTAGGTATAAATCCTTGGAGAAGAAAAATTGTCTTCCAACTGTTGTCTGAACAACATATAAGTGGCAACGCCTAATGTCTGATTTAACTACTAGGATACGCACTGAATTAGGATGGAGTTAAGATTCTTTGGTTTATTGATACCAATTAACTCAGTTTTAACTCAGTATTTTCTCAGTAAAAATTAGGGAATTTTTACTAAGCTGAAATATGTCGATCATTTCAGGAAATGATATAAGCTTTTATTTTGTAATTTGAACACCCATATATTTTTAAATAATCGGATATTTATTTTTCTATTTTGAAAATGTAATGACTTTTACTTTTATCTCTTTATGACGTAGCACGTATTTATGTTATATACTTTTGTTAAATCTTGAAGCCACATCATAACTTTAAATTAAAGAGATTGCCATAATTTAAATCACTTCAATTAAACTTAAATCAATTTTTTAAATGGTGAATCATTGATATATTAAATTCATTTTAAATGTTTCACAACTTGAAGTAAATGAAAATACTAATGTAATTTGTGTTTTAAGTCGGTACGAAATCAATTTTATAATGATAATGCTCTAATAAATTCACCAAATAGGTGTAGTGGAGTTAATAGAGGTTTTCACTTCGGAAGAATTCCGGGAAGCGGTAACTTTTGAGAATACATCTCTGAATATGCCAGGAACAACATACCAAAAGTTACCAACAATAGTCCTTGAGCGTAATTTGTTATTAAACAAATTAGTTGCAAAATACCAGTTTTTGTCAAATACATCTTAAAATAATGTTTTCTTTCAAAAACTAATTGCGCCATTTGAAAGTACGAGAAATTTCAAATCAGCTGAGGCGCATTCATGTCTTTAAACATTAATAAATATCTTTGATTGGATTTGATTTGATTTGATTTGGGCTCGCTACACTTAATTCGTTGTAACTTTTGAACTAATTAATGACATTGACCTCACAAAAGCTTAAATGAAAGAAGAAACATGTAGCTATTGGATTATTATATTTTCAAATATAAAAATGAATGTATGTATGAATAGTCCATATATGGAGTTAAAACATAAAGAAATTGGCAATGAAATCGGCAAAAGCCCTACCATTTCTAAAATTTTTAAGATAAAACAACGTCAGATATTTTTGGAACAAGAGGAGGGACAAGAAGAGCAGGTCGAACTTCCTTTAACTGAAGAAATAGATATTTAAAAATGAATTTATATCGTTCAATATAATTTGAATAGATATTATGCTTAATAAAAAAATCTTTTATTTTGCGAAAACCATTTTTACTTCTTATATCGAGATACATTATTATTTTGAGACCTCATCAACGCCATATTGAATATGTTAATCCGAGCGTTGGTTTAAAAACGAAAAGTTGGATCAGCCATTTTGAGCCTTTTTTTGACATCATAATCTGTTTCGGAGATCTTAAAAATCCCTTCTGTGTCAATTTGAATTAAATTGCTTTAAAACATCTCAACTTATAATAATTTTATTAAAGAAAAACACGTTATTTTGTTTAAATAATTAATAAACAATTTCCTCGCGATTATATGTTTATAACTTTTTATTTTAAGCTATGTAAAAGCGATATCAAAAAGTTTTATGAAAATCAGAAATAATGCTTATTTTCAGCCTCTATTGACTCCACTTGTGGTTATGTTCAGATTTTGCTGTTTTTACGTGGGTCTTTTATTTTATTTCATTTTATAATGCATGTTCTTTGTTTTAGAATTATGTTATCAAAGTTTAATTTACTGTCATTTGTTATTATTCTACCTATGTTAAAATATACTAAAAATAAACTG
The DNA here is from genome assembly GCA_936432065.2 of Rutpela maculata. Classification (NCBI taxonomy): domain Eukaryota; kingdom Metazoa; phylum Arthropoda; class Insecta; order Coleoptera; family Cerambycidae; genus Rutpela; species Rutpela maculata. The sequence goes on from OW386286.2 coordinate 63,316,322, forward strand.
CGTTATATGTATATCTGTAATCTCATTTAAATTTAAAAAATCCGATTTTTTTTAAATTAACAAAATCAGCAATCCTGGTTAGACCAAATTAGGACAACATGCAACAATGGTCAAGATTTACATTTATGTCAATGACGCATAAATAGGGAAATTGGGAAATGTAAAATTTTCTTGTATTATTTTAAATGGGTCATAAAATAACACAGCCCCACAAAAAAAAAGTTCTATACCAGGGACGAGAATACATAGATTTTGTGTATTTTTTTATGCTGAATCCGAATCCGCAGCCAAAAATATGAGTTACCCAGGTAGTTTTTAGTAAAAAGCAAAAACATCCCCTAAAATAGAGTGATACGGTAAAGCTTTATAATGAAATGCAACAATTTGTAAATACTTTGAGAAAACATTTTAAAATAAGATTTTGAGCATTAGAAAGAAATATACACTCAAAGAAATAGTATGAGTAAATTCAACAAAAAAAAAATGGTTAACTAACAATATCGTTAATTTTGTTAAACCAAACTATATTGATGGTATTTTTAAACAGGAGGTGATTGTTATTTTAATTAATAAAAAGTTGCCGTACAACAAAACAAACATTAACTTAAAAAATAAATGAATAAGACTATTATTTTGTTCGTCTGACTATTATTTTGTTGAATTCTGTCAAATTAAACTAGATAATAGTATATTTTATTTTTAACTATTATCGAATTGTAATTCTAACCCAGTATTAGTTCGCTGTACTATTGTACTTGGTAGACAAACCAATATTATTGTCGTCTTCTAGAAGTTCTAAAAGAATTACCATAAAATTTGCTTGCTTACCACGTAGTCTATTACAAAAATCATTCCCAGATGACACCACATACAAATCACTAACAATAATCCATCATGCATTATCTTGCACTCTTATGAATTTATAGAAAATTAATAACATGATTGCAGTGTTCAAATTCTCTCAGGGATCATCGATATATTTGAATGGATCTTAATGATCTTATAAACGATCTCTAATCTTTGGTTTGGGTGGTCTGATGTCTCAATACTGAGATTTTGGCTAACCAAAAAAAACCTCATCATACAATAAAGTGTAGATCAACCTAAAAAAACAAAGTCGTTGTACTATTTAATTGCAGACCAAATTGAAAATGGTTAGTGAACATAAAAAAATGTCATTGTACTATTTAATTTGTTACAAGAAGATATGATCATTAAACTACTATTTGTTTACGAAAACAAATTAAGTTGTATGACTATTCTTTACTGATTGATTTAACTATGAAACTAGATAGGCGCGATTTCATATGCTCTTTTTGGTTGAATTTACCTATAATTTTCTTTGAGTGTATGAAAATTAAATCCATACCCACTCCTACGAGGGGGTTAATCCCACCTTTAAGATCAAATAACGAATGTTATAGTGCAAAACAATGTGAAAAGCCATAGCCTCGTAGTTTGTAATTCCAAATATACAAATGTAGGTTGACAGACAATATATTGAAAAAATATAATATTATTTTATTTTTATGGGGCTTGAAACCACATTTGCAGACCTAGGTATTTCTTTGAGTCACATATTTTTCTATCCAATGGTTTGATCTAAATTTTGTTACCGCGGGTTTTTGGGGTCGTTGATTACGAATCTGAAGTCCGAATCCGAAAATTCCTGAATAAAATATGGCGGATGTAAAAATCGGAAAAGCATTCAAAATTTGAAAATTATTGCTGAAACTTGTTACTCGGGGGTTTTTGGAGTCGCCGATCAAATTCTTAAATCCAAAATGGCGGACCCATTATGGCGGATTAAAAAGTACCATAGAAATTGGTATTTACCCCCCAAAGAAATACGTTATGAATGTTTAAAAAAATTGAGGCATTTGAGTAAAAATAGGCAAATGTCTAAAAATGAGAAACAAGGAATATGAATTCGATTTGCAGTGGGCTGTCTCGCTTAAATGTGAAAGTGAAGATGAATGAAATAGGGACGATTTGGAGACAAATGTATAAAACTGATCAAGCAAGTGATTTCATCTTAAATACAGTTTAAATACATATAGACTGTAACTTAGATCGAGCATTAAGTTTACAATTTTAAAACTTGATGGAAAAGTTTTGTTTTTTCAATTTTCCCCTTCCATATTTTTGCAACCAGGACACCTCCACGTGGTGACGGTGGGCAACAGATTCTTCTGCAGAAGTTCCTAGGTTAATAAAATATGCCGTCATGGCAAAAATAGGTAAGGCATTTACGATGCAGGATATCGGAAGCTCAGTATCGGCGGCTGGTCAGGGTGAAAAAGCGGGCCCGCAGGCGTCGTCATCCAGCGACCGCGGCTTTTCAGTAGTGGGTAACTTGACTACTGTTCAATATAGTGCTACAAGAAAGCTACGTGTATGCCTCACTCGAATTGACCATAGTTTCAAAAGCGGCCATCTCCAAAATATTCAAAAAATAAGTTAAGTACAACACTGTATTAGGAATTGTTATTGCTATCCAACTTTATAATAATATCTGATCAAAAAGAGCCATCTCCAAGCAAAATTCTCGCTTTAAATTTCATGTCAATTTCACAATCGGCCATATCCAATGCGATTTTCGGATCGAACTCGGCCATCTCCAACGAACCAATTAAAAGCCGCAATTCTGGTGGCGTGATTGATGGTCTGCCAATCCCGTGACATCAGGACAGTGGCATTTTAAATTTAATCCCAGTAAGAGGTTCATCTTGAAAAAAACGGTAAAACATAACATCAGAATCCGTGGTGAGGAAGCTTATCGTTCTGATCTTGGTTGTGGTAAACTGGTTACAAAGAAATGAAAGATGATTCATAATTTAGTTCCTGCATTACTAACAAGTGGAATGGCTCCAAATCCAAAAAAATTACTGATGTCTCAGCACTTTTACAAGCGCATTATGGAAATAACTGGCGAGATCTGGAAAAGTTAAGTTTCTATAGAGAAATAGAAACATCAGAAGCCACTAATACAGAGGAGGATCTGACGTGTGAAGTACTAGAAGAGAGAGGAAATTTAGTTTAAGGTTGATAATGTTTTTTCTTGGTGTTAGTGATAGGTCCTAATAAAAGTATGTTGTGAAACAAATTGGTATTTTTTTAAATATGTTCTTATAAATTTAGAAATCTCCAAGCTGAGTGAATTTCAAAACCGGCTATCTGTCATTGAGTTCGTTTTAAAACCAGCCATCTCCTTGGATTAGTTTCAAATACGGCCATCTCCATCTTAATTATCCATTTTTCATCAAACAAAATTAAAACTGGTTGTTTATTAATAGAAAATTCTCACTAAAAACACCAGAAAAACATTTTTCTAAAAATAATTTATTAATCTCTTCATTAGCTTTCTCTTAGCAGTTTTTTGTTTATTACTCGAAATCAACTTCAGAGGAGATGGCGGCTTTTGAAGCTATAGGATTCAATATATCGTCAGTATCTTACCATGCCTGTAACGCAGAAAAAGACTCTTATTGCTATATTTGTGGCAAATATGTGGGACAGAAAAACAGAACAGTTTTTACTGACAATTTAAAAGGTATTTATAAAAAGTGTTATAATTTGCAAGAAGATATTAATGTTATATATGCTCCACCTAACATATTGTGTAATCTTTGCAGTTATGCTGCAGCGTTGGAATAAAAATAACTGTATTGAGAACTTAAAAGTATTGACACCTGCCAACAGCAAAGAGGACTGTTACTTTTGTATGACTGATGAAGGAAATTATAATTTCAAAGCAAATATAAAGTATGCTAAGGTTTCCTCTGTAATTCCCGCAAAATTTTGTAAAAACAGAAGATAAAAGAATCAGAGAATTTTGAAAATGAACTTGAAGAAATGACAGATGAAACTGCAGAAGGAGCCTAAGTAAGAAGAATGGATATTAAAGAAATAGAAAGTGAGAAAATGGATGTTGATGAAGCAGAAGAAAAAGAATATGAGAGTGAAAATGATGATCAATGTAATAGTGGAGTGGAAGATACAGAATACGATAGTGGTGAAAAGGAAGATGCCGAGGAGGGTGAAGCGAAGAGGGTGAAGATTATAATCTTCACCCACCTCACTTGCAGACTCCTCCACCTCACTGTCTGATTCGCCATCCTCACTATGGTATTCGGCATCTTCCTCTTCACCACTATCGTATTCTGCATCTTTCACTCCACTATTACATTGATCATCATTTTCACTCTCATGTTATTTTTCTTCTGCTTCATCAACATCCACTTCCTCACTTCTTTAATATCCATTCTCCTTAGTTGGGCTTCTTCTGCAGTTTCATTTGTCATTTTGATGAACTTTCTTTACTCATAAATCACGTAATTTAGTATTTTTGACGGGATTTCGATTTTTCTAGCATTACACGGGTCATTTAGAATAAATCGGAACCATCATGGCACACTTAAATGGAAAACTAAAAATTATATTATAAAAAATATTGACGTTGGAAATGTCACTTATTTGGTACCGTTGGATTCAGAAAATTATGCAAGACTGCAATAATATACAGGGTGTTCCATTTAAAAATCGAAAAAAAAAATCACTTATGTCTAAAAGTGCCGCTTATTATACTCTTCGCAAATACGAAATCGAAGAGTACATTGTATTTGATCGGCTCATTTCTAAAACCGTGAATATCGCTCGCAAACAAAAAATTTTCATATCATTGCGTGTAAGTGAACGAATTCTGAACAACTTTCAAAATGTCCGTCTGTCCGTCTGTCCGTCCGTCACGTTTCTTGTAAGCACGATAACTCAAGAAAGAAAAATCTGATTGGACTGAAATTTGGACCGTAAATTAGTGTTGGCTAGAGGAAGAACCCTATTTTTTAACAAAATCGATCGATAAATAAAAATGTTATTAATGATTTAACTTTGAAAAAAAGATTTTTTTGATTTTTATGTTTTTGTAATTGAATAGAAATCTGGTGAAATGATATTTCATTTCAAAAAACTGCGAAGAGTATCCTATAGAATGTTTAACAATTATATAAAAAGTTCAGTGAGTAGGCGAAGAGTACGTTTTTAGCTTGTTATGTATATAGGATATCCCAAATTTCAATCAATTATCTTCAAAACTAAAGGAGAAAAGGGAGATGTAACACCCGGTATATAACATTTTACATGCTCACGATTTCTTAACATTTTTCATATTTGTTTTGAGAGTTTGTATCAATATTTCCGAGTGTCAACTGTGAAACTCGCAATTTTATGTTAGAAATAATACATTTTTTAATTATAAGTTATAATATTTTGTCTAAAAAAGAGAAAAGTAATTTTTCTTGTTTAGTTATATATCATTTAAGCACGCGATTCCATTAATTACTTATAGTCCGTCCAATTTTTTTTTATCAAAAAGACAAAACTAGAGATAATTTCAATAGCTTTGAAAAACTATAAGCAACATTTTTTGAAATAATCAATGTTTTCCGAAATTTTAAACACATATATATCTTTACAAAAAAAATCTATTTCAATCAATTTTTATCTTAGAAAAACAAATAAAAAATAAAATTAAAGGTAATTTTATTAACTACGAGAAAGTAAATATATAGGTACTCCTTACAATTTTTGCAAAAATTAATATTGAGATTAATATTTAAAGAGATATTTACTAAACTGAGGAAAAACGCAGTCATGCAGTCATCCCTATTCACCCACATTCCATAAGTGATTCACTTAAACATTTTTTTTTCGTAAAGCACCTACCTATATGTTATTTCAACGTTTTAACTTACCATCATTAAATATTTTATTACACCAAATTTTTGCCTTTATTTTCTGTACAAGGAATGTTTTAATTCACAATTTTGTTTAAACGAGAATTTGTAAAAGAAAAAACACAAACACAAATAATGAACAGCAAAATAAAAAGAAGCCAGAATATTATTTTAATGAGAAAATTACCGCCAGCAATTCTACTGCTATGCAGATATCATTACAGAGACGTGTAGAATGTGTTGCATATGCCAAGACATCTTTCCAGTGTTTTATATTACGCTTACTACGTTCACACACAAAGCAGTGGATTATTTATTTTTTTATATATTACTAGTTGTGTCCCATAGAGTTTACTTTTAATGCAGCTTCATCCCTATCAAGATCTGTGGTGACATAATTTTTTTTGTGGACTCATAGAGCACAAGGATTATTATTTCTCTAAAACTAACGAAAAATATTTCTCACTAGAAAACACCAGAAATGATATACCTATGTTTAAAAAAAAACTTGAGATGCTAATACGAAAGTATAGTATATACAAGGTGTCCCACTTAAAATTCCCGGATTTGTTTCCTCGATAACTAAAACAGATATATAGATTCCGTAAAATAGCCGGGAATCTGGAGTGCTAAATTCGATTATAGGAGGTGCATTCGAAGAGAATTTTGGATAATTTCGTACATTATCTGGAATGACCTTACGAATCTAAATGTGGAGGGCGCCAGCCTGGCTGCGATTGCAGAAAGCCGTAAAAAAGGTTTTTCCGAAAATCTTTGTATTTCTGAAAATTAGTCAATTTTAGGTTTCCACCGCATTTACAAGCTTATTTTTTAATATTTCCTAATGATTTTGACACCAATCGATGTTGCCCAATTCTCGAAATTGTTGTTAGCAAATACCACAGAAATTGTTTAAACATAGCGTTCCATAGTGCAGTGTAAATTTCAACATCGAGACATTTTAAAACTATTGCAGATAGATGCACACTTCTAAGACATGAAATCTATCGAAAGGGATGGAGCAATTTTTTGTCAAAAAATTATCTGCATTGCTTTATTATTGTAAAAAATATGCGCACGTCTCGTTCGTTCTGACCCATAAGTACTTGCACTATAATATACTATGATTGCAAAACATTTACAAAATGTTCCTATTATGCTTATTACTTTTACGTAAAGACTGTAATCGGAAATTATGAAAAAGCCGCCAGACGCAGATTAATCCCACCTATTCTTTCTAAGACCGTACTTGATTTAGTACACCAATAGACGGATTTGGAAAGAATTGGTGTGGTTTATCTGCGTCGTTGAGTGAAAAGTTCTATTCTTCAATCAACGTCTGCATCCAGCTTCTTCTTCATAATGGGCTCATTTAATGATATTTATTTATTTTTGCATTTTCCATAAGTATTTAACCCTTTAAGTTATAGTGAAAAAATTAGGCCGCTAGCGGTAATGTTAATTGTAATATTTGATTTTCAATTCCTAACATATTTGAAACGTTCGACACCGCGAATGACGTCACAACACTTGCTCGACTGGTTTTATGAGTTATGTCTGTTGTGCTTGCCGTATGGAACTAATGGGAGCAGGCGAGGGGTCGACCGCTGGAGTGGTTTAACGACACACTGCGTTTTCGCATTATTTATTTTGAAGGAGAAGGGGTTGAAGAAAAACTATGTTAGAGATAGCAAACGAATACAAAAAGTGCAAAACTCGTGCTTGCGTCTTATTTATGGTATCCGTAAATATGATAGAATATCCCACACATTATCAATGGCGAGGTGGTTAAATATGGAAAATCGAAGGAAACTTCACGCAAATGTTCTGTACCACAAAATATTAATAAAAAAGACGCCTCCTTGCCTAAATAATAAGATTAAGTACAGAACGGACACCCATAATGTAAACATAAGAAGGAAGGAACAACTTACAATTCCGCAACATAGAACGATCCTTTACATTCAATATTGCAAAAAATATAAATGCTCTCTCGATTGATATTAGGTCAATGACGCTCCGGAAATTTTATAAATATGTGCAAGATTTATTAATGTTAGAACAAGAGAGAAGGCAGTAACTTTCAGTTATATCCTCCTCTCTGGATATGGGTATTTTGTATGTGTATATATGTACTTATTCTGTCAATTCTTAATTATTTAGCTCTCTACTCATCGTAATCAGTATATATTATTAGAAATGTTATACACCAATTTAAATTTTAGTTTCCTAGTCAAAGTTAATTCCAAATAAATATAATTTCTCTAAGGTTCAAGAAGAATAGCAGACATTTTAGTCTGAATTCAGTATATAACATGTTTGTTGAACTGTTTGGTGTCAAACGCGATTTTCAAATTTGTTATATATTTAAATTAATAAAGACATTATTATTTTTTTTTTTTAGCGAACTAAAAACCAGTCACCCTTCTCTGTGGCTCCGACCCTCACAGAGGGGAGCTGGTAGTACCGGTAGCCACTCCCCACGCCCGTGGGGTAAGTGACTACTGGGTCCGGGAATCGTGTGCCCTGAGCAGACGTAATGAACCAAGAATGACGGCCTTCTGCATTCTGCCGGCTAAGATCTCTGCCGAATTTCGGCATGCCGGTATGATCTTGAGTTCCGAAAGCAGTATGTGTCTCGTTCCACCGAGGGCTCCTATAATCAGTACCACTATCTTAACAGTATGGTCTGGATACAGTCTGCGGAGTTCGAAGAGCAGATCTCGATATTTTGTCCGTTTTTCCTCCTCCTTCAAGACAATGTTGTTCTCCGCGGGAGCCGAGAACTCCACGACGAACATTGTCTTGAGTTGATGGTCGAGGAGTACTACGTCAGGCTTGTTGGCTTGTATTTGCCTGACGGTGGGAAAAGAGTAGTTCCAATAAATTAGACACTTCTCATTTCCCACAACGGACTCAATATCCCCCGGAGCGTAAGGCAGCACTGGTGTTTCGTCTATCCCATACGAGTGCCTTAGATGGTAATAAAGCACTCGTAATGCTCCGTCGTGCCTTTGGATATAGGATTATTATTATTATTATTATTATTATTATTATTATTATTATTATTATTATTATTATCATAGACTTAACGGCGTCACACTTTCTCAGCCGTAGCTGGAAACTATTCACCGAATCTCTCGCGCGCGATTGAAATTCGGCTCTGTTGGAGCCCGTTCCAGGTTTTTGGGCCCTTCAGGCGGCGTTGGTGATGTCCACTCCAACAGCTCAGAGTCCAGATCCCAACAAGGGGATCACAGAGACTCCTAATCCAGGACTTTCCTTAAAATATGCGCTGTTCCCAATAGTGCGATCTTCTGCACTTCTTGTGCACTCGGTTGACCAGGCAGTTGTTGTAGTCTCCGGTCATGGCCCTTCTTGACAGTTCCATGGGCTCCTACAATTATTGGCACGACTGTGGTCTTTGCATTCCACATTCTGCTAACTTCTATTTGGAGGTCTTTGTACTTGCTCAACTTCTCTGTTTCCTTGAGCATTATATTGGTGTCATTGGGGATGGATACATCGATTAGTAAACAGGACTTCTCCTTTTTATTGTGTACGACGATGTCTGGTCGATTTGCGCGAATTTCTCTGTCTGTTATAATTGGCACGTCCCACATAATTGTGACGTCGTTGGTACTGACAACCGTCTCAGGCGTATATTCATAATATTTTTGTGGCACCGGTATATCAAAGTTCTTGCACATGGCCCGGTGGAGATATCTGGCCACTCTGTTATGTCGATGAGTGTACTCTGATGGTGCCAGCGTAGTACATCCTGCCACCACGTGACTGACGTGTTCTTCTGCTACTCCGCACATTCTGCACTTGCTGTCAACAGGCTGTTTCAAGATCATTCTCTGGTGGTACCTAGTGTTTAGCGCTTGATCCTGCGCTGCTATTATCAGGCTTTCCGTTTCCCCCTTCAGGCCTGAGCTGTTCAGCCACTTCGTAGACGCCATCTTGTCCACTGCTCGTCGATCAAGGTCGCGGAAGAATTGTCCATGCATCGGCTTTGAGCAGAGTACTTCTATTTTCCTCTTTTCGATGCTGGTTTTAATTTTCTTCTTAGCGTTCTTGTCAGTGGTCTCGGTACCGAGGTATTCTGCTTGAATTTTACTAGCTTCTTTCTGGATGGAATATAACTTCTTATCTTTATCATGCTCTTTAACTATCCGAGTGAATCTGTCCTTCCCCTGTCCGATATACGCGCTCAATCCCACGATAGAGGAGTCATAAGCAGATTCCAGGTCTATCAATCCACGGCCGCCATCTTTCCTCTTAACATATAACCTGTGCACATCTGCTTTCGGATGATGAATTCCGCCCATTGTTAGGATTTTTCTTGTCTTCCTATCCATTTTTACGATGTCGTTTCGAAGCCAATCGACAATTCCAAAGCTGTAGGTGACTACGGGTACGGCAATAGTATTTATTGCTGTAATTTTGTTTTATTATTATTATTATTATTATTATTATTATTTTGCACATTTACTAACTACAAGGTGTAAGTACTTTCGAAATATGAAATAAGAGAAAATTGCTAAATGAGCCCATCGGCGATTGCAGTATTATCATCTGTTATAGTGAAAAATTTAAAGAGTACTTGCGAACAGAAATAAATTATTACGTTATAAATTAGAGCTGAAAACAATGTGCAACTAAATAAACTTAAATTTACCTCTTATACATGAAAAACGAGCTAAAAACGTACTCTTCGCCAATTTACTGAGCTTTTTATATAATTGTTACACATTCTATAGGATACTCTTCGCAGTTTTCTTGTAAATAATGTTAGTTTTTGGACATCCTAAATTTTGTGATACCATCTTTGTTGTGAAAAAATTATATAAAAAAAAATTGAAAAAAAAAAATATCCAACCTGTGTGGGATTCGAACACGAGACCTTTGGATTGCAACGCAAAGCAATACAATACAATCAAACTTTATTATTATTATATATTACAAAATGTATCCCAGACACCTGTGTCCGAATACTGTCAGACCAAGGAGGTTGAATAAATAAGGAGTCGCCATAAGAAGCAGAATGTGGCAGCACATTCCTCATTTTAGTATGATCGAAACGTCAACAAAACGCGACATATATCTTGGCTTAATATTTATTATAAAATAAATGTTTTTGATAGAAAATAGTGTTTTTCACCATAACATATATTTCGTGTCCGCCAAGTAGCTGTATAAATCAAAGTAGTATCGATAAGAAGAAATGTTTTGGAATCACTTTTCATACAACAGGTCCGTACTCAAAAGATATGTTGAAACTATTTTCTATTTATTTTAGATTGTATTTTAAATTATATTATACATTTACTTGAAATGTGAAACCGTCATCTCATTCATTACTTTACTGGCTTGAAATATGGTAGTGTCAATGTGTAAAGTCAACTAACATGTATCTCCTCAAATGCTGTATAATCTTTTTTTAAATCAGGACCTGGCGAGCCGTTCATGACAGTATGATCACAAGCCACGCCTTCTGCGGCCGTTTCTAATTATAGGATATAAGCTTTGTGGCTACTCCTTATTTATATTCTACCTCCATGTGTCAGACATTCACGGGGCACAGAAGACCTATACCAGAAACGACTCTCTGGCCTTCCCGCTAATATTGAATTTTATGCGCATATGTCATATGTCGGTGGTATTATTGTCAACCTATAAATCCGCAGGTTTCTAAATTCACCGGTGGAGCGTGCCGGTAAGCAGTAACATTATATGATTGGCTATTTTGAAAACCAAAGCCAAAATCAGCTTCGAGTTTTATCTACCAATGCGTCCAGCGGTGAATTTAGAAAGGTGTGGATTTATAGGTTGACAATACCACCGACAAGATCGCCGAAGGTCACCCCAATTTACCAATGAAAGGGTGCGTTTGCACGCACTCAGTAATTTAGTCGAGTCGCTTAGTAATTTAGTACTCGACCAATGCGGACAGCGTGTTTTAGTCAAGTAATTTAGTGGAAAGCAATTACTAAATTACTGGACCGTCTCTCTACTCGACTAAATTACTGGATGCGTGAAAACGCACCCAAACATCGAACGTGCCTCCGACAGTGACGCTTCTGGTATAGGTCTTCTGTGCACGGGGCGCAGCTCCGTGACAGTTGAATGACAGGACGAAGCGGACTCTGGTCAACTTCAAAAAATAAAACTTTGACCTGAACTCCTTTCACCATGGGGCAAATTAAAAAAGGCATTAACAGATAAATTTCCAAAAAAAAAAAAATGGATAGTAAAACTTAATATTAACTGGAAGTAAAGCGCACTGTTTTAAATTATGATATGCTAATACGGGAAACAGAACCAAACCAAAAAACCCGCTTCAGAAAATGGTGGTTACTGAACGAAGCGGATGCCAAACCGCTTAATGTATAGTTTAAAATGTTAACAAATCTGGAAGTTAAGATAAAATAAAGATTATAATTAGGAAGAATAATTTAGAACAACGGTAAAGAAACGAAAAGAGGACAGAACAGAAAATAAGAAATGAATGTTATAGTTAATGAAGGATTAAAAGAGAATATAGGGCTAGATAGGTTGCCTAAAAATAGGCAACGCCTGGTTTGGCAAGGTGTGTTTTATTCTAAAGGGGGCATTATGTTCTCTGATCTGGGTAATGTTGTTTGTTAGCGGACTATCACCCAGTTTAAAAGTATAGAATTTTTGAGAGATTTGTTGGATGTAATCCGCTAGTGGTGTTATGTCGTGGCAACGTGCATATAATTCTCTGAGGGAGGTATATCTTGAAGAATTTGAAATGAGGCGCATAAACTTGTGCTCCAACACTTTTAGTTTCTTTAGAGTCGTGACAGACGCACTACACCACACCGGTGCCGCGTATGACAGAATAGACTTTTCGTATAGTTTCGTTCATATGTTTGTTGAATGTCAGTTGGTCCAGACGTACTCCCAAATACTTCACGCAGTTTCTAGTTGGAATTTGGTTTCCCCTGACCGAAATAGGTGCAACGCAAAGCTTTAGCCGCTGCGCCACCACATATTGCTACGAAAATTGATTGTCTGTGATATACCTATATCATACTTCTATAAAATATGTATTAGTAACATTCATAAACAAAAAAAAATATATTATGGAAATAATATTTCGCAAGATTTCCATTTTAGTACAAGCGACAAAAATTAAGAGAATATATATTTTTTTAATTAAATAATTAGTAACTTTTTTATTTACCGATCGATTTTCTTCAAAAACAATAGGGTTCTTCCTCTAGCTAACACTAACTTACTTTCTAAATTCCAATACAGTCGGACTTTTCTTTCTTAAGTTATCGTGCTTACAAAAAACGTGACGTGACGGACGGACGGACAGACGGACATTTTGAAAGTTGTTCAGAATTCGTTCACTAACACAATGATATGAAATTTTTTTTCTCTACGAGCGATATTTACGATTTTAGAAATGTGCCGATCAAATACAATATACTCTTCGTTTTTGCGAAGAGTATAACAATATCGAAGTTATATTTATATTATGCATACTGAAACTAAATTATCACTTAGCAATTTAGTGTAGTCGAATTGATATTTTTTGGCGATAACATTCCACCTGAAATTTTATTGTTGATTCTTATGTATTATGACCTCCTGATTACGAAAAAAATATTTGCGCCCAAAAATTCCTTGTGCGTCAAAAGTTATATGCACTTTTTGACGCGCTTTCGCTTATCTGCTTAATATATCTTGTACTAGGAATTTTAAAAATATTGGCTTATTTGGAATAAAATTCTTAAAAAGACTTGTCTAATATGTATATGTATTGTCAATCCGCCATCTTGGAAAAAACTTGGAAAAAACTAGAAAACACCAAAAATAGCCTAAAGAATCAAAATTGAATATCTTTTCTATAAGAAGGAGTAATTTCACCAAAGTTGTCAAAAATGAAACTCATTTATGGTCAAATATAACGCACCAATACGGGACTCCGTATGTCAAATAGAACGGTCAAAGATAGCGGACGAAATAAAAATTTTAATTCTTCGTCAATTATCAAGGAGGCATTGTACGTCACTTTTTTTTTCTTTTCAATTGTAGTTATTTTATGTACTTTTAGGTGATATAATTCATTTTCTTTTATTTAAAAAAAAAATGCGTTTTTTATTTTCAAAAAAAGTGCATTTTTACCATTTTTAAAAATGTATTTTCTTTTACCCTTTTTTTCACCCAATTCTCATCGAAACAAAATGAAATATACTATATTAATTTCCTTACCGTAACATGCCATAATTTCACCATTCATCAAAAGTAGAAGAAGCATTGGCACAATTATTTCCTTTACAATAGACACATAGAATAGAATATTATATTCAGATTTTTACAGCTGTACTAATTATTTTTACAGCCTTTCGTACATTTACAAGAAATATCACTTAGTAAATTTTTAGGAAAAGCATTACTTTCACTCATATCAGGCATTAAGCCATTTTCAGTGTTAAGCCACCCGATTTGTAACGGGTCTTCCTCAGAGCCTAACTATTTTTGGACTTGGAAATGTACTCTTAAGCGCATTTTTCTATTACCTCTTCAGTAGGTGGAGTTGCAGACAATTATATTTTCATCATAATGCTTGTCAATTATTTTATTAATTTTAGGTTTGTAAAAATAATTTTTTTTATGATGATTCCATATTGAGTCATTATAACCAAAAGGTGAATGTCTTCACCAACTATTACAACTTGATTGTTTGCGGTTTTCAATTCAATAGCAGTTTTAACGATTGTAGTATCGACGCCTTCTCTGCATATTTTAACGTTAAAGTCATTATCTATTAACTCTTTGCGCAATAATTTTATAAAGCTATCATTATTTTTACTATTAGCTAGAAATTTTTTTTGACTAACCGATAATTTCATAATGTCACTTGTGATTGAAATTGAAATATCTACGCAAACATTCTTTTCTAAACGACGAATGTGCTCGTTATTCTTAGTGCTATTCTATTCATCGGCATACCCATCAAAATCGGAGGAATAATAGCTCTACAAAAAAATAATACTACACTAGTCTTGACTCCTTGGTTCCGATTATTGATCATATATTCATATATTATTATATAAAACTACCAAGCGTATGCTTAATAAATTTTCTTTTCAAATTAATGAAGTTTCATTTTGTATTAAATTTTTGAAGTCTCTTATAGACTTTCTATCGCATATTTCATTTTGTTTCGATCAAAATTGGGTAAAAAAAAGGAGGATTAAACATTTTGGAAAATAGTAAAAATGCACTTTTCTTGAAAATTAAAAAAAAATGCACTCTTTCTGAAAATTAAAAAAAAAATGAACTCATCCCCTAAAAGTACATAAAATAACGTACAATCGAAAAGAAAAAAAAGTGACGTACAATGCCTCCTTGATAATTAACGAAGAATTAAAAATTTTATTTCGTCGCCATCTTTGACCGTTCTATTTGACATATGGTGTCCGGGATTGGTGCATTATATTTGACCATGAATGAACTTTATTTTTGCTGAGTATGGTGAAATTACTCCTTCTTATAGAAAAGATATTCAATTTTGATTCTTTCGGCTATTTTTGGTGTTTTATATTTTTTCCAAGATGGCAGATCAACTTATACATATCAGACAGATCTATGTTTGTTAAGAATTTTATTCCAAATAAGCCAGTATTTTTAAAATTCCTATCCGATTGCTAGTGTAAGATATATTAAGCAGATAAGTTGAGAATCCGTGAAAGCGCGTCAAAAAGTGCATATAACTTTTGACGCACATGGAATTTTTGGGCGCAAATATTTTTCTTTTAATCAGGAGGTCGTAATACATAATAATCAACAGTAAAATTTTAGGAGTGTTGTCTCCAAAAAAAATTAAATTAAATCAATTCGACTGTACTGTAATGCTGTGGAATCTCGGAGAATCGATGTAAGTCGAAAAATAATAAAAATGGACTAGAAAATTTTCGTAAAAAGAGACGTTTCAAAGCAAAATTGACCATATTTTCGGCATCAGCGGTGAAACTTATCACAAAAAGACTTTTACACATTCGCAGAGACGCAGAGAACCAAAAGTGAAAGAAAAAACAATTGAGGGTAGTTCATGTTCCCCAATAGCGGGTAATATACTCGCTAAAGCTGTAGAATCTCGAAGAATCGATCTAAGTAGAAAAATAATAAAAATGGACTAGAGAAATTTCGACAAAAAGATGTTTCAAAGCAAAATTGACGATATTTCTGGCATCACTGAAGAAATTTATTATAAAAAGACTCAGACATTCGCAGAGTCGTGGGGTACCAAAAGTGAGGGATACCAAAAAACAATTGAGGCTAGCTCATGTTTCCTAATAGGGGGAGATACCCGCCAACGGGGAACAGGAGCTAGCTTCAATTGTGTTCAATGAACAATTGCGGTTGGCTCACGTTCCCTAATAGCTGGTAAATATACTCGCTAATGCTGTAGAACCTCGGAGAATCGAACTAAATCGAAAAATAATAAAAATGGACTAGACAAATTTCGCAAAAAGAGATGTTTCAAAGCAAAATTGACATATTTTCGGCATCAGCGGCGAAACTTATCACAAAAAGACTTTTACACATTCGCAGACGCAGAGAACCAAAAGTGAAAAAAAAAACAGTTGAGGCTAGCTAGATGTTCCCTAACAGAGGGAGAATTTACCCGCAACGGATCTAGCTTCAATTGTTTTAAAAAATATAAAAAGACTTCCACGTCCACAGAGACGTAGGGTACAAAAAATGAAAAAATAAATGAGGCCAGCTCGTGTTCCCTAATAGGTGGAGAAGACTTCCACGTCCGCAGAGACGTAGGGTACCAAAAATGAAAAAATAAATGAGGCTAGCTCGTGCTCCCTAACAGGGAACAGGAGCTAGCTTCGATTGTTTTTAGAAAATAATCGCGGCTATCTCACGTTTCCTAATGCTGTAGAATCTCGGCAAAATTTCCTCAAAAAAGACATTTTTGAAATAACACATTTTGATAAATAAAAATACCAACTGATCAACAACTGGTAACTCAGTCGGCTAAGGTGTATTGTGTGGTAAATACACTGGTCGCACTGTCTGTCGTGTACTGAGTTCGATCCCCAACTGACAATTCCGTGTGGCATGGATCTATTTCTGCGTTTGATCCAGTGTGTAACCCCCTTCCGGACAGCCTCGACTTTATGTGGTGTGTTTATAGTTATAAAAAACTACACAGAAGTATCACCCGTAACTTCTGCACTTAATTTTACTAGAGCTGTCAACTCCTGGAAACTGTTTCAAATTTGGTTTAGTGGTATCCCAAGTAGCACAGAATTCTTTAAGATATCTTTAAGAAGTTCTATTTACTGCCCGCGAGGATATCTTGTATTTATGTACTCGAGAAGTCCTTCCGAAATCAAAATGAGAAATCTTTATATGTGCTCAACTTTTATGCACGGGGGAAATGCAAACTGGGCATTATATAGGAATTTCAACTTTTGTTAACCCACAGACATCCACTAGAAGTTCTGAAAGGGAATTACCATACAGCTCAATTTGCTAAGTATTATAGAAATCAAATAAAGTATTAAAAGGGGAATAGTATTATTATCCTTAACAGAATACTTGTAGACATCTTTTAGAAGTTCTAAAAGGGAATTACCGTACAGCTCAATTTTCTATGTATTACAGAGATCAAATAAAGTATTAAAATGGAAATATTCATATTATCGCCAATAGAACACCTATAGAAATCGCAAGAAGAAATTCTTTTAATGCATAAAATTTGTTTGCATACCACGTAGTTTGTTACAGAAATTATTCCTAGATGACGCCACGTACAAACCACTGACGATAATCAGTCATGCATTATCTTATTAGGTATGCTTTTAGAGGGCAGAATATTCACTAGTGAAATATTTTTGTCGAACTCCTCAATACGTTTCCTTAAATATATAAGGAATAAAAACCAGACTGCAACCAACAGCTATCATCCGGACTAATGCCCCGCCGAGCGCAGAATTACGAATTACAAGCCTGGCCGCGTTAAGTGCAATAACTGTGTATTGCCACAAAACGCTAAAGTTTCGATTTTAATAGACACCAGTCGAAAGACTTCTTCCTACTTAAAGGAGCTCTCGTGCCAGCCACGCCATACCACTTGCAGACTGCAGTTTCGAGCTATTGGCTCTCGTCAGTGCAAGGTAGGTCTGAGATGGCTGGAACGAGGCATTTGTTCACTCTTGTTACACGGCGAGATTTATAAAACCGCGATATGCAGCAAAAATGGCAGGCTCCATCTAGCGGCTAATGTCCACTACAATCGAAACAGCAGTAGCCCCGACATGGGCATAGTTAGTAGGTATGCTTTTAGAGGGCAGAATATTCACTAGTGAAATATTTGTTGTCGAACTCCTCTATACGTTTCCTTAAATATATAAGGAATAAAAACCAGACTGCAATCAACAGCTATTCTCCGGACTAATGCCCCGCCGAGCGCTGAATTACGAATTACAAGCCTGGCCGCGTTAAGTGCAATAACTGTGTATTGCCACAAAACGTTAAAGTTTCGATTTTAATAGACACCAGCCGAAAGACTTATTCCTATTTCACTAGTGAATATTCTGCCCTCTAAAAGCATACCTACTAACTATGCCCATGTCAAGGCTACTGCTGTTTCGATTGTAGTGGACATTAGCCGCTAGATGAAGACTGCCATTTTTGCTGCATGTCGTGGTTTTATAAATCTCGTCATGTACCAAGAGTGAACAAATGCCTCGTTCTAGCCATCTCAGACCTACCTTGCACTGACGAGAGCCAATAGCTCGAAACTGCAGTCTGAAAGTGGTATAGGGTGGCGGGCACGAGAGCTCCTTCAAGTAGGAATAAGTCTTTCGGCTGGTGTCTATTAAAATCTAAACTTTAGCGTTTTGTGGCAATACACAGTTATTGCACTTAACGCGGCCAGGCTTGTAATTCGTAATTCAGCGCTCGGCGGGACATTAGTCCGGAGAAAAGCTGTTGGTTGCAGACTGGTTTTTATTCCTTATATATTTAAGGAAACGTATAGAGAAGTTCGACAAAAATATTTCACTAGTGAATATTCTGCCCTCTAAAAGCATACCTACTAACTATGCCCATGTCAGGGCTACTGCTGTTTCGATTGTAGTGGACATTAGCCGCTAGATGGAGCCTGCCATTTTTGCTGCATGTCGCGGTTTTATAAATCTCGCCGTGTACCAAGAGTGAACAAATGCCTCGTTCCAGCCATCTCAGACCTACCTTGCACTGACGAGAGCCAGTAGCTCGAAACTGCAGTCTGCAAATGGTATGGGGTGGCTGGAACGAGAGCTCCTTTAAGTAGGAATAAGTCTTTCGGCTGGTGTCTATTAAAATCGAAACTTTAGCGTTTTGTGGCAATACACAGTTAATGCACTTAACGCGGCCAGGCTTGTAATTCGTAATTCAGCGCTCGGCGGGGCATTAGTCCGGAGAATAGCTGTTGGTTGCAGTCTGGTTTTTATTCCTTATATATTTAAGGAAACGTATAGAGGAGCTCGACAAAAATATTTCACTAGTGAGTGCATTATCTTATACTCATGAATTTATAGAACATTAACAACATTACTGCAACGTTCTAATTCTCTCAGGGATCATCGATTTATTTGGATGATTCTTATAACGATCTCTAATCTTTGGTTTGGTTTGGGCCTGATATCTCATACTGAGATTTTGATTAACCAACATTTCACCAGCTACCGCTGGCAATTCTATAAGAAGTGTGTGTTGGTACATCTAACAGAAATCCTATAAAGATGTTTTCAGTACCGTTCATATTGGTAAGCGATAAAATACCCAAAAAATTACTACAGGAATTAAATCTGTTTGCAGGATCGATGCGGTACATCTAACAGAAATCCTATAAAGATGTCCTCGGGACCATTTATATTGGCAAGCGATAAGATATCCTAAAGATTACTATGGGAATTCTATAGGTATGCAAAAGGCTGCTCACAGGATTCTATACTAATAGCTTTTCGATTACCATGGGAAGTACTATTTAATACTGATATGCTGACATTTGCCGATCTTAGGGAACTCTTACAGACCTCTAGAAGATATTTACTAATTCCTAAATTTTTATCCTCGGAATATCTTGAGGAATTAATTGCTACTTGGGATATCTGCAGTAGCTTCTCTTGTTTTATCTTTTAAGAGATCGACACTATTATGAATCCTGTTATGCATACCCTTTTTGTTTAAAGTACCCCCTCACGTGCAAATAAAATTCTATAACCGTGAGATTGTAGAAGAACACAGTACTAGGCGTCAAATTGGCGTGACATCAATTTATATTTAGAAGGGCGCCAGCCGCGTTAACGACGTTCTCTCAGGAGGGGATTTCAATTACTCATTGACAATAAGGGTCTTTACGTCTTTGGATTATTGTGATTTTTGCATAAAAAAATCTCTATCGAAGATTGCTCTCCGACGGGATTGGAATTTGACGTGATTTTGATCTGTTTATACAGTGATAAGTAGTCTGACATCTTTTAGTTTCTGCTAGTTTTGCATAAAAACATCCCTGTCGAAGATTTCTCCCCGACGGGATTAGAATTTGACGTGATCTGTATATATTTAACTACTAATAATGGTCTCCGCGCTTACAGATTTCTAGAGAAATCATATAAAAAAATTCCTATCAAGTTCCCGTAAGACGACCAGAACACTGATTATCAGTCTTAAGGAATTATGAGATTCCGATTAACTCAGTTGCATAGGTCTTCCAAACGAAAACTCCAGGGATTAAGACCAGCAATAAGTCCTTACATCAGTAAAATGCAATTAGTTTATAGAATACCATTTATTTAATAAGTATGAAATAATACAGTGATTTTCAGCAAAATGATATAATGTGAAAGAATCATGCCTCCCCAACTAAGGCAAATTACTTTTTAACTATACAAGTGAGAGCATACGCTAACAATCGATTTGGCAGAAAAGATTCATTTAAACTGTTCACGATTTAATGAAAAGAATTTAAAAAATTTTTGTATTTTTATTTTGGTAATTATGGCTGACTGAAAATAATATAAAAATATTTTACTAAAAAAATTTTAGTTCGCTTATGAATAACTTAAAGGCCCCAGATCGCGATTATACCATTCACAGGATGGAGTTCGACTAATACATGAGTTTAATAACTTTCGGCCAGTCTTACGACGTACTTGTCCCCATGCAGGAAAATATAGGAAAAATGACAGCGACTCGCCTCCGAGCAACTTTTGGGCAAAATGGACTATTGAGTCCTTTGTGCACAAGGCGGTTTTCCCTATAAGTTTATTGTTTGGAAAGCCCTGCTATTGGCTTTCCTACCATCGCTTTGTATTGACCACCCAACGCACTCGACCAAATGACGAGTCGTTGGGTGATTCCAAACTTGTTTTATGCGAGAAACAGGCCTTGTGCATTTTCATTGATTTTTTGCCAATTTTTGCTTATAGGCGCTACGCCGCTTTTGCCAAATTCGTCGGTTTCGCCTTTTTCATACATTGCCTTGTTAAAATTTTATAGTCAATCTTTAGAGCAAGGTATATAATGACTGTATCTCCATGGTCAATGTCTTCGGCGGAGGAATTAGAGTTGAAAATATTTTGAATATTCTCAAAGAACTTTTTTGGCGTACTCTTTAAAAAGTATGTGATTCATTTTTCCATAACCACCATATACTTTCACTCTCATATGCTGGACCAAAATATATTTTCCTAAGTAAAAATTCGGTGTTTCTTCGAATTTTTACCCGGTTGTGCCTAACGTCTTATCGAACTCATAACGGTCCTTTCGGACTAGTCTGTAGCTCTGAAGTCTCGCAGACTCTTGAAAATGTCCTTAAATGAAATATTTGCCTAAGTTGAATTTTTATTTTGGCTTCGACTTATGTCAATTCTGGAAGGTTCTACAACAAGATCAGGGCACTTGGTGGCTAAGGTATTGGTCCGTATCTTCCGGTCCATTTATCCCCAAATTTATTATTTAACCACTGACGAACAATGAGATTGGAATAAAAAAAAAAGATGGACATTTATCTTGGAAGTACAATTTAATTGACTTGCAAGGGATAAATTGTTCAAATAATTAATAAAAGAGATATTGAACATGTGAAGATGTTGATATTGAAAGTTAATTTAAATTTTTCTCAAAAAAAATTGGTTCAATGATTCCAAATTATGTGAGTGCCTGAGTGCATACTAAATGTTGACTTTTCTCGAATATTGTCCCTACACTATATACGGAAATTAGTTCTGCGGATTATTGCTACTCCAATATCTAGAATTTTGCATACTAATTGACATATTAATAAAAAAAAAGGTTACTTCATCAGAAAAATTATGTTCAACAAAACGTCTGTCTCTCGGTCTATCTTTAAATAAAAGTCCAAACGTTTTGAATCATCCAATGCAATGAAAATTCTTAATATATGAAATTAGTTCAAAAGTTATTAATTATTTAATATTTGAAAAATTATAAATCAAAATGTCTTTAAATTTTCGATGTAGAGGTTCTAAAGCATGCTGATTGATACATTTACATTAATCTTTCAATAAAAAACACAAATAATTAACAGCAGAATAAAAAGAAGCCCAAATATTCTCTTAATGGGAAAATTTAGGGGAACAGGGAACATGAGCCAGCTTCAATTGTTTGAAAAAAAAGAACAATTGACGCTAGCTCATGTTCCCCAATATACCATCTAACGTTGTAGAAACTCGGAGAATCGACCTAAGTCGAAAAATAGTAAAAAATCGACTAGAAAAATTGCCTCAAAAGTGAAGGAACCAAAAGTGAAAAACCAAAAGTGAGAAAAAAATAATTGGAACTAGCTCATATTCGCTAAGAGCGGATGAATGTACCCGCTAACCGGTAACATGAACATGTATTCACAAAAATTTCCCATGCATTAAAGAATAAGTAGTACTAATTTCAGCTCAAGATATGTATATTTGTATAGAAATATAATCATGAAACGCAAAATATTTCAGCTTCTGATTAATGATGAAATGGGGTGGTAGAGGGAAACTCACACGATGGAGAATTTTTGTGTGTCCAAAATTGGCTTCAACGCATCAAGATAGTTCAGGAAAGTTAGATCAGAACCTTAGTACAAGATCTGTTTTTTTTTGTAGACCTGTGTAATCAGAATTGCTATTATAATAAAGAGATAATCTAATTTTATTGATATTAAAATTTGTGAACGTTCCTTATTGATAAAAAAAAGTTTCAAGGTCACGGACATATCGACCAATTAACAGCGAATAACTTGTTTACCAGATTTATCAATATTTTGTGTAGTCTAGTCACAATTTCAGCTCTGCCAAACTTTATATTTATAATTAGTCTGAAGATGCATTAGATGCATAAATGAATTTTTGGTATATCTTTCAAATGCCACAATTCCACCTTAACTTTTCTAGAAAATAGATATGCGCTTTTATATTCATATACATATAAAAACGCATATCTGCAAATTCTCTGTATGTCCAAAAATTTTTATTTTATAACAACATAATGCCGCCCGCCCGCCTTTCTTTGCCGAGTATTAGATCTTCACTGTCTTGAATTAAATGTATATCAAACATTAATGAATTTATATGATATTTACGTCAGTTCAAAACATTGCAACGTTAGTTGCAGTTCGTAGATAATAAATGTATAAACAAATTAGAAGTTAAATAAGTACTTAAATGCATCATGCAAATGCCAATTCCAACACACAATTACATCGCGGTGCTGCATCGACTCACGGTAATAATGATGGAATTAGTGTCTTGTAATAAATTAAACAAAATCAAAACAAATATGTGGTGCCGTCGGCGCGAAACGAAAATGGTACTGGAGGAAATGTGAGTATTTCTTTATTTATCTTCCATTTTTTGTTAAATATAAAATGAAATATTTTTGCACATATTCTCCATTGCGAAATATAATAACACAACACTGTGATCAGAAATGGGTAAATATTGATGTGAAATTGTCGAGTACTAAAGTTGAAAGATCTACAGAATTTCAAAAATGTATATCCCCAAAAAGAAGAAGAATATATTAATACCAATATTAATTAGCAATTAATTACCAAAGAGAAATATTTTCAAAATAAAACATCTACAGCATAAAATCCTGCCAGATCTGCACGAACAGTAATTTTCAAAATGTCTAGTAGATCAACAAATTTTAAAAATAAGGATATAACTTTGAAGGTCACAACAATCCACTCTGCGCAGCTTCTTTGTTAATGATAATTTTATGCATGCACCTCATGCGATAACGTGGTAAATACTAACAAAATTAGTAATTATGAATAATACACGGTGTAACACGAACAAAGTGTATCTCAATTTATTTCTTTATCATTGCACATAAATTACTGAATTTGGTATATCGTCTGTACTTGATAAAAGTCACTTTTTGACACATATTTTTTTTTTACTTCTGGTTTCAGTAGAAGTATTACCAACTTTTCATTTCAAGCCAAGGTGTAATAATAATGTTATAATATACAGGTATATTATTACAGTTTTGGATTCTACATGATTAAAATTACTTATACACATTCACATTCAAAATGCAGTGATGCAGACGATGAAAGATAAGTTACGGAGAATGTAAAAAAAAATGCAGTTACTACTACCGAGTTATACACAGAACGATATCTTGATCCACAGTGCCCTGCTACCAAAGTTTCGAAGAGAGGGGAAGAAATGGAAATTAATGTTTTGGCTCGAGTGGAAATTGATAAAACTGTTTCTTTGAAGCAAATTGCTTTTGAATTGGAAATTGGTCATCAAGGTGTAAGCAGAATTCTGCGTAAGCATAATTATAAATCACATAAATATTAATTACACAATCACTTATAGGAAAATGATCGCGCACGGAGAACTGGATATTATAATTAGATTTTACAAAATAACGTACAACCAAATAATGAATTTTTGGGAAAAAATTCTTCCGATGAATTCAGATATACGAATTTAGGCTTATTCAACCGACAAAATACAAAATACTGGTCTCAAAAACATCAGCATTTATTGAGGGAGGGTAATTTTCAAGAGCGTTTTGTATTCAACGTTTGGCTGAAATGGGTACCAGAATCAATGGTCCCATATTATTTGAAGGAGCCAGATATCCAGGCTCCCTACAAAATCAAGTTGAAGGTGGAGGAATTATATTTAAATTTAGAACAAAAAATGTATTTTCAGCAAGATGGCGTCCTATGACTCTAGAATGGTGACTAATTACCTTCAAGAGTTTGGAGAAAACTTCCTGACCTAACTCCTCTAGACTTTTTTCTTTGGCCTTATTTAAAATATAATGTTTACGCATCACCAATGAGCTCATTTTGTGATATTTAATTTACAATTTATTTTTGCATTTTCTGTAACTATTTAACCCTTTAAGTATATAGTGAAAAAATTAGGCCGCTAGCGTTAATATTAACTGTAATATTTGATTTTCAATTTGAAACATATTTGAAACGCCCGATAGCGCGCGGATGATGTCACGGCACCCGCTCGACTGGCTTTATGAGCAGCGTTGCCAGTGTCAGTACATTTGTACTGAAATCAATACTTTTAGAGCACAATCAGTACGTCAGTGCTGCTTTCATTGTATCGCTACATTTTTTTGTATGACGTCCTATTTACGTATTTTGTAACTTTGACGACAAATTTTAAAATAATTTATCATGATCCGTGAAATGAAGTACGGCAGGATCAAAAGAACACCATGTTTTTGTTCGCAAGTTAGTTCCGGATTTTCCATCACTTTCGAAAATTCTGTTTCTCTGTATCTCGCTTGAATAAGGTGTTATCTTTTTATTTAAAAAATGTCTAATGGATGCATGGCAATAAGTACCAACCTGGGTTATCCGCAAGGAAGTTAAGTATTTACAGTCTGTAGGAATTGTAAAAATGTTTGTGGTCCTTGTGAAGTTATAGTGCACTGAGGGACATTTAAAAATTCAGTACTGATTGCATACACTGAAAGTATTTCGCATAGAATATGCACTAATGCTCTTTTTGTAGTAACAGTTCAAGTGAATATGTTTTATACACAAAACAAATAAAAACTATCTGAGTGGCAAAGTATTTTTTTATATTCATTAAAATTCCTAGATATCATATAAAATATTTAATTAACATCCGTACTTTTTTCATAAGATCATTACTTTTTTTGTTTCGATAGCAGTACGTTAATTTCTTATCCACTGGCAACGCTGTTTATGAGTTATTCGGTGGGTGCAGGCTAGCGGTCGACCCACAGAAGGTTGACCGCTGGCTGGAGTGCGGGTGGCTTGACGTCACACTGCGTTTTTGCCCGCTCTATTTTTATTATTTATTTTGAGGGAGAAGGAGTTAAAAAAAATCTAATATTTTGCACATTTACTAACTACAAGGTGTACTTTCGAAATATGAATTAAAAAAAAATGCTAAATGAGCCCATTATAACCCGAGGAAATCTAGAGCTATAAGTAGGACGTGCAGTAAATAACATAGCAGCCCAGCAATTGGTCTCAGTTAATCGAAATAGCTATGCGAGTTTATCAAGTACAGACGATGCACAGTGTGGCAAAACGGTCAAAAATCGCTCTGAGAGTACACTTTTGAGCTATCAACGATTTTTTAAAATGCTTGCAAAGGAGTCTGTAATAGTGAGTCACTGCCGTTTTGACGAATTTTACTTTCACATCCACGTAGTGGAGTGGAAGTATAGTAACGCATTTTTTTTTTAATAGGTTTTGAACGTCATGAAACGTCATGATTTTAAGTTTGAGCGAAAAAATTCTGCCTGCCTGTCTGTCGGTCTGTCGGTCTGTAACTTTTTTGTGCGTACGTTTACTCTGGAACCGTTTATTATATTGACTTGAAATTTGGTACACTAATGTATTATATCGAGATCTGGAACTACATTACATTTTTATCTAATTCCGTTGAAGGGTTCGGGGGTAAAAGGAGGTAAATGAGGATAAATAGGTAAAGCCAGCAAGTAATAAAAAGAAATTGGGATTTTGGGTATGTACGAGAAGCTAAGGTTTCAAAAATTTATTTGGCATCAGCTACTCTCACTATCATTTCCCAATACCACCCCCACGCTAATATTAAAAAAAAATAAAATTCGTCAAAGTGGTAGTGAAACACTATTTCAGACTCCTTTGCAAGTAAGCATTATAAAAGAAAACATTGGTTCTCGAGCGATTATTGACCGTATTGCCACAATGTGCGACGTATCAAGTTTCAATAATTTATCTGTAAAAATGAAGAGAAAATTGGAGGTATACCATGCTCGTGTTAGACCAGGTATATTTCTAACCTAGAGCATTTATTTAATAGAACCATTTGCTCGTGAAAACTTATTAACCTTATTAATTAATAAAAAAAACTCGGTCGGTCCTGACGAAATCTCCCTATATTACCAGTTATGGGTTTAACAACCTCCAACATTAAAATTTATTTTTTTCAAAACCATTGAAAACAATTAATTGAAATTAATAGGACTTTGATATAAAATAGCTTTATATATTACATTTTTTTGACATTCCTATTACGTCATTTAGTATATAAAAAAAATAATTTAATTTTTGAGGGTGCTGTTTTTATTGAATGACACTTACCAAATAAATCTGTTATTTAACACTAACATAAATATTGTATGTAAAAATTACTTCAAGGTCAAATTGGCGGAAGATGCTTAAAAATGTAAATCTAGGTAATGAACACAGGCACACAAAAAGGAAAATTAAGTGCGAAAACCTATACTACTTAATTCGTACTAATTTGAATGCCAATAATCAAAAAAATAGCTGGCTCTCAATTATTTTTTTTGCTTAAGAAGTATTGATTTTATTAGGCAATATGGTTAGGCCAATTTAATTAATCCACAGTAGTATCTCCTCAGGAAGGGACACTAGCGAAAAATGTTTCAAACAAAAGTTGTTCCGCTCAGAGGGGGACATCTTTTGGGTGGAACAATTTTCCACCTCCCACCCTTGATGAGCGAGTGGGTGGGGCTAACTTTTGAATTTTTAATGGCACTCTCCTCTCTCTCCTCTCCTTTTGATCGCGTATTCTGATTCTAAGAAAAAAATTTCATAACTTTGGTACCAAACATTTTTTACCCCCCTCCCCCACTCTGATGAACGGGGATGGGGTTGTAACTTTCGAATTTTCAAAAACCTACAGGCGAGCATCTCTGAATTAGGGCATTTTATTTGAAACATTTTTCCAAGAAATGCTCTAGTTCAATGATGCTCGCCTGCAGGTTCTTGAAAATTCGAAAGTTACACCCCCATCCTCGCTCAACGGTGTGGGAGGGGGAGAAAGAAATGTTTGGTACAAAAGTTATGTAGTTTTTTTCGTAGAATCAGAATACGCGATCAAAAGTGGAGAGTGCCATCAAAAATTCAATTCACTCCCACTCCCTGCTCATCAGGAGTGGAAGGTGGAAAATTGTTGCGTCCAAAAGATGTCCCCCTCTGAACGGAACAACTTTTATTTGAAACATTTTTCGCTAGTGTCCCTTCCTGGGCTTCCTGAAGAGACATTACTGTGGATTAATTAAAATGGTCTAACCAAATTGTCTAATAAAATCAATACTTCTTAAGCAATAAAAAATAATTGAAAGCCAAGCTAAAAGTAGTAGTATATTTTTTTTATTGTTAGCTTCCAAATTAGTAGGAATTAAGTGGTCTAGGTCTTCGCATTTAATTTTTTTTGTGTGCCTGTGTTCATTACCTAGATTTATGTTTTTACGCATCTTCCACCAATTTGACCTTGAAGTAATTTTTTTTTTACATGCTATAATTATGTTAGTGTTAAATAATATAGATTTATTCGGTAGGTGTCACTCGTTTGATATAAAAACAGCATCCTCAAAAATTAAATTATTTTTTTTACATACTAAATGACCTAACAGGAATGTAAAGAAACTGTCAAATATAAAGCTATTTCAGATCAACGTCTCCTATTAATTTCAATTAATTATCTTCAATAGTTTTGAAAGAAATTAATTTTACTCTGGTAATATAGGGAATAGAGGTATATTATATATTTTATTGAGCATTCCTAGTCTTAAGTAGGGATTGCAATTTATCGGAAGTTTTAATAACCGGTAAATCGGTAAATAAAAATGTAAATAACCGGTTGACCGGTATTTACCGGTAATTTTTAGAATGAATGATTAGGGTGGCGAAAATGGCAATTGTCTTTTTCTATGCACAAAATTATCTAAATTTAACAAAAAAACATTTTTATATACCTACGTACATTTAATATAATGAACAAACAAAAGGTCTTTTATCAAAAGGAAAAAATAAATTTAAATAAATAATAATTTTGTAAATAACAGAAATATCAACTTAAATAACAAAAATTATAAACATAAACTCAAATAGGGCATTTACAGAATACCTAATCTAAAAATACAATATTTTTTTAAAAATACCCGTTTAAAAGGGTTAGTTTTTCAAAGCTACATCTGTTAGTCGTCTGATATTTGTGCATAGAATACCACCAGCTGAAGATGCCCTTCCTCAATCGATATTGGTGGGTCGATAAGTTAATAAGAATTGGTAATAACCTACCTCTAAATGTATTCCACGGATATTTGCGGCAGTGAAATATTCAATTTCCTGTCGCAAGATATTGTCAATGTCTCTCTTGTGTTTCTTAGAGCTTGGTGTTTGGATTTTACTTTTTATAATAATACTAGCTGACCCAGCCATATAAATTATAAATTTTTGTCAAAAAAATAAAAATAAAATTTCTGTATAAGGCCACCGTTATCACCTAGGGGTATAAAAAATAGCCTACTCAGACCTACCAAATATACACCAAAAATTCCATAAAAATCGGTCAAGCCGTTTCGGAGGAGTTTGATAACAAACACTGTGACACGAGATTTTAATATATTAGATTTATTTATTGTTAAAAGTGCTCAGTGTTGGGACAGTCACTCTGTATTTAGTGAATACTAGTCACTGACATAAATAGAAACGTTGAATACGTGACATGTCGTAAGTTCAGAATTTACCGAAATAACTGGTAAAAAATTAAAATAACCGGTAATTATCGTCATGTGTTTTTTGTCCTGATAACCGGTTAACCGGTATTGCAATCCCTAGTCATAACCAATATTCATGTGAATGAATAGCCCAATAAGCCGCTGGGCCCAATTCCATATACTTACCCGGCGAGACCCTTTATTGAACATATTGAGTCAGGGGAATTTTTTGTGATATCAGCAGGTATGCTATCAACTAAACTAATACTGATAAATTATTATATTCATGGAAAGGGGAATAGAGCATTTGATTGGATTTTCTCGTTTCTAAAACACTAAACTCAATAATATATCAGTATAACTTATTCTTCAAATGGTACTGTAAATAAATTTAAATTAGAGCCTAAGAAGGTCAACGGAAGTTCTACAGAACTTAACCCATTAACGCCCAAGACAATTTTTTTTTGAATTTTGCAAAAATATTCAGCATGTATGCTTAAAGTACTTCCAAATGGCCGTAAAAAATAACAAAAAAATATTCATGTTGGTGATCTATAAATAGATCACTGGGCAGATATAATATATATTTTAATACATAATAATTATTATGCTTTACTTGTAGATGTAATAATATTAACATTAGAAGATCAATAAAATACCATTAAATTATAATAATAGTGACAAAATTTAATAGCTATATTTGGTGGTAAGGAAGGAAACAACTGGCACAAAGAGTAACGTCACATTTTATGCAGTAGCTTTTAGGGCTGCTCTTGCAATCTTTTCTTTGGCATCTTCTCTGATCATCACGATATTATATCAAATGATTTAAGCCATCGAAGCGAACATCTTCAGGAGCCACTGAAGCTTTGGTCTTCCTTTTAGCAGATGATGTGAATTTCATATATGGAACTGCAACGGCTCTACGAAATTGTAGACAGCTAATGGCCTCACGAGCTCACGATCATGCATGGTGCGGTATAAAATCCAGGCATTTGTTAGTGCCATATCCAGAATACGAATGAACATTGGCCAGTACCATTTTTTTCCACGAATCTGGACTCCATATTTACTAATAAACCAATCATGGTGATCGACACCACCCATATATTTATTATAATTCTGAATCAGTTTCGGTTGTGGGACATCAACTTTGATTAGTTTGAGGTTTCCAGCGACTTGCTTTGGCTAAAGGCTTTATTTTGCCATAATTAGTTGCCACAATTACACATTTATTATCATGCCATCGTACCATGAGTACATTACATTAGATTTAGTGTCAAACCTATAATCAAAAGTACCACGTGGTTCTTTGGCTAAGTCTTTTGCCGACTTCATAGGACATAACGACGAGATAATAAAAATATACAGTAAAATAAACTAACAAACTTCATATAAATGAAAGCCACACTGTGCATGAAGGAAAAAGTATACAATAGATTACACGTATACATATATACACAGACAAGTTTAAAATATTTGTGTATGTATACACACTTTTAGAATTAAACTCATGTATCATATTTTATGAAAGCAGCATTGAAACTTTAAAACAGACTGTTAGAAAAAGATTTTGGATTTATGATGGTGTGGATTTCATCTCGGCTGAGTGTTTCTAAAATATATTGTTTCAGTGTGTGTTTAAATTTCCTAAAATTAGATACATTTTTTACTTCGACAGGTGACGAGTTAAATGCTCTAGGACCCAAGTAAATAAGACATCTTTGTCCGCACGTTGTCCTTGTTTTAGGAACTATTAAATTATTTCCTAAGTTAAACCTAGTTTTTATTGTCATGGTATGAGTACCGGGAAGACCACTGATATAGAATAACATTCGTATGCCCATAACCTTTACTTCTTTGAACAGAATATTGGATGGGTAGCTATTATCCTTTCTAAATATAATTTTTAAAAGTCTTTTCTGTAGTATATCCAAATTTTTCAAGTAATAGTCCATCCTAATATATCACAATTTAGGGTGTATTTCAACATGTGAATGATAAAGTATTTGTAGGAGTTTATTATCTAGAACATCTCTTAAACACTTAAATCTATAAACTACTCTCCTTATTTTCTTTAGTACATAATTTACGTGAGTGTCCCATTTTAGTCTAGCATCTTTTATACCTAAGTATTTTATATCTGTTACCGTTGATATTTTAAAGTGGTCACTGATTGTTAGTTGCTCAAATTTCGGAGCAGATCTATCGTGTAAGTAAAAAGGTAGATAATTTGTTTTTATCCAAGTTTACGGTTAGATATTTACTATCAAAATAGTTTTTTATTTTGTCTAGGTCACTTTCTACTTTATTTTTTAATTCGTCGTAGTTTGGTGCTGTGACGAAAAGAGCTGTATCGTCAGCATAACTTATGGTAGAACCAGAGGTTTGCATGTCAAATAATGAATTACTATAAATTATAAATAGTACTGGCCCCAATACAGTGCCTTGCGGTACGGCATATTCGACAATGTTAGGGCGACTTCGTTCTGAATTTATTTCGGTATATTGAGTTCGGTTGTTCAGATATGATTTTAAAAAGTTTCTACTATTACCTCTGAAACCTAAATTTTCTAAGCTATATATTAGTTGAGTATGGCATACCGTATCAAAAGCTAAATAAAATGCCAATGTAGTACATCTCGTCACCACGTGATTGATATGTTCTTCTGCCAGGTTGCACATTCTACTTACTGTCAACAGACTTTTTCAAAGTCCTTCTATTTTCCTCTCTTCTATGTTGATTTTATTTTTTTTTCCTTGGTGTCCTCGTCAGCGGTTTTGGATCCTAGATATTCTTTCTGGATTTTATGCACATCTTTTTGGATGGAATACAAGTCCTTCTCATCTTTATTATTATTATTATTATTATTATTATTATTATTATTATTACTAATATTTTAAAGACGGCCAAAGAAAACATTACGATCGTGTTTTCTTATTGGAAACGATAGTATTAATTTCCAACGAGTTTTTTATCAGCGGGATATGAGAAAAATGTATTTATAGTTGGGCTATAAATATAAATCAAAAGAAAATGATGTATCTTTATTATTTGTTTAATCAATCGAATACAGTGGAGAATAATGGACTTTTAATAAATAATACGATCATAAAACTTTACTAACTACACGACTGTTGTTTATTCGTTAGAAATATTGCTTTTTAAGATTTTTATACATAGATATGAACGTTTACATGTGAATGTATTTCGTAAACTGTGTTTTGTACAGGTAAGGAAAAACACGTATAAACATTTGAGATATTGCAAAGTATTGCTTCGGTCAGGTAAACTAACTTTAATTGAGCATTGTGTCAATGTTTATGGGCATGTATTTGATTGATTGAAATAGTTATAAGGTGAATGCAAACTGTGGAAAAAATGCCACGCAGATTTTCCAAAATTAGATTGAAAAATAGCCGAATATGTAATATCACAACACTTCATATTGCAAAAACAAGAAATTGCTTGTAAGTTTTTTTTCCCATCTGTCATCTGAACTGGGAGTTGACATTTGGAGTAATATTTTCCGCTCAGATGCGTCTATTTAAACATTAAATATAGGGGAAATTTTTTTCCTCGGTATTGTAGAATCCAAGTTTTCGACCTCGAGGGGGCGCTAACTTAGCCGCCACCGTGTTATAAAGGGGGTAATATATTAAATGTAGTATTTAAAACTTTGTGCGATGGCTACCTTCAAAAATTAATTGCTAGAGGTAATTGAAATAATAAGAAAAATCAGTGATTTTTTGCAAATTTATTATTGTAGTGAAAAGAATAGTGAGTATATTTTGAGCGGAAAATCTTCTTGCCACTTCTGCTAATTGTGGCAGCGCTACACTGATAAATTTGGAAATGTCTGACATTTTAGGAGGGAAGCATGAAATATACAGTTGTTTCTTAGACCCAAATAAAAATCCTTCAAAATGGCGGACAGTTTTTAAAAGAATCATTTTTTTTTTAAGTTTAAAAAAGTGTTTTTGAAATCTGACATTTTTCACATAATTCGAGGACGTCCAAAATCATGGAAACACCACGAACTTACTGCAGCCAATTCGGCATTAAAAATAGTACAACCGGGCATTTTGGGCAGGTAGTAATTTTTTCTATGGATTTTGTAGGGGGTCGATCGTGAGTGTAAAACTGAGTATCCGCGTCTGGGAGTGCTGTCATTCGGTCGGTATCTTAAAAATAAGGGCGCAATAAGTTTTTTTCATTTATTTACATAACCGCGAGTTAGATAAAGTATTTAAAAAAAACATTTTTGTAGATAATGCAATTCTCTACAACTCTTATTAGTAACTTTTCGGTATAACTAAAATAATAAAAAAGTTTTGATCAAAAAAAGATGAAAAAATTAGGGGGGTTGAAAAACTTTGGAGTGAAATATCTATTATTTTCAATCCTGCTATAAATGTCCTAATAAACAATTTAGGCTATTTACTTTTTATATTCGGTTCATTTTTATTGTTTTTTCAGCGTTGCAAAGGGATTAAGTAAGTTAGGTACGTAAGTATAAAAAAGTTGCTGATACTTTTGAGCAATATTAATTTACATTGAACTCTTTGCCACACCACTCTTCAGGTAAAGTGTTAGGCGCGTTTTTTTACGTGGCATCTCCGGTAGGCCTAATCAACGAGTCATGCTTATTCATAATCATTGTCATATTCATTATGCATATATCTTTCTTTTTGAGGTGCTAGGTTGTGGGTCTTCTGTAGAAACGTCGTCGATGGAAATCTCCGTGTCATCGTCGATAAGAACCTTCGTGTCGCCTTCCATGTAATTTGTCAATTCCGCAGGTAATATCGATGTGGATTCGTCTTCGATTTTCTTTTCATCAAGCAAGTTTAAAACTACCACTACTTTTTCACGTTTTACCACTCCAATTTTTTCAAATGGCGGACCACTTTAAGCCAGCCTTTTGGCATTCGTAGGCTACGTGGTACCTGGTTTTTCACTTGCTACAGGTCAATGTCAGAAGGTTTTAAAGCGCAGGCTCGTTAATGCACTGTACTGGTATGAACATGCGTGATGTTTTTTCCATCCCCGTGGTTTTGGATTTTTGTACCTTCCCAGTCAAGTTTATACCAGATGATGCACTCTGATGTGTGCATTCGAACGCATGAATGAATAATATGTTCTTAATCACTCTATCCCCGTGCTGGGTTCCAGGGTAGAGCTGTTACTACATGAGAAAGTAGGCCCCGCTCTATTACTGGGCCCGTTTATCAGTACGGAGTTAGGTTAGTTTGACCCGGCGCTAAACGCTAACTCCAGGATAAAGTGGTTATCAAGTTAAGTTAAAAGTAACCCTGGGCTAAAATCAGAGGTAGCGTAGCCCGAGCTTCAAGGCAGAGGTTATCTTTGTTAGCCCGAGGCTAACCTACACATTTTATGTTTGTTGGTGACAGTTCTTAGGTGAAAAGTCAAAGTTATTTTTTTGCATAAATTATTTAAAATGGAAGCTTTCGACGATATAAGCGATGATAAAGCAGATATTTTAGAATTTTTAGAACACGAAAGACATACTTAGTTTTCTAATGTAGCTAAAAGGCCAATATTAAAATCTATCTTTGCTACGATTGTGTTGAAAGGCAAATTTTCTAACTTCAAAATGACTGCGGAAAGTGTCAGTTGGTCGTACGCCATGCGGCAAGAATTTTTTGTATAATTTTATTGAAATTAAAATTTTCTGACTTTAAAATGAGTGCAGTAAATTTCACTTTGCCACACACCGTGTGGCAAAAAATTTACCAGACGCCTTGATTACATCTTTACAAATTTAAAATTTTGAAAGACTTTAAGGGAAATAACTTCACATCCGTAGAAAAAATGGTATGTAACATACATGTGGCAAGCATCATTGCAAAACTCGTATGACAGGAACACGAGCGCATTGTTTTGCAATGAAGCCATTGCCACACTTGTATTACAATGTACTATTACTGTATTGTAGAAATCGATCAGGTTCTTTGTCTCTGCAAGATATCATCATCAGTTTTTTTTTTTAATTCTGCGACGTGTTTGTAATTATTTACTATTTTAAGTAATGTCAACCGCTTTATGATGAAAAACTGAAGCCTCTCTGCCTACCTTTGTTGAGGTTTCACTCATTCTTTTAAAATAGAAACGTAACTATCGAAAATATTTTAGTTTATATTATAATTGTTGTTGCCCGTTGCTGTCCCTGTCAGGCGACTTTTCGACAAAAACAAACAAATTTAAAAAACTAACAAAAAAATACTAATTTTTCGGCCAATCGCAATCAACCCGGAGCTGGCAACTCTGTAGAAAGCGTTACCAACCTCAGGTTATACAAAATAAACGGATGTGAGTTTAATACTCACTCTACTTCGATGTTAGTCCAGAGCTAGTTGCAACATGCAAATTTAACCCTACATTGGCGTCGTAAATGAATACTTTTTTTTCGCTTTATGAGGCGATGATAAGCTTGAACAGTCGATTAACAGGCTACGTTACAAACGATGCGCAAATCGGTTACTAAAACCAAATTTAATCTTTCCTCGCTTCCACCCACACAAGATGCAGCTCGGATGCACACACAGATGCACAACACCCCCAAACGATGAAACTCAGTTTTACACCAACTACCGATTCCTACGAACCCGAATAAAGAAAATCGCTACCTACCCAAAATACACGGTCCCTTGCCGGACTGATTGTACTATTTTATTTTATTTATTTGGTACACTATTCAACAGGTGAAACCCAATTACAGAATAGGAAAATACAAAATAATTCAATACTTATCTAGATTATGAACAAAAAGATATATACATATTATTTATATATCTGAATTAAACTAATAAACTAAACTAACTTAAACTAAATTAAACTAATACAATGCATTTGTCATATATAAAACAAAGTGAATGTAAGATGTATACTCTAAATTGAGTCTAATATTCCGTAAGTCAACAAGAAAGAACAAAAATATATTTAAGCTAGAGACAATTTTTTTATGTTTACAGCACTGCAGGTGAAAATATCTAAAGAAGTATCCAAATTATTATATAAATTACACATTTGCTGAATACAAGAAAATTTCTTTACATTTGTTCTTGAAAATGGCAAGTAAAATAAATTGTTGTGCCTAGAGGCCGCCCTAGGAATTTGGAAATTAAGCATACTTAAAATTTCTCCACAGTCGATGTTACTATGTAAAATTTTATATAAGAAAATTAATTGTGATTGGTGTCTACGGTTTTCTAGACTGTCTAGGGAAAATTTAGAGAGTAGTTCTTGATGTGGGTAACCAATAGCAGGATAAGTCCCATCAGTCTTAAAAGACGCATATTTCAGAAATCGACGTTGAAGTCTTTCCAAATTTTGTATGTGTACATTATAAACAGGACACCATACTATTGAAGATGTGGTCTAACAAGAGTAGTGTATAGTTGTTTTAATGTATTTACGTTATTAAAATGTGCGGAGTTTCTAATGACAAAACCCAGTGTTCTATAACTTTTACTGACAGTAAGTTCGATGTGGTTTACAAACGTTAATTTTCTATCAAATGTCACCCCCAAGTCACAAAAAGTGTCAGGACGGGAAAGTGTGTGATTGTTCAATTTGTAATCAAAAACAATAACATTATGTTTTGTTGTAAATGTCATAGTGTTACATTTTGCTTCATTTAAAGGTAATTTATTTATTATACACCATGTATTAATACGATCAATATTATTTTGCAATTCAAGGCAATCATATTCACACGCGACATTGCAAAATAGTTTTAGATCATCCGCATATAGACGGCAGTTAACAGTGATATTATCTACTATGTCGTTAACAAACAAATTAAAGAAAAGTGGCCCTAAATTTGAACCTTGGGGGACCCCCGACGTAGCTAAGACTTCAATAGATCTAACACCATGATATACAACATACTGTCTTCTATCAGTTAGGTAGGATTTAAAAAGTGCAATAAGGTTATCCGAAAATCCAAAAATTTCAAATTTTTCTAAGAGGATATCATGGTTCAGTCTATCAAACACCTTTGAAAAGTCAGTATATATAACGTCTGTTTGTATACCCTTATCAATAGAGTCAGAAATAAACTCTGTAATATTAATTAAATTCGTAACTGTTGAACAGCCTCTGAAGAATCCGTGTTGAGCTGTTGATATTTGATGCCTTACATGGTTAAAAATAAAATGGTGTAAGATAATTTCAAATGCTTTAGCAAAATTATTTATTATTACTATCGGACGGTAGTTACAAATATCGGATCTATCACCCTTCTTAAAGACTGGAATTATTTTCGATAATTTCCACTGTAGTGGAAATTTAGAGGACTTTAATGATAAGTTAAGTAATATAGTAAGGGGGCTAGCAAAAAATAGCAGCACAGTCACGTAATATGAATGCGGGGATCCCATCAGGCCCAGAAGTTAATTTAGGTTTAATTTTCTTTAATGCTGTAATACTTCGTCTTCCGTAAAACAGGTTATATTTAAAGATGAGCTACTCTCAAACAAATTTTTAGGATTATGCGTGATATTTTCAGATTCAGAATAAGATTTCTGAAAAAAGTTAGCAAAAGAATTAGTAATCTGTTGAGGGTCAGATAGATATTCATTATTGTAATTCATAAAGTTTGGTAGGTCAGATGAACTACGTTTATAATTAATAAATTGCCAAAACGAGGACGGATCATTAATTATATTTTCCTCAACATGATTACAATACATTTTATAAGAATTATCAGAATCAATTTTTACTTTTCGCCTTAATCTTTTAAATTCGTTCTGATAAGTAACATCACCTGTTTGCTTGTATTTATTTAACGCTTTATGCTTTTCTTTGATAGATTTAATTAACGGATAGTCAAACCAGGGTGGATATGTTCTTTTTGAAGTTTTAGATTGAGGTACATTATTAATAAATATTGAGTTTAATTTGGAATAGAACCGATCACTAGCTTCGTTTACAGTTTCAGAATTATTTAAAAATTGCCAATCTGTTTCAGCTAATGTTTGATACAGGATGTGGGAGTTAGCTTTCTTAAAGTTAAATTTATAATTAGAATTAGATTTAATTTTATAATTTTCGTGATTTTTTATTATACTAAATGAAGAAATAAGAGCAGGATGATGGTCGTCCTCTGCAATGAGAATATCAATAGCCCTCTCGAGTTGACAGGTTTTATTAGATAAAACTAGGTCTAGTAATGGGTTATTTGTATTTTTTACTCCATTAGATTGCTTTAGGTTAAGAAAGTTTTGAAAGTTTACTAGCGCCTGCAGAGTCAATGAGGAAGGTGTATTAGATGTAAGTACTCCGGTATATTGAAATCACCTAGTATTAAAATATCAGAATTATAAATAAAGTTGAGAGAGCAAAAAACATCAAACATAGCATGATACATCTTAACAGAGGTTCTGGGAGGAATATAAATAGTAAATATATAAAAAGAGTAGTGATTTATAACTATTTTAACTCCAACGATATCAATAGAGTGTAAATTTTTAAACAGTGTCACCTAATTTCAGATCAACAATCATTAGTGCAGAGCTAACCGCCAACATAACTCCACCTCCTCCTTCACGATGGGTTTCTAACAAATTTCGATCCGTTCTAAAAATTCTAAACTGCTGTTCATTTAGTATCTCTGTATTGTGTATGTTTGATTGTAAATTAGTTTCGGTAAGAGCTAATACACTATAATTAGTGATTGATGCATTGTTATAAAGGACACTAAGCTTTGTATTCAAACCACGCACATTCTGATAATAGATAGATAAGTGTTGACAACTACTGTAGGGGTTTGTGGGTATACGAGACGTATTATTAGTAGAGATGTCAGGTAAGAGTGGAGACTCTAGTTGCTATTGATGACCCAAGTCTGATTTCAATTTCGAAACCGCTTTCAAATATGCAGAACAATTATTATAATCCCAAGCGGCATGGATTTTCAGCACATCTCGGGCAGTTTACATCTTTTTTGCAGGTATTTTTTGAGTGATTTAAACCATTACATTTAAAGCATCGCAAAATACTCACAGCATCATATACCTTACATACGTCAAGACCTATAAATAAAAAATCATTGTGCATTACCTTAGCATACGTCGATCTATCTAGCTGCAGAGTAGCTTGATACATATTTTTGTTCTTTTTAGTTGGCATTATATTTATTATTTTGCATTCAGCATTACCACTAAACAGATCACTATTTTGTTTGAAAACATATTCACGAAGAGTGTCTGCGTTAAAATTTTCAGACATACCAACAACTCGTATTCTTGGAAGTACTGCTCTGATTTCGCGGATTTCATAATTGGATGATAGTTTTTCTTGCGCCAGTTTTTTAAATTTCGATGTTTCCTCTGTGCTACTGCAACTAACTATTAATCCGCCATCCTTTATATGTTTAACTTTGCTAAAATTAGTATCGGATTTAACTGGATTAAAATTCATAAGAATATCAGTTTTGGTCTGTTGATTAGTCTGCGTAATTTTTGGTTTCACTATAACAGCTGGTTGAGAAGTGTTACGCAAAACAGATGCATACAATGGTTTGTTATCAGTACTGCTAGTGATAGTAGATGATATTGAAGCATTATTAACATTAGTTAAACCACCAGCCATCTCAGATAGTTTACTTTTCGCCATATCCATAAATTGGGTTTTTAAATTATCCAGCATAGAGTTAAATCCATTTAGAAAAGAATCTACCTTCTCTTGAAATATGCATTGTAGTTTACTGTCGTCGAAGAAAGATTCATTTATGTTAAATGGCAAGGGTCACATCTCCACTTGAGGCCAGGTACATCCTTCATATGCTGCACTATGTCAGTTGACGCTCCGATACATGATAAGTGGTATTGCTTTTTACAAGGGCCGCTGCAAGAAATACTTGGATGCGTTTTCCCTTTAACTGAATTATTACAACTACCACAGCGAGACATTTTAATTACATAACTATTTTTACACTAACAATTAGTCATTGGAAATTATTACACTAGAACATATAACTTTTCCGCTTAAAATTTATAAATTTTATCAGCAAATTAACCACTTAAAATTTAGTATTTACACGACGGCACACATGGGCACATCCGATCGCTAGGACTTTCTACTGCTATGTTTTTCTGCTATATACCCAGTATTCGATTCTTAATATTACCAACTTTTTCAGTCATCCTCTAATAAGTACACGCGCACACACACACAGGCACACAAAAAAAAACAAATTATTTTCCGGGTGAAATACACTTATCCTTATATTTTTTGAGCTGCTGATTCCAAATATCATATCAAAAGTATATGTTTCACTGCTCAATTTTTCGCAAATTGACATTTCATCTCATCCCTAAATTCGGGGTTAAATGGCTATTAAATCTAATAGCGACACGCGTTGAAATAAAGCTTCTGAATCATTTAAAATGGCTCTAGTCACATACTTCCAACGTTCTATCCTACCACGGAAACGATGGTGGTGTATTTTTTCCCCCAAAAAAACTACTATTACCCCTCATTTTGATTTTTCCATAATACGCTTGTGAGGGCTTGACAGATCGGGGTTATTACAGGGAATATTGATAAGTCGAGTATCTTTTGACCAGGAGACGCCAAAACAATCCCCGGGGTTTGGAGCCACCCCCTCCCTGAGGCCTGAAGAACGGTTTCCTTCAGTTCTCAAGGGTGAGTAACATGACAATTGCAATACTTTCCTTCACTCTTCTAGAACTACCTCTAAATGAAATAAAACTACTTCTTGATTTTCTGTTCTACGTTCGTAAGGGTTTGGCAGATCGGGGTTATTACAGGGAATATGGATAAATCGAACAACTTTTGACCAGGAGACACCAAAACAACCTGCGAAAATACTGCGAAAGGGCTGAAGAACGTTTCCTCCGTTATCGAGGCGAGAAATACAATGGTTGCAATACTATATATTTTGTCCTTTCCTGGTCAAAAGATACTCGGTTTATCAATATTCCCTGTAATAACTTCGATTTGTCAAGCCCTCACAAGCACGGTATGGAAAAATCAGAGTAGGTAGTTTTTACCATCTAGAAGGGTGGGGATAAAGCACTGCAACACTGCCTGTTCCTCGCCCTCAAAAACAAGACAAGACCGATCTTCAGCCCTTTCGCCTCCTGGAGTTGCTTTGGGGTCTCCTGATCAAACGATATTCGATTTATCAATATTCGTAGTATTCTCCGAATGTTTTGTCATTCAGGGAGGGAGTGGTTACAACCCCCGGGGTTGTTTTGGCATCTCCTGGTAAAAAATATTCGATTTATCAATATTCTCTGTAACAAGCCCTCACAAGCGTAGTACGAAAAAATTGGAACAGGTAGATTTTTTAATTTAGGGGTAGTTCCAGAAGA
This sequence comes from Rutpela maculata, assembly GCA_936432065.2. NCBI lineage: Eukaryota > Metazoa > Arthropoda > Insecta > Coleoptera > Cerambycidae > Rutpela > Rutpela maculata. The sequence goes on from OW386286.2 coordinate 63,358,450, forward strand.
GAGGGGAAAAGTATTGCAATTATCGTATTACTCGCCATCGAAAACTGGAGGAAACCGTTTCGCAGTTTTTTCTGAATGTTTTGTCATTCAGAGAGGGGGTTGTTTTGGCGTCTTTTGGTCAAAAGATTCTCGACTTATCAATATTCTCTGTAATAACCCCGAAAAATCAGAACAAGGGTAGTAGTTTTTTGAGGGATAAAGTACACCACCATAATTTCTGTGGTACGACAGAACGTTGAGAGTATGTGACTAGAGCTATTTTAACCGATTTAGAAATTTCATTTCAACGCGTACCTTTCTATTATAGTACGTCGGATGGCTGGCTCTATCGTTCACTAACCCAATACCGAGGTATAACCAAATAAAACCTATTTCATTTTATTCAGCAGGTTTTTTTACATAGGAAATCACTTTTGACGACACTCTCCATTGATCGAGACTGAAGTTACAAGAAAAAAACAAAAAAAAATGAAAATAACAAAATTCAAATTCAACCACGAATAACTTTCAAACTAAAAAAGATAAAATTATATATATTTTTTAGTTTTATAGTACAAACGATTCTCTTTAATTTGATGTATAATTTATTACAAAAATAATAACTTTAACATTAAAAAATTGACGTTGATTTAGATGGTACACAAATCGTCAATTTTTTTGAAAGGTCTAACTCATTGTAACTCGCTTATGTATTGAGCTATTCGAATGTTTTATTCACCAAAAACTGCCAAATTTCATAGACTTCATTTTGTCTCAATTAATGCTGGGTCTAGCTCTGTAAATAAAAGCGGTACAGCCTTTTAAACACAACGAAGCGCGCTACGGCGACGGAGTCGCGAGGCTTCTCCACTCGTTCCCGGTACATCCTGCGTTCACCATAAATCGCGCAATAGGCTACAATCAGCGGCCGTAACAAAAGCTTTAGAATTATCTTCCTTTATTGTAAGATGATAAAATTAACAAATCAAATTGAATATTATGATATTAGTTGTAATAATCTGCTATATGTGGTGTCGTACTACGCGGGTGGTGCATTAATAAAGTGAAAATAATAGGTAGGTATCAGACAGATATAACTGATTTTCAGATATACCATTGTAAAAACCGCTGCCCAAGGAATCACTACTTCCATATCCGGATTTTCTATCCAAGTCATATAACGAAAAAATTTTGTATCTGGAAATAATTGTTTATGGAACTTTAATAATATAATATTTGAAATCCTCTACCCCAAAAACCCATAAAACGATACCCCACATCGGTAGTGAGGTGGGGGTGGTGACAGAGGTGGGAGTGGGGGGTGGATAAAGTAAAAAAATATTTTGAGGTTTCTGGTTCTTGTACACACACTAAATCACATTTTTTTTCATCCCCTTTTATAATGGGGTGGGGGTGGTAATGGGGGTGGCTAATACTAAATATCAATTTTATGAACTCTTACCTGCTTGATTTACCTATTTATTCCAAATTTACCCCAATTTACCCCCCAACCCTTCGACGGAACAAGATGAAAATATAATATAGTTCTAGATCTTGTTAAAGTACATATGTGTACCAAATTTCAAGTCAATATCTCAAACGGTTCCAGAGTAAACGTGCACACAAAAAAGTTACAGACCGACAGAGAGAAATTTTTTTTTTCGCTCAAACTTGAAATCTCGACGTTTCATGACATTCTAAGCCTATTTGAACAATAAAAATTTTAAAAAATTTTTTTGTCGTTACTATACTTCCACTGAATGTAGAAGTAAAATCATGCCAGATAGTAAAGTTTTTACTTTGCTTCGTATATTTTAATATTTTCCATAAAATGTCAGAGGTAACCACATAATCAAAACAATTGAAGAGCTAAGAGGATAAAGGTGTTATGTCACATTTTTAAAAAAAATTACTTTATGCAATTTTTGAACACCCCTGATATAGATTTAACACCCAATAAACAGTGAATTCTAAATTTGTAATATTTTATAGAAACTTTTTAATAATAAAGGCGCCATGTCATACATACAACCAGTAATTTTAGTGGATGTACACAGTTTTTGACAGAAAAATCTAGTTTCATAACAGATTGATATTGTTCTTTAATATTAGTGTAAACAAAAGAACATAACCCAAAATTATCTGTTTTATGAGGTATTATTCATTTGAATCGAAGACAAAATAAATAAGTTCCAATTCAAAACCGTTTTGTTTAATTTACTCAAAACTTTAAAAGTGTGACATAACACCTTTATCCACTTAGGTCTTCAATTATTTGCTATGCTTTCACTAACTCGTAGAGGCTCTGAACGATTAGTTGGATTTTTGTACATAACTATATTTTTGTTTTCATGTAAACTGGAAGGGTTAAAATCGGTTAAAATTAGATAGACGATCTAAATATGCTTGTGTAAATAGGCTGTTCTTTTTTTTAAATAATACTATTCCTAGTGGGATTTTTACCATCTAGCCTGTCTTCGTTTTGATCAAAATTATCGCTGCGATAAATGTAATTGTTTTCTTCCGAACTTACTGGAGGAACTCCAGGTGGTATAAAAATGTCGTCACCAAAAATTACTAATACGTGACTAGCTAAAGACGTTTTTTTTTTGGCGAGGCGGGGAAACCCACACGGGCTGCCTATCCCAACTAGGAATAGGTCTGAGTGTTAGGTTCTAACTGACTAAAACCTCTTGGGGCTCGTCTGTATGGAATACTCCGAATGCACTGCAGCCTCCTGGGCTTATTGTGCTTAGCTAAAGACGTTAAAAATGTACGTATTTTATCGTAGGAATAACCATAGCCAAAAGAATAAAGCATATCATTAAGCTCTTTTTCCTCTGACGGTACGAAACACATGTAGTGATATGTAAAGGATTAAAAAAATGGCCTAAGCTGATTGTTTTTTTTTCCATAAGTATTAATATAAATTCCATTACTACAGAAATAACGTTTAAATCAAATTTGTCTGTTCTGACATATTTAGTATCCACGACATAAATGTTTATAACAAATCTGAAACTTCTTGTTTACATTTATGTTCATTCACATTAGTAGTCGTGTTTTTTTTTATAGTTTTAAAACATCCAGCTATAGCTTTTCTTAAGATACCGGCAGCTTTATCAGGAATTGTCAATTCATTCTCATGAACCAAGTTTTCTTCGCCTGATTCACTTGTGACTGACAACAAAAATCCTTTTAGCTTTATTATCACTTGAATGAACTGTTGTTGTATTTTCTTTGTGTTCACAAAACACTTTGTTTGTTTAAATGCTTTTCTAATCTCTTTCTTATATTTCCACTGCTATAATAATCTAATTTTTCTTCCGTCATTTCTTCAAATATATCATTAAGGCGTGTTTTTAGAAATATTAGAGTTAAGAATTCTTTTTTGCAAAACAGCAAGATAAACCTCCTTAAATAAAATATTTAACGCTACTTTAAATTAATTTTTTCTTTCAGTTGTTTAGTTTGTACACATTTAATTTTTTTTTGCTAATATATTTTGCATAATAAATTTTATAATTTCCATTAGCCCAAATAAATCTGAATAAATGTGTAACCTGCCTTGTATTTCTGTATCACAATGCGACACTGCAGCTTTAATAATATATATATTTTTCTAGTTTCCGCACCCGTTCCTGTACAAACTGGTACTTAAAGATGTTCGTAATTTATTCTTAATTTTTCTGGATTTTCCACAAATCAGACAATGCCATTTTATTTTAAACTGATTTTTTTTCTTTATTATAACTACATGAAGGCTCACTTGCATTTTTCATCTCGTTACTAATATCAGAGACAATACGTATTATCTTTGCTAATGTTATTTATTACAAAAAGATGTCAGACAAGAATAATGAAATCGGATCGAAGGGTGTGCAAATAAGTGCCACCACTTTGTTTTATAACAATTTTAATGAAATTGCATATTTTCTTTCATTTGCACAATTAATAATAGACCTGATGCCAGTAACAATTGGTTTTTTTACCAATAGATTTTCACTGCTTTTAGCAGTTTCGTAAAACAAATATGTAGTTTTTCTCCATTGATAAAAATGAATCTGGATATACATAAACTGTAATAGCCTACATGTAAGTAAAATAGTATATACTTATTAATATTTATCCAGACAATAATGAGGCCAGCAGCCGATACGTTTCTTGATGGGCCGAGAAAGTAGCGGGGGCGGGAAAGGAAGCCTCGCGTCTTCGTCGCCGTACTGTGCTTAGTTGTGTTTCAAGAGCTGTAGCGCTTTTAGTTAAAAAATTAGATCCAGCATTAATGGAGACAAAATGAAGCCTATTAAATTTGTCAGTTTTTGGTGAAAGAAAAAATTGAATACCTCGTTATATAAGCGAATTATGGCGAGTTAAGAATTAGAAAAATGTTGCTGATTTGTGTATCTTTTTGAATTTTGCTAGTTTTTTTATGTTAATTTTTTAATTATTGCAATAAATTATACTTCAAATTAAAAAACAATGTTTATTTGTCAAAACCAAAAAAAAAAATGTATCTTTATCTGTTTTAGTTCTAAAGTTATATTTATATATATATTATATATATATTTAAAATCTTAAATTTCTAAATTTCTTTTTTTTTAGTTTTTTTCTTATATCTTCGGTCTCGACCAATGGAGAGTGTCGTCAAATTCGATTTCCTATGTAAAATAACATGCTTTAATAAGTAGTGAAGGTCCTATCTGGTTATACTTCAGTATTGGGTAGGTCAAAAAAGAGAAGGCTTTTCGCGCTCTGCCCGACGGGCTATTAGGTTTAATAGCCATTTAACTCCGAATTTAGAGATGAAATGTCAATTTGCGAAAAATTGAGCAGTGAAATATATATTTTTGATATGATATTTGGAACCAGCTCAAAAAACATAAGGATATATTTCTTTTACCTTTGGAAAATATTTCTTTTGTGTGCCTGTGTTATGGTCGGGGCCATAATTTCTTTTTATTAGACTGTAATAAGTAAGTATATTTTAGACTAAGGAGACAGAAAAAATTCTCTGCCAAAACGTAATGTATTTGCATTGAAATATTTTTGCTAATTATTTTAAATAATGTATAAATATGTAGTTGTGTATTGTTGTCTGGAATCTGAATATAAAATAACTATTGTTTTGTTACTCATTCAATATAACTGATGTGTACTTAATATGGAGCAAGCGGAAAATTAGGTCCTGAATATTAATAATGTGGGAATATAAAACAAAAAAAGTATGTACACAATAACGTAACATTTAATACATGACAGCAAAGTTAATAGTTTTCATTAACTGCAAAACACTCATCATTATACCCGAGGTCCGCTTCGTCATCATTTGGAGAATATGGAGAATAGGTAGCTTAGTCGCTAACGTGTCTAGTTTGCTCTCTGAATGGATAAGATGGATTAGCTAAGTTAACCCAAAATAGTCTCAAATGATGAAGAGCAGCGAGTGCCTCTTTATGCCCCCTCAGTAAGTAAGATAGCGTGATTTCTGGAACCGTACTATAGGGCTAGAAAATGGGGAGGGGGAATTTTCATGCCTTCGTTTTTTTTTTATTACAGTTTGGTAAAGGAGAGCTAGCGCCAACATGCGCTCTTTAAATGAATGCTAACGCACTAACACTCAATGAGTTATTATTTATCAAATCCGGGGACGGCTGGATACTACGGGAGCCCACCTTAAGTGTCCGTGCAGCCCTCCCCCCCCCTCCGATCCTTGGGGACAATGTTTTTTTCATAAAGATTAAAGCCTAAGGAACAATTTTAGACATGTCAAAAAAAATTGGCTGCACTTTCAAAATGGTGTTCGATAAAAAAAAAAAATTGCAAATATTGTTTTTGTCATTTAACACAAAGAAGATGGAGAAAAACCTTCTGCACAAAAAACAACGTGCATAAAATTTACTACAATTTTGTTCCTGTACAATATTTGGATAGGAGTTACCATTTTCCAGATAAATGATTCAGTTCTTAAAATAAAATATAAAATTCAATATAAAACGTAATACTACGGGAACCCACTCTAACTGTCCGTGCATCCCCCCGATCCTTGGGGACAATATTTTTCATAAAGATTAAAGCCTAAGGAACAATTTAAGACATGTTCCCCAAAGAAAAAAAAAACTGGCCGTACTTTCAAAATGGCGTCTGTTTAAAAAAAAATGCAAATATTGTTTTTGTTTTTTAACACAAAAACTAAGATGGAGAAAAACTTTTTGCACAGAAAACAAAGTGCATAAAATGTCTGGAATTTATATTATTATTGTTATTATTATTAATTTCTTTCAGTTTATTTTATTTCTTGTTTTGTTAATAATATAAAGTTATATACACCTTACAATAATTGTCAGTTATTTCTTCTAAGTCATTTATCTGGAAAATGGTAACTCCTATCAAAATATTTTATAGGAGCAAAATTGTAGAAAATTTTATGCACGTTGTTTTTTTGTGAAGAAAGTTTTTGTCCATATTTTTTAGTTTTTGTGTTAAATGACAAAAACAACATTGGCAACAGTCGGGGGGGGGGGGGGGGGGGGTGCACGTACAGCTAGGGAGGGCTCCCCGACTAGGAGGCACCTGGGTAAAATGTATGCTTAATCTCTAGACATTCTTCTTCTCCTTCTTTTAGCGGGCCGACGAAGAGTCGCCGCACTCAAGCCTTGTAGCCCATTGTACTACCGCTACGAATGTTGGATTTCAGCCTAAAGGCCAAAATCCTTCCATCTCTATAGTTCTTAAAAGTTTTATATCCGTGTAATTTTAACCTCCCCACAATAATATTGTGGGAGGTTGCTACAATTAGTCCAAAATCGAAAATTGAGATAAATATAACAAAAAAAATAAATGATTGTAACATATACTTTATATTAATATCTATCTAAGCAATACTTGTAACATTCATAGTTTATATATAACTCAAAGGGCTTTTATAGCTACATTTAACACTTTCATAGCCCATTCAGTCTTTGTTTATGCGTTCACTGGACTTAGACCACTTCAAAGTTTTAATTTTAGGTATACTTCTTCAATATCCAATAATCCAACATTGAGATTTTAAACACTACACAATATACTTTAAAAGGGCACATTGCATCACTTGTTGACAGCGGGTAGCTTACTTTGGAATTTCCTTTCTTAATTTATGTACTTCATCAAATATCTTTATGAAGCCTGCAAATTTTCCTCTTGCAGTGTATCCTATTTAAAACAATTTCTGCCGTTGCACTTTTCTGTCTCTCCGTACAGCTCCACACCTTCGCTCAACTAAATTTTAAACAAGAAATAATTATTAAAAATACTGATAAACCAATATAAAATGTTAATTTTCTTTACCATGAATAGTTTAATGCTTGCTTGAGCAGCAGTAATTATTATTATAAGCAGTTTCAGTTTCACATATGGGTTTTAAATTATATCCCTTATTGACAGAGGATGTCCAACTGGACATATCATCATGGTCTTGTAATATGGCTGTTTTTCCTATAACATAAACCCGCGTTAAAAATCAAATCCTTACATTAATATGCAACAACGTACCACTAATAAAATCCTTGGAAGTCTCTTGTAAAATCATTTCTTTTAATTGTTTGAAATCGGTTGAAGGTCTTTTAGGGTTATGTTATAAAAATTGGCATTGTTTCGGATTGTCACACTTCCACAATTAATAATAAATCAAAAACTTGTCATTTTGTATGTATAATATACATAGAAACAATAATATTACGAAAAGTTCAATCAGTTGCCATTTGACAGTTAAGGAATTTCAGTTTGTTTTTCCTAAGGTCTCAGACTGTGACGTCACGCGCACGCAACCCATACAGGTAATGGTTTAAAATCTCAGTTATGACAGAATATTTTAAAATGATTATTTTGATTATTGGCAAAGTTAGACCTTTTCCAAAATAATATTACAATAATTGTAATAATGAAATCTGCAGTTCCCTAACCATTTTTTTATTACACCCCTAATATTAATTGATAAATACTGAAACTCAAGAGAAATTATTTTCACATGACCAACAACATATTTTTGTTTTGTTCAATGAACAATACCTCAAATACTGGAAGCGTACAAGGACGTTTACTGTTCTTTACAATTTGAAACTATTTTTGCATTTCTTTGCTAATGTGACCAAAAAACAATAATATGGGCGATAATGTGCGCAATCATTTTGGGAAAAGAAAGTTTTAAAACAGTTGGGGGGGGGGCAACCTAACTTACCCTCATTAAACAAAAGAGGGATAAAGTAGAAAGAGATATAGACGGTATTGAACAATGTGGCTGGAAATAGTCATAAAGACTATAGTGAGTTTATTTGGTTTATAAACTTGTGTATAACCTAGTATGTTTAGTTGCAGAAGTTTGTAGTTTATGTTTTTGGTGTTTGTTTTGGAGATTGTAAAAATGTTGAGATCTTTGGTTCTTGTACATACACTCAGGCCCCTTGTATGGAGGGCCCGTCAAGCTTAGCGGTTACAGGGATCACAATTTTATTTTTTTACTCCCTTTAGTAATGGGGTGGAGCTGGTTGATGTCAAAATAAACTTTGAGGCCTTTGGTTTAGTAAGGCACAATTTTATTTTTTACCCTTTAATAATGGGGTGTGAGTGGTAGTGGCTCATGCCAAAAAAAGACCTTGACTTCTTGTACATGCACTAAATTAAATTTCATGGACTCTTACTTGCTTGCTTGACCTATTAACCCCTCGTTTACTACCCGACCCTTCAACGGAATAACATCAAAATATAATGTAGTTCCAAATCTCGTTATAATACATGGATATAACAAATTTCAAATCATTGGCGTAAACTATTCCGAAGTAATCGTGCGAACAAAAAAAAGTTATAGACAGACCGACCGAATGACAAACTTAAAATCTTGACATTTCGTGACATTCTAAGCCTTCCACGATGTGCTGCATCGATATCGATTACATCCATTCTTTAATTTTTACTCAAAAAACTGCAAAGAAAGCCTCAGATCGTTGCATGTTAAACTTAAAATTTCAACAATCGTGTATTCATTAAGCTTTGTTAAGGTGTAGACTATATCTCATTTACTAAAATATAAAACTGCTATTTTGATGGGTCGTTGTCAATAATTCAGTTTTAACTCATTATCTTTTACTTTTCCTTGATTTTCACAGGTATTGCAAAAAAAAATTAAACGGAAAATACATTGAAATAACTTTTAGGCAACCCAAAGGATAAAACTGAATTAAACAAAAGGTCCAGGATTTATAAATTAGTTATAATTTGAAGGATGTTGAACAAACAAAACATTCAATTATAAAAAGATTCAAGGAACATATGGCCCATCTCAAAAGTGGAAAAACTAAATAGTATTAACCAACATGCGTTTGATAACAATCATAGAATAGATATCAATAACTTAAGATTCATAATAAATGTAACAAGTAATAGACAGGATGGATGGATGTTTTTGAAAGCTCAGAAATAGCAAAATGTAAAAATAGTAGTAGAAGAAATAGAACAACTTAACGAATAACATGAAACTCGAAAGTTATGTAAAAAAAGTAAATATGTTTTAGAAGTGTATCCCACCGCAAGTCAATTTGAGGACAACGAAGGAAATCTACTGTGAGATAATAACCAAGTGTGGGAGCAATGAGTGAAACATTTTGAAACCTAACTGAATCAGAACCCTAATAACATCTGAAAGATGGCAATGGCAATCAAATAAGAGCTCCAACTCTGGTAGAAGTAAGGGAAGTAATACAAAAACTAACCACTAATGGGGCTCCAGGACAAGATAATTCACCTGTTGAGCTATTAGAAAACGCCGGAGAAAACTTTACTACTACCATACACAAGTTGATATGCAGTATATGGCAACATGAAATAATCCCTGAAAACTTTAAATTAGAAAAAAGGAGACATATTGGAATGACCAACTATAGAGGAATAACACTCTTAAATGTGACCTACAAAATGCTGTTCGCGTTACTCTGTTCACGCCTTAAACTATATGATGAAAGAACAATTTGATATTGCCAAACAGGGTTTCGTAGTGGTAAATCAACGATTGACCAAATGTTAACCCTGAGACAGATCCTTGACAAAATATAGAAGAACACACTACCGGGCGTCAAATTGGCGCGACACCAATTAATTTATTAAGGGGCGCCAGTCGCGTTCTGCACCGTTCTTCTACTTCCAGTCTGGTTCTAGATAAGATGCACTTCGATAGACGACTAATGGATAAAGGCTGCGATTACCTCAGATCATTAACGACGCTCTCTCAAGGCGTGATTTCAATTTTTTACTGACAATAAGGGCCTTTACGTCTTTACATTATTACGATTTTTGCATTAAAAAAATCCCAATCGAAGATTTCTCTCGATTACTCAGTTGTTTAGGTCTTCCAAACGAGAACTCCAGGGATTAAGACTAGCAACAAGTCCTTACATCAATAAAATGCAATTAGTTCAAAGTATACCATTTAATAAGTATCAAATAATACAGTGATTTTCAGTAAAATGATATAATGTGAAAGAACCACGCCTCCCCAACTAAGGCAAATGACTTTTAACCATACAAGTGAGAGCGTATGCTAACAATCGATTTGGTATGAAAGATTCATGCCACCCCCCCAGGAATCAAGTATAAGCATTTTTTGAAATTTATATGACTTTTATAATATAGTAATTACGGCTGACTGAAAATAACATAAAAATGTTTTACTAAAAAAAAATTTATTTCGCTAGAGATTACTTAGCTTTAAAGTTTTCGTAACGTGAGATTTCACGTACTAAAACAACATTCAAGAGAACCTACTTACAAGTTTGATAGCGTTTGATCAGTCCACGACTTACTTGTCCTTATGTAGGTGTTCAATATTGGAAAAATGACAGCGAGCCATCTCCGAGCGACTTTTGGGCAAAATTCAATTTTGGCGTTTTTATACAGAAGGCGTTTTTTTTTTTATTATTTGGGAAGCCCTGATATTGGCTTTCCTACCATCGCTTTGTATTGACTACCCACCCAATGCACTCCACCAAATTGCGAGTCGCTGGGTAGATCCAGACTTGTTTTATGCGAGAAACCGGCCTTGTGCATTTTCATTGATTTTTTGCCAATTTTTGCTTATAGGCGCTACAACGCCTTTACCAATTCGTCCGTTTCGCCTTTTTGATGCATTGCATAGATTAAATTTTATAGTCAGTCTTTAAAACAGGTTATATAATGACTGTACCTCCATGGTCAATGTCTTCGGCGGAGGATTTAAAGTTGAAAATATTTTGAATATTTTCTAAGTACATTTTTGACGTATTTTTAAAAAATTATGTTTTTTGTACCACTTTGGCGTACCAACTCATAACGGTCCTTTTGGACTAGTTTGTGGTTCTGAAGTCTCTCATACTTTTGAAAATGTCTTTAAATACAAACTTTTGCCTAAGTTGAATTTTTATTTTGGTTTCGACTTAGGTCGATTCTGGAAGGTTGCAACAAAAACACCGAGCACTACCCTATTCAGCAATGATTCAATTTGCAATATCAAAGCATTTGGTAAGACTAGTAAAGATGACTATGGATTGAGTAAAATGCAAAATACGGGTACAAGAAGAATTTTCTAGATCTTTCAACTCCAATAGAGGGCTACGACAGGGAGACGCCCTATCCTGTAATACTCTTTAATTTCGCTCTAAAAAAAATCATAAAATCATAAGGGAAGCCGGAAAACAACAGCATTTAATAGAAGTGTTCAAATTCCAGCATATGCTGATAACCACGATATGATAGTCTGAAATAGATAATAAAGACACTTTTATAGCTCTAGAAACAGCAGCTGGGAACTTCGGGTTGCTGAACAATCAGTCTAAAACTAAATATATTCTATCATCACCGAGAAGCGGAAGAACCAAACCTATTGATATCGGCCAATAGGAGGTTGAAAATGTTGATGAATTAGTCTATTTTGGGTCAATGGTAACTAATAACAATAATACCCAGACAGAAAACAGAAGAAGGATACTGCTAACGAACAGATGCTACTATGGGCTCGTTCTCAAAACATTTCGAGAAAAACGAAGATACAAATCTATAAAACCCAGTTTTGAAGTACGGGTCTAAATCTGGCCCAAGACACAAAAAGAAGCACAATGGATGGTGTGTTCTGAAAGGAAATTTCTGAGAAAAATTTATGTAGGAGTATGTAAAAATAGGCGAAAGAGATACAATATGGAACTATACCGAATATACAAAAAACTAACCATAACCCAATCTATTAAAATTAGCCTTCTGAAATATATTGGAAATGTCATGAGAAGAAAGGAAAAGGACTCGGAAAAAATGCAATGTTTAGCCGGCCAGAGGGTGCAAGGAGAAGAGGAAGATCAAAAACACAACTTTTAGATAAAGCTGAAGAAGGCCTGCAGAAAATAGGAATCAGGGCAAGAAGAAGGCGTGCTTTAGATAGAAACGCCTGGAGAAAGCCAAGGCTCACCAAGGGCTGTAGTGCCAGAATAAAAAAGTAGTATGAATAGTCGCATTAAGGCAGAATTTAGGTAGATACGACAGAGTTTGTTGAATGCGTTCATGAAATTATTTTAGCATGAACATGGGCAAATTTTTAGTTGTACTTTAATTTCAATCATGTATTGATGATGCTAACATGATTGACGGAACGCCCGTCGAGTGATAGTGTTCGAGTATGATGTTCAAGTGTTCTGGTATTTGGAGACACTACTTTAGTAAATATAAAAGTTACTAGACAATTATACTGTGTAGTATATTGGAAAACGTTTCATCAACCAAGTTGGCCTCATTAGTAGATTATTAGGATTTATAAAACAGCTATTAGGCTTAAAAAAAATTAGCTTACTACGAAAAGTATAATGATTAGATCTAGTTTATATTTAAAAACCAACAGGGAAAAAAAGAAAATATACTCTTGATATTTATTCGATATTGAAAAGTAAAATCAAGTAATAACACTGGGAAACACCTCGAAAAAATACATATTAATTGTTTTGTAATTCTCATCTTCTGTAAGACCATAAGAGAAATATGTAAATCAACAAATTAATGATGATTGATTGATTGGTTATGAAAAGAATGAGAAATGCAGTTATAAATATGTATAGGGTTAAAAGTCAATTTGTTTACTATGCTATTGATAAAATGCAATAAGTGTAAACAGATGTTAACATTGTGCAAATGTTGTTTGTAGCATTCTCTTAAATTTTTCTTATCGGGATTTACTACCACATACCTTCTAAGAATAGACAAATTAAATAAATAGAGAAATAAATCTACGAAAGCCATGTTCATATACTTATTCCAATAAATATTTAAGAAAGATCAGAAATAAAAATATCCGCAGAAAAATGCAGGAACTTTAAAATAATAGTTTCAATATCGATATAATTTTTAATAATTGGAAGCACATTTTGCACATTTGGATTTTGTTTCGGGGATCGAAGTTTACTTTTTATTAACCTCCCCACCCAAAGAAATGGAGAGGTTACTGGAAATAGTTCAAAATCGAAAATTCAAATTAGACCAGGTCTTTACGTTTTGAGGTCCCAGAAACACGAAAAAGTGTCTTTTAAAAAACATATGTGTGCGAATAATATTTAGTAGGTAGTTGACGTTACTTGCGTATAGTCTCTGCTACTACCAACAAGAACTGGGACATACTTCCGCTGAATAATATACACGGTAGATCCCATAAAAAATATAATTCAAAAAAATGTGACGGAAGATACTAATATTTGGCATCTAGTTAACACAACTGTCAAGGAAGAAAAATATAAAAAATATACAGGGTGGTCACCATGAAAAAATAATGAGAACGACAATGGACGACGATAACATGTAGTTCACGCAAATGTCAAAGAAGACAGATATAAAAAATATATATAGGAAGGTCACGCTAAAAAAATAATGAAAAAATATTTGCAGAGGACAGTACTATTTCGCATGCAATTAACACAACTGTCAAGGAAGAAAAATATGGAAAATATACAAGGTGGTCGCCCTAAAATTCATTATAAAATAATTAATAAATTAGAAATAAGAAATAAGAAAAATATGAAAAATGTACACGATGGTCACTGTAAAAAAAAAATAATAATAAAACAAGCTTAAAACGTACTCGTCGCCGATTTACTGAAATTTTTATATAATTGTTACACATTCTATAGGATACTCTTCGCAGTTTTTTGTAAATAATGTTAGTTTTAGACATTTGTAATTTTATAGTACGAACTTAGTGAAAGACTCAGTGTAAAATAAAGTAAAAATAAGAAAAAACTGTACCAAAATCTATGTGGATTTCGAACCAGGAACTCTTGGATTCAGAGTCAAGTTAAGTCAAGAAAAAATGAAACATTTTAAATTAAGTACACATATTGTCCTCCCCGCGCCATGGTAACTGACGGGATGGACGAAGCAAGGCCGGATTGGATTAAAAAGAAAATGAAAAAATAAACAAAAATAGTATGAATAGGCAGGATAGGAGAATTAAAAATTGTATAAGGTAAAACATGTAAAAAAATAAACTTTAAATAATTGATATATACAGGGTGTTTGTTAATGACGTGCTAACATTTCAGGGTGCAATTGTTTAGGTCATTTTATGAAGAAAACTTCATATGAGCATATGTCCGCAACGGCTTAAATTTGGGTGTTGAATTTTTTTTTTCATATTTTTTTTTAATAGTTTTATTTTAAAATCTCAGAAAGTACTTTAGATATTATTTTCAATTTTGTAATGTGTTAATAGGATATAAATCCACATGTTTTAGTTAGAAATGTTATTTTATCGCTCCACCAGTGGCGTCCCTGGAAACATGTCCTCTGATATTTTTTATGAACTAATAATTTTTGGACACATCTAGTTATCCTAGAATAAATGACGTTTTTACAAACATCTGTAGTGTACTCATCTACATATAAATAACAAGCAATTATTATATATAACTATGTATGTAAAAATAACAAGCAATTATTATTATAAAAACTTATTTTGAAATCAAAATTAAATCCTTTAGAAATCCATTTTTATTATTTATTTAATAGCATTTATATACTGCTATAATTGGTGACCCCGAACGTCTTCACGCGTTACATGCCTCCTGATCGTCCACGAGAGTTAAAGGCAGAAGAAAAAATTTTAAAATTTCCAAATTCAAGAAAGATTAACCGATTATGAAGAAGCACATATTATTTTGTTGGATAGGAAGAGCTAGAAATATGTTATGGATGAAAATTTAAGCATTAAATTTGCGAAAGATATTTTTTGAAAATTTTTGACAGAAGTCTGTTGACTTAATTGGACATCGTCTTTTAATGAACATTTATTTTAAATATGCAACCTGATAATTTTACAATAAGGATCTATGTTTATTGGTATAATGAACTATATATAGTTACCAATATGCCATGAAGTCCCCCACATCATCCACACAACCGAAGTCAATCCCAAATGTATTTCTTTGCAGACGATTTTTAATCACATATAACATTATGTAAATGTGTTGGTGAGTGCCCTATTTATAATATACTCCCTGCAGTACTAGATCATCCTATCAACGTATCAATGTATCAATTATTTACTATTTTGACAATTAATTTATGATTAGCGAAAGACGCTATATGGAAAATATTTGTTAATCAAATTTATAATTTCCATTGTTTTAAAGTATTATATGAATATAATTTTATTTTTACGAATTGGTAAAATATTCTTTAATAGAATCTATATAGATAAATTCCATGAATTGCCAAAAATGTTCTTTAATAAAATCTATATGGATTAATTCCATGAATTGGTGAAATATTTAATGGATTAATTATCTAATTTAGAAAACAAAATATTACCTTGGAATGTACTATGATCAAAATATATTAAGTATATATGTTCCTTGGAGGATTGGCAGTATATTACCTCATTTTTATATATAGAATATCTCTATTTGGTCAACTGACAGTCAAATCTGACTTTTCTTCTGTAAATGTCATCTTTGATATTGATACTTTGGTAGGTTGATCTCTCTTTTGCAGGGGGGAAGTATATGTAGTGTACTCATCTACATATTAGGATTATTATATATAAGTAGGGATATAAAAATAACAAGCAATTATTATTATAAAAACTTATTTTAAAATCAAAATTAAATTCTTTAGGAATCCATTTTATTATTTATTTAATAGCATTTATATATTGCTAGAACATCAGCAATATTTGTTGACATAAAGTAAGTAGTTGGTGTTCAAAATCATCTCATCGTATTACTTCTTCGATTTTTAGTGTTTCATTGAATTTATTTTATTTTTTCGCTGTTTTATTCGAATAACTCAGTAAATATCGTGAACTATACGAATGTGGAAATGGCGACAATGCATTACGTATGTGGATTCGTAGATGGTAATGCAACAAAAGCCAGAAGTATGTATCAGGAAAGATATCCTAATCGTGCCTTACCAGATAGCCGATTTTTTTCGACTATTTATCGCCGTCTTTGTGAAATTGGTAGTTTCCAGAAAGGTACTTTGGAAGGTAGACTTCCAAAGGCTCGGTTTTAATCTTAACTCCAAAAAAACACTCCTCCCCCCCCCAAAAAAAAATTGTCTGTCCGCCTAAACATACCAGTGTTTCCTTATGTATTTAGAAAGGTCACACTGGGTCTGAAAAATTGAAAAACGAGCCAATCTGACAATATTGAGTTAGGATTCGGTTTCAGCGAGTCCAAATACATAAGGATACACTGATCTGGTCCGCAGGCCAGACCACTTTTTGTTTTGTTTTGGGGTTGGTGGTGAAAAACGAGCGAATCTGTTTCAGGGAGTCCAAATACATAAAGATACACTGATATGGTCCGCCGGACAGACCATTTTTTGTGGGGGTGCTTTTTTGGGGTTAGAGGTGAAAAGCGAGCCAATCTGACCTCAGATTCGGTTTCAGTGGGCCCAAATATATAAGGAAACACTAGTTTAGTCCACAGGCCAGACCAGTTTTTTTGTGTGGTTGTGTCATTAAACAAGAAAAGTAAAATACTTGTAAAAAAAAATTCTGTCATGAACGATTTTAAATATCATAGAGATTGGTTCTATATACATCCAAGAATGTGTAAAAAAAAATCCGAGTGGCATCAACTTTGATTTAAATTTGGTTGTAGCGCACCGTTAAATGTAATAAATAAATAATAGACAGCTTAGAGATTGCAAAATGTGAAGATAGTATAGTCCCCTCCCAACAAGCAAAATTTAAATGTTATACAACTATTTTGTTTTATTGCAATTTTATAAATGTAATAAAATAGCAATAAAACAAAATAGTTGTAGAAATGACAATTATAAAACAAATTTGTTTATTTGTGGGTTACTAGATCACGGCTCGTTGAACCGTGACAGAGTCTAGGCAGTAATGATATAATTGATTGAGTGCATTCAACTATGATATTATTTTAATACAAATACAGGAACTTTTTTTAGTCATATGTTAGTTTTAATTGTTTCCAGATGATGCTGGCTGAACATGGCTGGCAAAACGCGTGTCGAGTACTAGTATTCAATTATTTTGGTGTTTGTAGAAACTACTTCAGATGAAACTGTTTATAAGCAAAGTAATGTTGGCTGTGGAATATCATAGCCAACTTTTCGACATTTTTTATTATTACTATTTCACGGCCTAACAGTTGTTGAAAAAATCCGACTGCAGAGATATTTATCGTATGTAATATCACTAGTGCTTAAAATTTTATCGAAAATTTTTTCGAAAGCGTTGTTGCCTGGTAATATAAAGGGTGCAAATTGACAGTTTATTATCTGATTAAATCCCGATTGCTTTAGCAGGAGGAATTTAATCTTTGATAATAAACTGCCAATTTGCACGAGTTATATTAACTTTTAGGTAACTTAGCTTAAGAAAATATTTTTAGATAAAATTTAAAAGGACGAGTGTATTTGGGGAGAATATTTCGCGAATAAATAATTCATTAAGTATATTAATGTTCTACAAGTCTGTTATTTTACAATAACCACCCTATTTTGAGATACATTAAATGAAAAATAACGCCCTAGGGCGTTATGAATATCTATAACGCCCTAGGGCATTATAAAATTATAATACAACCCAAAACAAGCAAATTATGATAGCGTTATTGACAAACATGCAATGGCGGCGTTTACAAACAATTTTGATTTTTACTCTCTTTTAAATCAAATCGTTCTGAACATAATAGATGTCAAATTAATTAATCGTAAATGTCAAAAAAAAAATTGAATTAAATAACAGACTTGCAGGACATTAAACGTTGAAGGCACCACGGGTGTTATAGGATAATGACGCCTTCGGTCGACGTACATTCCCTCGGGCCAGAGGCTCTCGGGATTGTACACTGCCGACCTCGCTGCGTTATTATCCTTATAACATCCTTGGTACCTTAATAACTATTTCAATATTATGTTATCATTAATTGCCTTCAGACGTTTTCTTGTCACCTTTTAGAGTTTACTGACTTTTATTTTCAATTTCATCATTAATTTGATATAAATAAATATTTCCAAACAGACTCATATCTAATATCTTGACCTGCCATATGTACTTAAGTATCGAAATGGTTAATAAACTATTATTATTATTATTATTATTATTATTATTATTATTATTATTATTATTGTCAAAACAGCAAGTTTGAAACAAACGCAGTAGGAACTACGCAGAATTCGCTATATTTTAAACATAATCTAGTGATGATTTCTATGGCAACTAGTAAATAAAACAAGTTGAAATCTTAGATATTATAATATATAGACCGGCTTAATATCTTTCAGTCGTTTCTGAGGTGCAATATGACGAGGAACGATAGAGAGAACATATCTTTAATCTGTGAGCACTACTTTATTGCCGATGTCCCGCCCATATATACTATACAGTTACTCATGGTTCCAAAATTGACATAGAGAGCGCCATCTAGCGCTATTAAAATGTTGCACCGCTTTCATTCAACTAGTTACTTTTTGATAGATTACCGTATGTAAGTACATTTTTACTTTGTTTCCAGAGCGAATGTGTTTATAATAAATGATTTGCTTACCTTTGTAACTACGTTATTGAGCTATTGAAAGCTGTGCTTGACTTGTTCCTGTATTATGAACTGTATTAAATACAATCTTTGTATAATATTGTTACCTGATTGAAAAGTAGGCAAATTGAAATAGTTACAGATAGGCAAGGGTTATAGCTTATATATTTCAGACAGATTTCGCTTTGGAACTGACGATTGTTTACTATATATGTGTAGTGTTTATGTTTGCTATTACATAATATAATATTACAATTTACAAGGTACGTTAACAATTAGTAATAAGCTAGAGAAGATATTTATGGATAAAATTTAAAAGCTCGAGTTGCCCTATTTGCCGAAAACATTTCACGAAACAAAATGTCAAAAAATTATCGCAATATTTGCCGCTGTAGCGACACAAAAAATTAGAGCGATAAATTTTGCGTGATGGTACTGTCAAAAGCCAATCTAGGTTGAATTACCACTAATAATGACGTTTGATTGGTGAAATGTTATGAAATTTGCTCTCATTCGCTATAGCCTTAATGAGTGAAATAATCGAGCAAATTGTAAGTTTTGTGATACATCTTTGGATAAGGAACTTAAAACTGAATGTGAGAATTTACAGACTAAAAAAAGTTGAATTTAATATAAGAAAATTGGTATGATCTGACTTCCAGTTAGACCAGAAATGTTTTTGGTGTAAAAATTACATGAAATTATCGCTTTTGTCATATGTAATGAACATAGATAGATAGATTTATTTCATGTGAGTTAAATACATTACATACACTCGTCAATTTTAGAAACATAGAATATATAAAATACAATATAAAATAAAAAAAAGTACAATTTAAAAGAAATGACAGCAATAAAACTTATATCATCAGAGTTTGGAACACGAGATATGATTAAGTTCATGAACAATAAAATGATATTAAAAAGAAAATAGTAAAATGTAAACAGAATGGAGACAGAATAATCAAATAATTCAAGTTTTATTAGTACAATTTCCAGAGAAATGCAGTGAAACGCCTTGGATAAATCTGGGAAACAGGCTTCTGTCATATTTCCATTTTCGAATTCGTTTGTTATACAAATAGTCTATGTTCATTACATTATTTGACGAGTTTTTTGTAAATATTTCCTGCAAAAACGATATTACCTTTCCCCCACCTTTTCGAGGGTGCTGAAAACGATGGAAGTGGTGGGAGAAGTTTTTGACCTCCGCAACCCCCTGAAATGGCTAAAAACCACCCCTTTTATGTTTTCATATATAAACGAGTCTGGGGAGTAATTTATCGACGGGTTATACTTGAAATAACACGGAAGGGAGTTATAGACTAAGTGGAATCCAGACAGCAGGTCTAGGGGGTTGATTAAACTTTCCCGAAGGGTGGAAAAATCTTTTTTCAAATGATTCGGTTCAAACGTTTATCCCCCCATTTTTAGCTCCAACCCTTCCTCATCCCTCAAATGGGCAGAAAGCATGCTATCTAGGATTTACAGGTTTTTCGGCACATGATCGTTATTCCTGTGCATATCCCTTCATTTTTCACGGAAGAGAAAGTGGTAGCGACCTCGGTGGTTGAAGCAGAAGAGGTGTAAAATTTATTAATTACAATTTGGATCGTCAATACGCCCTTCCCCGTTTTCGCAGGCGCTGATCACGATAGAGCCGACCACACCACCACGGCGTGCAACGTCGTGGTAGTGAATTTTACACTACTTGGAAGGGTTGAAACAAACCCCCTAGGTCGCTACCATCTTCTCTTCCGTGAAAAATGAAGGAATATTCACAGGAATAACGATCATATGCCGAAAAACCTATAAATCCTGGATAGCATGCTTTCTGGTGAGTGAGAGGTGGTTTCTGCCCGTTTGAGGAATGAGGAGGGGTTGGAGCTAAAAATGAATATTTTTCCCGTGATCAGCGACACCGAAAATAGGGGGATAAGCGTTTGAACTGAATCATTTGAAGAAAAAGATTTTCGGGAGGGTTTAATCAACCCCCTAGGCCTGCTGTTTGGATTCGACTTACTCTATAACGCCCTTCCATGTTATTTTAAATATACAATATAACCTGTCGATAAATCACTCCCCAGACCCGTGTATATATGAAAACATAAAGGATCCCCATAAAAGGGGCGGTTTCTGGCCGTTTCAGGGGTTTGCGGCGGTCAAAAACTTCCATCGTGTTCAGTACCCTCGAAAACGAGGGGAAAAGGTCTTTGCGCGAAATATTTACACTATTTTGCCCTCATTACATAGACTAAAATTATGATGTCTATTAACGCTTTAATTGTAGATTTTTCTTTAATGTAGCCGTACTGGTTGGGGTTTAGTAGTTTTTTAATTTTTAGAAGTTTATCAATCTTATTTGATATGCTAACTCTCTAATAATTTAGATATAATAGGAACAACTGAAATTGGTTTATAATTGTTTACCAAAGATAAAGGAAATTAAAATGGCATCTTTCTGTAGGCAATACTTTCGTGCCAACCCGGTATATTATGTGATAATATTTTATTCGCGTTCGATAAAATAAGTTTTTGAATGAAACATAAAAAGAGTTTAGTAATTTTTGAATAGTGCATAAAAAAGTAATAGTTGTTAATAGCCCTAATTTGAATAACTAACACCTTGAACTGGCGTCACACACTATTGTTAATTGTTTTTATTTTGTCACACTATTGAATTACAAAACTCATTGTGTCAGGTTTTTACCAAATCAGAAGTAACGAATTTCAATTATAACAATTTGAACGTAACGAGATATCGCGCCGTTGAACCACATCATCAAATACAAATTTGATTGCTTTGAGTTGCAAAATTTGAAAAAAATAAATGAATTTATTAAATGATCCACGGTACTTAGATTGATAATTATTAAAACTTTTAGAGATGCAGCCGTTTGAATAAAAATATAACGGGCGCATTCAGCATTTTGTTAAATCCATATTTAATAATAATAATAATAATAATAATAAATTTTCTTTATTCAAGTATTATATATTAATACAATACCTAGGGCGAAGTCTAGCCGAAGCCACTCTACTTAACCCTATTTTTTAAAAGATTTGAACAATATTCATTCATTGCGAAAAGATCAACACTACCCAACAAGTCATTGCTGAGATATAGATGGACATTATTAGTCAGGTTGATGTTACTACACAGACTTTTCAAAATCCTTTGGCCACGTAAATCATCCAACTTTACTGAACAAATTTACCAATTTTAACATTAGGCAATCATTCCACTATTTTATTACTAAAATCTTACCTATCCCATCGCAATCAGTACGTTTATTATAGCGAACTAAAAATGTACAATATCACTAATCTGGAGGATTATTACCATCTTCAAAAGAAACTAAACAAAGCAATTAATTGGCAAACAAAATGTATTTAAACTCTGTTAAGTGTGACATAGTTTCTCATTCACGTAATAAAAACCCTACACATTTTCAATACCATATTGATCAAATAGATCAACGAGAGTAGACACTATCAGGGACATATGTGTTGAATTCGATAATAAATTACACAGGCATACAAAATAAAAAAGTGGTAGTTTTCTGGTACACCATTGGGTAACCCATATGTATTTCGACGTGCTGAACACGAATGAGGTGCGCGAAAAAACCTAAAAAAAAACTCATAATTTAAGTTATTTTACAGTACAGCGCTAATAAATAGCTATTTTGCCTAATGATGTTGATTTATAATTTTTTTCGTAAAATATTATTTCTGCACTTGCTAGGAAGTGTTGAAATTGTTATTAGAAATATAGGACTTTCCCAAATACTGATAGAAAATAATTTGTTGTTGGTTAACTTTCCAGATATTAACCAGGTATCGGGATATATCGAAAACTCGTGTTTTTGAGTCTTTAACTAGCTGAATTGTTTTAGTATTCTGATACACACTTTGATTGACCCATATAAACGAGGCATTTGTAGGAAATAAAAAAATGAAGACCATTCTGCCATTCCCATTACTATCTTCTTTGGCTTGGATGGATTTAAAAAAATATATGATGCGCTGTCGCATGAGGCAAATTTAGAAGAAACACTAAACAGAAAACGACAGTTCCCGTTCTCTGTTTGGCCACTAGCATCATGTCATGTCTATATAAAAAATAATTTATTTAGCTATTTCATTCATTTACATATAGATAGATATCTTTGTGTGAACGTTCATAAAAAATTCATTCATTATATCAAGTAATACTCAAAATGATACAACTTGTGGATTTGTTTGTATTTTAGTAAGTACTTGCTTGATTATTAATTAAGTTTTTATAGTAATTGAAGTACTCAAAGTAAACACGTGAAATCGTAATGAATTGTTTTCATGTTCCGTGTATTATTTGTTGATGCGTAGCTCTAAATCAATACGATGATGTTAAATTACAGGTATTTACCGACTTTGGTGAATAAACAAATAAACCGACGCACATTTTTATTAACTCATCGCCAGGAAGGGAATTGTTATCAGGGACGCTATCAGATTCTAAGATTCGCAGTACTCTCGGGCATATCGGGCCATTGTACAATCACGGTATCTACCAGTGCTCTCCACGATGTAAGCAGTCTACTCCAGATTAAATGCCGTAGATCATCCGGCCGTAAAAATTGCACCTATATCTTGACGTGCCTAGTGGTACGCAAGTGCGTAGAATAGTTTCATCCTTCACCCGCACATCCGCCATCATCCTCATTTTATGTAGGTGCTTATTCCAAGCACAGGGATCTGTTATTAGTCCTACCATCCATCTCATTATATCTCTATTGAGCCAAAGCAACCACTTGATGGTGGAAAAATGTTGGCAGGTTCTTTACATGGAACCTAGACTTCCACATTTCAGAGACTTGACCTTAATAGTTGTTGAATTGTGCTATGACTCAGTTTCGTACTCTGAATGAAACAGATCTCTATGAAAACCGAAGGCTGAGTCGGGGCCAGGGAAAGGAGTTGTAGCTCCTTCTCTGCTTCTTCATTGCCCTCCATACCCACTGTGTGGTACGCGGATATGCCGGACACACTTGATTTGACTTGTACTCACACAGCTGTCAAATGTTCCGATAGTTCAGTACCAACTTAGATGTCACTTTATTTAATGCAGTAGCCATCAACTCGCCCAACTGTCACTGCATATATAAATACATTTGTTAGCTAAACACCTTCTGAGATTTTCGTTTACCCACGGTAAACGAAATGCACCAAGGTAAAATGCACCAAGTTACTTGTCAAGTAGTATCGATATGCTAGTTCTTGGTTTGCATTCATGTATGTCAGCGGCAGTTCCCTTCTGAGTTTCCGATTCGTCTGTGTATCATTTCAGACCTCCAGAACTCAAAAAAATCCCCTGATGCGACACTCTGCGAGTACTTGAAATATTCATGAAATACCTTTGTAAGGAACTGAATTTGTCATATATGATATTCTTTAATTCATATGACTGCCCGATGTGTAGTCATCGTTTATGAGAAAATATTTTGGCTGTAATTTAAAGGTTGATGTCTCGGGAAATATCGCAGAAAATCATGCTATAACTTAGATTGTTTGGTGAATAACCAACAGTACCTTCAGTTATTCAGAAAACTACCCAAAGACGTTTGTGATACGTGTAGTAGTAGTTTTTGTATGAAAGCATGTTATAAATTCCTTATTCCACACCAGACAAGGAATAAAGTACTCGCCTTTTTTAACATGAAATCTCGATATGCCTCTCCATGTTAATACAATTATTCATAACAAGGCTTTCTTCTCATTCTACTAAGTTTTGATGTTGACTCGTTAGCTGACCAATCACGAACTGTTTTCAACCAATCGTATTAACTCTGACTAGTCCGTGATTGTTGTAGAAACAAACCTACTAATGGCGCTTACTATTCTTTCTAATTTGAGACTATTTTTGCAATTTTGTGTTAATGTGACAAAACAACGTTAACTTGTGCACCTCCCCCACACGTCCAATAGTTAGTAATTGGAAAACGAAAAGGGCGTTACCTAAATAACAAAAAAAAGTTAAAAAAAAAAACTTTATTCACCGATTTCATTCGCATTTAGATTTTTGTCATAAAAGTAAATTTATCACAAATTAATTAACAGTAATAAATAATGTGTCTTTCTGCTTCTTCTTGGGGAATGTAATTCCAGATGTGTCTGATAATTTCCTTGCGATCTATAACGGATTTTAAAAAATACATATATCTAAATTTAGAAAATATAAATATAGATAATTTTCCACTGTTTACAAATGACAGCAGTGACTTTCGAAGACTGGTATTTTCAGAAGTGTTGATATTTTAATGGTGAATTTGTGTGAGTGGCTATTTTCATTTAAAAGTAGGTCAATATTCACAAAAATAACTGAAAAAGTCTGCCGTCAGATAATGCCGATTTAATTCTAAGACGAAGTATTAACTAATTAATATATTATCATTAGTGCAGCCCGTTTAAGATTGATGTGAGGATGCCATTGCGGCGCTGAGCTAATGCTAGTGAATCTTAAGTGTATCAGGAAAAACATAAAACCATAAAAGCTTAGGCCTTCTATCCGGAGTTGTTTCTCTTCAGTTGGTACTAGGTTTTTATTTTGCTCTGTGGCTGTCTCATGATTTAGGTTTACTTTATGTCGGAAAGGTTAGTATTTGGTGGGCAGGTATGCTTTTAGAGGCCAGAATATTTACTAGTGAAATATAATATTTTCTCGAACTCCTATATACGTTTCCTTAAGTATGTAAGGAATAAAAATAAAAAATCAGTCTTCAACCAACAGCTATTCTCCAAATTAATACCCCGCCGAGCGCTGAATTACGAAATACAAGCTTGGTCGCGTTAAGGGCCAGTTGTACGAACTAAGTTGAGCCAAGTTCAGCTTGATCCACGATCAAAATCCATGGTTACGATTATTGTAACAATCGTAACGTTGGCTTTTGATCTTGGTTCAAGCTGAACTTGACTCGACTTAGTTCGTACAACTGGCCCTAAGTGCAATAACTAAGTATTGCCACAAAACGCTAAAATTTCGATTACAACAGACAACAGCCGGAAGACTCATTCCTACTCAAAGGAGCTTTCGTGCCAGCCACTCCACACTACTAGCAGACTGCAGTTTCGAGCTATTGGCTCTCGTCAGTGCAAGGTAGGTCTAGGATAGCTGGAACGAGGCCCTTGTTCACTCTTGGAACATGACTAGATTTATAAAACCACGGCATGCAACAAAAATGGCAGGCTCCATCTAGCTGTTGATCTGCATTGCAATCCGCCGAGCGCTGAATTACGAATTACAAGCCTGGTCGCGTTAAGTACATTAACTATGTATTGATAGTTGCCACAAAATGTTAAATTCAATTGCAATTGACACCAGCGAATACGAAAGCATAGAAGGGTCACACGAAAAAAATTTTTTTCTTAAGTAAGAATTCTGACTTTTATCTCAGAATTCTGACTTAAAATTGATAATTCTGACTTTTATCTCAAAATTCTGACTTAAAACTCAGAATTCTGACTTTTATCTCAGAATTCTGACTTAAAACACACTTGATAACACCACTGATAAAAATGGATTCTGGCGAGGGCTGGAATCTCTAGTTCATCAACCACAACTTTTAGGCAACCCAAAGAATATAATTGCATCAAACGAATAGGAATGTTTGAATACCACAAAGTTATCGATATTTGCATTGCTACCGGCAACGAAAGAAACTTATTGATAACAATATTTCCCAGTATCGATCCCACCAATTGTTTTTTCTATCAGATGACCACCCTGTATACTGTTCTTATTAAAATTATATCAGAGTTTTACCTGACAATAGTAACAACTACATATCATAATAACAGTTTCCACTGTTCTTATTACTTCCACATCCAGTGGAAGTATAGTAACGACAAAAAAAATTTTAAAAATTTTTATTGTTCAAATAGGCTTAGAATGTCACGAAACGTCGAGATTTTAAGTTTGAGCGAAAAAAAATTTCTGTCTTTCGGTCTGTCTGTCTGTCGGTCCTGTCTGTCGGTCTGTCTGTCTGTAACTTTTTTTGTGCGCACGTTTACTCTGGAACCGTTTGAGATATTGACTTGAAATTTGGTACACATATGTACTTTAACGAGATCTAGAACTAGATTATATTTTCATCTTGTTCCATCGAAGGGTTGGGGGGTAAATTGAGGTAAATTTGGGGAAAATAGGTAAATCAAGCAGGTAAGAGTCCATAAAATTGGTATTTAGTATATACAAGAGAAGCTAAGGTCTCAAAAAAAATTTTGACATTAGCCACCCCCTTACCACCACCACCCCATTATTAAAGGGGATGAAAAAAAATTGTGATTTAGTGTGTGTACAAGAACCAGAAACCTCAAAATGTTTTTTACTTCATCCACCCCCACTACCACCCCTTATCACCACCCCCACCCCGCTACCGATGTGGGGTATCGTTCATGGGTTTTTGGGGTAGAGGATTTCAAATATTATATTATTAAAGTTCCATAAATAATTATTTCCACATACAAAAATTTTTTCGTTGTGAGTGACTTGGAAAAGAATCTGGATGTGGAAGTAGTGATTCCTTGGGCAGCGGTTTTTTTAAAGTGACTACCCTATATATTTCAACACAAGTAGTCAGATTTTTCCTTGATAATTATGTCATCTGCAGTCTAAATATTATTTCCACAATAGTTTCTTAATTATCTTTTAGAATGACCACTCGATATATTTTTCATATTTTTCCTCCTTGACAACTGTTGTATTAACTACATATGCGATATGTTATCGTCCTTCAGATTTTTTGATATTTTTTTAGGTTGACCAGGATATATTTCCATTAAAAATATACAGAGTGAACTTCTAAGAAAAATAACTAAGGAAAAAATGTGACAGTAATGTTAGGCATGTAGTTAACACAACTTACAAGGAGGAAAAATATGAAAAATATACATGGTGGTCATTCTAAAAGATAATTAAGAAACTATTGTGGAAATAATATTTAGAGGCAGTTGACATAATTATCAAGGGAAAACCTGACTACTTGTGTTGAAATATATAGGGTGGTCACTTTAAAAAATAAGAACAGTAGAAGATGATATTATGATATGTAGTTGCTACTATTCTCAGGTAAATCTCTGATATAATTTTAATAAGAAAAATTTACAGGGTGGTCATCTGATAGAAAAAACAATTGGTGGGATCGATACTTTTCCTCCGATACGATACTGGGCAATATTGATATCGATAAGTTTCTTTCGCTGCTGGTAGCATTGCAAATATCGATAGCTTTGTGGTATCGAAACATTCCTATTTGTTTGATGCAATTGTATTCTTTGGGTTGCCTAAAACTTGTGGTTGATGAACTGAAGGTTCCAGCCCCCTCCAGAATCCATTTTTATCAGTGCTGTTATCAAGTGTGTTTTAAGTCAAAATTCTGAGATAAAAGTCAGAATTCTGAGATAAAAGTCAAAATTTTGAGATAAAGTCGGAGTTTTGAGATAAAAGTCAGAATTCTGAGATAAAAGTCAGAATTTTGAGATAAAAGTCAGAATTTTGAAATAAAAGTCAGAATTCTGACTTAAGAAACATTTTTTTTTCGTGTGGTCCTTCTACGCCTTCGTAAGCGAAAGACTATTGTTATGTTTTTTTTGCTATGGCTCTTATATTTTTCTGTAGTTTTGTGTTTTGTTTCATGGTTTTATCTGTGATTATTTATATTTCTTCATGTATTTTTTTTTTCGACAAGATATTACAGAGTTGTATGATATAAAGGTGAAGTTGTATAATCCAAAAGTTTATTTTACCTATCGTCGGTGTTATTGTTTGTCCGGGAATTACGAATCACTGTGTATTTCTGAAATATTTTTTGAATTAAATCTATCTCTACCGTACGGCCAAAAAATATGGACGGTGGAAAACAAAATGTAAAGCCGTATCTTTTTTATTAGATGCTCAATCATTTTTCCGATATAATAAATTGTTATTGTGGAGAAATTTCTGTAACTTTCATTTACTAAATTTTAAGTTTGCAATATAATTTTCTCACACTGTATAATTTACATCAAATTGCATTTTTGCCAACATTTTAGTCATGCTTTAATCCACCAGTACTACTTATTGTTATAAGTTAAATTTGGCTTTTAAAATAGCCAAAAGGTTATGAGGCAAAATTTTCGCTGAAACACCAGACGCGTAAACAATTTACTATTTAAAATACGTCTAGTTAGAAAGAGAAACCCACTATTGTGATATACGTCCTCCACTTTTTCAATTTATTAGTGCGTTAATAAAATCATCGATTATCTTTAACGAAACAAATTTACACAAGCGGATGAGAGATTTAATGAACTTTCAACTTTGCATGACCATCAACATAACGCCGGCTTTAAATAGGATGGGATAAATGGCCCGAATTTGATCCATTACAACACTGAAATAAAATTGAGTGTGTAAAATTACATTAATAGCGGAAATATAGAGGAAAAAAATTGGGAGATTAATGAAACTTTGCTTAGATGTTCGATGACGTTAAAAATTTTAAAAAACGAGAAGATTCTCAATTCGACCCATGTGAATGTTTTTTTATATGTTCAGTTATTACTCTGGATTGGCCGAGGTGCTTTCTGTGACATTTTTGCAACCTGTAGGTTATGAGTTGGCGGTTATACCATTTTGGTTTTATTGAGCTACATCTAGTGCGAGATGGGTCAAAGTTGTAAACAATTTTTTCCGTAAATCTGGCGAATGTGCTAGTAATTAATTCGGTTGACTTGACTTACCAGCGTACGGTAGGCTTTGCTGCCACTCCCGGGAAACATATTACTGGACCGACCACGTCAACGCTGTGTTGCATTTGGGTGTTAAAATTGCAATACTTCACTGTATCATGGAAACTGGGGATAGTGATCCCCATCCTGAAGCCAAACAAGCCTCCACATGATCCTCGCAGCTACCGACTATTTGTTTGCTTAACACTATGGGAAAAGTGGCTGAGAGGGCTGTGTTGCGGCTCCTACGTAAAAAACTCACGAAAGACCGCTTGCTTCCGGTGGAACAGTTTGGTTTCAGGGAGGGGCACAGTACGACACTGTCGCTAGTAAAAGTGGTGCAGGACGTAATAGACTCATACAATAAGAAGAAGTGCACTGTTATGTTGCTCTTGGATATTGAACGTGCCTTCTATACCGTGTGGCATAACGGGCTAGTCTACAAGCTCCAATATGTTTGTGGACTGCCCGGATATTTAGTTTCCCTCATCAAGAACTACCTCTGGGACAGGCGAATAATGGTCCGAGTGAATAACACTTATTCAGAGTCGTATAGACTTTCAGCGGGGGTACCTCAAGATTCCGTACTATTCAATTTATACATTTCTGACATCCCAACCCATCCTACCTCCAACCTGCTCCTATACGCAGACGATACAACACTTTACGCAAACAGTTTTCATGGACAGACTGCGACACAAAAAATAAGGTATCATACCATTAAATTGCTTAAATATTATAAACTGTAGAAGGTTGTGATCAACCATTCCCAATCGGAGATCATAACCTTCCACAGAAAAATTTACAAACACCAAGACTATAACAAAACTCAAACTAGATAATCACGACATCACAGAACACAAAACAGTCAATTTACTTGAACTCACACTCGACACCAGACTTTCTTTTGCACCCCATGTAACTAGAGTTATTAACAAAGCCTATGCAGCATTGAGCAAACTATATCCGCTGGTTAATAGACTAACCATCGATAATAAAATCTGCTTGTGTAAGGTCATCTTTAGACCAATCCTCACGTATGCCTGTGCATCCTCGGATGCACAGTGCTTACGTCTACAGAAGACGCAGAACAAGCTGCTGCGTTTATTAACCAACTCGCCTAGATACATTACCATAGCGGAACTGCATAGGCTTACGGAGGTGCAAATGGTACGAGAATACATTGACGAAACATAACAAATGTAACCCGAAGAGAAAACGTATAACATACACCCAAATACATATACGAGCGACTTCCAATTTACGATACACCCCCACTTGACTGACGTCATCCTAACCACTGAAACCCATAAGCCATAAAAACCACCTCCCGAAAACTCAAATAACCTATAACCATTCCTTCTATTCCATTTGACCCCTCACTGAAATCTATAATCCATCAAAAAATTTGTTCATTCATGAACAAATAAATGTTTTTAAAAAAATGACACCGGAAGCAAGGTTTTTTCCTTTCTTTTCCATGCACAAATAAAATATTACCCTAGCAACAATGAAAACACAAGGAATTCAAATGTGAAATCGCACGATATATAACTAAAAGCCTACGGTTTAACTTTATAGAGACCGTTTATTTATATAAAAATTACAGCGTCTGAAAATCATTGTCGATAACAGCCGGCCGATGCGTAAGTCGCGCGCTCAGGCGCATAACTGTTACGTAATGAAAATTTATTGTAAACTAAAGTAAATAAATAAATAAAATTATAAAAAATGACTTGTAAGCCACAGCTAAATAAAATAAAGAGTACTGCGATTTGGCAATTTGGCAATTTGGCAATTTAGCATTTGGGTCATGGTTCTTGTCGGCAGTTAGAGTCACATGGTGCGGTGTATGGTAGAGTTCGTCTCAAAGTTATAACAACCTAAGTCGTAAAATTGTCCGGTCGAGCTACGAAATGCCGTCAACAAATGAATCCCTTCCTTTTCCACTATCGGCATGCGGGCAATTACGACGACGTCTGTCATTAAACTGTGTACCTCCTTACGTTTCATTTTAATGCAGCTGTACGCAGGGCCGGTATTAAACAGTTTTTTTTCCGGGGGGGAGGGGGGGGTGGGTTCGAAATTGTTATAATGCCGAATGACTTCTCCTCCTTTGCTCCTATATTTTCTTGATATGATTAGTCTAAGGTGACCAGATGTTTGCAGTTTGAATGCTGTACACTTGGATAGACAGAGCCATGGAGAGCGAATTTTTTTGAAAATTGATGAATGGTGGGTGAAAAATCCAAAATCCCAAAATTTTTTTCGATCCCAACATTTTTGATGAGCGGGAAAAATTTTTTTGATCCCAACATTTTTTGATGAGCAGGGGTGGAGATATCCGAAAAAAAAATTCCAACTAAAACGTAATGCTGTACGTTTTGCTGTACATCCAAGCATGCTGTATATCTCATTAAAATTCCGGACAATACAGCTAAATTCCGTACATATAATATGGTCACCCCAGATTAGTCTGAGAAGTTTTCTGGCAAAGGATTAATAGGCCAAATTTTTTTGCAAATTGTTTATTGAAGTCTAAGGAACATTGGTAAAAAGAAAAAACAGGCCGCTGTACTTTTTTCATTCTGTTATTAATAAACAAACAATTTTAAGCACTAAACAAATTAATTAAATTTGTTAATTTGCTATCTCGGAAACTATTTGAGAAAACCAACTAAAAATACATATTCGGGGGATTTTGAGGTCGCTTATTACAATTTTGGAAATTGAAAAATTCAAGATGGATGACCCAAAATTGCGGCTATGAAGTATATAAATGAGATATTCTGGCTTAACTTTACCTTTTTGAGAAAAATTACAAGAACAAAAAAGTGTTTAGAATGTCGTTTTGCACCTGAATATACGTTTTATGAGTAACTATTCTTCACCCTAATTGGGGGTTAACCTTAGTTTATTCAAATAAAGTAACCATTTTTTAAAATACTCGGGTAAATCACTCAAAATTTTTTAGTAAAAATATTTCAAATAGGTGTAATTTAATTACCCGTTACTGAATTTATTTTACTGTTAATTGGTTGAAAGGGCATACAAATTTTAAATACAACGCGCTTTCTTGATCCCCGGATTTACATACGGTAAAGCACCCTCCTTAGTACCTCCTTAATATTAATACCAAACTTTTCAAAAGGAAAATATGAGATTTATCTCAATAATATGTTGAATATATTATTTTACGATAATGAAATCGACGATGTTCAAGAAGAAGAAAGAAATTAAGACGAAGAACAAAAGGAGCAATATTTTCATTTATAAACAATTCAAATGAAATTGTAAAGAATGGTGTTTAATTAAATTTATATTTTTATACTTGATATCTATAACAAATTATTATCAATGAAATCCAATGCTATTGGAGTAGATAATATCACCATTACAATGTTATTACACTGCTGTCCTATCATTTTGCCTATCATTACACACATATTTTATTTAATTTCTGCATCGAAAATAATGTTTATCCTTTGCTGTGGAAAAGGTCGAATATAATCCCCCTGCCTAAAAATTCTAATCCAGAAAGTCTCAGTGACTTACGGCCCATTAGTACTTTATGTACAATTTCTAATGTCTTGAACAAATTTTGAATGAACAAATACGCTCACATTTGCGAACGTACGACATTTTACCTGAAAACCAATCTGGGTTTCGAGCTGGACACAGTTGCACAACGGCTCTTTTGAAAATAACAGACGATATCTCGAAAAAGAAAAAAAAAATTTAAAAACTTTTTAAAACAATGGTGTTCTTTTAAAACCAAAATGTAGTAAAAAGTAGAAAATATATTTTTTCCACTTATTATAAGCTGATCAGAATAATTTTCCAAATTATTATCTGTAGCTTTAGCGTAAAAGCAAAATTCTAATATTTCAAGTTCTCGTCGAGCAGACGAACGTCATGTCCTTATTAGATCGAGCGCTTCTCTGTTTTACGACTTAGGTTGCTATAACTTTGAGACGAACTGTACATGAATGGGAAGTGTAGGATCTTGTGAGATGCGTTGCTGCATTGTATGATGATTCAGGCTCCTCTTTTGTATTTTTACTTCAAAAGATCTTCTTTTTCTGTGTCTTCTGTTTCCTCTGTTTCTGATTCCGACAGAACATATATAATTATGATTTCTTTATTGTATTCATTTTTTTTGCTGTTCGTTCTCAGAGCACTTGGTCTTCTCCTAGTTACTTCATGATCCTCTCAATAGACTGGCTAATAGGCCTGTTCAGCATTTTTTTTATTTTATAAATCGAAAGTAGAACACTTTTTTTTAAGGCACTTTCCAAATTTTTAGGTTTTTATTCGGATGTTTAAGGTCTTAAATAAATTACCAAAGTTTGACCGCGCGAAAACGGGACGGAGCTTCGCGTGACGTCACTTTGTAGATGCTGACCAGGTGACAGTCTAGGTTTAATAATTAAAAACATTGGAGGTGAAATAAAATAGAATTTTAAGAAGAAAAGGTTCTACGCAACTTTTCGTAAAAATTGATAATCTTAGTTATAACGACTTGAAAATTGGGATTTTAGCTTAAAAAAAAAAGGTATTTCAAAACAACATTCGTCAAATAACTCGAAAAGTACTACATGGAGCGAAAACATGCTAGAAACAAATAAGAAAGCTACTAAATTAAGGATGAATTTTGTTTTTTTCTAATTTCTGTAGACTTAATGGTTTTGAAGATCTGGAAGATAAAGGTAGCCGAATGTCTATAAGATGAAGTATTTAGTTTAAATGTTAAATATTTCAGAAATTATGGCACTTATGTCAAAAGCGGTAAGAACAAAAATGAAAGACCATTAATTAGGCTTTCAAATGGTTTTTTTTTCTATTTCTATAGCATAAAAACAAAGAAGTTATGACATAAAAAATGTACTTTTTCAATTTTTGTTTATGCAAGATGACGTCACGAGTCGGCGAAGCGCTTTGTACCGAAACCCAGTCTTTAATATTGAATATCGAAGGATTGGATATACTTATGAAGCTGACATTTTAATAGCTTATCTTGATGATCGAATTCTATTGAATACCATAAAAAAAATAACGAAAAAAGTTATCGGTAACAAGCCCATTGATTAAGTAGAAGCCATTTAACCCAAACACACACATCATGATCCTCTTAATTGTTGTTATTTATGTGTAGCCATAGTCTGCCTATTTTTAATTGTTGCTGTTCAGTACTAGCACTTTCTTCAGTAGATGTGTTTGTCCCTTCTTTAAACATGTCCCAAGTACTTCATTGCATACGTTTCTATCCTTTTAATAATTACTTCCCTCCTATGAATGTTGACGTTTTATGTCGTTGCGTTACTTGTGTTCGTTTTGCGAATAGTTGGGAGATGCCTCTTTCATTTATTCTCAACTTCTTCTGGTAACTTTTGTTGTTACTGCTCCGTATGTCATCGTTGAGAGTATGATGGCTGCATACAGGGTGCGCCACTTAAAACTCCCCAGGATTCTAACTTTCTTATTTTTTAAGCGACGACCATGTTGGGCACATCAAATTGTAGATATATTTAGGGCGTTTAAACATGTGTACAGAGTGATTTAAAAAAAATTTTTTTGAAAAAATTGTTATGAAAGGAAACTTAATTTCCTTGAATATTTTTTTACCTCATCCTGTACATGAACTGCGTTAATGTTTTCTTATAAAGGTTTTTTTAATTAGCTTCAATTTGTGTTATTACGTCATATTCGAAATTCTTTCTGGTTTTAGAGAAAGAAATTAAAAACACTCCTTCCGATTCCAAACTGACTTTTTTAAATAACTGAAAAGACGTAAATAATAATTTTATGCTTTATTTGTAAAAGACATACATACAAACAATACTCAACGTTACAAAATAGCAACAAGAAGCAAAAGAAATAAATATTTTTAAAAACAAACTTTATTAAAATGTACTAAATAATAGGAAATTGCAAAATTTTTATTCTTTTAAATTTTTTTATTTTAATAACATAAATTGAAGCTAATTAAAACCTTCATAAGAAAACATGAACACGTTTCATGTACAAGGTGAGGTAAAAAATATTCAAAGAAATTAAGTTTCTTTTGTTAACAATTTTTTCTGGGGAGTTTTAAGTGACGCACCCTGTATATTATACATCCTCTTGTTCAGGCACCATGCTGATTTATTTTTCTCGATGAAAGGTGAAATTATCTGTGTAATTAATTATTGATTTGTGTGTGCCAATTTGTGATTTCAAATTTTTATGATGTATTAAATTTATGACTTAATAATATGCTTTACAAATAAAAGAAAATTACTTTAAATTATTTTCTCAAGGTCAAAAAGTGGGTAGTATGGAAACGTTTGTGTTTTTATTAATAAACAAATCTTTCTTCAATTTTAAATAAATTTCAAAATTATGTCCTGAAACTCCATCTTACTTATTCGTTATTCTGTTTTTCCTATTACATTAGCTATAGATCCTTCATGTTCCAATCAATCTCCTTTTATTAACCCCCAGACCCCAAAAGGGGGGGTGTTGTAAGTTTGACGCATATGTTTGTATGTTTGTCTGTCTGTCTGTGGCTACATATCTCTTCAACGGGTGATCCAATTTTGATGTAGTTTTTTTTTATTTGAAAGAGTATTTTGTCGAGAAGGTTATAGGCCATATTAGATTTTGATGTTTGGTCGCCATCTTGAATTCGCCATGTTGAACTTCTCTAGAAATTGTCCGATTGAAGTAAAATTGAAAATGTGCAGACAATTATGGTAGTCGAACATGACTTAGGTCTCTTTTTGATTTGGTCATATGAAACTGACACGATTAGATACATTGATCGGGGGTTTTTAAACATTTTTAATTTTACTTGTATTCTAATTATATTATATATTATAATACTTCTTCTTTTTCTCCTTTACTTTATTTAATATTATTACATTTCTTTATTTTCTCCTCTATTTTATGACTGTTTACTTGTTTATTTTATTTTCTTCTCTCTATTTTATAATTGCTTACTTGTTTCTATTCTATTCTTTTATTTCTTCATCTGACAACTTTTCTTTATAATTTTCTGTCATAAATACTTTGCTTCTTATTGATTATATTAGTATTATTGTTCGATGATGATCCCATTGTTGTTTTTTTTATCAAACTACGACCAGTGCTCAGTGAACGGAACTCTCAAAAATTAGAAAAAGTAAAATTTCATCGGAATTGAACTAAAACTGGTAGTTAGGTATTTTCAGAATGGAACCCAATTTTGATATCAGAACTTGAAAACTCATTTAAATTCAAATTCATCGATAGCAGCCAATATGGCTGATATAATTGCAATTTTTTTGCAGATTTCCACGAAATTTGGTGTATGGAGGTTTCAGGATTCTTTTATGTAGAAACTAAATCGGAGATTACTAAAAAGATTAAAAGGATTGAACGGCCTTCAATTTTCCACTCAACAATGAAAATTAATGTAATGAGCGAGTGGAAGAAAATCACCAAAAATTTTTCCGCCCACAAATCAAAAATCAACAAATTTTTTATGCTCGGCCTTTTTGCCAAAATAGACGGCAGGGAGGGCACGTACAGTACATATACAGGGTGGGGCAATAGTGCGTCGGACTTCGATATCTCGAGTTCTACGATAGCTAGAAATTAAAAAAAAAATGCAAGTAAACTAGATAAAAAGTCTGTAACCGGAAATTATTTTCGAATATACAGGGCGAGCCAAGACGAAATTACAGGATGAAGTGCCTTTTTTTAAAACGGAATGCTATGTATATCGCACATTTTTTGAAGCCTCTTTCTAGACTCTATTCATTCCTCTATTATTAATGACTATCTCCCAACCACTTGGATATAATGATTTTTTTTTAAAATAATGTATCTACAGATGCATATTGAACAAATCACCAAAGTCACAATGATGGGTTTTAAGAGAAACTTATGTGACTACTAGTTACAAGACATCTATTTAATGTTTTTGAATCATTTTCACTTCCTAAAAATGTACAGGGTGGCCATACATTATTTTTCAATTAAGAACTTTTTAAATTGAATCTTCTCAATTTTTTCAAATGGAATATCCTGTATATTCTTCGACGATGTGATGTAGAAATTAAAAACGAACATTTTTTGTAAGTACTTCCCTATGACTAATTGCAACCATTGAAATAAGTACAAAATTAAATTTAAAAAATAGAGATTTCTTCAAATAATTCTGTGATGTGTTGCAACCCCTTCAATTAATTCAGATGTATTTGCACCTACTCGAGAAAGTACAGAAAGTTTTGAAGTCTTGGATTTGACAAGTGAGAATTGAGGTTAAGACTCCAATGTGAAAAACAAAGTGATAAACATTGTTATTTTTAGTCAGTAAAGTTCATTCAAGTTAATAATCAGTATTGTGAAGTATCCAGTAAATTATTTAATAAAGTGTATTAGTGGACATATCTTGTTATAATTTTTGGAACCCACGAAATTGGCAAGGGCGGTTTCCTAGGGGTGGAAACACGTTACAAATTGGTGTCAGAAAGCGGAATTTATGACAAGAGGAGCTCTGAAGTTGTGCTGGAGTGTTCGAGAAGTATTCTCGAGGGTTAGTGCTAACACAGAGGACCAATTTACTGGACATTGTTCGAGGGTTATTTTCGAACAGGAAAATAGTGTTAAGTGCATTTTTGAGACATTGTAGAACATTTTATTAGGACATTAGTGTGATAATTAAATCCTTTAAACTGAGTAGTGATAGAGACACTGAAAAAAACTCATTTGTGTTAGTGCGTGAAAATTTCTAGAACTTTTCTATTTGGACATTAGTGGAGATTATTAAATTCTCTGAACTGGATAGTGACAAAAGATTCTGGATAAGACTTTTTCGTGCTATTTTGAGATTGTTCTGGAATTTAACTGCCACGTCAATATCGGTAATGGGACACCGATATTGACGTGGCAGTTAAATTTATTTTATTTTAACATAATCGTATGCCCGTAACAACAAGAAGTATGGCAGAAGAGAAACAAATGCAGCACCTACTTGCAGAGTTTACAAGGATGATGGCGCAGCAGCGCCAGGAAGATAAAGAAGAGCAGGAGAAAAGACGTCAAGAGGAAAAAGAGGAACAAGAAAAACGACGTCAAGAAGAAAAAAACAAACTGAGAAAAATTATAGAAGACCAAGAAAAGCGACGTCAGAAAGAAAAAGAGGATGAAGAAAGAAGACGTCAAGAAGAAAAAGAAGAGCAGGAAAGAAGACGTCAAGAGGAAGAAAAGCGGCGTCAAGAAGAAAGAGAAGAGCAAGAAATAAGACGCCAATAAGAAAAAGCCGAACTGAGAAAAATGATGGAGGATCTGAAGATACGACAGCAAGAGGAGAAAGATGAAGAAGAAAGACGACATCAAGAGGAAAAAGATTAGCAAGAAAAACGCCAGGATGAATTAAGAAAAATCCTAAATGAACAAATGAAAATACAACAGGACGCTATCATTTCCACCACTGAGGAACTAAAAAAAGAAATCAAAGATGAGATGGGTAGCGTTAAGACTGAAGTCACTGAAGTAAAGACTGAAGTCAGTAAGGTCGAAGGAAAAATAAATAAGGTCGAAGATAAAGTAAACAAGTTCGAAGAAAAAGTCAAAGGAGAAATAGACCGGCTTAAACGACAGTTGAGAGATAGAGGAAGCCAGCAGATGGTATCATCAGGTCAGCGACTAAAACCTCCTTCTTTTGACGGCCAAAGTTCCTGGACGACGTACAAGAGACAGTTTGAGGCAGCAGCGGGTGCGAACAACTGGGATAATGAGGAAAAGGCCATGGCATTAGTTCTGGCGTTAAGGGGCCAGGCCTCAGAGTTGCTTTAGTCTATTCCAGTGGATAAACAAATGGACTTCAAAGTCTTGGAAGCTGCATTGGACTTGAGATATGGCGACCAACATCTCGCTCAAGTATACCAGGCCCAGCTAAAATTACGGACACAAAAGGCTGGAGAAAGTTTACAAGTATTCGAGGCTGCCATATAGAGACTGGCACACCTGGCGTATCCCAGTGCACCTAGAGAATTTCAGGATCAATTAGCCGTGGGGGCCTTTTTAGATGGCATAAGGGACAAGGCGAGTTTTGAGGCTGACGAGACATCAAAGTAGTAGCGAAGCTTTGGTGCGTGCACTCGAAGTGGGAGCCGCTTACAGGGATACTCCAAGGTCGAGAGTGCGAGCTGTGCCTCTCGAAGAATCGCAACCAGAAATGAACCAGAACCTTATGTTGACTGAGATGCAGAAAATGTTTACCAAACTATTTGATAAATTAGATGACCTCGGAAACCAAGAAAAACAACAAAATAGAAGAAAGCCGAGCGGAGGTATTAAATGTTTCAACTGCAGCAAGGTGGGACATATGAAACGAGACTGTCGACAGCAGAACTCGGAGAGTCGAGTAAATGCTGTGAGTGTTGAAGAGAAGCAGGAAAACTAGAGATAGCCAGCACCAAGGGGGCTGTGCTGGCTAGGGAATGCGGTACCCCCAGAGAAATAAAGATTTCCCAGCTCCAAAGAATTCCAAGTAGTCTGTTGTTGCAAGGATATATGAATGGAAAAAAATGCGTGTTTACTATTGACACCGGTGCTACGTCATCAATAGTGCGGCCAGGGTTTATATCAGGCTTGCAGATTGACAAGAAGCAAAATGGAGTAATCATTAGGACAACCAAGGGTGACAGGGCTGCGGTCCATGGAGAGGTCAACTTGGAACTGCAGGTTGGACGGTTGAGGTTCAATTACAAGGTCATTGTGGCTGACATTATGGATGATTTCATTTTGGGTCTAGACATCATGGGAGAGCAGGGATTTATTGTTGACGTAGGGGAGCGAGTCTTAAAAGTTGGAAATGAGGAATTTATTCTGGCAACCGCAGACGACCAATTCCATAAAGCGAGATTGTTAACAACACAGACGATCAAGATTCCTGCTCATTCAGAACAAATGATCGATGCTGCCTTAGAAGGAAATCCTGGAGGGTACCGTGTTGGCCTAGTTGAAGATGACGAATCGATTAAGTCCCTACCCAATATTATTCTGGCGAGAACTTTAACCCGGACTAAAGACAAAATCCCAATTAGAGTAGTTAATTTAAATTCCCACTTGGTGACAATTAAGGAAGGCAAACCGATTGGCTCCTATGAACCGGTCACATGGGTAGCAAGGTGCGAGGAACAAACAGAGGGAAGTTCATCTACGGAAATAGACCAGGAAGTTTTGACCTTGCTGAGTACCCAGTTGGATCATTTATCTGAGGATGAACGAAGGGAGGCAATCAAGTTCAGTATTTGCCAAGAATACAGAGGCCTTTACAAAAACAGGCATAGTCCAGCATCGGATAAATACTGGCGACTCACCCGCTATTCGACAGCCACCTAGGAGGCTTCCATTAGCGAAACAACAAGATGCCTCGGCAATGATAGACAAGATGCTACAAGATGAAGTCATTGAGGAGTCAACGAGTCCCTGGTCATCGCCAGTAGTTTTGGTTGCTAAGAAGGACGGAACATTAAGATTTTGTGTCGATTATCGAAAATTAAACGATGTCACGAAGAAAGACAGTTACCCATTATCACGAATTGATGACACGTTAAGCACGTTGGCAGGCTCACGATGGTTTTCTACGTTAGACCTTAGGAGTGGATACTGGCAAGTGGGGCTTCATTCTGATGATAAGGAAAAGACAGCATTTTCAGCAGGCAGTGGTCTTTATCAATTTACCGTGATGCCTTTTAGACTTTGCAATGCGCCAGCTACCTTTGAAAGACTGATGGAATTCGTGCTACGAGGGCTAACCTGGAGGACGTGCCTGGTTTACCTTGACGACGTGCTTGTTATGGGAGAGGACTTTACAGAACATTTGAAAAATCTTCAAGAAATATTTGGGCGAGTCAGGAATGCCCATCTGAAGTTGAACCCGAAGAAGTGCCTGCTATTCCAGAAAGAAGCCAAATTTCTTGGTCACGTTGTGCCTTCAGATGGAATACAAACAGACCCCGACAAAATTTCGGCCGTACGAGATTGGCCAAGACCATCTAACGTTCATGAAGTACGGAGCTTCCTGGGCCTCTGCACTTATTATAGGCGCTTTGTGGAAAGGTTTGCAGAAATTGCGAAGACATTACACCGGCTGACAGAAGAGAAAGTGCAGTACCAGTGGACACCGGAATGTGAAACGGCATGGAGAAAATTGAAGGCAGCTCTATGGACTGGTCCTGTACTAGCGTCCCGCAACGGGAAGGACTTTTTATCTTAGACACGAATGCCAGCAATTCTTCGGTCGGTTGTGTACTATTCTAAATCCAGAATGGGCAGGAAAGAGTGATCGAGTACTTCAGCAAGGTGCTGTCCAAACCGG
This sequence comes from Rutpela maculata, assembly GCA_936432065.2. NCBI lineage: Eukaryota > Metazoa > Arthropoda > Insecta > Coleoptera > Cerambycidae > Rutpela > Rutpela maculata. The sequence goes on from OW386286.2 coordinate 63,400,579, forward strand.
AAAGAGTTACTGGCCATCGTTAAATCAGTGGACCATTTTCATAAATAACTTTATGGACGACATTTCAAGATTCGAACCGACCATGCTGCATTAAAATGGCTGTTGCCGTTGAAAACCCCTGAAGGTCAACTGGCTCGTTGGATAGAACGGCTGCAACAGTATGATTTCAAAATCGAACATTGACCTGGAAGATCTCATAAGGACGCAGACGCTTTATCTAGAAGACCGTGCAAGGAAGATTGCAAGCACTGCCGCCACGTTGAGAAATTGCAGGGTACGGTAGCCGTCAACACTATTAGAATAGAGGTTCCGGATGATTGGACAACCGAAACACTGAGACAAGTACAACTGAATGACACAGAGATTGGGGCTATATTGAGAGCAAAGGAGAAAGGAATTCGACCAGCGTGGAAGGATGTTTCGGACAAGGCGGTTGGATTGAAGGCTTTGTGGGCCCAATGGGACTCACTTATATTCACGAACGGGCTGCTAAATAGAGCTTGGGAAAGCCCGGATGGCAGGGAAGTTGTTATGCGTCTAGTGATTCCCAGGTGTCGAGTACCGAAAGTACTTCAGGAAGTGAATAATGGAGCATCCGGTGGACACTTCGGCGTTAATAAGACCCTGAATAAAGTACGAGAACGATTTTATTGGGTAAATAGTCGTCAGGATGTAGAAGTTTGGTGTCGCAATTGCAAAATTTGTGCAGCCAGTAAGGGACCACAGACTAGAAGTAGGGGTGCAATGAAGCAATATAACGTCGGTGCTCCTTTCGAGAGGATTGCGATCGATATAGTTCCATTCCCAGTAACAAAGGATGGTAACAAGTATATACTGGTTGCCATGGACTATTTTAGTAAGTGGCCAGAGGCCTATGTGATTCAAAACCAAGAAGCAGTCACTGTCGCCAAAGTCTTAGTAGATAATTTGATATGTCGATATGGAGCTGCATTCAGATCAAGGGAGGAACTTTGAGTCAGGGGTGTTTCAGCAAATCTGCAAGTTATTGGGGATACACAAAACACGGACAACAGCTCTTCACCCGCAATCAGATGGAATGGTGGAACGACATAACAAGACCATGAAGGAACATCTCTCTAAAGTGGTTCATAAGAATCAACGTGACTGGGATCTCCACATACCGTTCTTCCTCATGGTATACAGAGCTGCTATCCACGAGTCTACGAAACAAACACCAGCCCGTGTAGTATTTGGACATGAGATCAGACTGCCGTGTGATTTGATTTTCGGAACACCAGGCGGAGAACAGCTTCCTGTGAACAGCTATGTGGATGAAATGAGTGAACGGCTAAGAAATATTCATGAGCTGGTTAGAGACTAAATCACCATAGCCAGTGACCGAATGAAGGCTCGATACGACCGTAAGGGTAGTTCAGAAGGGTTCAAGGCAGGAGATCTGGTTTGGCTGTACAACCCACAGCGAAAGAAAGGGAAGTCACCGAAACTTCAACCTCTTTGGGATGGACCGTATACTGTTATTACCCGAATTAATGATGTCGTTTATCGGAGTCAACGAAGCAAAAAGTCCAAGATGAAGATCGTACATTTGGATAGACTGACACAATACACCGATGATTCCAAATTGCCTGACCGGGACGTTCAGGCTTAAGGAGGGGGCAGTGTGATGTGTTGCAACCCCTTCAATTAATTCAGATGCATTTGCACCTACTCGAAAAAGTACATACAGTTTTGAAGTCTTGGATTTGACAAGTGAGAATTGAGGTTAAGACTCCAATGTGAAAAACAAAGTGACAAACATTGCTATTTTTAGTCAGTAAAGTTCATTCAAGTTAATAATCAGTATTGTGAAGTATCCAGTAAATTATTTAATAAAGTGTGTTAGTGGACATCTCTTGTTATAATTTTTGGAACCCACGAAATTTGCAAGGGCGGTTTCCTAGGGGTGGAAACACGTTACAATTCATTAGAAAAAGTGCTCCACATGTTGCCCATTTTGATTGACACACGTCATTATGCAATTTTGAAATGAGGCCAGAACATGTACTAGGGCCACATTTCTTTGAAGGTACATTGACTGATTTATCTTCATTTTTTGAAAAACTATCTGCCACAATTATTGGTGAATCTTCCTGAAAGGATTCGAAATAGGATGTGGTTTCTGCAAGACGGTGCTCCACCGCATTATTTAAATACAGTTAGACTTCTTAAATAACCTACCTACTTCAATGGATTGGAAAAAATCCCCCACTAAATGGCCTGCTAAATCCCCAAATCTTACAAAAATTGATTTCTTTTTATGAGGATACGTGAAGGAAATTGTTTATAAAGACACACCAACAACAGCACAAAATGTGAAAGAAAGGATAATAACTGCTTTTAGATCTATCACACCGGCAGTTTTAGGAACAGTAGAATCCTCATTTTTAGAGCGCATAGAGATGTGTCAATGAAAATGGGCAGTATATAGACCATTTATTATAATTTTATCAAATGAATTATTTGCAGTAACCTCTGTTTTTTAAGTTTATTCTTGAATTTTGTACTTATTGCCAAATAAGACGAAAATGGTTGCAACTAGCCATAGGGAAGTACTTATAAAAAATGTTCGTTTTTTATTTCTCCATCACATCGTCGAAAAATTGAGAAAATTCAATTTAAAAATTTCTTAATTGAAAAATAATTTTTGAGAAGTAAATATGATTCAAAAACATTGATTATATATGTCTCGTAACTAGCATTCACATAAGTTTTTCTTAAAACCTATAATTGTGACTAATTTTTTCAATATGTATCTGCAGATGGCATTATTTCAACAAAAAAATTCATTGCATTTAAGTGGTAGAGAGATAGTCAATAATAATATAGGATTGAATAGAGTCTAGAAAGAGGCTTAAAAAATGTACTGATATACATAGTATTCCATTAAAAAAAAGACACTTGATCCTGTAATTTCGTTTTGGCTCGCCCTGTATATTCGAAAATAATTTCCGGTTACAGACTTTTTTATTTAGTTTACTTTCATTTTTTTTTTAATTTCTTGGTATCGTAGAACTCGAGATAGAAGTCCGACGCACTATTGCCCAACTCTGTATATACAGGATTTAACGCAACTTACCCGAAAAATTTTAACCGTACATTCACCTTTAAATAAGAAGTCGATTTCTTAAAAAAAAATTTAATAAAAGTTCAACACAGAAAAAGATACACATGGTTAAAGTTACAAATTAATGGAAATATTAAAATAACCTACTATTTAAAATTAAAATTAAAATTTTTAATTTAATTTTTTTTAAATCTTTTTAGGAACTTTTTTTTTTAATACAACAGTCCTTCAATTAAGTAGAGTTCAATAAATTACCATTTTCATCAATTTGTAACTTTAACAATGTGTATTTTTTTCTGTGTTGGACTTTTATTAATTTTTTTTTTAAGAAGTCGACTTCTTATTTAAAGGTGCATTTATGGTTAAAATTTTTCGGGTAAGTTGCGTTACACCCTGTATAATACAATCAGCGTTACCACATTTGGTAGATTTTTATTTCTTTTAGTAGAATTTTAAGGGTTTTTTTAAAGTTTGGTAGGTAAAATTTGCTGGTAGATTTCTGATAATAATTATCAGAAATCTGCAAGCAAATTTTACCTACCAAACTTTACAAAAATCCTTAAAATTCTACTAAAAAGAAATAAAAATCTACCAAAAGTGGTAACGCTGAATACAATAACAATTAATATTGTTTTTCATAAATCACTATTATTTAATAAAAACACATACCAAAATAAACGACACGGGGGGGGGGGGGCACGTGCACCTGCGCCCCCCTGGATCCGCCACTGTGCATTAGTATAGTGAAATGCAACAATTCTCTAATGTTATTCCAAAAATTGTCACATTTTAAATGGTTTCAAGGCTTAACTTTCTCGAATAAAAGAAATACTTATGAAAAAGTATCTAGCAAGATTTATTATTATAAAAGTTAATTTTTAATTATTCGTAACTTTTGATATTTTGTTCTTTATTTTTCGCCTGCAATTTTCAAAACTTATTTTTTTTTCGTAATTTTTATATCTTACTGATCGTTTGTTTTTTTTTTCTTCCTCTACCTAACACTAAATAACTGTCAATTAAACACAATAACAATTATTATTACAATATTACAATTTTATTTAAAAATAAAAACATTGTTCAACTGAAATTCTCTACAGTGAACTAAATAAATTCAATATAAGAAATCGCAAAAATCACAGACACATCTTGTTACCGATTAAAAATTATAAAACCAGGAATCAAGTTAAAATGTTACTTCAGATACCACTTTATAGAAAACGTCATACTCAAAGGTTTATAGTTATGCGGGCCAAAGCTGCATAATTTGTTGCCTATAACAATAAAAATATTAAAATTGCATATATTGGTTAAGTGGAAGAGCAGAAGGTTACTTGTAACTATTTCTGAACTTCGCCATTTGTAAATTTTACAACTTGTATGTTTACAATAAAGACATTTATTATTATTATTATTATTATATAAGTATTTAAAAAAGATTAAGAAAAATTTAAAAATAATGTTATGTCATCATCACATATTTAAAAACTAAACATCACATTTAATATACTTACCTCTCAGGACTTGTTTCACTATTTATTACCATAAACTAGAAAGTTGATTAGAACGAACCATCTTTTTCCTCTTCCTCATTTGCCTTTATTCATGTTCAGTACTTATTGTATATTTCCATTTAATTTATAAATTAAATTTTTTTTTCTAGGAAAATTCCATCAATATTTTTTTACAAATAATAACCATAAGTATGTTAAGTACACTTACAACACAAGTTGCATGTGTAACATAAACCGCATTTTATTTTTTACGTGATGTAGCTTATTGTTAACTGTAAACAACATTTGTTTTCTTCTACCTAATAAAATTTGAATTTAAATTAAATGAAATTTGTATATCTCGTAAAATAAAATAAAATATTACATAAAATTCATTTTTGTTGTTTTGCCAGGGTTCGTCTGACAACTTACATACTCCCGTTTAGTTAAAGACTCTGTACAGCTGAGGTAAAATCGGTTTTAAGGCCTACTAAATTTTAAACAAATCAGAAAAAATACCAAGTATTACCCTTTATCAAAGAATATAGGGCTGATTTTTTTTAAATGTCATATTTGATATCAATTTTACAAGTTCAAATCTTCAAACGGCATTAGACAGGTATGGGTCTACGTGACTCTCTGCATATCTTCTTCAAGAAATCAAGACGTTCTGCGTGAGTGATAGCTGAAACTATATTTTCGTTAAGTTTATAAATAGGCACGTACCTGTAAAGTGTTGTTTTCTAACTGACGCAATTTAAAATAGAAACCTTAATGATGAATTTTTAAAAATATTTAACAAACTCACATGTTAGTTATACTTTACATTTCTCAAAATCAATGCCTACTCGATTTCGGTCCTTATCTATTTAAATAAATCAAGAATGTGTATGTGATGTGCTCTAAATTTAGTGAAATTGAAAATACTTAACAAAAGAAAAACGGAAATTTTGCTACATAACACATAAATACACCAAATATTAAAAATAATACTTTATTATTGACGTTTGTTGCTATACATGATTGATGGATAAGGTAAGTTAGTAGTCAGGAAAATGTTATATAATGAAAGTTGATACCACACTATATTATTATTTCATAATTAACATAAAACTAGAATGGTAACTAGAATGGAAGTGGACGAAACGATATTTATATAACAATATTAAATTTATATACAGGGTGGTCCGTAAATAATGAAAGTAATGAAGTATATAGCAACAGTGGATTTCAGACATTCAAATATTGTGATTTGACTAAACTTACTTTAGTCCAAAAGTTGATATTAACGGAGATACAGGGTGCTAAAGTCAATACTGAACAGGCTGTAACATAAGTGATGACTTTAATTTCAGGGGGTGATTCCTTATCATATTTTATGAAAAAAAGTTCATTTAAATGTATGTCCTAACTTGCTTCGTTTTCGAGAAACAGGGTGTCAAAAGTTTATTAAAAACGCGGCTATTTAATAATAATTACTCAAGAGTCATTTCGCTGATTTTTAAAAAACTTGGTGTGCTTATTAGCAGTAACAAGGGTCTTCTTTTGATGTAACTAGATTAAAGGGTTAATTGATTGATATTTATGGTAAACATCATGGTACGCCACTGTTTTGGATATTTCTGTCAGATTAAACAATAAAAAATACAACTTTCTTGTCCCTTGAGTTTTTATGTAAGTCGTTTAGTTTTGAATAAAAAAAATAAAAAATTGAATGGTGATGTATGCACCTTATTTTATTAGTCGATTGGTCTCGAAAACGGTCCGTCCTATCAAAAAGCAACACCTTTTTGTATAAATTTGCACAAAAATATGGAATATCATAAAGAAAGACTTTTGAGTAATTAATAAATAGTCGGGATTTTATTAAAACTTTGACACCCTATTTCTTGAAAACGAAGCAAGTTAGGACATGTTTATACGAACTTTTTCTCATAAAAATGACAAGGAACCACCCCTTGAAATTAAAGTCATTACCTATGTTACACCCTGTATTTCTAATTTTCTCACATAACTTTTGAAGTGTTTCAAATATTGGTGAATATGGTCTTTTTAAGACGAGAAATTAAAATCTGCTCCCATTTTTGGTGTAGATCCTATAGGGCGCTACATACGCAATGTTTGTGAACGCTTAACTTCCTTACCCGTAATGTCATCGCTTTTTTATTAAAAAATCATAAATCTACCTCATTTTGGCAGAACATTTTTTTATTAATTATTTATTATAAGAAAGGTGCCATCCCGATGTCAACAATGCTATTGGACATTATAACATGGAATGAAAGCACAAATTATCAAGTTAATGAATTTAGTTTGAGATGCAAATGAAGAGAAATTTTAATTATACGAAATTATGGTTTAAACAAGGGTTCCCCATATAAAGAACATAATGTACAAGGATCTCAAGAAAATATATATATTATTATATATTCCTACAATTTTTACAGAGATCTGTAATACTGTTTCGGTCCATTTGGCTCCTAAGATAATTAGTAAAAAATTAAATAGGTTTATGGAATCACTGGGATTGTTTATTATTGTTGGTACTTCTGCACCTCTTATACAGTTCTCCTCATATCCCTACAAATAGAAAACAATTATTATTGTGGTAAATTTACATTTTTGTCTATAAACATACCCTTAGTCCAGTGGAAGCCCCAATACATTCTGTACTATTCATCTCTTGGCTAAATAATTATTTATTTAATCCCTGTTGAGTCTGAAACAATAACAATTATGATTTTCAAAAGGTTGTCTAAATACTCCAGAGAGATACTTATCCTGACATCCAACAAACGTTCTATAATTTGGAACTGTATTAACTCAAATACTTTTTTTCAAATAGGATTTTTAATTGATACGTAGATAATTCTGCTTCGTCGATTTCTGGTGATTAGAGGGGTCATTCTTAATTAATTGCTGGTTGTGGCTGCATGAAGACGTTTTGTTCTGTGAACATCCGCTCTGGGATTATTCTTTGTAAATTTTAATGCGATTTCGAAGTTTGACAGTTTATATTTTTGGATTGTGACGGTATTTTCGTGAAATCGCACCTATTTAGGGATTATTTCAGCACCTATTTAGGGATTATTACAGCATGTGATTTTATAAATAGTAATTTATTTTTCTCTTCACGTGTAGTGGTTATTTCACCTTCCCTATCATCGTTTCTCACCACCATCTAACCATTTTCGTGAAATAAACCTTCACCTTCAAGGAAGGTATGTTAATTTTTTTTTTGTAAATAGTTAGGTAATTAATTTTTATGTATTTTATTTATAAGGGTGTTAATGGTGGGCTATTGTTACTGCTATTATTTGACGTTTTTCTGTCGAGGAGTTCTGAGTGCTGCAGATTCCATTCTGAAAGAAAAATAATAGTCTGGGAGCCAAGTCTCTTTTTGGGGAATATTTTTTCCTGTCCATTCTGAGGCTACAACTTACCTTTGTAGAAGTTTTGAGGCGAGGAGTCACCTGAAATAGGAGAATACGCAAGTTAAGCTAAAGTTATTTCTAATATTTGAAAAATTATATATATTTATTTTACTTAAGTACCTAGTAATTAATAAAATCAAATTACTTCACATAAGGACGTTATTTAGCCTAGTGCAAGTTTGTACAATTGCACTAAATGTATAGTATATAGTTTCTTAAGGTTCTGGTTAGCTTTAGTAATTTTCTTTTTTTTTTTTGGAAAAGAAATCACCTCTCTAAATATCTAGAAAATTACTGACATCTACTAGAACATTTTAAAATTTTGTAGAATTAGTTACTTATGAATGTAAAAGAAGAGTGAGTGGTTGCACAGTACAGTTCAGTTCAGTTCAGTTAGTGAGTCAGATCAAATAAAGAAGAAGTAAACAAAGTGATAAAGTGACTGCAATATTGAATTATAGTATCTAGTGGTACACTAATGAAGTAATTATTTGTTATAATTAGTTCGTAAGTTAATAAATTAGTGTTCAGTGTTACCCTGGTGTTCAAATTTTCGAATCCACAATGCAGGGTGTGGTCGTTATTTATATAACAAAAGCTCATTAGAGCTAAGCAGATTGTATTTTTCCTTTATGTATTTGATTTGGGATTAATAGGTAAATCAAGTAACTATAAAATGAACGTTAGGTCAGTTAAGCGAGCTTACCACGTGTACTGTTTCTGGATCCTCCTGCTCCGGGGTTGTGATGAATGTCTTGTTCAGAGGCCTCTGTGCTGTTCCAGTGGAGCAATCTTCCTGGGGTTTTCTAACTTCTAAATGTTACATATAATCACGCACACATAACAGATTAAAATATTGACTTCCACAACGAGTCTTCTATTTCTAATTGACTGCTAGAACGCGAGTCGTGTATTCTGATTGACTACTAGAACGCGGGTCGTTTTCTGATTGCTAGCACGCGAGTGTTTCTATATTCTTCTATCTAAGTATCTAGTGGTGGGGGCAATCTTAACTGACACAAAATGATAGGCAACTAATAATACGCAATAAAATATTGTCGAACCTACGATTGATAACTACTAGGCGCAAATTCTCCGATAATTACATTTAATTCTCAACATTCCCCTCACCAAAATACGAGTTATTTTACCAAATCTAAACTAACAAAAACTAAAAATAAACGAGAAAAACTAATTTACTAACTAAAACGCTGTCAATCGACAGGCAGCGGACACAGTTTGACAACTGGTCGCTTGAATATGCCAGTGCTCGTTCGTACGCTTACCACCCGGATTATACCATCAGCTCCTGGATGAGTTTCTGTTACGCGGCCTAACTGCCATTGCAAAGGGGGTAAATTTTCTACCTTTATCAACACTAAAACACCAGGTGAAATAGCTTTCCCCGGGTCTAACCACTTTCCCCTTTGTTGCAAAGTATGCAAATATTCGGAATGCCACCTCACCCAAAAACTCTGGTGCATTCTTTGTAATAATTGCCAGCGACTAAGTCGTGACAACGAAATACCGGTAACGTCTGCATCCGGAGCAGCCGTCAATGGCTCTAAAGTAAGGAAATGACCTGGTGTCAGGGCAGACAAGTCATTTGGATCCGAACTAAGCGCAGTCAAGGATCGCGAATTGAGGATGGCCTCTATTTGTACAAGAACCGTATAGAGTTCTTCATATGTTAAGATTTGTTTCCCTATGACCCTCTTTAAATGCGTTTTTACTGAACGGACACCACTCTCCCATAAACAACCCATATGGGGCGCCGAGGGCGCATTAAAATGCCAATCTATAGATTCTTGGCCCGCGGCCAGTTTCATGTAACTACTAAGTTCTTTGTGAGCTTTCACAAAGTTTGATCCACAATCACTATAAATTTTATTACATCTACATCGTCTTGCGACGAATCTCCGTAATCCAGCTAAAAAAGCCTCGGCGGTCATGTCCGAGACTAATTCTAAGTGCACAGCCTTGGTGGCCATACAAACAAATAAGCACAAATACGTCTTCCTAACCACAGCTCTCCGAACCCTACCCACAGTAATCATTAGTGGACCAGCGTAGTCCACGCCTACGTGAAGAAATGGTTTCAATCGTGACACTCGAACTGCAGGTAAATTTCCCATAGGGGGTTGGATAGGTGTAGGGTTCGTACGCCAACACCTTACACACTTCGTCAAGATGCTACGAATGGTCCGTTTCGGTGACAATATCCAAAATTGTTGAGCTAGAATCGACTGTACTGTCCGTGGCCCTGCATGTAAGTACTTGATATGAATATTTTCTATAAGAAGCTGCATTAACCGACAGGAACGCGGCAAGAGTATAGGGTGCTTTTTATCAAACCCCAACTGAGAATGATAAAGCCGACCGCCTACGCGTAAAATGTCCTGTTCATCTAAAAATACGTTCAATCTTCTCAAAGGCTTTGACGGCGATAGTCGCTTTTTCAACCTAACTATATCTTGACTAAAATGTGAGCGTTGTACGTGCCTAACTAAAACGAAAATGGAATTTCGCATTTCTAAAAGAGATAAAAAATTGTCTAAGTGGCGTTGACTAGGATTTCTAAGATTACGAATAAAACGCACCATGTATGCTACTACTCGTTTTATCGTTTCTAAACTACTATGTTTTTCTAAAAGTTCATCTAAAATGTTTGAATCGACTAAAGTAGTTAGAGTAATTTTTCGTTCTTCCTCCAATGCTTCGGAAGGAACAGATACATTACTCTCTTTTTCTAACCATAATTCGTCGCGACGGTACAAAAAAATCGGGTCCCCCCCACCATAGGGAATGGTGGACTAATTCCGAGGGGAATAACCCCCGGGATGCGCAATCGGCGGGATTTTCTAAAGAAGAAACGTGATACCACGCTGTCGGAGACAGTTTTTTTTGGATATGTGCTACACGATTACTAACGAATGTCTGCCACCTATGTGGAGACGATTTTATCCAAGAAATCGCTACCATGGAATCCGACCAAGCACAAACTCTATGAAATTGAATTTTACTACTATATACAGAGAGACAAAACGATAATAAATCGGCTAATAATACAGCGGCGCACAACTCCAGCTTAGGAATAGAAATGCGTTTGAGTGGAGCGACCCGGGACTTGGCACATAAGAACGACAAGGATACGTTACCATCCGAATCTAGGGCCCTAATGTAACTTACTGCTGCATAGCCTTTCTCGCTAGCATCGCAGAACCCGTGAACTTCGCAGCGTAAATTACCCACTACTATACGTCTAGCTAAATGTATGTCCGAAAGCCGTGACAGCTCCGCACGATACTGTTGCCAAGCTCGCAAAATATCCGGAGGTGGAGTGTCGTCCCATCCCAAACCTAAACATCATAGGCGCTGTATTAAATGTTTTGTAAAAAATGTGACAGGCGTTAAGATTCCTAAAGGGTCAAAAACTCTAGCTAATTCTGAAAGGATGCTACGTTTGGTACAAGATTTGCCAAGTGTTTGCACATTAAATGAGAACACATCGTTGGCAGGATACCATTTTAACCCAAATATCTTTAAACTTTCTTCCTTGTCAAATGATAACGAATTATGCATTAAACGAGAAGAAGGTAAAGTGGAAAGCAAGGACGCATCGTTGCTCACCCACTTGCGCAGTTCGAAACCACCCTCTTTTAATAAACCGATCAGCTGGTTTTGCAAGAGAGTAGCTTCCTCGAGAGTATCACTGCCCGTAACTATGTCATCCATGTATGTGTCTACCTTTAATGCGGCGGCAGCTAACGGAAATCTACTAGCACCGTCCTCCGCCAATTGTTGCAACACTCGAATTGCTAAATAGGGTGCACAAATTACTCCATACGTAACCGTTAATAATCTAAAAATTTGTATTTCCTCCCTAGGTGAAAATTGCCAAACTATACGCTGATAATCTACTTGATTAGGATTAACTAATATTTGCCTGTACATTTGTTTAATGTCAGCGGTGAAAACAAAGTTATGTAATCTAAAATTCAATAAAATTGTGACTATATCTCTCTGCAATTTCGGACCAGCAAGCAAACTATCGTCTAATGAAATGCCATTGGAGGCCTTCATCGACGCATTGAATACTACTCGCAACTTTGTCGTGGTGCTCTGTGGTCTGAGGACACAATGGTGTGGAATATAAAATGCGTTGTCTGAGACGGTTTCGTCAGAAACTCGTTCCATGTGACCTAATTCTAAATATTCCCTAAGAAAATTCGAATACTCTAAATGCAACGACGGATTTTTTACTAATCGTCGTTCTAAAGAAAGAAATCTATTAATAGCTAGCTGCTTTGTGTTCGGAAAAAACATACTATTATCCCTGAAAGGGAGAGAAACTACGAACCTTCCACTATCGGTTCTATAATGACTATCTAAAAAATGCTTTTCACAGATGACGTCATCTGGAGAAAGCCTGGAATGTTCTGGGACATTTTCCAGTTGCCAAAATTTTGTAACTAAATTTTCTGGCTAACTACTATCTACTGAACAAAAGAAAGAATTTACTATTGGAGTAGGTTGCTGTGTATTCCCCATTAAAATATATCCAAACACCGTATTGATAGCTATAGGGGTATTTTCTGCGCGTAGAATCCTCCCACTAGTTAAAAGTAGTAAATAGGGCCTGGACAATTAAATTTGGGGTCCGCCAAAGTGACGTTGCACAGATGCGACCACGCTTCTATATCTAAATGCGCTGAAGGCAAATCTGAACAGATTTTTGGCAAAACTATAGCACTAAGGTCGAATGTCGAAGTAGGTTTACCAACCGGTCGCAAAGTAATGTCTACTCCGGAGGCATGAGACACTAGTGGTGTCTGACATAACCCTTGAACTGACATTGACGTGTCAAACTGACAAATTCCTAATCTGTGAGCACATTTTTGCGAAATAAAACTAAGTTGCGCTCCACTATCTAATAATGCCCGACATTTTTCAAAAATCCCCCTACTATTTCTAACTTCTATAAGAGCTGTGGATAACAAAATTCCATTTTTATTACGCACGAACCCAGACAAGGAACTAAAAGAGGTGCTAGGACCTGCACTACCGGCGGGGTTCAATTCCTCCGCGCGGGAATGACTAACCGACTCTAGTACCGGTGTACTAGGAGCCTGTGGCTCAGTCTTTCTACTAAAATGCAACATGCTATGATGTTTACTATGACAAGTTCGACATCTAAAATTTGAGCTACATTGTTTGATGCTATGCGCAGCGCTCAAACAATTCAAACATAATCGGAACTGTCTTACTAACTGATAATGTACTTGAGGACTTTTTTCTATAAACTGTGGACATTTGCTAACTACATGGGATGATTTACATAAACAACAATCTAGGCTGTGAGCAGGCTTCGAGGCCGTAGCACAGAAGGCAGACCTATGCTGTGGCTTACTAGAGTGTGGTGATCTACTAATATCTATCTTTTTATTTTTTAATCTAGAGGAAGATTGATCCATTTGTTCTAATGTGACACAATGGTTTTCTAAGAACTTTACTAACTTCGCGTAAGTGGGTATAGTGGTCGTACTACCATGATGCAATTCAAACCGCGTAAGTATCGCACCATCAAGACGTTTCATGAGCATGTGGCTAAGGATAAAATCCCAGTGGTCAACTGGAAATTCTAAATTACGAAGAGCTGCTAAGCTTTCTTGATAACTATCTAAAAGTTTACGAAGTTCGACTACACTATCGGACGAAATTTTTGGAGCATTTTCTAACTTAGAAAAATAAGCATCAGCTAATAAACGCTTATTTGAATATCTTTTCACCAGGTTATCATATACAACCTTATAATTGCCCGCTAACATCGGCAAATATTGAGCCATACTAAGAGGCGGCCCATTTAACGAAGACAGTAAATAGTTAAACTTTTCAATGTCTGACAAACTCTCATTTGTGTGAATTAAGGCATCATAAAGCTAAATAAAAGAGGGAAAAGCTTTAATGTCTCCAGAAAATTTCACCAACTCTATTTTCGGAAGGTTAATGTGACTAGGCACAACCGAAGTAGTATTATGCAACAGCGACATCCTCCTATTATCATCTTTTTCAAAAAGATCTGTATGTGCCGTCTGTATAGCATAATATTGTTTTTCAAAAATACGTAATATTGCATATTCAGCATCTAAATCTGCATCTTTATCAAGCGCTAATACGTTTAAAATACCCGAATAATTTCTATCAAATTCCCCTTTAATAGCCTCCAATTGTGCAAATCTCGACTTAAAGGCAGTATGATATTTTTTATCCGTTAAAGCCCTTTCGCAAATCTCATGAATTTCTTGTAATCTATTTATTTCAGATGTCTGAAACGCCCTGTATTTTTTCAATTTGTCTGCGGCTGACATTTTCTACAATGAAATTGAACTCCAATTTCGTAATTATTTTCTATGATTGACTAAACTGTGTTTTACTATCACTATAACACAATTCCCAAAGTATCTACACTAATCTCTAAACTTGAGTTACGAAAAGAACTAAAAAAAGGTAATCTAAGAGTCTAAAAGTGCTCCCATGTGAGAGAACACCTCAAAGGCAACCCTTGACGCTACAAACTACACTATGTATGAACAAAAGGAAAATGATCTCTATCCACGGGCACGATATTATAAATCACTGAAATATTTTAGAATAAATTTATACTACAAAAACCATACCTCTGACTAGCTATAATTGACTAATTTAACCCCTCAACAGTGGGATATTAACATTGCATTCCACGACTATTAGCTGAAATAACAATATCTAAAACAGTTTAGTTTACCACTGGATTCACCATATAAACAAGTAAATGACGGGAAAATTTTAACTTCGCGGAATCTACTAACTGTTAATGTAAACAAACAAACAGAATGGATTAAAAATCGCACTATAACACTATAACTATATTTGCTTGAATGTTAGCCAGCAGTATTATAAGTTAAAATTATCTACTTCTGAATTATTTAACCCAATGCTGAATAATCAGTTTTCAAACTATACTTTAAATTGTGGTAAACAGAACGGAATGCAATGTCGTCTCCTTGCGTGTAAATCTAAATCAGCTGTTACTTCGAACGGCGTGGCAAGCGTACGTTGCGTCTGCGCCGTACAACGAAAAGTAGTTTCTATTTAGAGAGCTCTGGCAGCTACTCTGTGATTGGCTAACAGTTTGAATGCTAACCGACCATCTAACAAAAAACGTGAAATGGAGAATGCTAATCTAAAATTCCACACTAATATATACTCACCTATTAATTATCAATCAGGGTCGAAGGCACCAACAAATGGTCGTTATTTAAATAACAAAAGCTCATTAGAGCTAAGCAGACTGTATTTTTCCTTTATGTATTTGATTTGGGATTAATAGATAAATCAAGTAACTATAAAATGAACGTTAGGTCAGTTAAGTGAGCTTACCACGTGTACTGTTTCTGGATCCTCCTGCTCCGGGGTTGTGATGAATGTCTTGTTCAGAGGCCTCTGTGCTGTTCTAGTGGAGCGATTTTCCTGGGGTTTTCTAACTTCTAAATGTTGCATATAATCACGCACACACAACAGATTAAAATATTGACTTCCACAACGATACGAAATATCTTATTGCACTTCTAATAAATTTTCTACAGTAGGATATAAATGAAAACGCGCAAAAAAATCATGTCGATCCCATTTCTCGAAGTGACTTGGGTCTTCCAGTCCACATCAGTGGTATAAGCACTTACATCAAAATCATAATCCATCATGTGTTTGAAAAATATCACAATTTATTTACACCATAAAATAATTTTAGATTAGTTTTAAACCGAAAGTAGTTAACTCATACTTCATCTTAGAGTTATCTTAATCTCGATTTCACTCGAGGTTTCAAGTTAACTCGCATTTGAAATACGCAACCCAGAGTTAACTCCTTTACAAGAGTTAACTCGACATTGAAAAACTGGCTGGTAGCGGCCAAGGGAACAGGCTACCACGACTAACCCACACTTCATGAAAATGGGTGTTTAATGATTGTTAAAATGTGGCAAAAGACCGTCCTGCATGAACAATATTCTTTGTCTCAAATTCAGTGGTTATGCCTCCAACATATCAATCAAATCGTTTTTTACAAATAGTAAATAATTGTTGGCAACTCGTGTGATCCTAGAAAATGGTTCCCAATGATCCCACACCAAACATTGAACAAAATGTAGCTTCATCCGTAAATAATATTCTGTTGATGAATGAGTGGTCAATATTTTGTCTGTTCCGAATATAACTTGCAAACTGATATCTTAACGGAAGATCGGCAAACAATAAATTTTGCACAAGTGTAAAACGGCATGGGTGGTATTCTGCATACAAGATCTTTAAAATGGAAGTCTTATCGATTCCTGTAGCTACAGATAGTCATCTTGAACTAGTTTGTGAATCATCTGCAGTGCGAACTAATATTTCGTCTTCCTGGTCAGGCGTAATAATTTTCGGTCGACCTAAATTATCACGTTTAGAATAAAATGAATCACTTTCGCCTAAATTCCTGAAGAGATTTTGAAATAGTCGATAACCAGGTTGTAAATATTCATGTTGCGCAGCACGTCCATTGTAATTAAGTTGACCATAAATGCGAAACCTATCTCTCATATTGAGTTTGAAAAATTAGTATGCTTCGGTATGTTCTGGTATGTTCTGATTTTCGTTAATGACATTAACCAACAATGAATAAATAAACTTGAAAAAAATTATTAACTGTCACAAGGAGAATTTTTGATTGTCAAAAGTATTGTTGGCATCGGCGCTTACTACGTTAATATTTCTTATAATAAATTATGCGACCAATTGTTAAAATGCGTCTATCTCGAAAGCGGTCAATTTCTAAGGCTAATGATAGGTATACTCTTTTTTTCACCAAAATGAGGTAGGTTTAGAATTTTTTATCTATTATTCTATTATCAAATGCATTAAAGGCTTGATAAGATGTCATCAGAACAGTGGGGCTGGACTAGAATAAGTGTGTTATTGCAACTTACAAGAACAACTTTAGAGACCGCGCCTAAATCCATATTAAATGTAATATCATGCTCTTGCACGGGAGATTGTGCTGCTCTAAGACGTCATTGTCTGAAAGCTGGAGTAAATTTTTCGACACTATGTATCTGCCAAGGGCATAACTGCTTAAACAATGAACAGGTTAAGCACTCAATTTGATTGAAGTTAATTATTTAATGATTTCCACAATTCTAATGTATCCAGTGATGAAAGACAATATGAAAATAAGAATGGATGTAATACTAATGCAGAGACTATCGACGCTGATGGTGAAGAATACAATTATTGTAATACATAGCAAATTGAAGGCCTTTGACTCAACTCAAATCTTTTTTTTTTAATAATATTCTCCGCGATATTAAAAAAAAAACATTGTTTCGCCCTTTTAGATCCCTAGAAAATGCCCGCCTGCACCCTTTACAGTTAAGAACTCATCGGTTTTTTAATATTAAGGGTGAAAACTACAAATTTTCATTGACTCCCTAATTAGTACAGTACCTAGAGGTTTTAACTTCGGAATAATGTCATATGAAACGGCTTTCGTTTTGTTTGGAGTGGAATCGATTCGATATTGATAGTAGATGATAATAAGAAAAATCACTGTTTTTTTTATTCAAAAATAAATTAGGTCGAAAACCGGCCTTAGGGACCCTCCTCCTTTCGTTTTATTTTAATTACTGTAGAGTTAATGGTTTCGGAGATCTAGAATGAGGCGTCCGCACGTCTATAAGACGAAGTATTTAGTTTAAATATTAAATATCTCAGAAACCATGGCACTTATGTCAAAAGCGGTAAGAACCAAAATGAAAGACTATTAATTAGGCTTTCAAATGATTTTTTTCTACTTCTATATCATAAAAAACAAAGAAGTTATGACAAAAAAATTTTTTCAATATTTTTTAATAAAGATGTCGCCATTTTGTTAATGTAAGTAGTCAGCAATTAAAAAAATATATTCCCGTATACTATTTTTCGTTTATATATAGTATGACCTAGGCGCTCAATTTTTCGTAGGCTTACAGCGCTTGTTTCAGAAATAAAATGCATTTTAAGCTGTAAAGGAATTATAGAAAGAATGTAATAATGCCAATAAATATTAGTTTTAGAGAAAATATACTGGACATCCAAAATGGAGCTTATAAATTGAGAATGAATTTACCTTTTATATGTATATTTGTGTAGGGTTGATAGTTTCGGAGTATTTAATTTTATAGATGGCATCCGATCGTTTTTAAGACGAAGTATATATTTAGTTTAAAATGTTGAATATCTTAGAAATTGCGACACTTCTATAAAAAAATTTAAGGAACAAAATTAAACATAAAATCAATATTTAAAATGATCATTTGTTTGTTTCTACATCAGAAAGAATAAAGAATTATGGCCGATTCAATGTGCGTTTTCACATTTTTTTTTTTTAACAAAATATCGCCATTTTGTTATTGCAGTTGCTTAGTAATTAATTTTTCTTTAAAAAATGCTGTTTTTCGTTAATATATAGCCTAGATGTTCAATTTATTTTGTCCCTTTGTAACACTTATTTAAAAAAAAATTCCATCTGCCATATTAGAACCGCCATTTTGAATTTTTCAATTTTGATTTCAGATTCGGAATCAGCGACCCCAAAAACGTAACTATCCTACGTTTCAAAAATAAATTAGTAACACTATCTCAAATACTCAATATTTGAATTTAAGGGTGGTTTTCACCCTTTGATGGTAAGAGTAAGTATCCGGACCATATTGAAACTGAAGACGATACCTTTTACTACAATAATAACCCATAAAGAAAAATTATCATTACATATGAAATTATTCCAAAATTTTACATATTTTTTACCTACTGTACTAAATGTTTTTCGTGCTATATCGGATATACCTTCTTCTTTTTTTATAAAATCGTTCAACAGTCGAAAGTTTGGCACCTTCTTTTTTTCAATGTATTTGTATATACAGAGTGACTCATTTAAAAGCGGAACACTTCTCTAAAATTTTTATTTATTGTGCGATTTTAATCAAATTTTACTCAAGTATAGAACAAATTAGGATCAAATTATGACTGGAAACATTTACCTCCTACAAATGTAAAGCCACCTGGGGTACCAAAATATGCGACAAAAATCAAAAATCACATTAGGCATTTTTTTATCGGAAAATTTTGTCAATGAAACCTTAAGTCAAAAATTTAATAAAAAAAAAATACTGAAATTTTGATTAAAATAATGTCAAACTCCGAAAATATCATTTTAATGGGTTTTTTATTTATAAAACTGTACTGTGACAATTTTGTTTGAACTTAAATCCAACCTGCCAGTTGTCAAGTAATTTGCAGTTTTTTAAATAATTATTTTTAAAATTTTTATAATTTCAATTTTTTATTTTTGATTAAATTTTGGACTTAAGGTTTTCCGACAATTCTGAACAAGTTTTATTAACAAAATTTTGGGATTAAAAGAATACCTAATATGATTTTTTTATTTTTTCCGCATATTTTTTACCGCAGGTGGTTTTGCATTTGTAAGAGGCTAATGTTTTTCTGATCATAATTAGATCCTAATGTATTTTATACTTAAGTAAAGTTTGATTCAAATCACACAATAAATAAAAATTTTAGAGAGGTGTTCCGCTTTTAAATGGGTCACTGTATATATTCAGAAAAATCATAGACTGCAGTTTCCATGGATCAACCAGGATATCATCCATGTTGACTCTTTCTTATTATTTTATGTTTATTTAAGAAAGACATTACTTTATTACAGATTGCTCTTTCGACAACTTTTCATAAGATAGTTTGAATAGTAATTTAACAATAATTTTCTACATAAGTGGAATTATGTTTCTTAAAAATTAGTTGATTAAAATAAAATAAATCATATAAATTAAAATAAAAAAATCATACTCCAAAAATTAACTTATCTTCAAAAAACTGTGAAGATCATCCTATAGAATGTCCAATATCTTTAAGTATAAAAAGATCACTACACTGGTGAAGGCTAGAATTTATTCATCACAAAATATAATTAAATGAATATATTGTAATCTGCATAAATATAACCAAGTGACCCACCGGGCATCGCCCCTTGCACTCTCGCTCGCCAGGGCCAAAGCTGGCGATTAAAGCGCAGCAAAGCAGAGCAATTTAAAAAATAAACAACACTCGAGCTTTTACTATTTGTTTACATATAGACACCTACATAGTAAGTTTCCAAGCGATTTACAATGGCTATAATGAGGAAGGTACCTGGGTGGGGAGACAGTCAGTCAGAGGACAGTTTTATACTCTTCACAACTCCGCGGGCTGGATATTCGAATTGGAGAATTCGTTTATTAGTGTTTGGTTCGGACGCACAGCAGCGCACGAGCTTTTTCAGCGCCAGCGGTCAACACCTGTTGTACGAGCTTCGGTTTTTCGGTGATTTCTTTTGGAAATTTTGAAATAAGGTGAGGTTTCACACTCGATTTTTTCAATAAATTTATTAATAGATACAGCTGGCAACTTGTGTTACAGGAAATATCTAAATTTGTGAGAATATAAAAGAAAATGATGTCTTATTACGAATTAAGTAAATGATATTATAAGAGATATGAAAGATAATATAGAGAGCCTAATAAATGTTATGAATAATTTATTAATAGTAGTAGTAGAAAAGATTCAGACACAAGATTTTTTTAAATATTAAAGAAAAGTGTTTCTAGCTACTTGATATTCACAATTAGAAAAATATTTTTATACATTAAGGAAATTAAAGTTTTTCAAACATTCTTTATTAATTTGGAGTAAAATAATTGTCTATTTCTTATGTACCGGATATATCACAAATAGACCCATTCGTTATTTATAAAACAGATTTCAAAATTTCACAAACCAAAGGACCCTGCACCAAATGCATGGGTATAATATGTTGTCGACGGAATCGTTGCAAATTCAAGGCATAGAATCCTTAGGTCATTCTCAATGAAAACTGTTATGGATAAAGTTCCAAAATGTCTTTATTTTAAAAATACAGCAAGTCGACGCTCCAAAATTTAAAATTTTAATAACGCGATTTTACGTACTTCTTATCGAAACGGACTTTTATATAAAGCAGTTACATGAATAATATATTGTATACTTATGTAAATAAATATATAATTACTTATATATGTATTATATATATTTATTTTTTTTACAATTCCCATAAATTCCACCAATCTTCAAATACATTAAATAGCCCCATACTTAAAATGTATATACTTACCCATCTTAAGGATAAATTCGTTTAAAGTATACATGTTTAGGTTATAACAATTTAATTTTAATTTATAAATATGGTTTTTTACACGACTTTTTGAACTGTGTAATTTTTACATAAATTCATAAACTGCAAAATAATTGACTTTTTTTAAAGTTTTTTTTATACTGTTAAATAAATACATATAAAAACTAATAATCTATTTAGAGAAATAAATATGTAAATTAAATAATATTATTATGCTTTATTTTTATTACTATAGCAACGTGATGTGAATTGGACTTGTGTTTTTTAAATATTATGCAATAAAAATGTGAAGTTTACTTTAAAATGCCGAAATCACATTTTTTAAGCTAAAGAACTTTTGTAGCCTAAAATCATTAAAACAGAAGGAAAAAGGTATATTTATTTTCTGACGTCCAACAAAAGTACACTTT
Organism: Rutpela maculata; assembly: GCA_936432065.2. Taxonomy (NCBI): domain Eukaryota; kingdom Metazoa; phylum Arthropoda; class Insecta; order Coleoptera; family Cerambycidae; genus Rutpela; species Rutpela maculata. The sequence goes on from OW386286.2 coordinate 63,422,283, forward strand.
TTTCTATTATGCACGCAAACTATTTTAATTTTTAGTAATTTTTATAAACATATTATCAGGAAAACGAATCATACGATCTCGTTTGTATTTTGTTTGTTTTGCTGATTTCCATTGGAATAAAAATAGGATTCTTCTTATTTGCGTAAGAATCTTTTATTTGTTTATATTAATATTAGAATAATGTAGTTTCCTATGTTACACTGTACATCAGTATTATATTCTTAAAGCTAATTAAATGTTAAAATTATTTACCGTTTCGATAAAAAATACGTAAAATCGCGTTTATAAAATTTTGAATTTTAGAGCTTCGACCTGCTGTATTTTTAAAATAGAGACATTTTGGAACTTTATCCATACTAGTTTTCATTGAAAATGACCTAAGGATTCTATGCCTTGAATTTGGAATGATTCCGTCGACAACAAATTACTCATGGATTTGGTGCGTGCTCCTTTATATTTAAATTTTAACGGGTAATTTGAACAATTATATTTACGAAATTAGAAGACTAGAACAGTAAATAACATAAAGTTATTTTCTTAAATGGAACAGATAATATTTTGTTTGAAAATTAGATTTATCATTTTCAAAAATATAACTCTTTATTAAATTTGAAGATATTGCCCTATTGCCCAAATTATCATTTTATTTCATTACCTACATGAAATTGTTCGCAGCACAATTGCACTCAAGTGTAAGGATAGTAAAATTAAGGGCTCAAACTAGCTAAAAGGCAATTGTCTTGAAATAGCAGTATTTTTGCTAGAACTTTAACATATAATTTTTACACGACTTTTTTTTGTTAATTTTGAAAATGTTGCTCAAATTATTATTTTATTTTATTTTATTACCGGCGTAAAACCATTCACAGAATAATTGCACTTCAGCGCAAATATAATAAAACTGAAGATAATTTTGAAAATGGTTGTTTTCGCGGTTTTCATTAATACCTCTGGTTATATAGGTCGTATCTCAAAAAGGATTGATTATTCAGTATGATATTGCGAAGAAAACTAGACTTGTCCGAATCTGTTTGGACAATTTCGTAAGCAAAGGATAAAAACAGTTAAAATTGGTAATTTTTAATTATTTGATGATAACTTAAATAATAATATCTATATTGTGCCGAAAATATGGTCCCAGTGGAGTTAAATCATGTCGAATTTTAAGCCGAAATATTTATAACAACGCCTCACAAACAATAACAAAATTGCAGCTTTTTCACGTACTTTTTAATGCTCTTACCAAAAAAGCTTCTTTTTTAAACCATTCTTTTGCATTTGTTTAATTTTATTTTAAATAATCTACATATTTAGTAATTTTTTCATAATTTTGGTGACCTTTCTTTGAAGAATGTTAAATATTTGACAAACAATATTTTTATGTAATGTTAAGTATTACATCAGGAGAAAAAAAAATTATAACTCTTCCACTTCTCACTTAGAATTGTTGCCTTTGTACGTCCATAGGTAAGAAGTTTATGAGTGACTGTCATTTGAAATACTGTACAAAGATTTGAATCATTTTTCAGGACGGTTTTATAAGTTTTTACGGGAAGTTCTCTTTGTCCAGCAAGTACCCGCAAAGAAGTTTTTGAGAGCTCGTTACTATATGCGTGATATTTTCGATATCATCAGCAGCACATTTTGAGATCTAACAGTATCATTTCGAAAAAAAAACAAAATCACACTTATGGATCAATATAGCAATAGTCTTTATACTGAAAAATTATATCAGGGAATTCTTCTAAATATGCTGGCATTGAACAAATTCCCCGACTTTCAACCTTTTCACATTTCAAAAATAGGATTTACAAAAAACGCTTTTCGTTGAAATGTAAACACCGTTTTGTTTAATTATATTTTGCCCCAGAAAAAAGACCTGACTATTAGCGTTTAAATTCTAAGACACAAACATCGATTTACGTTTCACTTATCCTAATTGAATTTTTGTTTATACATTTGGTAATTGTGCGGTTAATAGCAAGCCAAGGCATCCGTTTCAATCCTTGCGTCGCGTCGCATCGCACAGTAAGAAATTTTCTTAAATAGCTGGCCAAAGCTAAAAATATTCTACTTAATACGGCCAAGAGAACAATCGCCCCCTGAAAATGCAAAGCCACCTGTGATACCAAAATAAATGAAAAAAATGAAATCACGTTGAGCATATTTTTATCGCAAAATATTACTAAAAGAAGTAGTTCAGAATTGCCCAAAATACTCCAATCCACAGTTTGAGAGGACGAATACTGAAATTTTGTTCAAAACATTTCGAAAATCGGAAAGGTGCCAATTACTTAATTTCTTAGTTATTAAAATAAAACATTAATAATAATTCACAGCACGCTTTTCAAAGCGTAAAAACCTATTAAAATGATATTTTAGGTCTCTTTTTAAAAACATTTCAATATTTTTAGGTTTGATCAGACTTAAGAGAAAACATTTAAAATCTTTGGGCAATTCTTATCAACTTTTATTAGTAGAATTTTCCGATAAAGAAAACCTAATAAGATTTCTTTGACTTCTTCCATTTACTTTGGTATTGCGGATGGCTTTGCATTCTCCATAAATTCCGACTTTAATCTCGGAATTCCGAGATTAAAGTCGGACTTATGATTCCATTTGAAAAAACGTTCATGTAGCGATGAAGCCACCCCTGATACCACCACCAATCTTCTCCACTACCAACGTAACATATCGTTTTACTGGTTTTTGAGGTTTTGAGGTATTTCAAATATTATGTTATTAAAGTTATATGAACTATAATTTTCACATAATGGAGTGGAAATATAGTATCAAATGTTTTTCCGTTCTAAGAGACTTGGATAGGAAATCTGGATGTGGAAGTAGTGATTCATTAGGCAGCGACTCTTGAATACATCAATGACAATTAAATAATTTCTTTCTGATGGCTACACTATCGCCCCTTACCTCCATACTAACAAAATGGCAATACAAATAAGCTTATTTTCAGTATTTAGTTTCTATTGCCTCCTAGATGAAACTTAGTTAATATAATGATGTAGAGAATCAAATTTCCCTGGTTAATTCTTCTGTATCTACGCGGTTATACAGATTTTTAAATGAAAAAAAAAAAGAATGTCATTTAAAATAAACAATACATTAGTTCTGTCACGGAATTTATTGGTAATTAATTTCACTTTGTTTTAAATAAAATGTAACATAACAAAAATAACATTTCTTGATTGATATATAATGTATCCTACTTTTCACGGTAACACCTTTCGCACCTAAGTTATTAGTCATCCAATTTCAATCAAAGGACCCCGCATCAAATGCATAGGTAATTGTTGTCGACGGAATCATTGCAAATTCAAGGCATAGAATCCTTACGTCATTCTCAATGAAAAACTGTTATGGATAAAGTTCCAAAATGTCTTTATTTTAAAAATACAGCAGGTCGAAACACCAAAATTCAAAATTTTAAAAACGCGATTTTACGTATTTTTTATCGGAACGGTAAACACTTTTAATATTTAATTTGCTTTAAGAATATAATACTGATGTACAGTTTAACATAGGAAAATACATTATTCTAATATTCATATAAACAAATAAAAGATTCTTACGCAAATAAGAAGAACCAACCCTATTTTTATTCCAATGAAAATCAGCAAAACAAACAAAATACAAACGAGATCGTATGATTCGTTTTCCTGATAATATATTTAAAAAAATTACTAAAAAAGTTTGCGTGCATAATAGAAAAAAGTGTGTTTTTGTTGAACCTCAGAAAATAAATATACCTTTTTCATTCTGTTTTAATGATTCTAGGCCACAAGTTCTTTAGCTTAAAAAATGTGATTTCGGCATGTTAAAGTAAAATTGACATTTTTATTGCATAATATTTAAAAACAAGACTTTACATCACGTTGCTATAGTAATAAAAATGAAGCATAATAATATTATTTAATTTATATATTTATTTCTCTAAATAGATTATTAGTTTTTACATATATTTATTTAATAGTATAACATATATCTTTAAAAAAGTCAATTATTTTGCAGTTTATGAATTTATGTAAGAATTACATAGTTCAAGAAGTCGTGTAAAAAACCATATTTATAAATTAAAATTAAATTTTTATAACCTAAACATATATACTTTAAACGAATTTATTCTTAACGTAAGTATATATATTTTAAGTACGGGGTTATTTAATGTATTTGAAGATTGGTGGAATTTATGGGAATTGCAGAAAATATAAATATATAATACATATACATAATATGCATTAAGAATAATAAAGGTATGCATACTAATAACTTTTGCGCCTATTGAATCCTACTGGTATATAAATAAGGTCAAAAGTAATTATATGTTTATTTACATAAGTACACAATATATTATACATGTAACTGCTTCATATAAATCAATACATAAGTCCGTTTCGATAAAAAATACGTAAAATCGCGTTTTTAAAATTTTGAGTTTTGGAGCTTCGACCTGCTGTATTTTTAAAATAAAGACATTTTGGAACTTTATCCATACCAGTTTTCATTGAGAACGACCGGATTATATGCCTTGAATTTGCAACGATTCCATCAATAACAAATTACCCACGCATTTGATGCGAGGTCCTTTGGTTCGGTATCAAAGATCCCTCCTATATCCTTCATGAGTAAAACAACATTTATTTCAGTCATTGACGTGTATTTCTATGAAGTTTTCGAGAAGTCATAATAGGACATTTTTTCATCTTCATCTCTACACCGACGGAATTCCGAGATTAAAGTCAGAATTCCGAGATTAAAGTCGAAATTCGGAAATTACTCTCGGAATTTAAAAAAAAATCAGTGGGCCTTCTACGCCTTCGTAGAAATACATACAGGTGAAATTTAAAATATTATTTTTCTTGAAGTTGGTTAAAAATGTGCGATTTTATATTATATTTTAACATTCAATACTCGATTGCTCAAGTTCAGGGAGTAATAAACAAATATTCTAATTAAATTCATATTGTAATTGTTGCGCGGCTCGTGTGAAGAGTTTAATGTTCGACATTAATATTGATAATATATTCTTATTTCTAGATACACACAAACAACATTTGCATATAACTTTGGACCCTTTAATAAATGCACATCAAAAGAATCTAGGGAACGCGGTAAAATTCAGATGTAAATTCTTAATAGCGATACCATATCCTCGTAATTTTTTTTGTGATATTTATAAGGAAAGTTTTATCTGAATAAAATGGAAAGAAAAATATTTAGTTCCATTCCTTATAGATTTTGCTTCTAGAACCAAAAAAAGTACATTTTTTAACTGCATATCATTCAGTTTTAATCCTAAAAAATGGAAATACAATATTTACATCATACTCAGTTCAGTGTAATCTTTGAAATTTTGATAAGTTTCACGTTCTCTTTATAATATAATTATAATTTTATATCTAAAATTTAAACACAAATTATTTTGCTACACAAATTTGATGACGTAGTTGATTTGAAATTTTCCTACAACTGCAAGCAAATGCACATCCTATTTTACAGTTGCAAAAAATTACTTTTAAAATAATTTCTGGAGCAGGCCGTTCTCTCATTGTAATGTGTATTAGTAGCTGGTTATTACCATACTTCCATCCCCATTCCTGGGGTCATTTCCTAGCCAGAGTTTCGATATCTTATATCCTATAGATATCCTATACAAACATAATTTGTATAGAACATTAGGGTTTGCACGCCTCTGATGATCATCTTGTATGACAGATATAACCCAATTTCAAAAGGAAGTATTCAACCATGATATTCTATATATGTTTCAAATTTTAAATACAAATTTTATGTCCAATAGAAATTATCGTGTTTAATAAATATTTGTAATTGGCAACACCCAGCTGCAACTTTTATTTCTTTCATAACGGTCTTAATAAAAATACTTTAATGATATTTCATTGTAAAATTGATAAGTATGTTATTTAACTTCAACAAGTTCGTTCGAACCTGACAGACTCACTGTATATTACGATTTAGATATCTTCTGAATCAAAAACCTATGTAACATTTTGCTATAAAATTGTAATAAAACATAGTTTACATAAAAGATGAGATTAAATCAAATAGGTATGATGATGTCTTCAGAAATTAGATAATGAAATTATGACAAGATCTGATTTATAAACGTTTGAATTAACATTTTATAATAATAATCTTAACTCTTTTTGACCTTAAATTTGGAAAAAAAACGAACAAGGAAATCATGGGTAACAGTTTTGTACCCCAATTCTTAAAAATAGCAAATTCTTTAAATGTTTATAATAATTCATTTCTAGCATTTTTATTTTTTTTTTTTGAAAATTAGATATATTTTTTCCAACATTTTGTTAATTTTATTAACAATAATTTGTTTAAACAAGTAATGAGGCAAGAGCACATTTTTTTTAATGGGTAAACATATGAGACTGTAATGAGATGATAATCCCATGTTTAATTAAATACTAGAAACTTGAAATAATACAAAGTATAAGGTACATTGATAGGTAATTATTTCATGAATTATATGAAAGATATATAGGTACATATTAATAACGTATATTTAGACATTGTCTATAATTATTCATTTGCAGCATATTTTCTTACTTTTTGTTCGATATTTTTCCACTATTTTGTAAAAAATAAATAATTAACAATTTTAATGGAACATAAAATAAAAAAATTTCAACAAATAAATATCAAAACTGAATAACTGAACGGGTATTATACAAAACGGGCTGTGACGTCATCGGTTGCATTAACATAACCTCAACTTTTAGGTTTTTTAAGTTTATTGTCATTTTTAATGATTATATCCGCACTTCTCATTTAAAACCAGTATGGCTCAAAGCAATCATTTAAAAATTGACGCATATGATGTCTCAATATTGTTCATTATTAATAATGGGCTGCTAATTATAGGTTGGATTTCCAACCTACAAAAATCGCCTTATTTTATTGGGAGAAGATATTTAAAACTTTATGAACATTACATTGAACGAGATTTTAGTTGAAAATACGAGAACCAAGTGGAAATTTTCATAATAGTGACATATTACTCGGAAATTTTTAAAACATATATGTATTTTTGAGGTTAGGTGTTTATGACCTATGACGTCAACAATATAGTTTAGTGTTTTGGGCGGTAAAATTTTAATTCAAATTTAAAAATACTTTTTCTTGGATATTACTCAACTAATTGTGGAAATTCAAATGTTTTTAGTTATAATTAAGTATTACATTCACAGTCAATGAGATTTTAAAATTTGTGAAAACACCGAATTACATTAACCTAAAACAACAGTAGAAAAGACACAAAGGATGTATTTCAAGGATACTCTCTTCTCGTCCAAGGGTCTGTTAGGGCTTTTTTTTTAAATATAACATTACACAGGTAGACCACGGGAAGGGGTCATAAAAAATAAGGAAGTTATGGTCGATACAATGTGCGTTTTCACATTTCTTTCAACAAAGTGGCAGCATTTTGTTATTGTGTTCAATAATTAATTTCTTTTCAAAAATGCTGTTTTTTGTTAATAGCATTACCTAGATGCTCAATATTTTTTGTCCGTTAAAAACACTCGTTTTAGAAAAAAATATCCATCCGTCATATTACAGCCGCCATTTTGATTTATTTTATTTTGACTTCAGATTCGTAATCACCGATCTTAAAAACATAACTATCCTGCGTTTCAAAAATAAATCAGTAATACTTTTTCAAATATTGAATAATTAAATTTAAGGGTGGTTATCACCCCTTGAGGGAAAGAGCAAGTATCCGAGCCATATAGAAACTGAAGACGATACCTATTACTTCAACAATAACCTATAGAGGAAAATTTTCATTACATATGAAATTATTCCGATATTTTACATATTTTTACCTCTTTTTTACTGTACTATACCAGGTGTCAGTGAGATTACTTTCCATCCGCCTTTTATTTATTTTTTAACGGATCTAGATTAAACTGAGAACTTGTCACACGTTACCAAAATGACATTTTTTGATCCACCTGTCAAGTTTCTACGACCTTCGATTTCACCGGAAGTAACATTTACTTTTAATTTTTTAATGCATTTTTGAAAGTGATTCTGCATATGACTGTGCTAGTTTTGTGACTCTTTCCGCCATTTTAAATTTTTTGCAGCCAATTTTAATTTTCAATTTGTGCACCCTAACCCACCGGAAATTGACCCACCAGAATGTGTTGTGATACAACTTTAGATTCCTATTGAAAAATTGCATTTAGATTTGGCTGCAAAAAATTCAAAATGGCTGAGAGGGTCATACATTAGCACAGTAATATGCAGAATGTCCTCTAGATTCCAAAAATACAAAATTATACAGGGTGTCCCATTTAAAAATCAAAAGTAGATGTCACAAAAATGTCGTCTTGGTAACTGGCGAGGTAACTGGTTAAAAAATAAAGAAAGAATTTTTATTTATACACTATTTGCTTGTTATAGAGATATTCTGAAAAGCCACAACAGGTTACCAGAAACACCACAATATGCGTGCAACGTTGAAACCATTTTGATTCATAGTTGCCGACTTAATCAATCTTTTCCTGAAAGCACGTTGGTTTAAAGTATCTTTCTAAAATTTTCAGAAAGCAACAACATTTCTCCACCCATAACGTTGTTGCTGTTTCGCAAATCTCTAAGAGTTCTGTCTAAAGTTTCAAAGAGTAATTTATTAACCAATGTAGGTACCCTTAACCCATATTGTAGAATTATTTCCATGCGATTCCTTTTTTGCAACAGACTTTCGAAATGTGCTAAATTAAATGGCAATTTAAAAGATGATAATGCTCTTCGTCCTCCCACAAGTGTTGGAGCTATTGCTAGGAATGTAGCAATTATAGCAATTTGACCAAAAAATGTAACTTTTACAAAATTGAGTAAAAGTTTCTCCTTTGTCACCAATTTATATTCTGATCGGATAATAGAACTTTTATTTGTCATCAACGATCTTCTGTAAGACTGTCTATCATCGTTCCACAAAAGCTGTAGGTTATAAACTTGACAAAATGCTAAAATACTATAAACAGATAGATATCTTAACATTGTTGTTGATTTTAACAACGTTGTTTCATTAAGTGATTTATTCTAGTGACTATCATCCCCATTTCCGATTTACCCGGAAATGATCGCAACTATATTTTTACATATTTGGATTCAAGACAACATTCTGAGTATACCATGAGACTTTCGTGAATTTTTGAGTCGACGTTCAGTTTATTAAGCATTTTAAGACATTCGTCTAGAGTTCTTTGGAATACCAAAATTTGTTCTACGATAGGTAAAGTCTAAGAGAAAAATAAAATTTTTCGTTCAATTTCATTAATAACTATTTACGAAGCCTCCAAAATTGAAAAAAATCACTTTTTTTATCGAAAACTTTTTTTTTCAAATGGGAAAGTGGTGGTTCATACTATTCAATAAATTATAGATTTTTTCTGAATTCATTATATCCATTCATATCCATTTCAAATCTATGCTATTTGTTTTTCTATTTTATTGAATTTATTTAAAAATAAAAAATTACTTTCAAAATAATTTTTATTGATCCTTATACTTCTTGCACTAGTACGTACTTATACCTATTAAGAAGCAAAAGAGAGGACTAAAAGGCTATTATTCACAAAAAGGTAGTTATTCACATTTCATTATTAGACATGATTTTTTTTTCCATTATACAAGTACAAATCGCACAATTATAAGTGTTAAATTCCTAGAAATGGTGAATGGTATTTGAATTTTATAAATATTGTTCAAAATGAACCCCATCACAATCAATATAATGACGAAACGGATGTTTTCTTTCAGGAAATCTCTGAACATACATTTGATCTGCAAGCACTCAACATTCGCCATAAATTAATACCATGTCAGTTTTTTCGTTATTCGTGTAATTTATGTTAAGGAATATCAATAATGGGCATAAATATTTCGCTAACAATAACTTTTGTCACCTTTCTTTTGTTTTATAATATTGTATCAAATCGTAGTGCAAAGGCAATTATGTTAAAGTTCAATAAACATTTTATTGAAAGTGATTTCTCAATTTTAAATAAATTAAATAAAATAGAAAAAAAAAGAGCACAGATTTAAAATGTATATCAGTGAATTCAGAAAAAAATCTATAATTTATTGAACACTATGAGCCACCACCTTCCCACTTGAAAAAAAAATTCGATAAAAAAGTGATTTCTTCAATTTTGAAGGCTTCCTAAATAGTTATTAATGAAATTAAACGAAAAAAACCGCTGCCCAAGGAATCACTACTTCCACATCCAGATTCTCTATCCAAGTCACTCACAACGAAAAAACTTTGTATGTGAAAATAACTATTTATGGAACTTTAATAATATAATATTTGAAATCCTCTACCCCAAAAACCCATAAAACGATACCCCACATCGGTAGTTGTGTGGGGGTGGTGGTAGGGGAGTGGTAGTGGGGGGTGGATGAAGTAAAAAAATATTTTGAGGTTTCTGGTTCCTGTACATATACTAAATCACAATTTTTTTTCATCCACTTTAATAATGAGGTGGGGGTGGTAATGGGGGTGGCTAATGCCAAAAATTTTTTTGAGACCTTAGCTTCTCTTGTATATACTAAATACCAATTTCATGAACTCTTACCTGCTTGATTTACCCATTTACCCCAAATTTACCCCAATTTACCCCAATTTACCCCCCAACCCTTCGACGGAACAAGATGAAAATATAATCTAGTTCTAGATCTCGTTAAAGTACATATGTGTACCAAATTTCAAGTCAATATCTTAAATGGTTCCAGAGTAAACGTGCGCACAAAAAAAAGTTACAGACAGACAGACAGACCGACAGACAGAAATTTTTTTTTCGCTCAAACATTAATATCTCGACGTTTCATGACATTTTAAGCCTATTTGGACAATAAAAATTTTTTAAAATTTTTTTGTCGTTACTATACTTCCACTGGACGTGGAAGTAATTATACTTTTCCCTTGGATCTGCTATACAACAAATTTTGGTATTCCAAAGCACTCTAAACGTCTTAAAATGCTTAAAAAACTGAACATCGACTCAAAGATTCTCGAAAGTCTCATGGTATACTCAGAATATCGTCTTGAATCCAAATACCGTGTGTGTAGTCGCGGGCTAGGCATGGGGAGAAGAATTACAACATCGCGCGTGCCAGCTGGCTGCAATGAAATAACAGAGCTGGAATGCTCCACCAACGGACGAATTTACGGCTGCCGGTGTTGTCAAATCTCTCGCACTACGTGAATGTACATGCCTAATGGAAAATTACACGCACGGTATGTAAAAATATACAGGGCATTCCATTTAAAAATCGAAAGTTGCCGTCATTTCCGCGTAAACCGAAAATGGTCTCATAGTTTTTTATTTCCAAAAACGAATTTTTACAGGTAGTTTATGCACCCTAAATTTCAAATGGATACATTAAAAAATAACGGAAATATGGGGTTGAGCCACTGGCCTGTGGCACCCGCTATACTCGACCAATAATAGAGTATGCCGTATTCCTAAATTAGAAAAGATATAAAGATACTAGAGATAAAAATATATACCGATTTGATCCAGTGTTATAAACTCTATTCTCATTACAAATATACTTAAAAGCAAAAATACACTCGTTTTAACGATCGACTAGTTCATTTAGCACTTGAATTTAGAAAACCGTCACACCGTTAATTTTATTGCGCGAATAAAAAACGTAAAAATATTACCTACATAAAAACATTCTTTGCTGTAAAAATTGGCAACTCTGACAAACTTTTATTACCAACAGATTAATTAATTCTGAAATGTAAATATATTGTTTCAAAATAGATGTGTTGAGGAGCAAAATTTAACGAATAACGTCGTAAACAATTTTAAATAGGCTCAGTGAGGCGAAGGGAAGTATTTCTGTTATTTTTTCTCTTTTCTCTATTTCTCTATTCAATAAATATATTCATTTTTAGGGTGAGGGGATTATTGAAAATGCAGCAAAATGAACGATATGGGTAGAGGGCTTATAAAAACTGAACGTTTTGACAAGAACAATTTATTTGAAAATAGCTAATATTTAATATTTTAAGTTGCTTTGTCGTAGCAAACTAATAACATAATACAACATAAATATATCACCTAGACAACTGCCAAATTCAAAGCCAAGGCTGTTCGATATGGAGTTACACATTTGGAAAAACGCCGTTATACATCCATACCCATCGCCATTGTCAGTGCTGGGGCTGAGGCTTGAACCCGGTACGCGATAGACAGTGCGACCAACATATTCGCCAAACAATACAATCAATCAATCGAAACTGATTTATTTAAAATTCAATTCAGCATTTCTTCAGATATTCACTCCGGAGCCAGTCAGACGTTCACAGCGTCAGTCATCGTGGAAGTTGAAGGACTGGATAAAGTGAGGCTAGGTAAAGCAAAAAACCGCTGCCCAAGGAATCACTACTTCCACATCCAGATTCTCTATTCAAGCCACTCACAACGAAAAACATTATTTATGGAACTTTAATAATATAATATTTGAAATCCTCTACCCCAAAAACCCATAAAACGATACCCCACATCGGTGAGGGTGGTGATAGGGGGGTGGTAGTGGGGGGTGGATGAAGTAAAAAATATTTTGAGGTTTCTAGTTCCTGTACATACACTAAATCACATTTTTTTTTCATCCCCTTTAATGAGGGGGTGGGGGTGGCTAATGCCAAATTTTTTTTTGAGACCTTAGCTTCTCTTGTATATACTAAATACCAATTTCATGGACTCTTACCTGCTTGATTTACCCATTTACCCCAAATTTACCCCAATTTACCCCCCAACCCTTCGACGGAACAAGATGAAAATATAATCTAGTTCTAGATCTCGTTAAAGTACATACGTGCACCAAATTTCAAGTCAATATCTCAAACGGTTCCAGAGTAAACGTGCGCACAAAAAAGTTACAGACAGACAGACAGACCGACAGGCAGACAGACCGACAGACAGAAATTTTTTTCTCGCTCAAACTTAAAATCTCGACGTTTCATGACATTCTAAGCCTATTTGAACAATAAAAATTTTTAAAAATTTTTTTGTCGTTACTATACTTCCACTGGATGTGGAAGTAAAAGGATTGAAGAATAATATATCTTCTACTCGCAGGGTGCAACATAAATATTAACTAAAATTAAACATGTAAATCGATGCTTTAAAATAATTGCAATAAAAAGGCAATAGGCGCGTGTATAAAAAATATCAGAGGTAAATATAATGATCACGCGGGATAACTACTGACCAAAAAGCTCGCTTCAAGCAATTGCGAGAGCGAGCGGCTATGCCAGACCGCACAATTTATGATTTAATTTAATATCTGATTTTGATATTTACAGAAAATGTAATTACGAAGAGAAAAATTTAGAAAATGAACAAAAAGCAACAAACAGAAACGAAGAAGAGGATAGAAAATAGTTATAGATTGGGAATTGTATGTAATAAATTTTTAGGATGGAGAAAAGGGGTGGCTAAATAGGTTGCCGAAAGATGGGCAATGCGTAATATAACAATTTGTGATTTATACGAAAAGGTGCATCATACTCAAATTTTTCATACTCAAATTAAAATTTGAGTAATGTTGTTTTTCTACGATTGTGCTGAAAGTCAAATTTTCTAACTTCAAAATGACTGCAGAAAATATCACTTTGCTGCACGGCGTGCGGCAAAGAATTTGCCACACGTCTTGATTACATCTTCACACACCGGAATAAAATAATGTGTTTATTTTATATTACTTACTGGTAATAACAATTAAATTCTATAAATGTACATTAATTACACATGAATTGCAATTACAAAGTAAAATTTTCTAACTTCAGAATGACAGCGGAAAATGTCACTTTAAATAAAATCTGACAGGCAGCAACCGTAAAAAAATAGTATGTAACACACATGTGGCAAGCTTCATTGCAAAACTCGTATGATAGGAAAACTCGCTGCGCTCGTGTTCCCACTTTCATACATCGTTTTGCAATGAAGCCCTTGCCACACTTGTATTACAAACTACTATTGTAAGCGAGCTATCACCAAGTTTAAATTAGAAGAATTTTTTAGATGTAACTTTGATAGTCCGCTAGTGGCATTATGTCATGACAACGTGCATAGAGGTCTCTTAAGGAGGTGTATCGTGAAGAATTTGAGATGAGGCGCATAAACTTATGTTCCAAAACTTTTATTTTTTTATTGTCGTGACCGACGTGCTGCACCACACTAGTGCCGTGTATGTAAGGGCCAGCCTCACAATAACGGTATAAATTATTTTTTCATTTTGTCTGCTGAGTATGCTATTCCTTGCCAAGAGCGGGTACTATTCCTGGATATGTCCGTACAGTTTCATTTATATGTCAGTTAAACATCAGTCGTTTGTCTAAGCGTAGTTCACGCACTCCCTTTCTGGAATTTGGTTTGCTCTTATCAAAACTGGCGTTTAGATCAACAAAATGCCTTAGCCGACTGAGCTATCACATCGGTAGCTCAACAAAATCAACAGAATATTAAAAAAAATGTTAAGGAGGGGAATTTTCAAACCAAAGTTTATTTAAAGTGAGTTTTACAAATGCTACAAGATGTTACTGAAGGAAGAAAGGGGGTAAAAATAGTCCAATTTTGGGAACGTATTTTTTGAAAGGTCCCTAAGTATACAAGTAAGCTGACATATGTTTTATACGTTTTATATTTATCTGATTTAATAATAATATATTATAAATATCTTGTATTTCTGCTTACATTATTGTTAAAAAATATTATTTTGGATATTCTGCAGATAACTTTCCAAGAAATCATTCATTCCTTTCATATACCATTGATCTAAATCTGACCATGTTAGCATATCACAACTTATACTTTTTTATTTATTATGAAATTATCTACTTTCTGTACAGTGTTTCCCTAATCTGAGCACGCTAATATACCAGTTAGGTAAATACTTTAAAACACTCATTATTGGAGAACCAAAACAAATACTCTTCTAGCTAATACTGATGAAGGTAATTTCATAATAAATAAAAAAGTGCATAAAGAGTGATTTTTTTTTATTTTTGATATATTTGCCAAGTAAATAAATGCTTTCATGTCAGTTTTTTTACATGAAAATATTTTCTTATTATTTTTTTAACAGTAATTTTATTTCGAATTGAATATATATCTCTCCTCATGAGTTGTAAAGAGAATAAAAAAACTACAATTTTTAGAGGAATTAATCAGTCGAAAGTAGAAGGAAATGTTTTATTTATTAAGACATGCATGTAGTGAGTTATACCCATTTTCTTTGTGCTTTTTATTAGTTCTTGGATTTGAAATGTAACAAATGTTTGATTATAATAGAGTATCCTCTAGGTAGCGATACTAGAAAGAATGCCTCGTAAAGGAGGCTTCTCATAATATATTCGCATGATCAGACTTAGATCATCAGTAAATAGAAAGAATGGTTATTTTCTTGTTTTTCATACTGAATGTTAGATATAGTAAGTGGATGAAAGAAGTTTACAAGTCGGTTCAATTTTTTTTTTGGCTATCATGTAATTCAATACTTCTAGTCGGAGAACGAGGGATCTCTACGTTGCATTTTAAGGATCCTCTATAACACTCGCGAACAACCACCTAAAAAAAATTGATTCTTATGTAAATCGACCTTTTGGATTCGATTTTGGAGTTCGCCAGAAAATCAGGAATTGCGAAACTGTTCAAAATCGGCAATTTTCAAAAAATCTCAAATTTTATGGAAATTTTATCATTTTTACTTATCACCCTATATCTCTTTTAGTTTAAGTCCGATTAAATTGAAATTTTTAGGAGAGCCAACTTAGACCTTTTTTATTATGACTGGCATGACAGAAATGCAAAAAAGATTACGTGTCACCAGTAATATTTTTTTTAAAAGTTGGTGACACGAAATTTGTTAAAAACGCAGCAACAAATACTCGATCGAGAAAACTTTTTTTTTTAAAGATAGATGTATATAGTAATCTACAAAGTTGTAGCCAAAGAACTAAGGAAATTTTTTTATTTCGGTGATTTTTTTGATAACTTACTTAGTTTTCAAGAAAACGGTGCTGCAGTATTTGATCGCCGCGCCGGGTCGCGTCGCAAGATAAAAGATTGGGTTGGCCTATACCGCGGCTTTGTTTCTCATCTTTCAGGATGCCCCGCCCGATGTGAATAAAATAATGCGTAGTTGTGAATATTGGTTTTTCTAATTTTGACGTATAAAGCGACAGTTTTCAAAACTGACGTAAGTGTCAAAACGTCCTACTTTATGTAACCAGTTATGAAAAGTAAAATTTTACGTAACTGGTGACGAAATAGTATTTTATATAACAAGTGGCTAAAATGATGTTTTTTTTTTACGAGTTGGGCATTTATAGTACGAGCCGAAGGCGAGTGCTATAAACCACACGAGTAAAAAAAAACACATTTTAGTCTCGAGTTATACAAAATTTTTTGTATCGCCATTCGAAATTAGAAAACAATATAATTTTGTAAAAATAGACTAAATTCTATTGCTGTTTCCATAGAAACCAGAAGTTTTATTTCTCATTTTTAAATAAAATTCCTTTATTTCACTTTTTTTTCTTTATTTTACACTTGTCAATAATGACATTGTTTTGATTCATTGAAACTGTCAAATAAACGTCGTTTTAGGACATGGCGTTACAAAATAGTATTTTATATAACAAGTGGCTAAAATGGTGTTTTTTTTTACGAGTGGGGCGTTTATAGTACGAGCCGAAGGCGAGTGCTATAAACCACACGAGTAAAAAAAAACACATTTTAGTCTCGAGTTGTATACAAAATTTTTTGTATCGCCATTTGAAATCAGAAAACAATATAATTTTGTAAAAATAGACTAAATTCTATTAAATAAAATGTCTTTATTTCACTCTTTTTTCTTTATTTTACACTTGTCAATAATGACATTGTTTTGATTCATGGAAAGTGTCAAATAAATGTCATTTTAGGATATGGCGTTACAAAAAGTTCCTTATGTCATCAATTAGGAAAGATAAACAACTCTCAAAAAGATAAAGAAACAATGTTTATTCAACACAAAATAGAATACTAAGTCCATAAAGTGGAAGCTTTTAAATTCTTCTTTCCTTCAAAATACGCTAACAAAACTTTTGCATTAATACAATTTACCTTTATTATGTTATCAAATTAGGATTTCAAATAATATTGTAACTTGACTAAATAACATCTGTCAATTTTGACATTAAAATTATAATGTGTGATAGCAGCAAAGATGAAAAAGATCACTTAATTTTTAAGATTTTTAAATACATCCATTTCATTTATTATGTTTAAATTGTTTTTAGAATTTTAAAATTAGAAAAATCATGTATGTAACGAAAGACAGTCTTGTGTAACTCGTGTTGTTACGTCTTTTGTAACTGGTTACATAAATAGCTATTATAGAACGTTTATTTAGTTGTTTTTAACCGATCTACAGGAGTTATCATCTGTGTGGTTTATAACGCTTATTCTTATTGAAAATTGATGAGTTGCAGATATAATAATAATTATTATTGCGTTAGGAAAGTGCTATAGAGGGTAAAGTGCATATTAAAGTAACGGAATTTCTTTTCCAGACATTTAAAAATAGTTTTAATATTTAATTTGAAAAAAGAAAAACTTTTAAGCAATTTTTTTAACTTCAGCAGTTTTGTGCGCGTTTTCAACTTTTTTTTAACAGTTAAACCCAGAGTTAAACTTTATGAAGCGCATATTTTGCCAACAAAATAGTGAAAAAACTGTGCAGGGTGTTACAGAAGAAGCACTGGACTAGGCATTTAAAGCAGTTTCTATAAAGTCGGATGATATCTCTCTTAAGTTGAAATATTACACCAAAAAAGGGATTTATTTTTGTCAAAATGTCCTGTATATCATGCAAAATGCAGAAGAAATTACACCCGAAAAGCTTATAAACAAAAAGCAGAAAGCACAGATGTGGCTAATACTGGTTATAAAAAAAGGAAGACCGTTGAAAGCCCAAAACGTTGTATAATTTGCGATTAAAAAAATCTAACTATCTCTTAAATATTGCTGCTTAATTATACGAGTAGAAGGTACATGTGGAAATAAAATGAGTATGTCTAAATTGCCTTTATCAAAATTTAAAACTTTATTTTTTATATTATGCTCCTTTTTCCAAATTAAAATTTACTGAATAAACGATTATTAAATAGGTTATTATTAGTACAATACAAATCCTGGCGCTCTCAAGCTATGCATGGCGTTATCGCTTGTGCAGTACGTGACCGGCCGCGGCCGGCATAGTTCTTTTCTATATTGCGGCACCGTTATGTTAAAAACCAAGCCAGTTATCAAAAAAATCACTCAAATAAAAAAGTTTCTTTGGTTCTTTGGCTACAACTTTGTAGCTTACTATATACATCTATCTTTAAAAACAAAAAAGTTTTCTCGATCGAGTATTTGTTGCTGCATTTTTAACAAATTTCGTGTCAGCAACTATTAAAAAAAATATTACTGGTGACACGTAAATTTTTTTGCATTTCTGTCATGTCCGTCATGATAACGGTCTAAATTGGCTCTGCTAAAAATTTCAATTTAATCGGACTTGAACTAAGGGATATATAGGGTTATAAGTAAAAATGAAAAAATATCCACAAAATTTGAGAATTGCCGATTTTGACCAGTTTCGCAATTCCGGATTGTCTGGCGAACTCCAAAATCGGATCCGCCAGGTTGATTTACATAAGAATCAATTTTTTCTAGGTGGTTGTTCGCGAGTGTTATAGAGGGTGCATCTTAGACGTTGCTCGTTCTCCGACTATTCATCAGTGTTAGCTAGAAGAGTAGTTGTTTTGATTGGTTCTCCAATGATGAGTATTTTAAAGAGTTTCCCTAAGTAGTATATTAGTAGTATATTAGTATGACCAATATACAGAAAGTAGATAATTTCGTATCAAACAATATTTTTTTGCTTTAAAATGCTAGTAATCCTATCGTGCTATTCAATACTTCATAAGTGTTAGCTAGAAGAGTAGTTGTTTTGATTGGTTCTCCAATAATGAATGTTTTAAAGTATTTAACTAACTAGTATATTGGCGTGCCCAGATAAGGACAGCAATAGACAGAAAGTAGGTAATTTCATAATAAATAAAAAAGTGTATAAGTAATGATATGCTAGCATGGTCAGATCTAGATCAATGGTATATGAAAGGACGAATCGTTTCTTTGAAAGTTATCTGCTGAGTACCCAAAATAATATTTTTTAACAATTAAATAGGTATGTTATAAAATATAACAAAATGTTTATTAAAAGCCACCAGAAAAGAATTTTTGTACACAAATCCATTTCATAATATGCTGAAATTAAATACCGATTTAAAAGTCTGTTTGCCCATATTTACGATGCCATGACAGCTTTATTTCAGTTTTAATGCCAGAAAATGTATCTTCCTCTGGAGATTATAGCATAAACATTAATAAATTTAAGCATAATTTAGCACGTAGTAAAATATTACTAGTATTTGAATTTTTTTCGTAAATACAATGCCAAGCCAACTTTTAAGTAATTACTAGAAAAACTGTAGGTAGGTAACAAATTAGTTTATTTTCAGTGCGTATGGTCATAGAGTGATGTTTAAATTAATATTATTTTAATTTTCAGACAATCTCTTCTTGTTAAATACGAATAGCTAATAGCTAATGATTTCACAATAATTTCACCTATTTCTATTCATTTTTTTTTCTATATTAATGTACTTAAAGGCATTTTTCTATAATAATGCCGACTTATTATTATTATCATAGACTTGGCAAATATACGCAAATTTTCTTCGGCTCTGTTGGAACCAGGCGCGTACTAGCTACGGGCTACCGAGCACTTCCCTGTAGGCATCTGGCCAACGCAAAAATTTTGAATTTTTCAAGGTCAAACGATCTTAAAGGGAAGGGGGAGGGGAGGTGAAATTTTTCTCGAATTCTCTCAACTTGAAGCTTGAATTCCCAACTTGAACCACAATAAAAAACAATTACTTCAAAAATAAAAATTGATGACCGGGGAGAGGGGGTGACATTTTTTCCGAATTCTCCCGAATGAAGCATCCCACCATCCCTTCCATAGCGACAACTCTGGGGTCAGCAGGAGCAGGACCCTCGGGATATCAAAAGCGGCTGTTAAAAAGAAAAGCGGAAATGCAACGAGCAGCAGCGGAGTTGCCAAAGCCGACAGTTTATTTCAAGAATATATTTCTTTTTCCTGAAATTCTCTTCTTTCATTCAAGACCGTTTGACCTTGAAAAATTCAAAATTTTCTCCGGTGACGCATTTTCATTCAAGGGCCCCACCAAACCTTATATGCTCGGGCCCCCTATAGGGTCCTAGCACGCGCCTGGTTGGAACCCATTCCAGATTATATGCCCTTTAGGCGACGCCGACGTTGGTGATGCCTACTCCAACAGCTCAGTCCAGACCCCTCCCCCACCAGGGATCACGGAGATTGCTAGTTCAAAACTTTTCTTAAAATATGCGCGGTTCCCAATAATGCGATTTTCTGTACTTCTTGCACGTTCGGTCGACCTAGCAGTTGTTGTAGACTCGGGTCATGGCCCTTCTTAATGACTCCGAGGGCTCCAACAATTCTATTTGTACTTGATCACCTTCTTTGTTTCCTTGAGCATTGAGCTGGTGTCATTCGGAATGGACACATCGATCAGCAAACATGAATATCCTTTTATATTATGTACGACGATATCTGGTCGGTTGGCCCGAATTTCTTTGTCTGTTGAAATCAGCACGTCTAACGTAAATGTGATGTCTTAGTATTGACAACGTTTTCAGGGATATATTAATTATATTATTGTGGCACCGGTACATTGAAGTGCTAGCACATGGCCCAGTGAAGATATCTGGCCACTCTGTTATGTCGATGCATATACTGTCATGGTCTCAACGTAGTATACCCATCCACCACGTGGCTGACATGTTCTTCTGTTAGGCCGCACATTCTATACTTGCTGTCAACAGGCTGCTTCAAGATCATCCTCTGGTGGTACCTAGTATTTAGGTCCTTCGCTACTATTATTATATTTTCCTTTTTCACCTTCAGGCCTGATCCGTTCAATCGTGGACGCCTTTATTATTATTATAATTATTATTATAAACTTAACAGCGACATACATTCTCAACCGCAACTGTAAACTATTCAACGATCTCTCACGCGTTTTTTAACCCGTTCCAGATTATATGCCATTTAGGCGACGCACAGTGGCGAGAAATGCCAGTGTTCCACCCAAATTACTCTAGAAGTCGTAAATTTTAAGTTATTGAGACATTCTTTTTTTTTAAATGTTCGTCTTGAATTTACCTATCGATCCCTCTAGCCGGATTTTGAAATTTCATTTTTCATTTTTTTAAATTTTTAATAGAAACTCACATTTTTACAAAAAATACTGTTTTTTCTATTAAATTTATTCTAACGGGCCGTAAATTTGAGTTTTCGTAACAATATTTTTTTTAAAACTTCGTTTTTAATCAGCTATTGATCTGTCCAGATGAATTTTTGATTTAGTTGTTAACAACTGTCAAAATTACTGTCAAATTTAAAAAAATACGATTTTTAGTTAAATAATGCATACAATAACAGATTGTTCAAAAAAATATATATAGTGTTTTCAATGTACCTGGTTCCGAAGTTGACAGGAAAATATATATTTCTAAATTTGGCAGCTGGCATAATTGTTGTCAAATTTCCAAAGATATATGGAAGAGCTTATTAATTTTAAAAATACCCTGTAAATGTATAGAAAAATAGATATATATTGTTTTTGATCTGTTTGATTTAGTAAATGACAAGAAAATATGAGTTTTAAATTTGGCAGCTGTCATAATTGCTGTCAATTTTCAAAATACAGTACTTATTAATTTTAAAAATGCACTATAAATGTATAGAAAAATAGATATATATTGTTCTTAAATCGTCAGATTTAGTAATTGGCGGGAAAATATGGTTTTCAAATTTGGCAGCTGCCATAATTGCTGTCAAATTTCAAAAAATAGAAGTTAGAGCTTATTAAACTTAAAGATACCCTGTGAATATATAGCAAGACGGATACAAATTGTTTTTAATGTACCTGGTTCCGAAGTTGACAGGAAAATATAATTTCTAAATTTGGCAGCTGCCAAATTTAAAAATAATATTTTCCTGTCAATTCATAAATCAGGAAGATAAAAAATAATATATATCTATTTGTCTATACATTCAAAGGGTATTTTTGAAATTAATAACTTCTAATCTGCACAGCTTAAAACTTGACAGTAATTATGGCATCTGCCAAATTTAAAAATTATATCTTCCTATTACTTACGATATCAGATTGATCAAAAATAATATACATCAATTTTGCTATACATTTATAAGGTATTTTTAAAATTAATAAGCTCTTACCTCCATGTTTTGAAATTTGACAGCAATTATGTCAGCTGCCAAATTTAAAAATGATATTTTCCTATCAGTTACGAAATCAGACAGATCAAAAATAATATACAGTGTGTCCCAGGACAGATGTAACAAGAGGTGTAATGGACCAAAAATGTTGGAATTTTGGAATGGTATTTGGCGATTGAGTCCTGCTTGTTGTAAAACTAAAATATAACAAAAATTACTTGATTTGGTGTTCTACAGGGTGTTTTATAAGCAAAGTTGTAAAAATCACCACTAATAAAGTACCTTTATTTTTCAAAATATGAAAAAATTCGGCTAAGAAAAGTTATTTAGAATGCAATTTTATACCTCTATACCAAATTTCAGGAATATAAAATTATTTTTTTGAAACTTCCCACTTTTTCAATAAATTAGTATTTCATTTTCAACCATTCTATTTAAAGCTATGTAGAAGCTGAAAGTAGGCTATAAGAAAAGCAGTGGATGATCAACATTTGCTGCTACACAACTTTAAATGTGAATTCAACTCTTAATTCGCAAAAAAAGTTTCAAAAAAATAATTTTATATTCCTGAAATTTAGTATAGAGGTATAAAATTGCATTCTAAATAACTTATCTTAGTGGAATTTTATCATATTTTGAAAAATAAATGTACTTTATTAGTGGTGATTTTTACAACTTTGCTTATAAAACACCCTGTAGAGCACCAAATCAAGTCATTTATGGTATACTTTAGTTTTACAACAAGCAGGATCAATCCCCAAATACCATTCCAAAATTCCAAACTTTTTGGTCCATTGCACATCTTGTTACATCTATCCTGGGACATTTATAGGGTGTTTTTAAAATTTATAAGCTCTTACCTCTATATTTTGAAATGAGACAGCAATTGTGACAGCTGCCAAATTTAGAAATCATATTTTCCTGTCAACTTATATATTCACAGGGTATTTTTAAAGTTAATAAGCTCTAACTTCTATTTTTTGAAATTTGACAGCAATTGTGGCAGCTGACAAATTTAAAAACATATTCCCCTGTCAACTACTAAATCTGGCAGTTTAAAAACAATATATATCTCTTTTTCTATACATTTATAGTGCATTTTTAAAATTAATAAGCACTGTATTTTGAAAATTGACAGCAATTATGACAGCTGCCAAATTTAAAACTCATATTTTCCTGTCAATTACTAAATGAAACAGATCAAAAACAATATATATCTATTTTTCTATACATTTACAGGGTATTTTTAAAATTAATAAGCTCTTCCATCTAGCTTTGGAAATTTGACAACAATTATGCAGCTGCCAAATTTAGAAATACATATTTTCCTGTCAACTTCGGAACCAGATACATTGAAAACACAATACAATATATTTTTCTGAACACCAACCTGTTATTGCATGAATTATTTATCTAAAAATCGTATTTTTTTATATTTGACAGTAATTTTGACAGTTGTCAACAACTAAATCAAAAATTCATCTAGACAGATCAATAGCTGATTAAAAGACGAAGATTTGAAAAAAAATTTGTTACGAAAACTCAAATTTACGGCCCGTTAGAATAAATTTAATAGAGAAATCAGTATTTTTTTGTAAACATATGATTTTCTATTAAAAATTAAAAAAAATGAAAAATGAAATTTCAAAATCCGGCTAGAGGGATCGATAGGTAAATTCAAGAAGAACATTTAAAAAAAAAGAATGTCTCAATAACTTAAAATTTACGACCTCTAGAGTAATTTGGGTGGAACACTGGCATTTCTCACCACTGTGCGACGCCGACGTTGGAGCCTGTTTCAGGTTTTTTGGTCCTTTAGGCGTCGTTGGTAATGTCTCAGAAAAACATTCCGATATACGGGTATTTATTACTCCATTCTGTCACGATTTGAGGAAAGCAAACAGAAAGTCATTAGACGTTCCCTGATCTCGTAAATAGTGTTATATGTTCTACCCCCAGAGACATCTATGTGAGTTTCCTACAAGTTCTTTGTATAAGTAACAGAAACTGAATTAGTTAGTTAGTTTGGCAGTCGGCCCAGAGATGGCGCGCGGTGTCAGAGTCTGGAAGTTGTAGGGAGCCTACTAGAAAATTCCAGAAATAGGAGAGAACATTCTGGAGCGCTTATCTTTAGGTATATAAAGGAATGGAGAAGCCCAGTTAGGACAGTTTAGTACAGATAGTTAATGAGAACAGATCAAGGAGTAAACAAAGTAACTGAAGTAGTAAATTGTAGTATCTAGTGGTATATTAGTAAAGTAATAATTAATTGTTGTAATTAGTACGTAAGTTAATAAATTAGTGCTTAGTATTACTCTGGTGTTATAATTTCCAAATCCACGATACAAGGTGTTTACAAAAGGGGTTACACGTAACAATAGGTTTGTCCATGTGCCGTCTCAGATTTTAACTTTAAATCTTCTATCTTCCTCAAGCCTGCTTGCTTAGAATGAGACGCGAGATTTGGTAGTACAAGTTTACAACTGGCTTCTAGAACCAAATAAAAACGCTCCCATGTTCTCATTTTCATGTGCAATAGTTTGTGATCTCCGATTAAAGAACTTATATCTAGATACATAATGGCTACCTTTTCTTCATATACCTTATTTGCTCCTAACATAATCACATTATATGTCCATTAAAATGGATAGATGAACATCACATCCCATAGGCATCAGAGGCGGGTATGTGTAGAAGGGAAAATGTACAATATTGTACCTATTTTATGTGATAATTATTGGTTAACTTCTAGGAATATTAACGCAGATTGAAAAAATACAATAGGTAAAGATGTTTTATTCAAGGGAAATATGCATTGGAAGGATATTATTTATAATATTATTATTAAAACTATAAACTGAACCTCATCATGTTACCACTATGGCCTACTTACTTATGAAACGATCGATTTCTGCAAATGGCACAGCACTGTTGCATGTTGCACTAAATTGTCACTAAACTGTCTAAATATGAACAGAGAATATTATTTAGGTATTAGGCAAATCACAACTTAAAATAAAAAGACTTCTTCACCACATTTTGATTGAAAAACACGAAAAACACTGAAGTTATTAACATTAATGACGTATACTGTCAAAACTGTCAAACAGATTATGATAATCGAACTGAAGCCGACCGTGTACGAGCGGCCGCGAATACGCCGATGGGCCAATCAGCAACTTATGGGAAGAAGTGCCTTAGATTGGGAGTATTTCGGGATCATAAAATTCATGCCATTATGTATCTAGATATAAGTTCTTTAATCGGAGTTTGTGATAGTGAATCGTATACTTACTCTTAAGTAATGTTCGAATAGCTGCCATTACTCGAAAATAAATGAAGGTCGGAAATAGAAGTTAATAAATATAAAATTATTTATTTTTATAATATAAAATCGAGAAATCTTCGAGAATTAAGAAAAAAATAGTTTAAATTTTAATGAATTTGTTCCATACGTTAGCCACTCACTGTATATATTGTGTCGGTTTTCCCTCGTTTATTCATAACATCTTACTTAATACGTTAATTTCATTTTTGGCATAAATATGTTTTTTCATTACACTTTGGCACTGCCCACTAAAAAAAATCATTAATGTTATGTAAGACAGGCACAAAACTGATATAATAATAAATTAACTAATGAATGGTATATATAATGGTTCATTTTAAACTAGTTCTTTGGTTGCTATTATAATGCGTTACATATTCTTGTGTTACAAATGAAGTCATTTCGTTACAAACCTGATCAAATTGAAAAATTCTTTTAGGTAATTTAAATAACACAAAGTGGCTTTTAAAACTTAGAAATTTTGGAGATAAAGAACTACATAAATATTTCCAATTTTTTAATCACGCTTTACATGAATTAAAAAGTCCTTCACAAACATTTCTTAAGACTTTATCTATTTAAACGAAATATTTTCCACATCGTGAAAGTATTGTGTAATGGTAAAAATATAGGTATATATGTTTTTTGTTCAAATAAGCTTATATATAAAAAACATTCTGTCTGCCCGTCTGTGACAAAAGAATACAATTGTGATTTAGTGTGTACAAGAACAAAGGGCTCCAATTTTTTTTTTGTCATCAATATTAAAAGAGGTAAAAAAATTAAATAGTGATTTAGAGTATGTACAAGAACCAAGGACCTCAAAATTTTTTTGGGATCAGCGACCCTCACTACCACCCCCATTGGAAATGAAGTGATTCCTTAAACAGTGGTTTTTCTTTTTTAAATTCGTATACCCAGTTTTGATGAAAACGGATCTCCTTTTGCTAAATATATAGACATAATTTATGTTAACAGCAACAAAAAGCAGCTTATATGGCTGTTAAATAAGAAAAAATAAAGTAGTCGTTTCCTAAAAAAACAAGTAAAAATAGGTTTTTCCATGGAAATTACTTAAAAGTTGCTTACTTTCACTGTCCAAGAAATGTTGACGGACTTACCACTTGCAGTTTCTAAACAAATGTATTTCCAACAAGATGGGGCTCCGCCTCATAATGCTGCTCAAATTATGGCCCACCTAGTGAACCGGTACAATGGGCGAGTAATTGCAACATATGGACGTGTACGTTGGCCTGCCTGCTCACCAGATCTAAGCATTTTAGATTTTTTTGTATGAAAGACTTTTTTATATACCCCCTCAAACACTTCAAATTTTACAAAATCGTATCCCCGAAGTTTTTGTAAGTATAACTCCTGCTATGTTGCGAAATATTATGCAAAACGCCATTGACAGAGTCAGAAAATGTCAAGAAGAAAAGGGGATGATTAATCTTTTAAATGTTTTTTATTGTTAAAATAAATCATTTCAAATAGCACACTTCTTTTGCTTGCAGCGTTATTTTGTTCACAAAATGAATGTTATGAATCTAGATTTATTTAATTTCCACGACATACCTACTTACTTGATAAGCGTATTTTATCGATATTTTAACTATTATCCACCAAAGGACTTGTGTATTTGGATTAATATCAAACCGATTTTCGATTTGAAGGTATCAATGGGTATGTCATGAAAATTGGTATTTAACTACTGGGTGCCTAAAAGATGTTGCCATTTGAAAAAGTTAACATAATTACAAATTAGTGATTTCAAAAATTTTGGTTTGTCTTAGCTACTAAACCAATTCGAAAAATCTCACGTTTACATTTTTCTTTGTTTTGGTCCGTTTTGAAGTTTATGTCAAAGCATCCTTGAAATCGTTAATGTATCATTGGCAAATTAATCATTTTTTCTCGATTTTAATACTTCCTTCGGTGAGCGAAGGAAGTGAAAAGGGCATTTTCAAAAATCATTATTTTTTGAGAGATTCTTTAAAAAAATGTTTTCCACACCTTCCCCCTAAAAAATCTTCTGATTTCAGGAATTAAAAGAGAACATATTCCTAAATTTTCATTGACTCCCAAATTTTTTCATTATATGGAATATTTACTGCAAATTTTTCTGTACTTTTAATTTTAATAAAAGTCATCAAATATATGTTTTTCGAGCTAATGAGGATCTAAATAGTACTGCCTGGCAAGTTCACAACATAATAATAGCTAAGCTATGAAATTTAAAGAGGAACCGGTTCTTTAATATATAAGTGGGTACTACATGCATTTTTTATATAGGTGCGTCCTTCAAAAACTCTATAACAAAATCATTACAGCTACCGTTATTTATTATTAGAGAGCGGATTCTATGCAAATGACTTCATTTCCCAGTAATAAGGACACATACGAGACCAAGAAAATAAATGCAAATCTTTAAATTAACAAAATTTTGATTTGTTAGTGCATATCGTGCCTACTTTTGGAAATAAATGCATACTGGTTATATAAGGCCTAATTTTTGCGTACGTAGTAAATAGTATAACAGCCACCTTAATGTGTAATTATAATTAAATTGGAATAAAGTACATTTTTATTTTCTCCTAACTGTCATTTTGATTGTACATTTAATTGAGAGATATATATGTAGATTCTTTGTTAATGGTAGTATTGAATGGTATTTCTGTACCAATATGGTTCTATTTGAAAAAAAAAATAAGATTCATCAAAAAAATCGTTATTGAAATTTTTTTTGAATAAGAAAAAGTTTGAGATTTGAAAGGTCACTTATGTGATATCATTATATTCAGAAAATCAGTGTAATCCAAAAATATTGTATTCCATTTGAAAATCAAAAGTTGGCACCACTTCCGCTGAAACCGGAAGTAGAAAAAAAAAATATTAGTCAAAAAGTGTAGTTTATCAAGGACAGACGATGTACCAAGTTTTAATAATTTATCCCCAAAAATAAAAAAAATTGGAGGTATACCATGTTCGTGTTACACTCGGTATACTGTAGATCTACTTTGGACCATTGGTAGCATATGAATGCGGGTAATCAATGACATATCTCTGAAAATATAATAATACGTCAATTTGAAAAGGATTATCAAGAGACTTCCCCCTTACGAGAAGCCACTAGTGATCTCAAAAAAGTAGCAATAAAACACATAATAACATTAAATCATTTGTTAACATTTTTAGTGCCTAAAATGCGTCACCTCTTTATAATAATCGTACAAGTTCTTAAAGAATAGTATGCATGTGATTAATAAAAATAAAAGGGCCCCTGAACATTCCTATGATGACAATGAAAGACGTTAGGCAACTTGCATATTAGGGTGGGTCGAAAAAATGAATATATTTTTTTCGGAACGCTTTAGAGCGGAAAAGTTGCCTATTGTAATAAAAAGAAAAACGGCATAAAAAAAATTAAAATCGGTTAACGTCTTCCGTTCGCGAATCGTACTTAAAGTTTATGAAAAATTGGAAAAATCACGATATTTTTGTAATTTTTTTCTGTTAATTAAAACTTTTAAAATAAACACGCTTTATAGTCTAAGAGGTAGTGTCAAATTTTCGGGGAGATTTTGGCACGATTTCTATGAGTTTATGATGATAGTTAGTACGTGTTGAAGAACTAAAATTGATGTTAGCTGGCGCGACTCCGTGACATTTGGGCGTGGGAGGTTGCGAAACTTGTAGAAAAAAAATTTTTTGTACCATTTTGGCACAGATGAAAAAGTATGAATGATTAATTTATGAAACGCTGATCTTAAAAAAATGTGTCCGCTGCATCGGATCCATGGAAAAACGTGTTAGCTGACCATGTAAACATGTCGGAAAATTCAGGATGATTTAATAATTGCATCAATATGTGTCAGCTGGTATTCCGATGTGGCAAAACCTGTTAGCTGGACTTTCAAATTGTGGCGTAGCGTTTAGTTGGGCGCAACGCGCGGCAGTTTTGTGACTCAGCTAACGAATTTTAGGCAGCTGTTAATGTTAATAATTTTGTGAATGAATCGTATCAGTTTATTTTTTATTATAATTCTCATACATAAAATATAATAATAAGTATTCATCGCTCGAGTCTTCATCATAATCTACTTCTTCTTCATCAGAATTATCTTCAATAATGGGATTCTCCTCAGCCTCTGGTGATTCATTGTTTTCATTCGTATCTTCCACAATTTCTGTAAAAACAATATGAATATCATTAACGTTAATAAAATAGAATTCATTAGGAATATAAAAAATGCATATATCCAATACCTCGTATGTCTGTAGTTTCATTTACAATGCTGGTTAATTTCGGTAACTGTTCACCCTGGAACCATTTGAACATTAACTTCCCATCGTGCTCCTGCCATCCATAATCAGTTGGCGAAGATGAAGTTGGAGTTAGAAGGTTCGCATTACTCCATAATTGGGCAATATAAGTGGTTCGCAGAAAATGTTGTTGTAATTCTGCTTTGCATGGTGGTAACATTGATCCTTCAAAGTCTGGCCCATGCTCAACACCTCTTCTTTCGTATCAACTTTATATGCTTTCAGAAAAGTTGCTATGCGTACGCGATTAATGTTGTTAATTCTTTTGGAACCGTACATGCGGCAAACAAACTCTTCTAAAGCACCGTAACTTTCTTCTGAGTTTTCGGATGCGTATATAATCAAAGCCTGTATATATCTAGGATGTTTCCTTAATAATTCTAACGATTTCTTCTTCCCTTTTCTGTAGAATGCTGGGTTGAAATCACAGCCGGTTAAGGCGTGAAAAGCTGGCAAGACATAATAGTCTAAGAGCTGGCTACGTGGGGGATCAGGTCACTCGGTGCAGTGTAAATTTTAGCATTTACAGGTTCGATTGTTACCGACATAGCGTGAGACGGGCCGCCAGAAGGCACCCTGGAAGAATAACGTAAGGGTAGAGGGTTAAATATGCAATTTTTTTGCGTGAATTTTTTCATAAGGTGCAGTGCTGAAAATTTGCAGAGTAATCGGAGATGATACAAGTAAGTACAGAAAAAATTGCCAGAAGGCTAGGTGGAAGATAAAGACCCGCCAGAAGGCGCTAATGTTGCGAAAATTTCGCCAATAATTATGTGACTCGGTGCACTTCTGGCAATTTCTATACTTATTCTGTGACTTGAAACTGGATTACCTGCAAAACGCCAGAAGGCTAAGTGGAAGAATAACAAAGATATTAGCGATACTATGTGCGTCGGCGGCCCACTCGATGGATCAATTTTTTTTATATTTGATGTTTTATCTCACTAGGTGCACTTCTGGCGATTTGTCAACATAATTTAGAATATTTCGTGACACCATTGGACAATTGCCAGAAGACAATTAGGAAGATATACATATTTAATGCCGTAATTTTATTAATGATAAAATATGACGATTAATTTTATAACTATCAAAATGAAATTTATTTCTACTCCTAATACAATATATATCTTTAATACTAATCGAATATTAATACTAATCAGCTACGAATATCAATTTTAATTTAATATTAATCGTGTACAAAATTATTCCGTTGAATAGCCGTCGCTTTCTATGTCGTCAAATTCAATGTCCTCGTCGCTGTCATAGATTGTGTCATCATCTTCAGCTGAAAAATAAAATCAATAATTTAATAAAATTGATATATATTCGAAATTACCTTCGGACTTATCACTATCAACGACAACGTCTTTGACAGATGGTGGTAATTGTGGTCCTTCAAACCATTTGAATTCGTATTCGGATCCGTTCAATACCCATCCGCAGTTTTCCACTTCTAATTCGTATGGATCGAATAACGTTGCATTCGTCCATATATTGGCAATATAGTGTGCTCTTTCCATTTGCTGACGTAATTCCATGTAGCAAGGTGGCAAGCAGGAAGCATCGAAGTTTTCTAAATGTTTTTTTTTGAAAAGGCTCGTTTATATTTTTTATTGTGTAATTCCGACGGAATAATTCATATCGGAGTTTGTTGACTTTGTCGCAAGATTTAATACCATACATATCGCAAACGAATGACTCTACAACGGAGAAAGTATTTTCTTTATCTACATCGGTATTACCTAAATCGGCGAAAGCTGTTTGATATTTTTTTGACTTTAAAAGCATTTTATATGGACGCTGTTTTCCTTTTCTGAAAAATGCGGGGTTATAGTCACATCCCGTTAATGCGTGGAATCCCGGTAACGCTTTGCACATTTCTAATCCCAGGGATTCATGAAGTGCATTCACATTGATAATGTGACGTTTGTCCGAAATTCCGCATTCAGTCCAAATTTTTGATTCAAATATCTAGGCAAATACATATCTATAAGGGTATAAGACGAGGTGAGATAGACAGAGAAAAAGAAAGAAAAAGAGAGATAGCAATAGAGCAGATGTTCAAAAGAAAAGAGACCGTATACCTGGATTTGTGAAAGCTAACGGCGACAACGCCTGTGAGTGGAAAATTTCGAAGTGTAAATGAAAATATATAGTAATATAAAATATATTTGTAATATAATGGTATACTGAAAATTCAAATATAATATTTGTATTCGACAAATAATCAAACTTAATAATTTAATTTTGATAGTTATAAAATTAATCGTCATATTTTATCATTAATAAAATTACGGCATTAAATATGTATATCTTCCTAATTGTCTTCTGGCAATTGTCCAATGGTGTCACGAAATATTCTAAATTATGTTGACAAATCGCCAGAAGTGCACCTAGTGAGATAAAACATCAAATATAAAAAAAATTGATCCATCGAGTGGGCCGCCGACGCACATAGTATCGCTAATATCTTTGTTATTCTTCCACTTAGCCTTCTGGCGTTTTGCAGGTAATCCAGTTTCAAGTCACAGAATAAGTATAGAAATTGCCAGAAGTGCACCGAGTCACATAATTATTGGCGAAATTTTCGCAACATTAGCGCCTTCTGGCGGGTCTTTATCTTCCACCTAGCCTTCTGGCAATTTTTTCTGTACTTACTTGTATCATCTCCGATTACTCTGCAAATTTTCAGCACTGCACCTTATGAAAAAATTCACGCAAAAAAATTGCATATTTAACCCTCAACCCTTACATTATTCTTCCAGGGTGCCTTCTGGCGGCCCGTCTCACGCTATGTCGGTAACAATCGAACCTGTAAATGCTAAAATTTACACTGCACCGAGTGACCCGATCCCCCACGTAGCCAGCTCTCCGTCTATAACTCTTTACCCAATTTTTCGTGCAATGTATTGATGTCCACGTATCGTCGATTGTTACCGGTTCCAGGAAGTATCTTTATTTGTACATTACTTCGCAGTGCATGCATATTTCCCATCATAATTATCATTATGTCTGTGTCGGAACATCTTATCGTGACTCTAGCATCGACATCAATCTGACACGCGTGAAAAACGATCTTAGTATCTGCCTCTTCATGCGAAGGGCATGATAATTCCTCATCTATTGTTTTTATTACCCCCCCCCCCCCCCCCCATTGATCACTTGGAATTGTAACAAACATCATAGTTCACGTACACAGTTTTTGCGGAGAAGAAAGGCGCTATATGATTTTCTGCACAATGATTACAGATGAATTTCACCAAGGCTTCTTTGAAATAAATATTTTTCAATTCATTAGCGAAATTGGATGGGCGCTTTTGTTCCGGGCCGCTGATATTAAATCTGTTGCCTTGTACTCGTCCTCTTAACAAATGCTCATTGTCTTTTATAGATGGAAAGCAATGCCGATCAAAAGTAATTATTACTGTACGAGCACTTTTCATGGTAAAGATTTGCAGTAATTTTTTTGAGATATTTTCAAATGTAATAGGATAACGATTATTGAATTATAAACTTCAATATATGAAATTTTTAGCTTTGCCAAAATGCTTCGATTTTCCTGAATTTTCCGACATGTTTACATGGTCAGCTAACACGTTTTTCCACAGATCCGATGCAGCTGACACATTCTTTTAAAATCAACGTTTCGTAAATTAATAATCCTTTCTTTTTCAGCTTTGCCAAAATGGTCCGAAAATATTTTTTTTTTCTACAAGTTTCGCAGCCTCTTCTCATCTTAAGTCACGGTTTTGAGCCAGCTAACACTTCATTCCTTAATAAGCTATAGAACAACAAGTTATGTTAAAAAAATCAGCTTTGCCAAAATGCTCCATTAACATTTGACAGTACCTCTTAGACTATTAGTGTTTATGCTTGTTTAATGGTTCAATAATCTATTTTTTTCCGTTCGCGCAACGTCTTAGAAAAAACAGAAATTCCGATGAATTTAAAGTTGTTGATCCAGTAATAGAGCGAAATGCGTTCTTTGCGCACCCAGAGAATGTTCTGTTGACAATGCTTGTCGATGAAAGAGATCATATTCGGAAGTTTGGTTACAGAAGGATCTTAAAAGCAAGATAAACCGTCCCAAAGAAGAGGACTGTTAGAAATTTCGTACCACCAAAGATAAAATTTCAAGCTTCCGATTACACTGAAATTATTAATTGGAATTCTTGTGTATCCTGTTGTATCCTCCCCCAATGCTGCGGGACCTAAGTGAAGAAGATATTAAATCACACATCAATTCTGACACTAGGCCCATCAGAGAAATACAAAAATTTCCCTGTCACACCCTGTCACACCCAAACTTGTGACAAAGGCCTCGCGTAAAATATGTGGACATGAAGCTAGAAATGGCTATATCCGAGCAACACTGAAGTCTAGATCGTTTATGCCTCATTTCTCCAAAAAATCAGACTTTAAATGTGTAGTAGATATAAAAAAGTAAAAGTAAGAAACACAATAAGCCAAATAATCCTGCCCTTAGTACTCATATCTTTGGCTCACTGTGTTACCTATGGAAAATGTTCGTAAATAGTTGTAATGTAAATAACACTCAACACCCAACAATTGGATGGTTGGTTGGGTAGGGTTTGGGTGGAACTCGACGTGCAACCACCTCATGTGGTGAGTTCTGGATCGTTTTGTTCTAGCAACACGAGCCAAGAGTTGCACAATGAAAATTGCGAAAAATTGGTAAATTTCTGTTTTTTCTAAGACGTTTTGCGAACGGAAAAAATTAGATTATTGATCAGAATTTAGTTTATTTCGGTTATTTAAAACATAAAAAAAGCATAAATAACTAATTTTTCATAAACTTTAAGTACGATGCGCGAACGGAAGATGTTTACCGATTTTAATTTTTTTATACCGTTTTTCCCCCTTTTATTACAATAGGCCACTTTTGGGCTCTAAAGCGTTTAGAAATTTTTATTTTTTTATTTTTTATTTTTTTATTTTTTTGAATATATCTCTTTTATTTTATTAGAGTGTTTATTTATATGGAAAATAGGCTATTCCAAATATCAGCCCTTATATCAAAAATTTAATTTGTAAATAATTAATATTGTAATCGATAGCTATTAATTTCAAACGAGGCACTAGGCGCGGGAATGGCTGTGCTGTCATACCGCGTGTCGAACGGGAAACAGCAAATGGCAGCCATTCGCATTGACATCGAGGTTGAAAATTGTATTAGCAGCGCGGCGTCTGCTTACTTTTTTGTGTATATTTTACGCTTCAAAAGGCCCTAGTAATGGAAGATACTTTAAAAAATACCTCTTACTCTCAATAGTGCCAATGCATTTCAATTCGTTTTTTACTTCATATAAAATACTAATTTGTGTTCCCGAGGATAATAATCGCCGCATAAAATGGTTACAAATATTTCTAAAACATTTCTGAACATTTCTGAACTTGCACCGATCCTACAGCAGAATCTTCATAAGAATTCCTTCCAGATATATAATTAATGCATTCCACTATTAGTACCTAGATAGGTATATACATTTTTGCTGGTAGTTACAGTTTATTATATTAACGCAAACATATTTTGTGCCTAATGGAAAACTAAATAAAAAAATATAAATAGTTATACAATTATAAATACTACATCAATTTTTTACAAAAACCACGCAGGTAAAGTTTTTATATATAGATCAAATACACCTAAATAGCAAAAAACCTAAGTTTTGCATTAAGTTTTGCTTTGCCCAAGTCATATTCTATGTAAAAGTAGCAATATACATTTATATACAATATATAGTTGTCGTTCAAAGAGAAACATACTTTTAATCTTTTTTTTCCATTTTTTTGTTACTAGTCTAGTGGGTTTAAAACAATATTTTATTTGTATTATTTAATCATCTGAATTATCCCTGGCTTTATTTAAATTTTAAAACAATAATGAAACGAACTGACATACCCACTTGCTAGCTTTAACTCCGCGAACTTTACCAAGAGAAAACTTTCCGTGTTTTTTCTATCAAATATGCCACCAAAAACATATCTACGGTGGGTAAATTGTCCGATTATCTCTTTGAAAAACGTTCATTGGTCATTTTGAAAAAATATACACGCCTGTAAGGCATTGGTAATCAATAAATTATATGTCAACGACTGTTTGACGTGACAGTCAGCGGCGGTGGATGACAAAAAGAGTTTAAATTATACAGATTTTAATAGCTTATATTTAATGTAAGGTACTGCATTTATTATTATTATTTTTTTTGTGAATTACGGTATATTCAATATTAGCTTACGTCTATTAGTAATATTTTCCAAATTTAATTTTTATGGGAGTTCCCTATTGTCCTTAGATTTTTTAAATTTTCAATCTACAACTATCGTTCTGTGCAATGCTTTTGAGAAAGAAATAAATAGGTTATAGTATAGCTAAAGATATTGTGTAAATTAGCTTGAAATTATACTGTTATGAAAAGAAATTGCAACATTTTGAATGTTTTATTCGAATTTTTCAACCTAGGACAGAATATAAAGCATTGAAATTTAGGCAAAAAATTCACGACCTTTACATTTTACTATTTTCTATTAAAATTCTTATACCTATATGAAATCATAAAATTCGTATATAATATCATAATCGGATTCTTTAACAGTTATCGTAATAATCATAGGTATCATAACACGCTGCGATGAACTAATATATCGATTAAAATGTGTCGGTGTATGTATGCATGTGGATCGTTTCTTGTAGTCTAAGCTCCCATGGCACAAAAAGGTACCGGTACCCCACCGAACACCTCAAATTTAGAAGGTGAAAATAGTTGGAAAACATGTAATAAACATGTTACGCTCGCCAGACTAGTAAAAATGTGTTAATTGCTATTTTTAACCAATTTCTGAAATTAGCAAAAAAAAATAAATTTACTTTTCAAAACAGCTGCTTGAAATTTATACATTTTATGGTAAATAATGTATCATGTTGGAAAAAATTTGTCTATTTGACAATTTTTGCTAATTAACATCTGACAGACTTTTGTTATAAATTATTTTTTTCATGAAAGTACATTTTATTACACCTCCTTGGTTTTTGTTTAAAAATGAAGTTTGAGA
Organism: Rutpela maculata; assembly: GCA_936432065.2. NCBI lineage: Eukaryota > Metazoa > Arthropoda > Insecta > Coleoptera > Cerambycidae > Rutpela > Rutpela maculata. The sequence continues at coordinate 63,459,469 of OW386286.2, forward strand.
TGTCCCCTATTACTACGGGAGCCCACCCTAAGTGTCCGTGCCCCCCCCTCCCCGACCTTTGGGGACAATGTTTTTCATAAAGATTAAAGCCTAAGGAACAATTTAAGAAATGTCCTAAAAAAAAGTGGCTTCACTTTCAAAATGGCGTCCGTTTAAAAAAAAAAAAATTGCAAATATGATTTTTGTCATTTAACACAAAAACTAAAAAAGATGAAGAAAAACTTTCTGCTCAAAAAACAAAGTGCATAAAATTTTCTATACAATTTTGTTCCTATACAATATTTGGATACGAGTTACCATTTTCCAGATAAATGATTCAGCTCTTAAAATAAAATATAAAATTCAATATAGAACGTAATACTACGCGAGCCCACCCTACTGTCCGTGCACCACCCCGATCCTTGGGGACAATGTTTTTCATGAAGATTAAAGCTTAAGGAACAATTTAAGACATGTCCTAAAAAAAATGGCTGTACTTTCAAAATGGCGTTTAAAAAAAAATTCAAATATTGTTTTTGTCATTTAACACAAAAACTAAAAAAGATGGAGAAAAACTTTCAGCGTAAAAAACAAAGTGCATAAAATTTGCTACAATTTTGTTCCTATACAATATTTGGATAGAAGTTACCATTTTCCAGATACCATTGTTACCGTTTTCGAGATAAATGTCTGCAAATTATAATATCATTATTATTATTAATTTTTTTAGTTTATTTTATTTTTGTTATGTTAATAATATAAAGTTATATTATACGCTTTACAATAATTGTCACAGTTATTTTCTCTAAGTGATTTACCGATATATGAATTTCCATGTTTTCTTAATTTTGGACTCATTTATCTGGAAAATGGTAACTCCTATCAAAATATTGTATAGGAACAAAATTGTAGAAAATTTTATGCACTTTGTTTCTTGTGCAGAAAGTTTCTCTCCATCTTTTTAGTTTTTGTGTTAAATGACAAAAACCATATTTGCAATTTTTTTTTTTAACGGACGCCATTTTGAAAGTGCAGCCAATTTTTTCTAAGGACGTGTCTTAAATTTTTCCTTAGGCTTTAATCTTTATGAAAAACAAATGTCCCCAAAGATCGGACAGGGGGTGCACGTACAGCTAGGGAGCGCTCCCCGACTATATCTATCGAAACCTGTCTGGCTGGAAATTTTTGTTAATTACCTTGTCAGGCCTGATTTTGAATGCGCAGCATCTATGCATGAGATAGATACTACGGGAGCCCACCCTAAGTGTCCGTGCACCCCCCCCCCCCCCCCCCCAGATCCTTTAGGACAATGTTTTTCATAAAGATTAAAGTCTAAGGAACAATTTCAGACATGTTCTAAAAAAAAAATTGACTGCACTTTCAAAATGGCGTCCGTTTAAAAAAGAAAATTTGCAAATATGGTTTTTGTCATTTAACACAAAAACTAAAAAAGATGGAGAAAAACTTTCTGCACAAAAAACAAAGTGCATACAATTTTCTACAATTTTGTCCCTATACAATATTTGCATAGGAGTTACCATTTTCCAGATAAATGACTCATCTCTTAAAGTAAAATATAAAATTCAACATGAAACGTAACACTACGGAAACCCATCCTAACTGTCCGTACACCTCCCCGATCCTTGGGGACAACGTTTTTCATAAAGATTAAAGCCGAAGGAACAATTTAAGACATGTTCTAAAAAAAAAACTGGCTGTACTTTCAAAATGGCATCCGTTTAAAAAACAATGCAAATATTGTTTTTGTCATTTAACACAAAAACTAAAAAAGATAGAGAAAAACTTTCTGCACAAAAAATAAAGTGCATAAAATTTTCTACAATTTTGTTCCTATATAGTATTTGGATAGGAGTTACCGTTTTCCAAATACCACTGTTGCCGTTTTCGAGATAAATGTCTGCAAATTATATTATTATTATTATTAATTTTTTTCAGTTTATTTTATTTTATTTTTATGTTAATAATATAAAGTTATATTATACGCCTTACAATAATTTTCACAGTTATTTCCTCTAAGTATGATTTACCGATATATGAATTTCCATGTTTTCTTAATTTTGGATTCATTTATCTGGAAAATGGTAACTCCTATCAAAATATTAGAAAATTGTAGAAAGTTTTATGCACGTTGTTTTTTGTGAAAAAAGTTTTTGTTCATCTTTTTTAGTTTTTGTGTTAAATGACAAAAACAACATTGGTAACAGTTGTTTTTAACATATGGCCGCCATTTTGAAAGTACAGCCAATATTTTTTTTAGGACATGTCTTAAATTGTTCCTTAGGCTTTAATCTTTATGAAAAACATTGTTCCCAAGGATCGGGCGGGGGGTGCACGTACAGCTAGGGAGGGCTCCCCGACTAAGATGTCAGGCTGAACTGCTTTCATCTCATAACACCTCCTCTATTTCTGTTTTTAAATGAAGTTTAAGATCTCCTCTGTCCATAAAAATCGATCTGTCATCGAAAAAATGTTTTTTACTATGTCTGATTTAATTTGTAAGTACCGAGCGAACTTGTTTTTTTCTTAAATAAGCTTCTACGACGGCAGCGTCAAAACACCATCTTCATTTGTTACTGAAATTAAGTTTGATATCTCTTTTATGACAGACTTAATTTTTAAGCGCCGTACCACGTTTTTTAATGACCGTATAACCGTTGCCAACTGAAAAATATTAAATGTTTTTTAGTTGGCAACGGTCATGCCACATTTTTTAATTAAAAAACATGGTGCGGCGCTTAAAAGATTAAGTCTGTCATAGTAAAAAATATTTTTTCACTGATAGACCAATTTCTATGAATAAAAGAAGGTTTTGAAAAGTAAATTCATTTTCTTTTAGCTAATTTCAGAAATTAATTTAAAATAGCAATTGACACATTTTTACTAGTCTGATGGGCGTAACATGTTTTTTACATGTTTTATAACCATTCTCGCCTTTTAAATTTGAGGTGTTCAATGGGTACCTTATTGTGCCATGGGCGCTTAGACTATTGTGATAACGATATCTCCTGGACTTATAGTTTTTATTTCAAAGGTATGTATGTATAATAGCATGCAGTAGAATCTACCCTATTGAAATTGGGTGATATCCACCATACAGGCTGGTTGCCAGAAGCGCATAATCTGTCATGATTATATAAATATTATACCTTTGTAGCAAAATGATTTTAATTTAACATATTGTTACTGTTAGATACTTCAACAATAAAAATAAAAAAATATTGGAAGTGTACTAAATCTCAGTAGCACCATGTAAAAGTGAATTATGATGTAGATATTCAAGTAAAATATTAAGTAAATAGGTATTCGCAATCGATCAGGCCCAACTGCAACTTGTACTCGATAAATACATGGATGAATAATTTTTTTTAACTCTAATATTTACTACTATATCTATTTGATTAAATTAAGTTGTCAGGTTATAATAAACACTAAACAGTTAACAGATTGAAAATAGAACTAGTTCTGAAATAATACAAAGCTAGATTTATTTTTTGGCACATATACACCATTATACTAAAATATTTGTAATATTTTTAATCAAAAGCTGTTTCTGATACAAAAATATATCAAGAATGGAAAAAGCTGTATACAGGGTTGTCCTAAATAATTACTGTGTGTGTGTTTTTAAAGAGTAAATTCTTGGTTTATTCTAAGACAAGAGTTCATATAAAAATATGTTCTATTTGAAAAGGATCACATATAATTCAAGTAGCCCTAATAATTACGTTATCTTAATGATCATTTTGTAGTTGCAATAAATATTCTTCATCTTCTGACTTGTCAAAATGACTTAATTATAGACATCATTCTCAGTGTCAAAATTATATACTTTATAGTAATATAATGATTTCATTATAGTACTCAGTACTATAATGTTAAAAGAAATAAAATTAGGCAAAAAGTATTAAATATTTACTTGAAAATAGTAACTGATTATTACAATTAGATATACTGATATTACTTGTCGTTGTCAAAATGGTTGCATTGGTTTGATGATTTCCTTGAACATTTTCAGTTTCTTGAGATAAACAAACAACGGATGAAGGTACCGTTGATGATTTCTCTCCAAGAATAGCAACAGAAAACTTTTTCTTGTTTTCACTGGAATTCTCAATATATCCTTTAGCAACAGTATTACTTTTCCAGCCACCGTGGCGTGGCGTTTGACAGTGAGAATATCTGCGCCTGAATTTGTCAGCATAGAAGCTTCTGAAACAGTGGGCCTGTATATTCGTCGGGATGAGGCAAGTTTAATAACGTAGCGATATTTTTTGGCATATTTCCAAAAGTATGAATACCCACTGGTTGCTTTGTAAATTTGTTATTCCTGACTGATAGAAAAAAACGAAAATATTCGATACTTCTGGGTCGCATTGCTGCATATTTTCGAACAAGTTGAACCATATTTAATCCATTAATATCCCCAGGAGATATGAAAAATTCGCCTTAGTTTTAGCATTGGGTATAACCATTCTAAATACAGACCCTTCGTCATGCACATCTCCTGTGCTAAGGTTTTTTAATTCTTCCCTTCGGCAGACACCACTTACATCAATTACCATTACTATTTTTGATAAAAGAAATTTTTCGTCTTCCAGTATTCTTGATTTTTTAAGAAAGCAATCAGTTGAATATATTTTCTTATATCAACATTTCTCCTAATCGACAACATGCTCCTTATCATCGAATAACTCCACAAAGTAGATTTTTTAAACATTGATTGTTCCTTAAAGTAGACTATCAATACTTTTTCATGCATAATATTCTTAATGTTCTCCTGGTTACACCAACTTTCATACTGGTTATAATTTTTTTCATAAACGCTTTTAGATTTTTGGGGCAGGAGGGAAGCAACTACGTCCTCTGCCAATTCTTCAATTTCTGGCGGTAAACTATTTTCTAAATCGCTCATTTTTTGAGAAAACTAAGAAAACTTTAGAAATATTATTTTATAACAATAACATATGAATATAAACAACCTTTAAACAGTTACTTAGTAACTTGGACAAATCACAGACAGTAACTTATTTGAGTCAATTTGAAATAATTACTGCCCACAGCTTCAAAATACAATAGAGATACATATTACTTTTTATTTTAATTAACTTACGCCAGAAGATAAAATTTTGTATGCAATTTGCATCATAAACAATCATTATGGTACACACCATATCAGGTTATCAGGCTTTGCTAGCGCCTCGCCTGATAATATTCACGGCTAGTACCATAATGATTGTCATTATGATCCTTGACATGACATAAATAACTATTATAATTTTTCTTAAATGTACCAATGAAAACACCCTGAATCATTTCATAGTATACAGCATTATTTAATAACTGAACAAATAAATATGCAAAGCAACACTGAAATCTTGCTGTTTTATGCTTGTGCACATTAAATTTATTTAGTTCCCTAAGATTAACGTTATGCATCTCTTGTCTTGGTTTCAGGTACTCCTTTAGATATTCCGTTTCTTTTCACTAGTATTATACATTTTCATTAACAAACTGCCAAATAATAATTTAAAGATTCTCTATTTTTAAATAGAAATGCTCTTTATATAGGGGTGACATGACCATACTTCCTTAATAAGTGAACAAAACGCAAACATGTGTTTTGAGAAAACTGTAACTTGTTTTTAAATTCCATTGTCAAAAATTTATAATATACAGTTACACAATAATATCAATCTGGGGACACAACATTGATTCGACGATTCTGTGTTTTACTTTTTCATGTAGCATGTATTTAAATTTATGTAGTACCTTTAGTTTCATGTATAATAAATATACTCAATTTACTTATCACATGCCTTTCAAAATTTAAACCATCATCAAATATTACTCCTAAGTTTTTCCCATATTCTTTCTGTGGAATCTCTATATTGTATGTACTATATGTACATACTATAGTATGTGCTGTAGTGCACATTTGCAGAACCTACTAGTAAAAAGCAACTTTTACTAGCATTATTGTTTGAATCAGATATGAAAATATTAAACAAAATTGGCTCTAATATGCTGCCCCGTGGAACACCTTGTTTCACTACAATAGGGTTCAACTTAATTCCATCTATTTCAACACATTGCAATCTATTTAATAAATAGTTACTAAACCACACACAGACGCCATCAAAAAATTTATAAAACCTCATTTTAGCAAGTAGTAGATGTTTATCACATCAAAAGCTTTGCTGTAGTCCAATAGTACCAAGCATGTTGTTTTTGACTCGTCTATTCCACACGTAATATTCCTTGCCACTCTAGGCAGTGCAGTACCAGTACTAACATTAACCAGACTGAACATCTGATAATACTTATAAAGTCGATCATCATATTAAAAACAATCTTTTCGAATATGTTTGATAAAATGGGAAGAATATTTATTGGTCGCAGTTCGTTAAATGAAATTGTATTTGGTACTTTTGGTAATGGTCTTATAATAGATGTTTTACAAATAGTTGGAAATTCTCCACTCTCTAATGATTTATTGATCAAATCTTTAAGAAAACCTGAGATGATTGGAAAACTCAAATCCAACATATCGTATCCGATGTCATCAATATCCATACACTTTGATTTTATTTGTTTAAATGTTTTTTATATATGTCATCTTCTGTTACCTGATTAAACGTAAATTTGATTTCGCTGTTTGAGTGAGTATTGTTTACTGGTGTTTCTAGTTGACTTAAATTTGTAAACATTATATTTGGTTCATTAGAATTTTTTAAGTGCACTGGGATATCAGCCACGTCATTTGTACCGACACCTCATTGTTTATATTTCGACCACAACTTTTTTTCGATTTTGTTAATTTCAAAATAAAGTAAGCAATTTTATCACTCCTTATTGCAAATGACAAATAATTTTTTAGATCCAGATAAAAATGTTTGTTCTCTTGATTTCCACGTTTCTTATATTTGATATAAGCTTTATCTTTTAGTTTAATAATTTCTAATATTAAATATGTAGTATGTTCCCATTGAGGCTTGAAAGTCTAATAATCTTCAATTATGAACCTATAGATTAAATTTGCTTAGTCCGAAGATGAAAATACCGTTTTCGACGTTGAGATCCATATTCCCTAATTAAGGAAAATATGCGTTAAAGTAAATAATATTAATACAATAGGGCAACTAACTCTACATTTTTTGACCATTAGGTCAAATGTTCCAATTTGGTATAATTTTCATGACATTCGTGATCTAGATAACTAGATATATGAGAATTTTTCGCACAGCTTGGATATTAGCGTTACTGGGCTTCCAGAGAAAGACTGTCGCGCTATCTTCATCAAACACGTCTTCTGGAACATTGTTTTACTCAAATTAATCATTCGAGAATATTATAATTATGACACAAATCATCAGATTCTTCCGAGTTGTTATTTTCTTCGAGAAAATTATTATCTTTGGACAAACTGCCACTTGCTTTACACTTTCTCTTGAAGCAATCTTACAAATTCTTTACATTCGGCAGTTGTCTTTATAGCTCTATAATAGTAGAATATCTATATGGTTTGAACCGCATTTTAATATGCTGCATACTTTAGTATTGAGAGTTGTAGTAATTGCACTCTTCAGTTCAGGTTACAAGATTTGCATAATATTTTCACATGACAGAAACTAATCCTAGAGCAGTGCAAGTAGGAACCAAAACATAGCTTTTGCATTTGAAGACTAACGAATTTCTTAGTAAAATAATGGTAATTTACACGCTATATGGTTACTTAAACATAATAATAATTGTGCTTACGTCTATTGAGTTTTAATAAGTAAAATTTACAACCTGCCAAATTACTTAATTAGTTCATAGTCTTGGGGCATAATGTATTCCGTGGGATTTTTTGTGAAGGGAAGGTGCGACTATGTGGAATCTCTTTATTATATGCTAGATAATGGTGTAGTACCGGGTGTTTACCTTAGAATTGCGCCGTTTGATTTTTATGGCGTTATACATCCAAGATGGCCGCCATGCGAGACATTTATTCTTTACAGAGTGCTCATACGCAAAATCTGCATATAACATTTTCTGTTCTACATAAGCCAAAAAACAAATTTAGTTCTCAACAATTTTTTCATATCTTTTACCATTTAAGAGTTACACGCCAGTTTTACCACATAACACAAATTTATTAGTATACATTTATTGCCTAGCCTATCCGACTTTCAACAGATTATAAAATGTGTATTTTGTGTCATAGTAAAAGTAAATTAACAAGTTGTTAATCCATTGAAGGTTGAAAAACTTCTACAATGTTTGAAACAAAGAGAAGAATGGTTGGATCCAGATATATGCATATTAGTAGTCGAATCGGGAATTTAAGTGTACAACAGCTACAAGACTCCAATGCAAAATGGCATAAAGTTTGTTACAAAAAACTGGCCCATATGACAAACATGGATAGAAGCAAAAAACTTTTCGAAAAAGGAAAGCGTTGTGAGCCTACGGATGATTTAGAAGCGAGTACCAGCAGTGACAAGGCAACATGTACATTACGATCTAAAACACCCGCATATAACAAAAAAACTGTTTTTTTTTGTGATGAAGGAGAGAAAAGCAAAAGGGAGATTGTATTGCATAGCAACAGACCAAAGTGGCGAGCGTCTTAAGTTAGCTGTCCAACGCTCTAATAGTGAAATATTGAAAGTGCGCTTGAGTGACTGCACAGATCCTGGAGATGCCCATGCAAGAGACATACATACACTATCACGTTATGGTGAAACCCACTTAGTCTTCGACACATACAGAGAAAATTCACTAAAATCTTCTATGCCTAAGAAAAGAACTGGCAACACACATCCAGTCCTCTACAAGATCAGTGATACAACGTACATTGGGAACACATCTATGAAGTCATTGTTATCTCATGTCAAGACTAAAGATGAGTTAACAGCTTACTTGTCCGAGAAAGCAATATGCAACTGGAAGAAACAAGTGTTTATTTGTATCTTGGAGGGAAACAGCAAAGTGTTCAATGGGGATTGAAACAGATGAACTGAAAAGCAATCATGAGGAGGCAGATTCAAAAATAATTTTGCATTCCATGTTCGCCTGTCGTCGCTACACAGCTTCATATTTACTCATCTTCATACTTACTTTATGGTGGTATAAGTTCCTTCCACTGAACACTATGTTTGTAACTGGAGTTGACCAAAATTAAAGAATGATCAATCTCAGCAAAGTAACCGATTCCCTGAGCTCAAAGAAAACTTCAGCATTATTAGGTCTGCATGCATTATCTGGAAGTGACACCACAGGGACTTTGACAAATAAAGCGAAAACCTCCTTTTGGAAAGTTTTCAGTAAAGCAGATGATGACATTCTCGAAGATGTAAGCAAACTTGGAAGCTTGGAAAATTTTCTTGATACAGATAGACTATTAATAGAAAAGTTCATATGTCAAGTCTATGTTCCTGGCACAAATATATCAGACATTGGAGAACTGAGGCGGTGGATGTTCACAAAGAAAGAAACTCAAGGAGAAAACATACCACCAACAAGAGCATCACTGATACCATATGTTGATAGAGTTCGTTATCATACCATAGAATGGTGCCGTGCTGACCAGCCCTATCCTAATCTGCCTTCGCCATTAAACTTCCGCTGGGAACTAAAAAACGACCATTATGCTTCTGTTATGTGTATGTTACCATGTGCTCCTGAGACAGTTCTTCAACTTATTCGGTGCTCTTGTGTTATGAGAAAATGTGCTCCACCATGTAAATGTCTTCCCCACGATCTGAAGTGCACAGAAATATGTGTGTGTGTGTGGAGGAGACGAAGATATGTGTGACAACTGTGATGAGCATACAAGGCATGAAGATTAATTGGATGACTTACATGGTGATACATTGTTTTGAAGAGAATAATAATATAGTATCATTAAATATTGTTTTCTGTCAATACATAATTTATTTTAAGAACCAATTTTATAATACAACTACTATATCCTATAATAAATAACCGAATAAATTATGTTTTAAACTGATAGTGACATGTGTAATGAATCATAACTCTTAATTGGTAAAAGATACGAAAAATTGATGAGAACTAAATTTGTTCTTTGGCTCATGTAGAATAGAAAATGTTATATGCAGATTTTGCGTATGAGCACTTTGGAAGGAGTTGTTCTTCATGTAAAGAATGTCTCACATGGCGGCCATCTTGGATGTACGACGTCATAAAAACCAAACAGCGCAATTCTAAGGTAAGCACCCGGTATTACACCATTATCCAGTATATAATAAAGAGATTCCACATAGTCGCACCTTCCCTTCACAAAAAATCCCACGTAGTAGGTAAATGCGCATTATGCTCCTTAACTATCATAACTGAGAAGTCGTTTTCATGATCAATATTAGGTACATTTTTACCTTGCAAAAAGCTCTAATAAGCCCGTGGATTCTAAAGGCATTTTTCTAAGTAAAACTTACGTTAATTTGGACTTGTAAAATTTGTAAAACTTAATTTGTTTATGACATATTATGATATTTTTGAGGGGAGTTTTAGGTGGGTATTTTTCAAAACAGTATAATAACGCACACGGTGTTATGATGAAACCCTCAATGTAGAAAATAAGTACTTTAAAACTTAAGCATTTTCAAGTATTTCTGGCTCTATATCCAGTTACTAAGACGAAACTAAATAATTCTCGACTTCATGAAATTATTCTAGTCTTAGTGATTGGTTCATATTGCTTGTTTGATGCCTGGGAGTGGCGTACATATGAGAACCTAATGCAAAATTTATATCAGTCACCTGTTCTGTATTTTTGGTACAATGATCCGCATTTGAGAAAATTATACGTATAAAAAACGTTTCGCTAGAATTAGTGCTCAAACATCAGTTTCAATTAAAGTAATATATTTCTTTCTTTCTAGTATGGCCTTGGAATGGGGATACGGTCAAACAAATGGTAAGTCTTTACTTCAGATCTTTTAGCGTAAATTTTAAATAAACTTAATAGGGTGGCGAGGTTATAAGAAGTGCGACGGAAAATACATATACAGCGTGTTCAACTTTTAATGTTCTCCTCCATATCTCAGTTATTAGTCAAACAAAACTTATTTCAGTGAGTGTGGTGCAGCTGTATTAAAAGAAGTGGTCGGTTTTTCTAGAAGTCATAGTAGGCATTTGAAAAAAAAAAATATGCCATACTATCGATCAGAATGCTTTAGAACCCTCATATCCAAAATTTAACAATAATTTGATTTATGGTTTTCGAATTACGGTCACATTAAAATCAAAAATCAAATTTGAAGAAAATCTATTCGCCCATTCAAAAGTTACAAGAATGTCTCTATCGTTTGAGCCACCCGGTATATGAGAAACATTTCATTGTATTATGTATCTACGCTTTGTAAAATATCCAAATAAATGAAAACTATTTTTTTGAAATCATTATGATTGTTTATTGAATGATTATTTGTTTATCCCTGAATACTTCTGTAATAGATTTTATTAGTAATAGCATAAGACTGAAAAATAGGAAGTTTTGTTCCAGGTATTTCTAACAGGCATAAACGTGGCACAAATGTTTTTCTAATAGAAAAATTTTTATACTTTAATTTGGTTGTAGTTTGAAGCTGTTACTCGATAGGTAAATTAATGAACCAAAAAGAAAAATAAAAAAAAATTGTGCCAAGATTTAACGAGGCACAAAAATATATATTTTATTTACTTTGTAAATACTAAATTTTAAGAGTAATTCCAAGTTGTTACTCCGTTGATATGGTTGCTGTACCAAAAAATGTTCCGGAGAGAGCACATACAAAACTTGTGAACAAATTTTGCCCAGACAAATGATTTTTCTTATGGTCGATGTGAGTACTGACATTTCAAAAACATTTCATTCTGTTACTTGATTGGTCAGCAGCCAGCTCTCGCTCTGTAAGATGTTATTTGGTATATCAAAACCAGCTTTTGTTTTATTGTTATTCAAGATTTTTTGCGAACCATTCATCCGCTTTGTCCATTAAATTATCACAGGTCCACAAAAAAAAAGTTGTCCGCGCCGCGGTATTGACCATACCTATCCCTTGTATTTTCACCCGCTTAACACGAATCTGACCTTAGTTTTTCCTCTATACGTCAGGTTTTTTTTTAAAGCAAAAAAGTCTAATATTTATATATTTATTTGCTATTAAAAGAAAAACCTGACGTGCTGGAGAAAAACTAAGATCAGCGGCTTAAAATACAAGGGATAGATGTGGTCAGTACCCCCGCGCAGATGACTTTTTTTTGTGGGCAGTGGCAACCAAAAAAGTGGTCTGCGCGGGGGTACTGACCACACCTATCCCTTGTATTTTGAGCCGCTGAACACGAATCTGACCTTAGTTTTTCCCCTACACGTCCGGTTTCTTTTTTTAAGCAAAAAAAGTCTGTTGAATCGTGATATTTATATATTTATTTGCTGTTAAAAAAAAACCTGACGTATAGGGGAAAAACTAAGGTCAGATTCGTGTTCAGCGGCTCAAAATACAAGGGATAGGTATGGTCAGTACCCCGGCGCAGACAACTTTTTTTTTGTGGGCCTGTGATTAGCATATATCAATCCTTTGTATAGGCTGGCGGTAGCCAGAAAGTTGTTGTTATCCGCAAACATTACTGCAGTTTCTTTATTTGATTTAATAACATTTACTAGGTCGTTCATATAAACTAAAAAAAAGAATAGATCCAGAGCTATACTGCCCTGTGGAATTCCCTTATTAACATTTTAAATATCTAACTTGATTTTTTCACCATGTTCGTGAATTACTACCATTTGCTTTCAACCACAACGATACGATTTAAGCTATTCCAACATAATACTCCTAACACCATATTTTTTAAATTTATTTAGTAAGACTTGACGATTCAGGCTAGCATAGGCTTTGAATGAGTCCAACAGTAAAGAAAATGTCAAATCATTGTTTTCTGGAGATTCTAAAATTTTTTAATAACCTGGAAAAACGCAATTTGAATAGGAAGCCCTTTTAGATAGGCGTGTTAAATATTATTAAAATTATTACACAAGGTCATAGAAATGATACATTGTTTTCCTCTCGCATTTGATCATTTTGTTCAAGGTGGGTTTAGCTATAAAAACATTTCTTGGCATAAAGTCAAATAAATTTTAAAAATAAAATATGTATTCTTCTACTTCCTATAAATATCTGTTCACTGATTTTTAGGATTATTAGGGTTATGCGAGTTTAAGTATTTCCCCTCAAGCTATTTTAAAAATAAAACTTTATTGTATTCGTTTTCTAATTATAACTTCTAACAGGTGGGACGATTTAATTGTTACTAAAGTTTTTGTATTTTAACATTTCTCCAAATCCTCCATCAATGCCTTTGAAGTAATTTCTAGAAAAACCAAAACACTGGAACAATGCACTCAAATACTATCACTCGACTCAACCATATCGCCATCGACTGGAGATTATTAAAATTTCAGTAATGGAGAAGACTGAAACTTTCGGTGTGATGCTGCCTTTGAAGTAATTTCCAGAAACTCCACAACACTGGAACACTATACTCAAAAGCAACCAGCCGACGCACAATGGGGCAGCAATTCGAAAACGTGGCAGTAATTTTAATTTCCGGAACAATCCCTAAAAAAATCATTTATACAGATTTTTGAGGGTGTACATTTTACATCTGACGTTGGAATGTAAAAATATAGACCTGTTCGATATGTAAAGGTCAAACTGCCAAAAATAAAAGACACAAAAATTTGCCGAAAAAATCTAAATCTTTTCGATAAGAAGGAGTAATTTCATCAAAGTTGGCAAAACTGATCTATGGTCAAATATAGTGTACTAAACCCGAACGCTCTAAGTCAAATAGAACGGTAAAAGATGGCAGACGAAATAAAATTCTTTAATTCTTCGTCAAGTACCAGGAAGGAGTTGTGCGCCACTTTTTGTTCTTTTTTCTATTGTAGGTTCTTTTTTTCAAAAAAGTGCATTTTTTACAATTTTCAAAAATGCATTTTCCCTGACCCTCCTTTTTTTAAACCAATTTTCATTAAAACAAAATGAAATATACTATAGAAAGTCTCGTATAACTTCAAAAATTTAATACAAAATTAAACTCTATTACATTCCCAGCAAACATAAATATATAGCATATACGTAAATGCTAAGTAAACTAAGTTTCGCAGAAGTAACCTGCTATGTAAAATGTGACGCATAATCATATGTGCATACTCTGCGAAATGTCAGCAACATGTGTATATAATTTTTACATAGTGAAGAGGTAACACTGTGACCTCACGGTATGGAATAAATGACGTAGCGTATATGTATATTCAACCACTTGCTATGTAAAGCATACGTAACTAATTTTATCTCTTTATGATGTAGCATATATGTATATTCAACCACTTGATAGTGACCTTACGCTACGTAGCTTATATACTTTTTATCTCTTTATAATGTAGCATGTATATATTTTATCTACCTACCGTATGTTCAAAATAGCATATCCCAGCACATTTTAATTATTGATACTACACAATTGGATTTTTAAAGTTAGATATATGAATAAAGTTCCTTATAAGTTATACAGAAAAATATATTTCTTTAGAAAATTATTGAAGTTGACAAAGTTTTATTTTTAAGTCGAATACCTTATTTAGAGAGTAGTTTTATATTTTGAATGAAATTTTTTTTGTAAAAAATGGTTATATTTAAAATATAAAACTATCTAATTTTCTAAAAATGTTCAGAGGTGTTATTAAAAATAAAAGTTGATGTCTCCTCCAGTTATTTCCTTAAGAATATCAATTTTTCTGGACAACTCATGAGGAATTTATATTCGTATATTTAACTCCAAGAATCCAGTTCTCTAGTATCAATATTTAAAAAGTACTATAGGGTGCTATTTTGAACATTATGGTAGGTATATAAAACAAATACATGCTACATCAAAAAGAGATAAAAAGTATATAATGCAAGATATGGTTGTCTGATTTGTCAACATATATTAGCTTAGGAAAGATTCTCGAATTGAATGACAGTTTAAACTAAGTTAATTAGTATCAACAAAGTTTCAATTCCATCTTAATCTCTGCATATCTCAGTAGGTAAACCAGGCATTAGGCGTTGTCCTCGACGTTGTCATCTATATGTTCTTTAGAAAGCAGCTATACGATATTTTTTTTCTCCAATGATGTATACCCACCTACCTACCTTGCCTTGCATTCCTAGTAAAGCTCAAATTTCATTTAATTTATTTTATTAACTGTTGATTTAGGAGAGATTAATACTAGTGTCTTTTATGTAACTAATCTATATTCAAGTTAACTAAGTATCTACAATAAGTGTTAAGCATTTCTCGGGTCGTTTCTGATTGTACTCGTTCTTTGGTCAGCCTTCGTCACTCTGACATTTGCTACTTGAACATCAGTTTCACAACCTGTGAGAATAATTGAAATATTAGTCTATTTCATATACGGGGTGCACCATTTAAAACTCCCCAGGCTTGTAATTTTCTTATTTTTTAATGCACATCAAATTGTAAATATTTTTAAAGCATTAAAAAAAATTTTTTTGAAAAAATTGTTAAGAAAGAAATCTTAATTTCCTTGAATATTTTTTTACGTCACCCTGTACATGAACTGCGTCAATGTTTTCTTATAAAGATTTTAATTAGCTTCAATTTATATTATTACGTCATATTTGAAATTCTTTTTGGTTTTAGAGAAAGAAATTAAAAACACTCCAAACTGATGTTTTTTTTAAATTACTTTGAAATTAATGTAAATAATAATTTTATGCTTTATCTGTAAAAGACAATCTATATTCAGCGTAATAAAACAGTAACAAAAAATAAAAAGAAAAATATTTTTAAAAAACTAACTTATATTAAAATGTACTAAGTAGGAAATTGCAAATTTTTTATTTTTTAAGTTTTTTTATTTTAATAACATAAATTGAAGCTAATTAAAACCTTTATAAGAAAACAATGACACAGTCCATGTACAGGGTGAGGTAAAGAAATATTCAAAGAAATTAAGTTTCCTTTCTTAACCATTCAAAAAAAAAAAATTAATCACTCTGTATGGATATTTAAAGGCTTTAAAAATGTCTACAAGTTGATGTGCCCAACATGGTCGTCGCTTCAAAAATAAAAAAGTTACAAGTCTGGTAAGTTTTAAGTGGCGCACCCTGTATAGTGTAGTAAATCTGGTTATATAGCTTGTATCCCTTTACTAAATTGTGAAGAAAACTAGATGCAAACTATTTTGCTCAATTTGTTAAGTTATTAAACAATGTATGATAGCTTAAATAATAATGTATATATTTTAACAAAACTTTACGAAAACACGCTTCCAATGGAATGGAAAATTTGAGGTCGATCCGATAAGTCTCAGAAGTATACTGCTTTAAACATGAACCGATGTGCTCAAAGTGCTGTCATTCAATCCGAAGGTTTTATAAAGATTTTTTTTCTCAGAATTAAACAATTAAAAATTATAAGAATGCTTCAAAAGATCACAAAAAAAGAAACAATTTTAAAAAACGGGGTTTTCTACGCCAATTGGCAGCCGTGAAGCGTGAAAAAAATGCATTTGTTAAATAATTACCAAAAAATTGTTTTAAATAATTTTATGCAACAAGTGTGTAAAGCAGTACTTTTTTCATGCATAAGTTGTAGACGAGTGCATCAATCTTGTGAGAATCCCATGATAAATTAGTTTTTTTAACAGTCATATAAACAAATTGTTAATTAACGCCACTGAAAAGTAAACAATCAACGATTCAATTTTTGAACTTGTTACTGTTTCTTAAGCTTTTTTTGTATAAATATTAAATTATATTATACTATTACATTCACCGAGAGCCATTTGATATAAGAAAATGTGCGGCGTCCATTACCAAGATGATTTAATTCTACCAGAAGCATATTTTTAATAATGACCAATCTTAATTGTCTTAATTTATTGCAACAAAATTAACCATAAAGGTTCAGACAATTTTAGTTTTCTTTGTAGTTTTATAATGATCAAATTAATTTTTTTAATGGCGATACAAGCAATATCATTAATCACAAGACAACAAAAAAAGGGCTGCGCTTTTGATCAGAACCATCTAGTCCTGTTTTTTAACATGTTGAAACCTAAAAAGGGGCAATGGTTTTGTCCTAAGGTTCTGATCTAATTTTTCTGAAGTATTTTGACGTGCTGAAGCCAATTTTGGACAAAAGAAAAATTGCAGGAAAATATTAGCAATACAATAACGAACACAAAGTAGGTGCTATAAGATGTCGGGAAACAATAACCATACCTATGCATAGTACTTCGCAAAAGCTTTTGGTCACTATTAAGATCTGGGTTTCCTTGAATTACCTACAACTTCTTACGCTGGATTCAGTTGAACTTAATAATGTGGGAACAGCACCAACATACAGTTTTTGTGTAACAAAATCCATGTAATGATATAATTGTCTGTCGAGAATAACGATTGCCCGTGAAATAATTCTAACCTATAAAAAGATTACGTTTCATTTAAATAAATATCTTTATAAAAACGGTACAACAGAAACTTACTTTTGGATCATTCACTGGAAAATGGTGCACCTCCAACATGGGTATGTACACCAAATTCGCAAACAAGAGGGCATGTTTATGTTTGCACCTAACCTCTACGCTAATAAAACGTCCAAATAAAATATTTAAAAAAGTCACAACGCTTTATGGTTCACAGATCTGCATCAAAGTTATTAAAAGACATCATCCACAATTTTTCACAAAAATTATAAAAAAACACAAACGTTAGATTTTACGTCATTTTACACTGGCGTGCTGCGTGAGCGTGACACTGACGCGTTCCATGACTTCGATGTCGTAAAATGAAGTAGGTAAACATTTTTAAGTAAAATTATGTACCAAATATGTAAACTTGTGTATAAGTAATTAAGTTAATATGTTGACTTACATATGATATTATTTTACGTATATGCTATGTAAAATTGTGTAAAATATTTTATATAAAAATGTTCCATTAATCTTACCTCTCAGAGAGGTAGTTACATTAATGTTTACTGGGTTGATAACGAAATTTATTAAGCATACGCATGGTAATAATGATATATGAAAAAGAGGAAAATGCATTTTTATTGAAAATTAAAAAAAAATGACTTCATCCTCTTAAAGTACCTAAAAGAACCTATAATCGAAAAAAAAAGTGACGCACAAAGTCTTCCTGTTACTTTACGAAGAATTAAAAAAAAATTATTTCGTCCGTCATCTTTGAGCGTTCTGTTTGACTTAGAGCGTCCAGGTTTGGTGCATTATATTTGACAATAGATGAGTTTTGTTTTTGCCAACATTAGTGAAATTACTCCTTCTTATCGAAAAAATATTCAATTTTGATTTTTTCGGACATTTTTAGTGTCTTATATTTTTTGGCGGTTGGCTTATACATATCGGATATAATAATTCTACAATTTTTTAAGAATTTTATTTTAAATAAGTCAGTATTTTTATAATTCCCATTCGATTACTAGTACAAGATATATTAAGCAGATACGTAGAAAATCCGCGAAATTGCGTCAAAAAGTGCATTTAACTTTTGACGCATTATGAATTTTTGGGCGTAAATATTTTTTTCGTAATCATGAGACCATAATACATAAGAATCAAGAATAAAATTTCTAGTGGAGTGTTGTCGCTGAAAGGAATTGAATTAAATCAATTCGACTGTACTACATGTTTAAAAAATATTCCTGAAATACATTTTCTGGAATTCAATTTAAGTTTTAATGAATAGACATGAGTACCAGTTTAACTTTAATTTCTAAACTAGAATAGTTCATCTCTAATAATACATCAAATTCACAAAATGGATGTATGTGAAAGTAAACTTTAATTTGGTTACAAAATATATTGTAGTTTATTGATATATTTGCAGAGACTTGTTTTTGAAATTATAGTTTCTATATAGCTTAGACAATTATAGTAAAATAACGTTATATATTGAGTACGTACCTAACTATATTGGAGTTAATTCAATCAAAAACTACAGATATAAATGTGTTTTTAAATGAGTTTTTCCACTTAAAAGTTCTATCAAATTTAGCGCATCGAGCATACGCAAATGCTACTTAACAATAATCGTTTCATGGAGGTGGTAGTAGGCGAAGTGACCTTGAATAAAGTTGGATAATGGCGCAAATGATACACCGACATGTTCTCCTGCCATATGTCAACAATCTATAATCCTTTGGCTCGTTTCATTTTATGATTAAATGAGACGTTTTCTAATTCCTGCTCTACCGTGCGACGACGCATTTCGCCAACCATGTTGACATCATCTAGAGATGATTAAACTAAAGAGTAAAAAGAATATTTTTATATTTATGCTAGAATAGTGTTAGGGTTAAACGTCGCACTCAACCAATCCTCTCATCCCTTCCTAAACTCTGTCTTGGTTCAACAAACCATAACATAAAAACCAATAAAGATTACTATTTGGGATAGGCCCGTTGTCATTATTCACACTGTTTTTACATTTTGCAATTTCTAAGTTTTCAGTAGCATCCAGCTGTCTATTATTTGTTATATTTCTAATTAACCTAAAAAATCCTCCTTAGATCATGAGTAGACCAAGATTAATATGGAAATGATACAAATTCTTATTTCCATTCGATTTGAAAAGTCGAGGAGTTCCATAGAATTTCCTTAATCTGCGTTTCCTTATTAATCCGTCAGCTAAATTTACAGGATGTCCATTGATCTTAGCTGTATCTTTAAATAAAGCTTTCTCTTTTCCAAAACTCTGTTCATTCAGAGTGAAACTTAATAGACGTTGAATCAACGATTATACCACCACTAACAGATGTAGCAGTATCAAGCACAAACAAATTAAATATTGTGTTGTCTGACAAACATGATTTTATATCATCAATGTATATTACGAACAAAAGTGGACCAGACGTTGTCCCTTGTGGTACACCGTTATACAGTGTTGCTAGAATAATGTTTTCCTATTAATACATTCTATTTTATTAAATAAAAAATCACTTTCAAATTAATTTTTATTGGTCCTTATACTTTGCACTAGTACTTATACCTATTAAGAAACAAAAGAGAAAACCAAAAGGTTATTATTCACAAAATGTAGTTATTCACATTTCATTAGTAGACATATATGATTTTTGCCAAGGCAACTACGTTAAAGTTCAAGAAAAATTATATTGAGATGATTTTGAGTGATTTTTTATTTTAAAATAAAGTCAATAAAATAGAAAAACAAATGACATGGATTTGAAATGGATATCAATGAATTCAGAAAAAAATCTATAATCTATAATTTATTGAGCTACCACCTTCGCATCTGAAAAAAAAAAGTTTTCGATAAAAAGTAATTTGTTCAACTTTGGAGGCTTCGTAAATAGTTATTAATGAAATTAAACGAAAAATTATATTCTTCCCTTGGACTTTACCTGCCGTATAGAACAAATTTTGGAATTCCATAGCACTCTAGACTAATGTCTTAAAATGCTTAAAAAAACTGAACGTAGGCTCAAAAATTCGCGAAAATCTCAAATAAGCGGAGTCCATTGGATAGTAAGTTACTGCAAGCTAGAGCAAGAACCCTATTGTTTTGAACAATATTAATCAGATGATCAGTAAATAAAAAAATTATTAATTATTTTAAATTTAAAAAATTATTTTCTTAATTTGTATGGCTTGTACTTGGACAGAAATCTTGTGAAATGTTATTTCCTATCATTATTATTTATTATACGTACTAATAATATACATTTAAGTAAAAAAAAACACCTCGTAAGGGAGGTTTTCTTATATTAATTATATTGGCATGATTAGACTTAGGTCTTCAGTATATAGAAAGAATGGTTATCTCCCTGTTTTTTCATATTGAATGTTAAGTATAGTAAGTGTATAAGAGAAATTGACAGGTCATTTCGTAAGGGGACTTCTTGTTGATACTCTAACTTGGTCAGATTTAGACCAATGGTATATGAAAGGAAAGAATGTTGTCTTTGAAAGTTATGTGCTGAATATCCAAAATAATATTTTAAACTATTAATTGTACAAAATTTTTTTATGTAGAAGTTGTCGAGAATTTTATCCTCTACGAAATTCATAAGTACGTTTTTTAAAGAATTAGCAAGAAACGAATAATTCCAAAATAACTGATTTTACCCCCCTTTAAAACAATATGTCGGCTAATGTAACGCCCTCCTAGAGGTCGAAAACTTTGATTCTTAATGAGCTAGTTTTTAATTTGATTTATAATTTTGTTCAATTTTTTTATTGACACTAAACTTGTCAATTTAAATAAATATATGGTTATCTCGTAGTGACATATCTTCTGCATCATCTTCCGCTCCTGTTTCAATTGACCTATTTCACATAAGAAAATTTGGTAAAAAGTGCCATGGCCAAAACTAGGTTGGTATCATTGAAAATAGTAAAGAGTCACTGCACATGTTGACCATCTAATTCCCAAACTTTGTAGAAATGAAATACCCATAATATAATAATCACAGTATCTTTCAAAGAATATAATGTTTATTGATCCAATATACTTCGGGAGCCCACCCTAACTGTCCGTGCACCTCCCCCCGATACTTGTTGACGATGTTTTTCATAAATATTAAAGCCTAAGGAACAATTTAAGACATGTCCTAAAAAAACTGGCTGTACTTAAAAAAAAAGCAATATTGTTTTTGTCATTTAACACAAAAACTAAAAAAGCGATTGAGGCAATATTTTATCTACTGAACACCAAAGAGGTTCTCCATTTTCTTGAAATCCATAATCATTTCAAGGCTTTGGAATATTGTGAATAACTTCGTCGGATAATCGCCAAATACGCGTTTGGTAACCACTCCTTTTAATATGGTCGATAAAGCAAGCTCTTGATGGTGGAATCGAAGAAAAATCAACTTTAGTATCAATTGATAAAGACAAATTTTTGTCACCACATTTCTGCTAATGGCAATTAGTAAATGAATGAAGGCCCAGTAACGCCGAATATTTTTGAGGTTCGTACTCTTCTGCTAATGCGGATATGTTAATTGTATTGGAATGAGCCAGCAGAATCCAAAAGTCACTATCACTATCAACACTTTAACCCTAATCTGTTCATAACCCATTGTTAACGTTTTCGAGATAAATGTCTGCAAATTATAATATTATTATTATTATCATTAATTTTTTTCAGTTCATTTTATTTTTTGTTATGTTAATAATATAAACTTATATTATACGCCTTACAATAATTGTCACAGTTATTTCCTCTAAGTGATTTACCGATACATGAATTTCTAGGTTTTCTTAAGTTTGAACTCATTTATCTGGAAAATGGTAACTCCTATCAAAATATTGTATCGGAACAAACTTGTAGAAAATTTTATACACGTTGTTTTTTTTTGAAAAAAGTTTTTGTCCATCCTTTTTAGTTTTTGTGTTAAATGACAAAAACATTTCCAACAGTTTATTTTAACATATGGCCGCCATTTTGAAAATACAGCCGGTTTTTTTAAGACATGTCTTAAATTGTTCCTTAGGCTTTAATCTTTATGAAAAACATTGTCCCCAAGGATCGGGGGCACGTACAGCTAGAGAGAGCTCTCCGACTAATAAGAGCATTGCATTTATGCTATGGGACAAGTCAGTACATATAAGAACATAACAGAAAGATTAAATATATGCATATAGCTAGGAATAAAAGTAACATATATATAAAAGATGATAAAAGTACATATACAATT
Source organism: Rutpela maculata (assembly GCA_936432065.2). Lineage (NCBI taxonomy): Eukaryota > Metazoa > Arthropoda > Insecta > Coleoptera > Cerambycidae > Rutpela > Rutpela maculata. The sequence continues at coordinate 63,482,206 of OW386286.2, forward strand.
TCTAACTTGAAATACGTCAATAATATGACCACTGCTCGTAAATAAAAGAGAAGGAAAATGGTGAATCTGAAAATCTTAAATGTGTGGTAATTTAAGTCCAAAAATTCAGCAAACGATTGAGATTATTGAATGGAAATTTATAATTTTACACTTGTTACAGTTCGAGTCATGCTATCCTGTAGCATGTTTGCGATATATGTGGGTATTAAGATATTTTTTTGACAAAAACAATAAATATTTACTTATCGGTTCTTTCTATCTCTTTCTCTCTCTCCTAAATAAGAAACCTTAATGCAGAATAACACTGTTGATAGTTTAAGAACCGTCAATGGTTCGATTTTCTAAGAAATCGTTTATGATTTAATAAGTACATAATAATGTTACCCAAAAAAAGGAACCGTGTTTAAAATGGGTGAAATTAGGCATGTTTCAGTAGTTTCACAATGAACAACCTTATAAAAATAGTAATCAACCAGTGTTTATTAAAAAAGTAGTATTAATTTTTTTGGACGTCCTTGTGATCACGGTTTGATTATAAAATAATAATTTAATATTATATGTGTAATAATGGCTACAGCATGGGAAATATTATAACGAGCATTGTGGGCAATTCACAAAGGCAAAACGATTATTTTATTTTATAAAACTGTAAATTATAGATGTAACAGATTCAATTAGTAATTTTAGAAGAACTAGCTGGGTTTTTAACCCATTAAACCCTGAAACTATTTTTTTTTGAAAAATTTATTTTTTTCTTCTGATAATTATTGAGTGAATGGAGTTTAGTCATAAAAAATATTTAAAAAAATGAAAAATTATTGTAATTTTTCAAAAAATGCTGTCCTTTTAAAAGGACAGTAGGTTTACATACTACTATAAAATAAAATATTTAAAAGTGCTTAGGAAATAGCTAAATTGTGTGATAGTGTACGAAACAGTCCTTGGGATGTAAACCTACATCACATTTTCAGCACATAAAATTAGATTTCTTGTCGCACACAGCTCATTATCGCTGATTTTCATTATATAGAATTAGGTGGTCTAATCTGTCGTAACGAGGAAACTCATACTAATTTTGGGAGGTTTCGAAGTTCCCTTTTTCATTGTCCTTTAGTAAGTCTTCAGTACCTCTGTAGCTATAGATCTTCGAAACTCTAATTGATCTAGCTTTCCGCCATTACTTTTGTGTAGTTGCCAAGAATATTGCACAGCCATATCTATGCAGTGAGCAAACAGGGGAAAATGCCATTTTTCCCTCTGATGGCCACTCTATATTCGCTTGAGTTTTGGTCAGCGCGATCTCACAGTCTCGTTATATGACTTTATTAGTCGAGGTTGATCTATCTGAGTGTGTGTTTTTTTTTCTGATTGTGAAAATCGTTTAACTTTATTTACTAGTAAAACTGTTAGGGCATTAGAAGCTACACTCACAACGCTGTTATCATTCCATTTAGTGATTACAACCTCCTTGTCAGCTACAAAATACTCGAAATATCCTCGTGGGCAAATGTATTTGAAAAACAGAGAATCGATTTATCACTTCTTCATCGAAGAACAACTGAAAAGTGGCGAGAAGTGTGAGATTATTCGGCGCAGATGAAACAACTTTCCAATTGGAAAAATCTTTTATAACCAAATCCTGCTATATGTCAGTGGCGGCTCGTGATATTGTGTGCAGAGGAGGCTTGATATTTTGAAAGACAATTAGAGAAATTTATACAAGTAAAAGATATTAATTTGGAAGATTGGAATATATGCTGCTTCTTCCAAAGGAAGGCTCAGCCTCCCCTGCCTCCCCTGCCTCCCCTGACGAGCCGCCACTGCTATATGTAGTGAAACTCTTTCAGATATTTTGGTCTTCATTCCACGAATGTTGTTAAAGGTTTATTATCGTCACTATTCCAATCCTCCTTTTGTTCCTCCTGTAATTCTAATGGCATTTGCAATTGTACTTCTGCTGTGAATTGTGCTGCAGGTAAATTATTTGGCTCAAAAAAATCTTCAGCTCCTGAATCTTCATCAGTTTCGCAATCCTCATTGGCATTTTCGGGTGGAAAAATAGCTATTTCTTCCTGAACCTCAACATTACCGTTGTTTTCTATATCTTCCAGTAACTGAACAAGAGTAAACGATATTTTCCAATAACTGAAAGGAAATGAACATATTATAGTCGATAGTAATAAATAAATCCACCGTCCTATTAAAACGTAGTAATGGATAAACCTACCGCCCTTTTAAAATGACGGCTTACTTTTTCACTATTAATTTTGCAAAATTTAAATAAAAATTTGAAGTAATCATACTAAACAAGTTTCTGAATCATTAGTGTACTGAAATATAACAAAAAGTAATCATAACTATTAATAGTAATAACAATTACTTACCTAGAGTTACTCATTGTAGATAGCGTGTGATCACAACAACAAACAAACGCGCATAACACTTGAAAATCGAGGCACTACTACTTTATATGTGCTGCAGTTTGCTTTATAATATTCCAAAATTTGAAGTGTATGTGTCGCCATCCATATTCTAGTACTTATACTAGTTTCAGCTGAACCGAATTCTGCCGTCCTTTTAAAAGGACAGTAGAGCAATATGGGTTTTAAGGGTGCCCAACCTGTATTTTTTCACTGAATACGTAGCAGATTATTTCTCTGACAATTGTGTTAATTACATGCCAACTATTATTTTCCTCCGTCACATTTTTTCCAATAATTATATTTTTTGGTGTTCAACCTGAATAACTTTTACTAAAAGTGTATCGTCGTTGGCCGTAGCGTCAACTATCCATCATATATTATTCTTCTCCTTCGGTTTTTATAGATATAGAGCCAGACAGACAGACAGGCGGACGGAATTGGAAGACCTTAATTTTGGTAATCTACATAGTTTGTAATGTGAAGATCTGAAGAAATCTCTAAGAGTGATTTTTTACGATTGCGTTTAATACTACCCAGCTAGCAATTTGGTATTTTATTAAAGCTGCAAAAATGTTTCTAACGCGAATTTTATAAAACAACATTACTCTTAGAATACTTTTGAAGCGTTATTACGAGAGCTATAAATGTTAAATTGGCACCATCTTATAAAATACTTCAGTCACCGTTGATTGTAAATCATATTGCAACCGTTAACAAATAATTGTATAAACAGTTCAGCAGGCTCTAAAAAAAATCGGTAAAGCCGCTATAAAACAGTTTTATTGAAGCTTCACTTAATTGCTTTATAAAGCACATAATTCAGTGTTTGTTGTTATTGCTATAAAATACCAATAAAATAAAACAATTTCTTAAATGTATTCAAAAAGTCGCATACATATACTTACAAATATATATTATGCTGATCTATATACTATATATACCAAGCTTTTAGTGATTTTACTGTCTAGTCTAGTGGATAAGAACTTACCTAATAATTATTTTAGAGACGTGTTAACCCATACAGCCTGCAATTTTTGATGCGAAGTAAATTTTACTGTGAATTATGCCATGTGTTTTTGATGAATTTTAAGTGCCCCTCATGTTTACTATAGATTTCTAATAATTTTTGGATTTTTATAAACATTGATTTCATATTTTAAAATTTAATTAGATTTAATTTAATGAAATTTAACGCCAAATTGTTTTAATCATCATAACATTATAATTAGCACGTATTCAACTGCCATAAATATTAATAAAAATGTGATTTTTAAACTTTTAATGTCTTGTCATATTTACGAACTCGAACGCTGGTCTCATGAAATGACTTCCTTCTATAAAATAGTTTTGTATTAATAACAAATATTTCAAGATAATTAAACCGTAGGCGAGTCCTACAAAACATCTATAAAATAATGTGTCTTAGAGGTGACTGTCTTGTGAGAGGGCCCTATTTTAAATGAACCAATATAACAATTTTTTTTTTCAAAAATGGCTTATTTTGAATATTTGTTATAACTTATAAGCGAAGAAAAACAACTGTAGTCGGAATCACAAACATTTTGATAAAAACTATACTTTACTATAACTATTACCGTTAAACTGTGTAACGTGCATTTTCCTTGAAACCGACTATAAGTGTGTAGTATGCACGTTTGGTGTTTTTTTTTTAACTATTTAACGTCGGCCTATTTCCGCTACCAGGGCCTATCACCGACGCCAGGAGACGAGCTACCCCCAACCTGGAAATTTTGCCGAATCTCTTCCCTTAAGAAGAGTAGGGATCTTTTACTTGCCTAACATTTAATAGACAAGGGACCACCTGCTTTACATCCCCTCCGAAGGATGGTATATCCACTACGTAAACCTCGTCTGAAATTACGTTGTTTCCGCGTATACACTGATATACAAGCCGCTAGAAGGTGAGACGAGAAAGCTGTATTTCCCAAGATGAGTCACCCATCCAAATACTAACCGCGCTCGACGTTGCTTTAACGGAATATCGATTGATATTCACATTGAAGTCGCCTCTACGCTCGCCCCCGTTTGGTGTTTCCGACTATAGATATTAGGCTCTGTGATACAACGCGGAAGTTGTTTACGTCCTACTGTGTGGGGAAGAGAGCCCGTGGCCGCTGAGATCATACTACCATATAAGGTATAAGAGATTTTGATTGGTGACTGTTGACGCTTCTATGATGCTTTTGTAACCCCTACGGGGAAATGTATAAACAAAATTTATCAAGCGCCATGTTAGATTTGATGGGAACTGAGCCAAATAAGGAAGTTATCTTATAGTGCCTTTTATGAGTTTGTAGTCAGAAAATTAGTATGAGATATTGCAAAATTTAGTGTAATCTCTAGTGATTAATGTTGCTGATGTTTAAACTTCCTAATCACTGGTGTAGTCCAAGTAAATCTGTTTAAACAGCAATTTTCCGTATTACTGATGTCTGTCATAAGAAATTGACTGATTATTTTCTCTGTTTTTTGTTAACGAACATAACAAATGTGTTCTGCTGTTAAATTCTGTTTAATGAAGAACTATTCATGCATGTATAGTGTTTGTGACCTAGAAGGCTGGTTATTGTAGGAGTTATGCGGTGTGTTGTAAAATCCCAGCCAGGACAGTAAGTAGTACGAGGGAACAAAACTGTAAGTTCTTTTCTTTTTAAATTACCTTGTTAGAGTAGCTGAATGGTACATATATTACCGTGGACATTATCAGTTCGTGCTCAGACAATTATCACTATTCCGTGTAATTCGCTAGGGTCCAGCAAGTGCTTAATTTACTTGTTTATTATTGATAGACTTTTATGTAATAAATACTTCATTACATTTGTTTGTAATAGAAGTTTAAGTCCATGTTTAGCATTATTTGTTTCGTTGCATTACCGATCCTGCTATGTTAATTTGTAATGACATACTTCATGAACGTCCCGTGGAGTCAAGCTTGATTTACGGTATTTTGTATTTATCTATAGTGAGTTGTAAAGATTTTTTATATACACTGTACCACCATTCTAGTTAATATATTGTTTTTTTTTGTTATACGGTGTTGTTATTAATTAGTACTGATTAAATTTCATCGACATAAAATAACCCGGGTTTCCTTGTTTTTCTAGGTTATCAATAAATATCTATAGGTAATTAATCTATATTCTTAAATAAGGTGGCACCCAGTTTACTTTTAGAGATTATCTTTTGTGCACCAGAAGTATTTATTTATATCGTTTGATGTTGTATTATTACAACTAATAAGGTAAGAGTAATGAGTAATCTGCCAGTCTGCTAATCATGTACCTACATCCAAGAGTTAAAGTCTCAGGTTCGGGCAGTTACGTAGGTCACTTGAATCTTTAGTGACTAAAAATTATAATTGGGTGTTAAGTTTTCATTTTAAGACCCTTGCTCATTTTATGAATATTTTCACTAGTGATCTCCCTAGTGTTTGAAAAATGTATGGTAATTAATTAAAGCACGTGGATTTCATTTTTTCATTAAATGAAAAATAAATATAAAAATGACAGCTAGGTTAAAGTATGTTAGTAAGGGTGAATTGTACCAACAAAATCCAAGCTTACGATTATTACAACAATCGTAACAATGGATTTTGATCTCGGATCAAGCTGAACTTGGCTTGAAATTAGTTGGTACAACTGGCCCTTAGTAGGCTGTGTATTACAGGCGTATTTCTTTGGCACTCAGAAATCGATCCCGCTCGATCCAAGTGAACCAATGTTGCTTTTTTTGAGAAAGTGAACTTTAACCCTTCCATAAGAGTTTATGAACTAGTTCATTTCTATATGACCTAGCTTTTTAGTTGAATTAGATATATCACTTTTAAATTAGTACCTCATAGAATAAGGTTAGAGGTTTGTTATTCTCCATATTTATTATTTCAATGGTCATATTTAGTGAAGTTAACTATGGTTGAAGTTTAAAATCTTAATGTACATACAGAAACAACTTTACAATCCATTTTTTATTGTAATAAAATAGAAATATAGCAAATTACACAGCTTATGGTTGTAACGTTTGCAATGGGGAACGATTCAAGCCAGTTCTTAATATATCCGACAGATTGCACCATGCGTACTCGGTTTAGTTATTCTGAACTTGTCATATAATATAACCTGTAAATAAATGTCCTCCTGTGTTGGAACTCTTTGGTACACAGCAATGTTTTCATTTTAAACGTTTTTCTAATTAATTTTGTTCGTATTGACATTGGATATAACATAACCTCAACAGCGCGAACAACCTACATACCTAGAATGGCATGTGAAACAACCGAGTACGGCTGCTGCACTCTGGCGGAAATAATGAAACTATCTGTTCCCCATTGGCGCCTGTACTCAATCAAAATGATGTTTCCTTGGCAAATATTTATGATCTGCTCTAAGTGATATGTAAGTGATTTGAAATTGATATTCAATTCGCCAAGTAAATACGGCTTACACAGAGTAGAACAACAATTTATTTTCAATAGCAAAACTGTCCCAAATAGTGTTTTAATATAAGTTTTTATAAGATAATAGGAAACAATCTAAAATAATTTTAATATATGTACAGCGTGTCGCACTTTTCATGGAGCCACCCTCATAACTCGCTCATCTGATATCCGAATTTTTTGAAATTTTAGTGGTGAATATATGCCTATAAAGTGAGACTTTAGACGTAACCACATTTGATTTTAGTCAGAGGCGTCCGATTCTAGGATGTAGAAAGGGGGTCGATTTTCAAAAAAAAAGTATTAGCAATTTTTTTAGAAACAAACTAGTAAGATATTCTTAATTAGCACCTTTAGAAACCCATTTGTACAAGATTACATCGTAGTGGGTTCAAAGGTGTTTGAGATAGGGGCCTTCAAAAATGCAATTTTTTCAAGTAAAAATAATTTTTATCTGCAAAACGGATTCTCAAATGAAAAAAAATCATTCTTCATTTTTTGTTCAGAATAATATATTCTACTAGTTTGAATTGATTTTACAACAAAATAATTATTTATTTAAATAAGGCAAAAATTAGAAATTAAAATAAATGAAACTAAAATAAATAAATAAATAAAGCAATTGACACTAGTAATAATTTTTGCTTTCACGGCTTACTTACACGTCTTTATTGAAGATTATTCGTTAAAAAATGGTAAGCATGTACGAATTAGAATTTTTGCCTTATTAAATAAATAATTATTTTATTGCAAAATCTATTCAGACTAGTAAAATACATTATTCTGAACAAAAAATTAAGAATAAATTTTTTCATTTGAGAATCCGTTTTACAGGTAAAAATTATTTTTAGTTGAAAAAATCGGCAGCTACTGGAAGCGGCTGGAACCTCCCCACACGGTGGATCCTTATCAGCTGTATTTGGATATTACATCGGAAATCAGAGCACTGAGCAAACAGATAAATTACACGTGACTTTGGAGCCATTTATTTCATCAACAAATATCGAACGAACTGAAGCGGACTACAAGCAATCTGTTAAAACATAACCTCTCATGTTTGTTTATGTTGCAGGTTAATCAATTGCCGGATATTATAAGGGTATTAACAGATAACGTTTCGAAGATTTTGTAAAATATTGGATAATGAAAAAAAAATAATAACACAGAATTTAGCCCAAATGACGCTCTAACTAACAAGTCAATAACATTATGGACTGTTCAAGCAGACTACGCATGCGTCACATTAAAATCTTCCTGCTCGATCAAAAAGGTCGAGCAAGTCGAGCTTCGTCCGAGGCCTTTATTTTGTAATATTCGAACGTTTAAGATTTAGCTCAGTTAACTCGATTTGCAATGAACGATTGTGACGTGTCCCATCAATCAGACGTAATATCCGAACACGGCTATAAACAATTATTACCTTAAAAAAAAAACAACTAAAATAAGTTTTGACATTGTCAAAAATATTTGGGTTGGTAACCTTTACGAATGTTGATTTTTAGGTTATGAAATATATTTAGGGACATAACATGTTTAAGTTTTTCAAGTTTATTCACATTTTTAATGTTTGACTACGCATTTTTAGCTTGGAGCCACAGTGACTCCAAGCAGATAGTTAAAAAACTCATGCAAATAATTTTTCTATATAGACCATCTTAGGATAACGTCACGATAAGTCGACCATATTGCCTGAGGGATAATCAAACTTTTTATTCCAATGTAAACAATGAAGTAATCTCAGTTTTAAATGTGAAATAAAAATAAAACACCATCTTTTTTTGCGACAAGGTGCGATTGTGAGATAAGGTTTATTTTGAATGTAAAAAAGATTAGAAGAAAGGTAAAGAAATCACTTTCTGGCAGAGTCTATTGAATACTACATACGGATAATATAACAAGCTTATCACTGAAATCTAGCACTTAGTTATTTAAATGTAAACTTGCCTTGCCCATAACAATGAATACATTTCAGTTTATCTTTCTTGCACAAACTTCTTGCACAAATCCGGCCTCATAATATTTATATGCTTGTAAAGATTTGTATGCCTTTAACTGCTGATCTGCGAAGAAGCTGTGAGTCGATACTAAGTAATTTACCATATTAATTACGGACACACAAGGTAAAATAGACAAATCTGCAGAAAGGTCTCCAGTCTCCACTCCAAGGGTGTATGGGTCAATATTGTCTATTATTTTGATTTTCTCATCGTAGCGACACTTTACATCACCCATAAGGGTTGGATAATATTCACTATATGACATTATTACGAAAACACACACAGTTTCTCAAGAAAATCAGAAAAAAATATATAAAACCACGCAAACTGCGTTTTGTTGTCCCTCAAGCAAAATGTCAAAATTGTCAAAACCATGTGACCTAAAAATGGTTGATTAATAAAAAAATATATTGCTAATTACAGGTTAGATTTCTAACCCACAAAAAGAGTCCTATTTTATTAGGACAAAGTATTTAGGACTTCATAAATATTACACTGTACTAGATTTTAGTTGAAAGTACGGGAACCAGGCAGAAATTTTAATAATAGCTACGTAATATTCTTAAATCTTAAGAAATATATATTTTTGAGGTTAGCTGTGACGTCACGTACCATAAGCTATAAATTAACATTCACAAAGGTTACCAAGCCAAATATTTTTGACAGATGGCAAAATACGTTTTCCCCTAACAATAATACCAATTTTTTGGATGCTGTCATATGTGCACATATAACGAATTATTTTTAATTTTTTTAACGGAAACCAAATCGAAAGGGTGCAAGTGTGATATATCATTGAAATTGGAATTTATACTGCTTTTTAATGGTTCAATTACAAATTCTAAGTAATCATAAAATAAACAACTTGTGCCAAAATGGCACTAAACGTAATCCGATCTCAACCAAAACCTTTTCAGATCTTCTGGAGCACTAAAGAAACCCTCATGTAAAAGTTTCATCCAAATCAGGTTAGTAGCTTCGTAGCTATCGTGCTAACACACAGGCATTAGTCACAAACCACTTTTTTGGGTTTCCGGGACCTCGAAATCGTAAAGATTTGATGTTATCTCAATTTTCGATTTTGGATTAATTGTAGTAACCTCCCACAATTTTATTGTGGGGAGGTTAAAAATTCTTTTTTGGACGGCCCCTATCTCAAACACTTTTAAACCCACTACGATATAATCTTGTACAAAGGGATTTCTAAAGGTGCTGATTAAGAATATCTCACTAGTTTTTTACTGAAAAAATCGCTAATAGATTTTTTCGAAAATCGACCCCCGTTTCCATTCTAGAATCGAACGCCTTTGACTAAAATCAAATGTGGTTATGTCTAAAGACTCACTTTATAGGTATATTTTCACCACCAAAATTTCGAAATATTCGGATATCAGATGAGCGAGATATGAGGGTGGCTCCATGAAAAGTGCGACACGCTGTATATTTATAACGGTGCTGAAAGTACTGCCGAAAGTTACTAAAAAAGCGCTATAAAATTATTTAGTTTTATAAGCTGAAATATTTTATAGTTTAATCACGGAAACGTTTCTAAAATAATTTCTTAACTGCTTTATAAGATATTTTATAACTTTGCTGTAAATATGTTTTAATAACAAATTTATAAAACACTTCAGTTGCAGGCAATCAGATAGTGTTTTCTGCAACTCTAATATAATCAATTAGCATTTTAGAAGCATTAATAAAATAACAATAAAACAAAATAATCGTACAACATTCAAATTATAAAACAAATTTGCTTCGATAAGAGAAGAAAGTAGAAAACAAAAACATTTCTATAGCGTTCCCTTGGAAACCATAACTAATTTACCAAATGTGTTGAACGGAGTGCGTATGTCCTTAGTTCGAGGTGCCGAAATCTGTATTGATGCAAATTTCGAACAATTTATGTAAATCAACAATAAATTTATTGGTAAGTTCTAGATTTCTCGAATAGACCTGTCCACCGCACTGACACATTGCTGTCAATTTCAAATCAAAGTCGTTGCTGGATTAGGTATTTAAGTTTTATTATTATGTGCAACTTTTGTGGTTTCATGACAAATTCAAAAGAATTGTTCTGTTATTGGGTGTTATCTGTTGGGCAATAAAGGCATTATTATTATTATTCTTATTCGCTGTTTTGTTCTGATCTGTTTATTATTGTTTACAATGATTTCCATAGAGTCCAAAGATTCGACTTTTAGTTGTCGATACCTGATTGGAAAAAATTATGCTCGCAGAATTAAATTTTTGCTAACTTAAAATACATATACCTACCTTTTTTCTGTTATTTCGAATGTCTAACTGTTCGTATTCCAATTTCATGAAATAATTAATCACTTTTAAGCCTTTAACACAGAACGATTATTTGTTACAAACGTTAATAAACCACATTTAAATTTTATAAATTATAAACAACAATAAAAGCTCCAATAATTTTGTTCCAAATTAGAAAACACACATGGTAAACAAATCCTCTGTTCAAAAACCCCTGCCTGCGGTTGTGCAGAAAGAGATACGAATTATTTACATTTTTATAATTGGTATAAAAAGTTCGGTTGAAGTGGTCCCATCAAAGAGCAGCGCTTCTTGCTTCTTTATAGTTTTTTTATGACTTTTTATAAGTAACGAAACACTTCTATGATTTGGAAGTCCATTGATCCAGAAAAGCAGTGGTTCTCAAATGTCTTCTATCTTAACATTCAAATTGTCATATAGGTTTTTGTTTGTCTAGTCGGTCCCCATTACTAGTTTTTTCTTTAATAACATCAAACTAATTACACCCTGTATATCACAAAAAATAAATTAACGGATGTTTCAAAAAAGAGTGTAGCTGTCTCCCGTACTATTTATATTTATTGGTTTGACATTGTTGGTTTTGTTATTGTTAGTTATTTGTTGTTTTTATATATTAATATTATTATCTACGTTTCAATGTATACATGACAATGCCTTATAAATTTTCAAATGTAGAATATGTAAACATAATATTTGTGTATTGATTGATATTTTTTTGCTTTAAAATGCTAGGATTCCTATCATGTAATTCAATACTTTGTCAGAATTAGCTAGAAGAATGGTTATTTTGAATGATTCTCCAATAAAGAGTGTTTAAAGCAGACAGGGTAAACTCCCGGAGTTTTGATTACTCCTAAAGTTTCCAGGAAGCTTTCCTGGAAACTTTCCATTGGGAATATTCAGAGTCTATTTTATGATGAAATCTGATTCGTGATGATCTAAGCTTCATTTTGATACCAAATAAGTGCATATAAATATATTACTTACATTACTTTTACAGACTTTTACCAAATAACTGATATTATATGACATCCGCTATATGTGCCCTGTGTTATATGAAGAATATAGAGCAATTACCAAGTAATTTGTTTTGTTTGAATAATTAGATAATTAAATATAAATAAAATAATTTATATAATGTGATAAATATGTGGATTATAAAATTAAAAATGTATGTAATAGTTCAGTCAACGAATGATCTAAAGGGTGGTGTAGAGTGTGTGAGCAGGGACCTAAGCGATTACTTTAGAAAGTTGTTCAGGGTGTATAGGGAGTGAACATACTGAAAGTCCTGACGTCTAGGAGGTGAGCTGGAGAGGGGGAAAACAAAGAAAGTCCCACTTTTGGTTCTTTCGCTTATATCTCTAAAATGGTGCATTGCAGGGAAAAATTTTCTTATACAAAATGAAAGCTCATGAAATTCTCTGCAACTTTCATTTTATATACTTTTTACGAATTGCAACTGTTTTCGAGCTACACGCTCCGGAAAAGTAAAAATTTTCGAAAAACAGATTTTTACCTCTTCAACTTTAAGAAAAAGCAAGGTGGGCTTCTCAAAATTGTACTTAAGTCAAAAATCATCAAGGGAGCGACCGTGATCTTTTACAACCCCTCCTTCACTTAAGGCGAGGTTGAAGAGGCTGGGAAGATTTGTTTCCTCAAATGGTATGGGGCACCAGCAAGACAGACCTCCCTCAACCAGTACCGCTTCCAGTCGTTCATGAGGTCAGTGGCAATATTAAGCCTGACATCAGCTCCCTTCCACGAACTGAGAGCGCAGCTAAACAGCATTCCTGGCGCACCTACCAACAAGTGCAGCAGTGACCCGGGAATGAGCTGCCCCCTCAAGAGTTGGGGTGGAAACATGTAGGAGACACCCTGGTGCCAATTACAAGCACCGGAGATCCTAATTTTTTTATCATCTTTAAAATACAATTTTCTATTTTTCAAGTAAAAATCTGTTTTTCGGAATTTTTCACTTTTCCGAAGCGTGTAGCTCGAAAACTGTTGCGAATTCGAAAAAAATATATAAAACGAAAGTTGTAGAGAATTTCATGAGCTTTCATTTGTTTCCCTGCGAAGAGAGATATAAGTGAAAAAAACAAAAGTGGGACTTTCTTTGTGCCCCCCCTCCGGCTCACCTCTTAGACGTCAGGACTTTCTAAAGGAATCGCTTAGGTCCCTGCTCACGCACTCTACACCTCCTTTATTGACTGGAGTATAAATGTCATATGTAAGTTGTAACTCCTATTTTGTGCAGAAACGGAAATGTAGAAGGCAAGACAGATAGACAGAAATAACATCTAAATATCATATTAGTTATATTGAATTATAAGTGTAAAACAAATAAATAAAAAATAAATAAATGTTTATTTAATTTTAAATTTTAACACTTAAAAAAATAATAAGAAAATAAATAAATTAAACCATCCACTATAACACAACATAACATTCATCATAATTTTATTAAAATAAAACTAAAACTATTAAATATTTTAGTATATTTCTTTTTAATCATTTTCGTTTTTAATGTAACAGAAAAAAATGCTAGATATTCATCGAGAAGCGATAGTGCGGGTAAACAAATAAACGTAACTTAACATATGTCTGTCAACTCATCCTTGATCATAGAAAATAGCACGAAATTAGAGAAATTCTGTGCCAATAGTAATAATCCGAGCGGTGACCATATGAAACCCTATGTCATCAAACATCCGGTTAATTTTTGATAATTTCGAAAGAATATCAACAAATTAAAACTGGATTTCTGGCGTTTGAGGTTATGTTAGGTCATCATGGCGGCAATTTCAAATTTATGAGGACAACTGTAAATATTCCTGAAAAATTTGGAAACTTTCCCGGAATTTTGGACACTTTCGGAATATTCAAATATTTTATAGGAAACTTTCGTTTTTATCAAAACTCCGTTCCGGAAACTTCCGAAAATTTCGTGGAAACTTTTCAATGGAAAGTTTCCTTGACCCATCTCTGGTTTAAAGTATAAAAACTAGTATATTAGCATGACCAGATTAGGGCAACAATATACATAAAGTAGGTAATTTCATAATAAACAAAAAATTGTGAAAGTTGTGTTTTGCTTAATACCTAAATAAGATTTCCTAATTACCAAACTTTTTTGACAGTTTTCAATTATTGTAAACAACATGGTTTCCAGTGGGCATCTATCTTAAATGACTAAGACAACCTTTAGATGTAGAAGATAATATACTCAATATTGTTGCGAAAAATAGAAAAATTAGCATAAGAAGATTAGGTGTCCCCTCATACCAACATGGCTTTGAGAGTAGCAAGAAAAGTTCCGTTAGGCATTGCCCAGCTGGTGCGCCTGCAGCCTAAATATAACACAAAAAATAAGAAATTAATTTTAAGCAGATCTTTTGAAAAGAGTATTGCTGCCTCCCGTACTACAATGGAGTCGGATTTAAGTCAAAGGACGATTATGTGGCATTGCATTAAAATACACGTGGATGCGTAACAACTGGAAATGCACACTTGTAAAATACTCATTATTGCAATGTGCCTTGATTGTCGAGCCTGATTTAAGTTTCCACATACTCAATTATCCATTCAATTCAATTGATGTAAATAAGTGGTAAATGGGGCAAATGGAACGCATGAAATAATCTTTATTATCGTTGCACTTGCCATGCAATTCCCTTGAATTTATTTGTGATTTAATGTTTAAATTTCTTGAGAAAAATTAAATGAAAATAGAAAAATTTAATTTATAGAGGTGTATAAATATAAAACAGAAACTTTGAAAAGCTTTTTTTAATTATTATTTTACTTACTTAACTTTGGCTACTGTTACTAACATTAGTAGAACGAATATTCGCCGAATTCTGAAACATTATAACTTCATCCTTAAGAAATTCATTTAGTATACGAATTTATTGAGGATGATTTTGATCTGCGTCAGGAATTTTGCGAACTTATGGCTGTAGGAATAGCTGCTGATAGAAATTTTCTTTTTAACATCTGTTTTTCTCACTAGCGTTTGTTTTTCTTACACTCGACTGCAAATCATCATAACTCTCGCTATTGGTCGGATACTAGTCAAAATGTTTTGAACGAAGTCCACACTCAAACTCCTCAAAAATTGAACGCTTTTATCGGCATCCTTGTAGACCGTCTGGTTGGGCCAATTTTTCTCTATAGTAATCTGTCATGTGTAATATATTTCCCAAGTAGCAATTTATATGCCTTTTAGGCTTATTTAAGTTTTATCAGTGTTTTATAATAGCCACCTCATAAACCAGTGATTATACATCATTTATTAAATATCAAATGTACTTAAAGATAGTTTTGTTTATTAAAGAAAAATTTAAAAAGGCATTCAATAACTTAAACTTTAAAGTATATTATTTTACTTCCATATCCAGTGGAAGTATAGTAACGACAAAAAAATTTTTAAAAATTTTTATTGTTCAAATAGGCTTAAAATGTCATGAAACGTCGAGATTTTAAGTTTGAGCAAAAACAAATTCTGTGTCAGTCTGTCTGCAACTTTTTTGTGCGCACGTTTACTATGGAACCGTTTAAGATATTGACTTGAAATTTGATACACATATGTACTTTGACGAGATCTGGAACTAGATTATATTTTCATCTTGTTCCGTCGGAAGGTTGGGGGGTAAATTGGGGTAAGTTTGGCGTAAATGGGTAAATCAAGCAGGTAAGAGTACATAAAATTGATATTTAGTATATACAAGAGAACCTAAGGTCTCAAAAAAAAATTTTGGCATTAGCTACCCCCATTACCACCCCCACCCCTCGCCCTTTATTAAAGGGGATGAAAAAAAATGTGATTTAGTGTATGTACACGAACCAAAAACCTCAAAATATTTTGAGTTTTAAAATAGGCCGTTTTAAAACTGTGGTAAGAAATATTCGTTGACATTTCATGTATTTGTGGATGACGTGTGTATGTGGATAAATAAACATACCTACAACACACATAGTAGACAGCCCACAAATTCAAAGCCGAGGCTGTTTGGAAGAAGTTAAATACATTTGAAAAAGTGCAGAAAATATTCATTACCCACCGACATTGCTATTGTCGGAGATAGGATACCGTGCCGACTGTCAGTAATTTATAATAATGGCAAGCGGTACTACTAATATATTTTTCTAAAAGCGGCAAAATTCTAAAATCAAACCGAATTTTTAGGTTAGGTTATACAGGCACCATAAACATAGGACGTAGTTCTTAAAGCAGTTATGCTAATTACTCAATGGGTTTAGAATAGGTTTCCAAATAGGCAACAATTATTAAGAAGTATAATAAGACCACGAGGCTTAAAATATACTTCTACAAGAATAAGTCACCGTACTTCAACAGCAATTGGTAATTTAATAGGCATTTTAAGGCAAAACATGTTTGAAGTAAAATTATTCTTAACTAATAGAGTTTATGCATACAGCCGCCATTATTTTTTCCATCTCTCCCCACCTCTTTCCACCCTATTCCCACCCCTTCCCCACCTCTCCCATGTCCGCCATATTGAATTTAGAATGACGTCACATACCTTATCGTATTTTACTCGTCAAACTTCATTTGATACCCATATCAAGGGGGTTGTGACTAAAAAGCCGATCCGCCATCTTGGGACGTCCACCATATTGGATTTAGAATCATGTCACATTGTTTATTGTATTTTACTCGTCAAACGGGTTGTGACTAAAAAGCCGATCCGCCATCTTAGGACGTCCGCCATATTGGATTTAGAATGACGACACCTTGTTTATCGTATTTTACTCGTCAAACCCATTCATTTGATACCCATATCAAGGGGGTTGTGACTAAAAATCCGATCCGACATCTTGGGACGTCCACCATATTGGATTTAGAATGACGTCACATTGTTTGTCGTATTTTACTCGTCAAACCCTTTCGTTTGATACCCATATCAAGGGGGTTGTGACTAAAAAGCCGATCCGCCATCTTGGGACGTCCGCCATATTGGATTTAGACCAATAATGGCTATACTATGTTGAATTGTCACCGGACTTATACACGTGTGCCAAATTTCAAAGCTCTAGCTTAATCAGAACTAGTCGAAATTCAGCTTGCAAGATTTGACCTAAACTAACAAACACACATACAAACAAACACACAAACATTGCAAGTTAAATAAAAGCTTTTAAAAAGAGGCATGTTAGTCTCTCCATAGTATTCGTACAAGGGTTATAAATCAGTTTCATATAGTCGTTCCAGATCATTTACGTGTATAAGTAGTCTTAGAAATAAGCTTTTAGAATATCATAGAGGTATTTTAAAATTATTACTTGGGTTGTAATCACTGGAAGATCTTGCCGATATATCTCGTTGATATTACTGAAAATTATGATCGTTGCCATCTGTTGTTCCAACAAGACGCAACAGCTCCACACAGGCTGATAGAGAGTTTTAGGACAGGATGTTTTCTGAACAATGAATTGGACAGGAATGGCCGAGATCTACAAATTCCAGTAGATTCTTTCCTGTGGGGCAACTTGAAGAGCGAAATCCACTCAACGAAACCAGAATCTCTAGAAAAGCTGTGACGTCATATTGTTGAAGAATGGCGAATGCCCCAAAAATTCTTCAAAATGTAAGGACTTTGTTTTGAGCAAAACTTGTATTATTGTATACAATTTGAACCTCTCATTGACTGATAAAAGGTCTGTTCCAGCAACAATCACAGACTAGTAAGACGTAATACGATTGGTTGTAAACAATTCCTAATTGGTCAGCTGATTACGTTAGACAGAGATTATTGTCTCGGACTAGTTTGTGATTTGTTGCTGAAACACTACTTCTCTTCTACTCTTTGATATTTGTACTATCTTTTTTTGTTATAGTCGAAGCAATTTATCTTTGAACGAGTACACAGCCACACAAAAAAAATAAAGTGTCTTGACCCCAGAGACTGACTAGGTAGACTTTATGTTTTTCGGGACGCTGAATCCGAATCCGGGGTCCATTTGAACCCATGTCATCAGGTTTAAGATCATTTGAAGGTCAAATTGAGATATGACCGTAAAAAAATCCGTAAAAAATTTATGTTTATATTTTTGAGATTACTGAATCCGAATCCCGCGTCCATTTGATCCCATGTCATCAGGTTTAAGGTCATTTGAAGGTCAAATTGAGATACGACTGAAAAATTCCGCAAAAATGTATGTTTATGTTTTTGAGGTTGCTGAATCCGAATCCGGGGTTTATTTGATACCATCATGTCAGAATCAAGGTCAAATGAAGGTCAAATACATGAAATTCAATAATACAATCTTTTTTGACCCCGGATTCTGAAAAAGCAGAAAGTTTTACGTCCAAATACATCCTGAATGGTTCATGGAACCGATTTCTTAGGTCATTTGTTGGTTATCAAGCGGTCAAATGCTTATTTTCCATTTCTTAGCTGATATATCGATTGTAAATTGAAAACTTGCGTCTATGACTAGTGACCTTCTAGTTTTTGTGGTCGCTTATCACAATCCCGGTATCCATTTGATACCATGACGTATAAATCAAGGTCAATCGAAGGTCAAACGTCATAATTCGAATGATATAAATTTTTTAACCCCGTATTCTCAAAGAACAAAAAATCTTACGTCCAAGTGATCTGAGTCGAACCGAACTTTGGGTTTCATATTAAACTATTTTGAGATGTTTTAAACTACATTTTTAAGTCCAAAGACCTAAATCCAAATCTGCTGAATTCAATAGCCTCAAAATTCAATAATTCAATAACCTAATAGCTGTAAAAACCTGATCCCGTAGCTATAAAATGGGGATTACGGACGATGGAAGCTGATGAATCCATTTACTCGAATGACCACATTGCTCAATAATCTCATAACCGAGTAACCCCATAATTTTATTACTTAGTCTCTCATAGCAAAAATTCTGTTCTTTATAATTAAAGTTGTTGAGCTTCACAACTCCAAACCATGCCACTGTAATTATGGAACTCATTTTCTCGCTCTGCAACTTATCATGAAATTTCTTTGCATGGAACAACCTTTACACCCAAATCAGCATAGCACTTGTGTCTGCATCCAGGGCACCTCCTCGCGGTGACGGCGGGTAACGGAGTAAGCCCGTTATGATGTACAAAATCCGTTCACGCAACCTCCTCGTGGTGTACATTGGGTAACGCTAATGCTGACGGTTTCACAATTCAGTTGAAGGATTCAAAAGAAATCTGTATTTGACGTGCAGATGATCTTTCAGGGTCCAAAAAATTATATCATTCGAATTATAGCGTTTGACCTCAGTTTATACATCATGGTATCAAATGGATACCGGGATCGTGATAAGCGACCACAAAAACTTAAAGGTCACTAGTCATAGTCGCAAGTTTTCGATTTACAATCGATATATCAGCTAAGAAATGGAAAATAGGCATTTGACCGCTTGATAACCAACAAATGACCTAAGAAATCGGTTCCATAAACCGTTCAGGATGTATTTGGATGTAAAATTTTCTGCTTTTTCAGAATCCGGGGTCAAAAAAGATTGTATTATTGAATTTCATGTGTTTGACCTTCATTTGACCTTGATTCTGACATGATGGTATCAAATAAACCCCGGATTCGGATTCAGAAACCTCAAAAACATAAACATAAATTTTTACGGAATTTTTCACAGTCATATCTCAATTTTACCTTCAAATGACCTTAAACCTGATGACATGGGATCAAATAAACCCCGGATACAGATTCAGCAACCTCAAAAACATAAACATACATTTTTACAAAATTGTTCACGGTTATATCTCAATTTGACTTTCAAATGACCTTAAGCCTGATGACATGGGATCAAATAAACCCCGGATTCGGATTCAGCAACCTCAAAAACATAAACATAAATTTTTTACGGAATTTTTCACGGTTATATCTCAATTTGACCTTCAAATGACCTTAACCTGATGACATGGGATCAAATGGACCCCGGATACGGATTCCGCGATCCGAAAAACATAAAGTCTACCTAGTCAGTCTCACTTTATTTTTTTTGTGTGGCTGTGGTATTTATCTTTGAATGAGTAGCTAGTGCTTTGAAGATTCGTCTACACACTGTCTAATATAAAAATACAAATGGAGAGAAATAAGTCACTCAGCAATCCAGAAACTTCTCGACCTCGAAAAAACCCTGACAAGAGATTTAGATGAAGCAAGAAAATGTGAAGTTCGCAATACAATACATACAATATATGAAGAAAGTAAGAAAACCTGCTAAAATAAAATATATACATATGTATATCTTACCGACACAGTAGCTCAGTCGGCTAAGGCGTATTGGGTGGCGGGGTCTGCTGTCTGCGTTTTTCCAAATGTGCAACCCCCTTCCGGACAGTCTTAGCTTTGGATTTGGAGGTTGTCTACTATATGTGGTGTTCTTTATAAAAAAAATTCAGAAAGGCGTGTTACATTAAAAACCTTGAAAAAAGAACTTCTTACTAAATATATTTTTGACATAAGCTATGGTAGTTTACGAACACTCTTTCTACATTTAGAATTTAAGTTTAAAAAAGATGACAACACACGAGCTTTAATGGAGAAGACAAATATTACTGCCAAGAGGTCCGAATTTCTCAGGAAACACAAAGAGAATAAACATTTACCTTTTCAAAGAGAGTTAGTATTTTTAGATGAAACATTCCTTTGTCAGTTGTTTGAGTCACGGCACTCTTTTAAATACACAATCCCGTGCAACAGCGGATTTTCATTAGCAATTTCAGAATTCTTATTACTTACGGGAAAAATCCAAAAATACATTCTTTCACGAAATTTGGTACAAATTCATGTGCGGGGTTGCCAAGTCCAGTGGAATACTCAGATTATAAATAAAAAAATCTCTAATAAGGTTTCTTAATTTTCCACCCCGTAAAAAAACCATAGTAGGCCGAGCTTTTCTGTTTTATAAAATGTAATGCATCACAAGAATGTACTTCTCAGAGATCGACGTTAAACAAAAACGATGTAAATCGTATCTAAAATAAACTTTTTATGAGGGTGGTCCCAAGCAAAATGGGAGGACACACTGTATAATATGAATGCAGAAATATTTTCAAAAATTAATATTTTATTTCATGGATATTTTAAGTGTAAATGAAAGTATAATTAAAACTGAAATATTGTGAAGAGATAATACAAATGTATGTAAAGTTTGTATAACTTTTTAGATTTTACATGTTTGATTTTTTATATTTACTCATTGAACGTACGTACTGACAATGCCTATTACTGTAGTCTAGTTCAATATACAATTGTTGTTGTTATATTACTTTATTAATTTCCAATAGGCATCTTAATAAAAATTTGCTAGGCCTATGGTGGGAAAACATTGTCATCCTTCAGTGAATTAGTTTAGGAAAAGGATAATGATGACGTCAATTCAAAGATCCATTGCTTCAACTATATCCGAGTAAATAAATAACGCTTTTTAGTATAAATTTTGAAATTTTTTTAAAAGGAATCGATAAAATTTGATTTTTTTTATGGTATTCGAGGGAGAAAGACCTTTTAAATGTAGTATCACTTGCTCTATATCATGACGTTTAAAATCGTAAGAGATTTGATTAAGATGCGAAAGGATGAAGCTATTTACAAATAAGTTATATTGCAAAAGATGTCCCCCTCGAAATGAAGTTGACGTTATTTGGTGTTTAAAAAGAACAATATGAACTACCCGAAAATCTTTCTGTTTCATTGTCGATCGACTACCCTGTACAGTAGATCACTCTGGCATACATACGATATCTTAATTTTAAAATATTTCACGTATTGTGCAATAGTCCACAGACCAGTATTTCATGTATCACCTTCGAAATTAAAATAACACTTCGAAAAATGACAGATAGATAAATCCTCTTCTAACAACTACTCAGGAAATTAGTTTTTTTTTTGGATGTTTGTGTTTCCAATAATCACCTTTGCATGAGGAACGTAGAGAGCCCTTATGAATAAATACATAAAACATTGTTTACCAGACAATTTTTAAGGAGGATTTAAGGAGTATGTACGTATGCACGCAGGTTCCACTAAAATACTGCCATTATGTAAATTGGGATTATATAAGTTGTTTTCATTTTAAATTGTCACGAAGACCGCTGTTAGTGTCCCCTTACAAATAACCTTTTTTGTGTGCTGAGCTTAATTGTATTAATACATTTACGCAAAAATATGCAATAGAGTGCAAATTGGAATTAGTGTCGTTACCTGAGCCTATCTAATTAAGATATACCCATGTTAACGAATTGATACCTTTATCTAAGTGTTAATTGTTATGAAAATATTCATTGTTTGGATTGAAATTAGGTATTCTTGTTTATATTAGTGACGGGAGATATATTTGAAATCTATATAATAAAATTTCGTGCTTCGCGTCATGTTCAGGCAGCAGACACGTCTTGACGTCATTTTTTGGTGACATTGGTTGACGACGTCAGGTGACGTCTTTTTTTTCATTTGAGATGAGTTTATACATTACCACGTAGTTTGTTTCAGAAATTATTTCTAGATGGAGACACATGCAAAGCACTGACAATAATCAGTCACTCCTTATCTTATACTCAAATGAATTTTTAGAAAATAATAATATTAATAGCAATGTTCAAATTCATTCAGGGAACATCGATTGATTTGGGTGGATCTAATAACGATTAGGCTAAACATCATTATTCTGTATCTGAGTCCATTCATTCCATTCATCTACATGACGGCTCATCCTGTGACCAATTATACACTGGAAACTGGCAAGATTTGTACACTATAAGGTTGTCTCGTAATTCACGATCCCCATCTAAAAATGTTATTAGCCAATGAGCAGCTGGTGTGAAATCACACCAGATGCAGGGCCTTATTCCAAATAATGTAAGAATTTGTGTAATTTGATTGTTGTTATGCTTCTGACCATATTTCGGACCAGTACGGACCGTCCTTCTAGGAGAGAGATAATTGCGCCGCTACTGCGCGTTAGAAGAACAAGGCTAGTCTGACTTCTCATCGCCGTACTCACGTCTCGCCTAAAAGCTGAATATGAAGGAACCTTATACTCTACAAATCTTGCAAAACGGAGACCTCCTGGAGCCCTTAAGATTCACATGCCCGTTTGCACTAAATTGGTTTATTATATCTCTCAAATGTACATTTATTTCAATTAGTCAAAAATAGCTTACATATGATCAGATAAACGTCGCTACATGACGGCTCTGGGCTGTGACATAATCACGTAATTTTTACTTAATTACATAATACTTAGAGATCAAAATGGCGTCTCAAATGACTTGAAATCTTATAGGGCTTAATTTTGGTTAATTGAAATGGATCTTGACAACTTTTTTTCACGGATTGACAGCCAAATACTAATTTTGCTGTCTAATGTGAATCAGCAGCGTCGCTTTTCCTACTTAGGCAGCAAAATAATTGGTCGTCATGAATTTTTATTGAATTTATCACAAAAAAATAAAGAGATTATGGAAATTTTAAAAATTTAAATGTTTTAAAATATATTTAAACAATCGGCGAAACAATTATATGTTCAACTCAGCAGCAAAATGGATTGACTGTCTTGGCTCGTTACGCTGGTCTAGAAATTACCAGCCGCGGTAGTCAGTCTACTATTTTGCTGCATAGTTAAACAAATAACTATAGTAGGACCGAAATTTACGAAAAAAAAATTTTCCTACCGAAGAATTTATTCACATGTGTTTTTCAAAAGATATATCGTGTCCTTAGATGAAGGATTTATGCCAATATTCTGAAATTTTTGTTAATTATTCACAAAACCACAGCGCTTCCAATGGAACTTTCCAAAACCTTTCCAAGGCTTTTCGAGAAAATGAGTCCCAAAGTCACAAGCAAATCCGTGCATTGAGAACTTCACCGTATGACGAACTACGTTAATTACATATGCCCACGAAAAAGAAAGTCATATCCACCATACTAGATCATCATATCCTTATGTTTTTGGGATCACTGTATCCGAATTTGCCATAACCATAAAATATAAGCAATAATCGCTGAAATGACACTATTAGGGATTGAACTCTAACTCTTAGCACTGAAATTGTTTGTAAAAAAGATTACTTTATATTTCTGGGGTCGCAGAATCCTAATGCGACGTCAGATTGACCTAATCAAATAACCTGAAAAATAGTCAAAGAACAATAAAATGACACACCTAAGGGCTGACTCTCACCACTGACATGGTTTGTAAGAAAGGTTACTTTATATTATTGGGGTTGCTGAGATCTATGCATGCTGCCACGACATAACCCCACTAGCGGACTACGCCCAGAAATCTCGCAAAAATTTTATCAACACAAACTGGACAATACTCCGTTAATCCGCAACAAAACGCTAATCAGACAGCATAATGCCATACTTTTCGACCTGAAACATCCCCTACCATACCACGCGCTGCCTATCTTCCCTAGTGTTTAAATATTTTTAAAGTTTTTAAAAATGCCAAGAATTATTTGTAAAAAAATTGTTAGCTTTAAGTTTCACCTTTTTAAAACAGGAGTGAAAACTCTGAATAATTGTTATCATTCCAGCCAAACCGGGCCCACCCCGCCCAACCGCATACTCACTACGACGATACGCGCTGTGGTTGTGCGGTTGGTTCTGAGCTGGGCTCCGGCTAGGTGCATAATTGTACATAAAATATCTAATAAATCTGTTTTGATTGATTGATTGACGTATTTCAATATATACAGTGAAGCAACGTTCATCGCAGTTAGTGCTTGGTTTGATAATACATCTGAGGAAACACAACGATCTCGTCCTATCTTCTAGCGGGTTTTATATCAGCGTATACGCTGAAGCTATGTAATTTCATGGCGAGGATTACGTAGTGGATATACCATTCTTCGAAGAGGATGTAAAGTAGTCAGTCCCTTTTCTATTAAATGTTAGATAAGTAAAAGATCCCGACTCTTCGACAGAGAAGAGGTTCGACAAAATTTCCAGGTTGGGAGTAGCTTGTCCCCTGGTGTCTGTGATAGGCCTTGGTAGCGGACATAGGTTGACATTAAGTAAATAAATTACAAAAATCGTTTATTTAAAGCTGGACCTCTGCTTTATTTTAATTTTACCTACTTTAATGGTATTAATATGACGCCATTATTACACAGTACACCCACTTTTTTATGGTATCGGACTTTTTATCCTTAAAAGACCTATGGAATGGCTTTCTCTTACATTTCACTCCCTTTCGTACATTTTCCCTCTTCAGAGTCCAGCAGCGTCCGGCCCATCTCCCTTCATATCGACGCTCCATTTGCTTAATGTCTTGATGAAATCTTCTTCCTTGCACCTCACTGTAATCCAGCCGCTGCTGGTGAAATTTCAATATTTTTTTTCTCGTCTGTGGCGCGTGGGACCCGTACGAAATTTGGGAAATAACATCTAGAGAAGCACTTCTCTAATGACCCCTAAAAAATTTTGAAAAAGCAGTTTGCGAAAAAATTTTTGAAAATTCGTTAGCCTCACCTGGGTCTAGGAGCTCCTGTTTATTTTTATTTTTTATTGTCATATGCATTTGACTTTTCATAAAAATACAACAACAGATTTTGGAGTTTATGAAAATATTTTCATTACTAACTGAGATACAACGAATTGAAATGTTGTAATTTGTTAAATTGTAAATTACAAAATTTCAGTTCATTGTATTTCAGTTAGTAATGAAAATATTTTCATAAACTCCAAAATCTGTTGTTTTGTATTTTTATGAAAAGTCAAATGCATATGACAAAAAAAAATAAAAATAAACAGGAGCTCCTAGACCCAGGGGAGGATAACGAATTTTCAAAAAATTTTTCGCAAACTGCTTTTTCAAAATTTTTTAGGGGTCATTAGAGAAGTGCTTCTCTAGATGTTGTTTCCCAAATTTCGTATGGGTCCCATGCACCATAGACGAGAAAAAAAATATTTAAATTTCACCAGCCGCCACTGCTGTAATCTCCTAAATTCGTTGGGTAATCAACATGTGAATGTAGATAGTGCAACTTGAGGTTCATGAAACATCCTAAGTTACCAAAATTTTCCACCATAAACAGTTCAATTTTCAATAACTAACTCTCATAATATGATGAAGTTGTTGATGTACTCATTTGTTAGTAGCTCATTTTCTTGAAGAGGCGTTACATTTTGAAAATTTGGTGAGTACCATTAGATACATTCTAGCTTTCTGAGTATGTTCCAAAAAATTCGTAGTCGTAGCTCAAGACCAAAATATATATTTTGAAAAACACATTTTTCGAATTGCTCAGGGATGAAAAATTTGATTTTGCGAAATTCGTTTCTACTATTTTTTAGAAAATATTATTTAGATATTAAACAAATCACAACTTACACACTTTTTTATTTATACATATGCGGTTCTCTACAGCTGTCGCCGCCTCTCCGGTCCCAGTTTCCATATTCTCCTAACCAAACATTCCTCCTCCGTTAAGTCCCTTGTTTCCATCATCTCATCTACTCCATCACTCCAGCCTCTTTTGGGCCTTCCTCTCCTCCTCCTCGCCGGTGGAATCCACTCTAATAGTTTTCTCGGCCACCTATTTTCACCCATTCTTTCGTATGTCCAAACCAAATCAATTATTTCTTCTCCACTTCGACCGAGATAGTCTTTTTCATGTCCATTCTGTTTCGAATATTGTTATTCCTAATTCCTCCTTGAAAGTCCACAACTTCTTCTCAGGAAGTCCATTTCTTCTGCTCCATATACCATTACAATTTGGGCAATACTTTCATATATTCGTTTTTTTTTTTTGTTGTTCTTGTAATATCTTTTTCACACAGAATTGAATTTAGAGCTCCTATGACTTTCCCGCCTTTATTATTTCTTTCCATAATTTCATCCTTGCTGTTTATTAAATATGACCCCTAAATATTTAAATTTTTCCACTTCTTTTATACTTTCATTATCTAAGATAAGGTCATTACGGTTGACTGTACCTATTGCCAGGTATTCACATTTACACATATTCATTGATATACCGGCCTTCTCGTATTACTCCTTTAGTTTTCTGACCATATATCCTAAATACTTTTCATCTTCTGCAACCACAACCTGATCGTCAGCAAAGTACAGGCTATATAGTGTCCTCTTCTACTTTAATCCCATTCGTTTACATTTTCATGTCCACCCTGCAATGGCTATGTCTAAGTAGATTTTAAAAAGAATAGGAGATAGACAACATCCCTGTCTGAGCCCTTTGGTGGTCTTGAAACTATCCGTTAGGCCTGTTCCTAGTTTTACTCTTGCTGAATTATCTCTATAATAGCTCTGAATGGCCTGTATCAGGATCGGTCTGACCTCCAATTCCTTCATTTTCTCCCAAAGTTGCGAAAGCGGGACGCTGTCGTATGTCTTTTCTAAATCAATCAAGGCTATGTGTGTTTCTCTGCCTCATTGCATACGTTTCTCCAAGGCGATTTTTAGTGTAAATAAATTATTGATTGTTGAACGGCTTGCTCGGAATCCAGATTGTTCTTCGGATTGCTTCTCTTCAATGTCATCTTTTTTTAAGGGTTTAAGTATTCGGGAATATATTCTTCCTATCGAAGAAATCACCGCGATTCCCCGGAAGTTATGTGGATCGTCACTATCACCTTTTTGTGTAGAAATGTGATATAAGCTCGCCGCTCTTTTGGTAACTCTTTACCGTTATGGCAGCGTTCATATAAATTTTTTAGCATAAGTATAAGTTTCTTTGGTTCAGATCTTATAAATTCCGGGTGAATCCATCTAGATCCGGAGATCTTTTCAATTATGTGGCATTGATAGCTTCCTTTACTAGGGATATTTCTAGTTGAATTGTTTCACCACCGATGTTATTTAGTTCACTGTGAAATCGTTGAGAACTTCGTCAAAAACCGATTTTAACTTCGATAATATTTTAAACGAACAGTGAGTAGACCATTTCACAAACCTGCTAACAGAAAGAAGATGGCAGTATATAGAGAAAGGTGAACCAAATAACTGTTTTATTTAATATGAAATTACCTACTTTCTGTATGTTGGTGCCTCAATCTGGTCACGCTAATGTACTAGTTAGGTAAATACTTTAAAACGCTCATTAGTGAAAAATCAACAACTACTTTTCTAGTTAATACTGGTGAAGTAGTTATAGAATTACATGATAGTATTCCTATCATTTTAAAGCAAATTACTTAAATCATTTATTTAAATTCAATCATTCTCACTCTTTTATTCAACATGAAACTAGTATATTAACGTGACCAGATTGAGGCACCAATATACAGAAAGTGAGTAAATCACGAAGTGTGTACGCTGTGATTTGCTTTATATCTAAATAATATTTTCTAATCATGATGAAAGCAAATAAATAAACAATAATAAATAATTCATTGTAAAAATACTATCTTTTAGTTGTAGAAATTATACTCTACAAAATGGTGAAGGTCCCATTTAGTTAGGTATACCCTAATATAAATAAATGGCATAATGTCGGGCCGATTTTACTTCGCTGGTAGGGCAGGATTTATTCGGTCATTACACGAATTTATAAAATTGCAAATAATGT
The DNA here is from genome assembly GCA_936432065.2 of Rutpela maculata. Lineage (NCBI taxonomy): Eukaryota > Metazoa > Arthropoda > Insecta > Coleoptera > Cerambycidae > Rutpela > Rutpela maculata. The sequence goes on from OW386286.2 coordinate 63,510,941, forward strand.
CTTATCAAAATTTCGAAGTATATTTCATGCCTACTTTAAGCAGATATAATGAAAATTTTTTGTGCGAAAGCGCCGAATTTTTTTATATACAGATGGTTGACTACTCAACTGCGAATAATAATTGAGTTGTGGGTCTTATCGATTACGTGACACGTCGCTGGAAGATTTCACTTAATCAGTTTATAAACGCTTAGCTAACTCTTCTAAACATTGTCAAGTTGTTAATGATAGTTATTAGGTGGTGATAATTATAGTGGACACCGAAATAATTATATATAATTTGTAAAAATGATCAGATGATTACCTTAGGTGACGTTACGTTTATATTTTAGTCTACTTGTAAAATAATTTTCTGGTATATTATCTTATTCCAAAAAGCATTGTTATTTTAGACATTTCAAAGGTTTGTTATAGAGGAGTCAAACTGCATCAGAAAAGTTGAATAAAGAGTTGCCTTGCTGTTCCGATTTATTCATTGTTTTAATTTGTTTTAGATGCGAGAAGTGAAATGAGAAGTTTTAGATTAAATTCATTGCCTCATATAAAATGTAAACAATTTACAATACTACAAAAACTAAACTGCTGGCCAATGAAAACGGGCCAAAATAATTCTTCTTTTTGAGAGAGAGAATAGGTATGAAGATGCGGTTTCAGGATTTAAGAGATAATTTAGTTTAGTTTAGTTTTAGTTTTTAGTTAGTTTAATTTAGTTTTAATTGGAGATTCCAAAAAAATAGTTTTATATTTTTTTGATGCACATTTTTTTAGTCACTTGTTTATTTTTGATATGTCTCTCTCTCTCTTTCTCTCTCTTGTTTTGAAAGATACTGATTTTTTTTCTAGAAACCTGCCAGTTTTCAATTTTGTTGCTGTTATGCCTAATAGGTCAGTCGGAATAGATGGAAAAAGGATCATTTTACAAAATGTCGTTTACTCGCAATTTTATTTTTTTAAATTATAGTTTGGGATGCCCACAAATATATGCCAACTATCCACACGCGTGATAGGTGGGGCAACAAACTTTAAAATAAAAAAATCGGCATTGCCATTTTTCGCTTTATTTGCAAAATAACTCGTAAATGAAGCATTGTTCGAAAGTATATCAAAAGATAGAGAAGTTGCATACATTGATTTTGAACATTTTATTATTCTTGAAATTTTCCCAGAAAATTCTTCGTTTAAGAGCTACAGACGAAAGAACAATGCTACTTTTTTATCTTTTGATTTTTTTTTAAAGTGAATATAATAAATATTAATACGAAATATACATGGGTATAATGTAAATTATGTTTAAATGTCCAATTTACAGTTGAAATAAAATCTATTTACAGACCTATACACAATTTACATGTTAAACAGAAAAAAAATTATAAAATTTTCAGGTATTGAGGAATTAAAATGATAGGCAAATAAATAAACAAATAAGTATTTTAATTTTCACAGACTAGTTTTATTATGCATAGTACAGTATTCATTCGTTTCATGTATAAACTTAATAGAATAGAATAGAATAATTGTTCTACTACAATGTAATTGTTAAAAACTGAAACATTAAGATAAATGAACTAAACCCCCACAATGCCGCACATTAAGTGCATATGTATTTTGTTGTGTGTCCAGTGCACGCTCAAGTGCTTTAAATAGCACTTAATTTGGGGGCTTAGTTCATTTATCATAATGTTTCAGTTTTTAACAATTACATTGTAGTAGAACAATTTGTTAAATAAACTTATTCTATTTTAGCTTTTTTGTCCTATCCCCTATCTATTTTATCTGATCTTGAACATTTGTTAGATATTATCTTTTTACTGATGAAAAAGTTCTTTTGATTTATGAAGTACTTTGCCATTTATTTACTGAACATCGACGTTAATATAATCTTCGTGATTTCCTTCTGGTACCTGAGGACGAAAAATCCAAAATTTTGTATTTTTTTCTAGGTCCGAATACATGGCCTTCTTACTATCCAGATGCCGCTGGACAAAGTCAAAGTCCTATCGACATTAACCCTGTGGACATAAAAACCTTAGATGCTAACAGAAAATTAGAGTGGAAATATGTGCCTGAAAATACGGAAGATCTCACAAACCCAGGATATTGTTGGAAAGTTCATGTTAAAGGAGATGGATCAGGTATTTGCATTTATTACTATTGCTTTCACGTCCACGTAGTAACGGTAAAATAATAATTTAATTTTTTTAAAGTTCAGATAGGCTTAGAATTTTATGAAACGTTGAGAGTTTAGGTTTGAGCAAAAAAGAATTCTGTGTCTGTCTGCCGGTCTGTCTGTAACATCTTTGGTGAGCACGATTGCTCTGGAACAGATTGTGGTATTGACCTAAAAACTAGATCTGAAACTAGATTATATTTTGTTTCCATTCCGTTGAAGAGTTGGGGGGTAAATAGGTAAAGAAAACAAGTAAGAATCCATAGAATTGGGACTTGTACGAGAAGCCAAAACCTCTAAAAATGCATTAGCGACAACAACCTTCACTATCAACCCCATTTCCACCCCCATCGCATTGTTAGAGGAGGTAAAAAAACAAAATCGCGATTTAATGTGTTTACAAGAACTGAAGATCACATTTTTGAAATTAGCCACCCCCACTACCACCCTCTCTACCAGTGTGGCATATTGTTTCATGGGTTTTTTGGGGGTAGAGGTTTTAAAATATTATATGATTAAAATTTTATGAACAACAAAAAATGACATTCTGATTTGCAAGAGCAAGTCAAAAGAAACTTTCCGAAATGCAACACCACAAAAACCCACAGAACGATACCCCACATCGGTAGTGGGGTGGGGGTGGTGATAGGGGGAGGTTGGTAGTGGGGGTGAATGAAGTAAAAAAATATTTTGAGGTTTCTGGTTCTTGTACACATACTAAATCACATTTGTTTTTTTCATCCACTTTAATAATGAGGGCGGGTGGTAATCGGGGTGGTAATGGAGGTGGCTAATACCAAATTTATTTTTGAGACCTTAGCTTCTCTTGTATATACTAAATACCAATTTTATGGACTATTACCTGCTTGATTTACCCATTTACCCCAACTTACCCCAATTTACTCTCCAACCCTTCGACGGAACAAGATGAAAATATAATCTACTTCTAGATCTCGTTAAAGTACATACACAGAATTGGTTCTGTAGCCATTTTTGTTCCAAATGGCAGACGTTAATGGCGTTTACAATTTGCTAGCCATTATGTAAAATTTTCTTATTTGTTTAGGTAAAGACTTAATTATCGATATAAACTAAGAAACCGCTGCCCAAGGGATCACTACTTCCACATCCAGATTCTCTATACAAGTCACTCACAACGAAAAAACTTTGTATGTGAAAATAATTATTTATGGAACTTTAATAATATAATATTTGAAATCCTCTACCACAAAAACCCATAGAACGATACCCCACATCGGTAGTGGGGTGGGGGTGGTGATAGGGGGAGGTTGGTAGTGGAGGTGGATGAAGTAAAAAAATATTTTGAGGTTTCTGGTTCTTGTACACATACTAAATCACATTTTTTTTTCATCCACTTCAATAATGAGGGCGGGTGGTAATCGGGGTGGTAATGGAGGTGGCTAATGCCAAATTTATTTTTGAGACCTTAGCTTCTCTTGTATATACTAAATACCAATTTTATGGACTATTACCTGCTTGATTTACCCATTTACCCCAAACTTACCCCAATTTACTCCCCAACCCTTCGACGGAACAAGATGAAAATATAATCTAGTTCTAGATCTCATTAAAGTACATATGTGTATCAAATTTCAAATCAATATCTCAAACGGTTCCAGAGTAAACGTGCGCAAACAAAAAAGTTACAGACCGACAGACAGAACGACAGACAGACAGAAATTTTTTTTTCGCTCAAACTTAAAATCTCGACGTTTCATGACATTCTATTTGAACAATAAAAATTTAAAAAAATTTTTTTGTCGTTACTGTACTTCCACTGGATGTGGAAGTAAAATATTTATACTGTATTTGCACTCCACTATGTGGAAATAATTGTTATATAATATAGGGGAACGCTGTTGCCAAAAAATTTTCGGTGGTCTTAAGTTCATGTAAAGACATTAAATCACAATTTAATTTTATTACCTTCTTTAATATTGAGGTGGGGGTGGTAGAGAGGCTAATGCCAAAAATAGTTTTGAAGCATTTGGTTCTTGTATAGGTACACATTAAATCACCATTTAATTTTTTTAACCCTTTAATAACAGGGTGGGGGTGGTGAAGGGGGTGACTAAAAACAAATTTGAGGTCTTTTTTTGTATACACATTAAATACAAATTTTATTTTTTTCACCCCTTCAATAATGGGGTGGGGGGTGATAATGGAGATAGTTGAGATAGTGGCTAATGCCACCATTGGTTCTTGTATACACACTAAATCTCAATTTAATATTTTTTATCCTCTTCAATAATTAGGAGGGGGTGGTAATGGTGGGTGATATTGTGGGATGGTATAGAGGGTGGCTAATGCAACAAACATTTTAAGGTCTCTGGTGCTTGTACACATACTAAATTACAATTTTATTTCTTACTCCCTTTAATAACGAGGTGGGGTGGTAATGAGAGTAGTAGAGGGGGTAGCTGATGTCAAAAAAAATTGTGGCCTTTGGTTCTTGTAAATATACAAAATCACAACTTACCTCCTTCAATAATGAGGTGATAATAATAGAAAATATCGAATTTTTTTCAGAATTAACTGGAGGGCCATTGGATGGAAAATATGTATTAGAGCAATTTCATTGCCATTGGGGGGAAAGCGATGACCATGGTTCAGAGCACACAATCAGCGGACAACAATATGCAGGGGAGGTCAGTACATAATAATATTTTTCTGCTCAATTCAAATTATCATTTTTATCCAGTATTCATATCTGTTTCTCCTATATGTGACGTTGTCTGTGATGGCGTCATTAACTTTCTACTACCCTTTTTATTCTTCCACTGTAACGTTTCAGATCCCAATACCTGGATCTGTCATCAAATTTAACACTACTAAAAACAAAGTCTACCAACTTATTTTACAGTTTTATTGAAAAAAATCAATTTATCGTACAATCAGGAGGAAAAATTGACCAGATATTGAAGTAGAAGAGGAACACGCACTGAAACCAAAAAAGAAAGAACTAAATCCTCCTAACTGTAGATAATTCATAGATGAATTTTCCAGACAGAAGAGAATAATAGTAAGGAACTTTTCCTAACAATTAGTATGATTACACATAATTTTGAACCTAAACTGTCGTCAATTAAGGATTTTAAGAATGGAATTGTAAGAATTGACAAAGACCTGCGGTTTAAAGTCAATACTGCCAAAAGTTTTTCGAAATATGGCAATGAGGACACCTTCCAAAATATTGAGCTAATCTTGCTAAGAAGTTGATGGGAAAGAACCATGGCAAATGCTTAAGGCTAATCGGCAACCCAGATATATAGCGTGATGCTGTGGAACGTGTCATACAGAAAGGGAAGCCAACGAGAATAATTTATCACCTATAAAATATCCGTCAAAACATTGTGAATGAGAAGAAATTCGCTTTTTTTATATTAATGTTTCACGAATAATATAGGCATTGCAAAACTTTCTCAGCCTGTAAATTTTTTCTAGGAGAAATCATATATTCTTATCTTACCCAGTTCACCGTCAGAAAAATCACTACTTACTGTATATGAGCGACCGAATTTCTATACTTGAGGGAGGACCTTTGGTTTTAGATAATTAAGCAAGATGAGTAGCATCCTTAGACTACAGAAACTACTTACCTACAAAATTCTAATATATTTTGATTTTATCAATCTACAGAAGCTTGGAACAAGAACTCAGCGAAGTAAATTTGAGTATGCCCAGCGCGTTCTTTGCTCAAGAAATAGTGACGATCATTGACTAAATAGAGGATTTGATATACTTATATATTACCAAGATTGTAATCGTTTATACATAATAAATTAAAAGGTTCATTAAATCAAAAAACCATCCAGCGATTACTTTGTGTTTCATTTTTCATTAATAATACAGGAACTCTTTCAGTGAAATGGGAAAAAATTCAATACAGAAGTTTCTCAACGAATATGTGTTCCTGGGAGGTTATTTTACAACAGACTAAAAATTCCCACATATGCGTTTAGCGCGATTTGTGAAAAAAGGAGCCATCTTGAATTACCTATTCCCTTTTAGAACTAAAAAGTCGTTTTATTATTGGTATCAATTTGGCTCTTTCATATATTAAATACCGATCCATTAGCTTGAAAAATCAAATATATTGCCATTTTTTACAAGAAATTACAAATAACTCGAAAAAGATGAGTCTTTTTTAGCTAAAGATAGTCGCCTTTAAGTAAGAACGTATTTATAGAAATATACTTTTAACAACAATGTAAACATTGAATTGTATCCAGGTAATACATAAATGTACAACTTAAAAATAAAATGATTTGGATTAGAGCAGAACAAAATGGAGTTATGCTATATAAAGAATTAAATTTACAAAAACTTATCCACCTGTAAGTGATACTTTAGGTGATGGTGTTATGTTAGGTTAGATTGATATGTGAGTGGGCAAATATATAGACCCTACACTGCGACCATCTGGTCCATTCTGTCTCACTCCTAATTATATTTCACCCAATAAAGTGTAGCTTTTTAATAAAGCTGACCGCCTTATTGGGTGAGAAATTGTTCAGGTCCTCTGGCAGCAGATGCCCTTTGCCAAAGAGTGAAACCTGGGTCCTTTCTGCAGCAAGTCAGATACATAGAACGTGTTCTGTTGTCTCATCCTCCTCCAAACAGAGTCGGCATTCAGTGTTATGCGCTATTCTAAGTCTGTGAAGGTGATGATTTACTCAGAACTAATCCTGATAGTTCTTGTCAGTACTGGTTTCTCTCAGTCCAGGTCAAGATAATTGGTTTTGCAGTGCTTGACGATATGCCAAGTATTATTTTCGGTCCGATAAATTTCGATACCGCACCTTCCCCTGCTAAGGAATCGGCTCTTTCATTGCCTCACATGCTAGAGTGGCTCGGTATTCAGACCGGTCAACCTGTTGTTTTTATCCGATGTGGTTAGAGCCTTTTGCTAGTTCCAGACAGGTGCATGGTGTAGTATGAAGTTCAGACAATCGAAGCTAGCATAAAATGGGGTAGCACTAATGCGAAGTTGTTTGACTGCAACATTTCCACCTAAAAGATCTTCTCCAGTACATCTTCGATACCATGATAGAGGGCTATTAGCACAGTGTCCACATAAGTTGGTGCAGAATATGTTAGTTTTTCGGCAAGAACTTATCTTATACATTGTTTTTTGCAGTTGCAAGTTACAATTTCCATAAACTTGAGGGCTGGAGGATTTATACATATAGAAACAAATATGCTTCTTCATATTTCCAATCCCATTCCGCTGGAGGTAAATTATTACGTAACCATCTTAAACTTTGAAGAAAACTCTTTTAATATGAAATTTTGCGGAATGTTTGGTTCGGGTAAGACTCGCCAGTTAAAAATATTAAGTTGTTGGTTATCCACCATTTTTTTATAAAATACGTATCTATACTCGGTTAAATTATTTATATTTTTAGTGGTCTCATACAACTTGAGGATAAACTTTTCACCGACATCTGCAATACTTTCAATCGACTCAATGGGATTGTAACATATCTTTAATGTATTTCTCAACGCACTCAGATTTTAAAATTCGCATCCCTGACTTTTTCCTTTTTTAAAGAAACTAGATGTGCTGTCGCATCCTGTGAGGCATGTAAAAATAAGATAACGTCTGCAATGTTCTTGTGGGATTCTACAGTATTGTAAAAATGTCGTTCATTTTTTGAGGTCATGATGAAGTTCCTGGTCTGAGCATATACATATTTTTTTCACAATAGTGCAAAAGTAAAACAAATAAATCAATATCCTCTCCGACAACTTTTACTGACTCGTTGTTAACAAGTGCTTCTTTTGCCGTGAAGACCATAAGTAGGACACCATCACCTTTGGTTTGTTACATTTGCAGACTCTCCTCAATTAGCTTATCAGAAACACCATTAATAAAATGGGTTTTTAGATGATTATTTAAAAATCTTCTTACTTTATCGATGTTGCCTTCATCTTATTCGTAAATTTCACTTTAGTGGACAGAAGTTTGCTTACTTTGTTCTACTGATTTTAAATCCGATAAATATTTTTCGTATCCGTCAAAAACAACTACATTATTTTCCGAGTTGTAAATGATATAACGAAGATCGATTGTACAATTTATTTTAAGTTGTAAGCTTCTCCCACGGGACTTTGTGCAAAGGATATCCACCATCAATAATGTAATTTGGGTTTGTTGGACAAAATTTATCGAAATATTGTAGCAATGCTGTTTTATTTGTTTTTCTCAATTCCCCTCCATTAAAAACTTCTTTAGTAACTGGCTGTGAAAAAACGCAGTGGGGCTAGATAATGCATCAAAATTTGTAGAAGGATGTCGATTTATCTCGTTTTGTAATGAAATGTTTTTACCTGAAAGTTTGAATAAATTCATTAATACAATATTTTTAATTTTAAAACAAAAAGAACAAGCATTGTAATAACTTCACCTGCTTAATATCTCAGCCACTAATTTCTGTCAACAGAAAAATTTACTAACAGCACCAACCAAAGTAAACTTACATAACGAACACTGACATGTCTTTTGTGATGCTTTAATACTTTAAGACTTGTCAGTAAAATTATTTTCGTCTAGTGAAGATATTTTAAACTTACATTATAAATGAAATTTAACGTTGCTGGTTCAGCACCCATATGTTGATGTTAAACTTATACCAAAAATATTTTTGGATTCTAAATATTTTTTAATCTTCATCTTTAAAAAAAAAATGCTTCATTTTGTAAGTGGCAAAATAACTGGCATTTGATTATGTTGGGTAGGCTCTTATAAGCACTCTGTGTAAGGTAAACTAAAATTAATACCAATATAATAAGTAGTATTTATCCCATTTTAAAGCTTTTTTTACTCTTGGTTTTTTCCAAAAAATAAATGTCGTAATCGAGTTATAGGCGATTTCTTGCAAAGGTGCAACTGAGTGGCCTGCAAAGAGTTGCCTTTTTTTTTGCAGTTTTCACCAAACGGATTTAGTATATTACAATATAATCCCCAAGGAATACATTTCCTTCCTAACGGAAATGCATTCCTTCTGTATTTAATTACTTTCATTTTTTGAGTGTAATCGAGTATAAATACTATTTAAGATAATCGTTTTAGTGTGGATACAAATCAATTTCCATTTCCTAGCTTTTTAATCGATAAAAAGCAATTTAAATAAAGATATATTTTGCGAATAATAAGGTTTTTGCAGTTGCAGTAAGGATGATATCGAATGGTATACCATTGTAATATTTACCAGTTATGATCTGTTTTCTCAATAATAATAAAATGAGTTGAAAATTAATTCATTGCAAGATTAATTGAATATACTGAACTAAATTTGTGAAACATCTTTAAACCCGAGTTATTCAACTTTCAACTATAGTTTGAAATATAATTAATAAAAATGTATTTTTTATATTTGTTTGGTGCAATGGATAATACCTTTTGATAGATTTTTCGCTGTTTGTTTTGGGGCAATTATTATCATTAACGATTTGTTGTATATTTGTATTTCTTGCAGTCTACTTAATTAAATTTAATTCTATATTAATTGGATACCAACGGAAATAGAGACTTTAATATTCATTATGTAATGTCCTAGCAAGACGAAACTTATGTAGAATCTATTTAAATATAGAATGGGTAATTCAAATGTTTTCATCCCCTTTTTTCCTATTCTGTAATTTTTTGAGGAAAACGTTGAAACTGGTCGATTTTGTTTTCGAGGAGACATATAACCTTGATAAATTCAATCGCTTTATTGCATTCCCTACTTGAGTAAAGCAACCCGTTCTATAATTTTGAATGGGAGTAGGTCAAATGATACTTCGTTTTGAAGATTTATCAATTTTCTTTACAACTGTGCAAAGTTTTTACAATTGAGTGAATATTTTTCGGGATATTGCATTTGAGAATGGCATGATCTAAGAATTACAGTTAAATTTAGTTAAATTGAATACATTTTTCGAATTTTACTCACACATTAAGTTTTCTTCATCCAGTCTGGATTATCTTAACATTTTATACATTGTTTTGTGGGAAAACTTTTTGCCAAGTGAATATTTTTTGCCGTTTGTATCTTTGAAGTTTTTCTTACATTATCATTCTGTTGTTGAAGTTAGCTAGTGCTCCTTACTAGATTTGCATTTTTCTAAAACGGTGTATACCATTGCAGGGAGAATTTAGGTTGTTTCAATTAATTTTAATAAAAACGACTGCTAGAAGTACAGCTAAAATATATAATGATAGACATCAGGTAGAAATTTATCTCATACGTATTAGATTTAATGAGAAAATTTATGAAAACGGTCAGTATAGCTATTAAAAAATGTAATTAAATTCACAGTGTAACAAATGAAGCTAATTTTAAAAAGCAATAAATGTCATCTCTATCGGACGCAACTCGCGCAGGAACTTCATAAAGATTATGGAGACCGTCATTTATAGTTTTGTAGGGAAATGAGCGAACCTTTATTGAACCGACAATTTGCTTTTTAGCATTTGTTTTCTAAGAAATCTTCATATTTGTAGACGGAACAATAAATCGTCATAACTATGTTTATTGGGATGATACTAATCCCAGACTTTACAGGGAGACACATACACAAATTAAACGTTGAGGCTGATTGGGACAACCATATTGTAGGACCATTATTTACACTAGAAAATCTGACCGGAGAAATGTATCTTGACGTGCTGGAAACTGAAATTTATCCATTTATAACGGAAATTATTGAAAACCATTCAGTAGCAAAACCCTATTTTTTCAACAGAATAGAGCTCCACCACACTTTGCACTTCGTCTAAGGGATTTCTTAAATGAACGTTTCACCGGTCATTGGATTGGCAGATGAGGTGCAACTGAGTGGCCTGCAAGATCACCCGATCTTACTCCTTTAGATTGTTTTCTATGGGGATATTTAAAAGCAAAGTGTTTGCCATAAAGCCAAATTCTTTAGATCTACGCGACAGAATAGTAGAAGGGTGTCGTAAGATAACAGCCATTGAAATCCTACTGAATGTTCACGAATCTTTTCGATGTGGAGGTTTGTGATGAGCATTTCGAACATTTATTAATTTCATTCAAATTTCAAACATTTCACACAGTTGTAAAAAGAATTGAAATACTTTTAACTTAACCACTACCTACTCCCATTTAAAATTACAGAAGGAGTTGATTTACTCGAGTAGGAGATCTTGAAATAAGAATTATTAAAATGATTTCAAATATTTATCCATAATTTTTACTTCAATGGAATATTTTTTTAGACAATACAGAAAAAAATGTTCATATTTTGATGGAAGACCTAAATTATTATTTCTCCCCATATACCTAATTACCAAAACGCGTAAACGCAACAAAGTTTATGTCGCTGCCTTATAAGCATAGGCAACATAAAATACACCTACTGTATAATGAGTGAGGTCCTATACAAGCTGGTAGCGCCAGCGTCTTTCCATAAAAAGTCTCCTCATTGATTTCAGTTTTGATGCATGATATGATTTAATCATATCATGGTTTTAATGTAACGTGCTATTAAATTGCAGTTGGATATATCCATATATTTACATTACTTCGCATTTTAGTGCTAATCATGAATTAAAGTTGTTTCTTATAGATATTCGAATCCATAGAATGTTTGGGTTATATGGGTCAAGACCAAGAGTCAATGTTGGATCATTTATTATTCATTATTTAGACGTTTGTTTCAAACTGTCGGATACAAGTCTATGCAGATGATACCGTACTTTCCTCATATTTTCCTATTGAAACTGCATGACACTAAAGGCTGGTGATATCATAACACTTCATGATGAACTCTCCTAAATAGGGAAATTGTACAAAAATATAATTTGAAAAATAATACTCACAAGCGTAAGCTTGAAAAACTTCGCAAAAAATATTTTTTAATTCCTTATATTAAATATAAGCTATTAAAGTCTGCATAGTTTATGCTGTTCTTGTTGCACGCGCCATCAACTGTGACGTCAGCGGTGTACTAATTACTTCCACATCCAGTGGAAGTATAGTAACGACAAAAAAATTTTTTAAAATTTTTATTGTTGAAATAGGCTTAAAATGTCATGAAACGTCGAGATTTTAAGTTTGAGCGAAAAAAAATTTCTGTCTGTCTGTCTGTCTGTCTGTCTGTCTGTCTGTCTGTCTGTCTGTCGGTCTGTCTGTCTGTCTGTCTGTAACTTTTTTTTGTGCGCACGTTTACTCTGGAACCGTTTGAGATATTGACTTGAAATTTGGTACACATATGTACTTTAACGAGATCTAGAACTAGATTATATTTTCATCTTGTTCCGCCGAAAGGTTGGGGGGTAAATTGGGGTAAGTTTGGGGTAAATGGGTAAATCAAGCAGGTAAGAGTCCATAAAATTGGTATTTAGTATATATACAAGAAAAGCTAAGGTCTCAAAAAATGTTTGGCATTAGCCACCCCCCATTACCAACCCCCACCCCCTTATTAAAGGGGATGAAAAAGAATTATGATTTAGTGTATGTACAAGAACTAGAAACCTCAAAAAATTTTTTTACTTCATCCACCCCCACTACCACCCCCCTATCACAACCCCCACCCCACTACCGATGTGGGGTATCGTTTTATGGGTTTTTGGGGTAGAGGATTTCAAATACTATATTATTAAAGTTCCATAAACAATTATTTCCACATACAAAGTTTTTTCGTTGTGAGTGACTTGGATAGAGAATTGGATGTGGAAGTAGTGATTCCTTGGGCAGCGGTTTTTTTGTTTGTATTTGTGTTTAAGATGTTTAGAAAAAAAAATACTTAAAAATAAACTGAGTCATATAGGGCTACAATTAAATCCAATGCATCCAATATTTGGAGCTTCTCTTGATGCTCTATCTGAGGAATATGTTGTAGAATTAAAAATGTTCTCCGTCTGAAAAAACTGTTTACAATTACTTAACAAAGAATAATGATATTGCAGCAAAGTATAGAGCTCAAGTATAGCTGCACATGCTTTTATTCGATAAAAAGAAATGTTTATTCTGTATTGCGGATCCACATTTTGAAAGAAATTTTAAATTTTGTTATATATGGGTAAAATATTGTAATATGTTGCACCCCTTAAAATTTAAGGTTATGTTACTAAAAAGTAGGCAGACTTCAACAGATCGAATGTCTGAATGAATGTAGTGTATTTGCACCTACTCGAGAAACCTACCAGAAGTTATTTCTGGTGACATCTGGAATTATCTAGAGAATGGTGGCGTCATCACAGAAAAATCGAGATCTGTCATTTTTGGGTATAAAAGACCGACCGCATTCTCGGCGAGTAGTTCAGAAAGTTCAAAAAGTATAGAAAGTGAGGTTAAGACTTCAAGGATAAACAAAGTGATAAACATTGTGATTTTAGTCAGTAAAGTGTATTCAAATTAATAATAGTATTGTGAAGTATCCAGTAAATATTTAATAAAGTGTGTTAGTGGACATCTCTTGTTATAATTTTTGGAACCCACGGAATTTGCAAGGGGTAGTTTCCTAAGGGTGGAAACACGTCACAAATTGGTGTCAGAAAGCGGAATTTTATGACAAGAGGAGCTCTGAAGTTGTGCTGGAGTGTTCGAGAAGTATTCTCGAGGGTTAGTGCTAACACGGAGGACTCATTTACTGGACATTGTTCGAGGGTTATTTTCGAACAGGAAAATAGTGTTAAGTGCATTTTTGAGACATTGTAGAACATTTTATTAGGACATTAGTGTGATAATTAATTCCTTTGAACTGAGAAGTGATAGAGACACTGAAAAAGACTCATTTAGTGCGTGAAAATTTCTAGAACTTTTCTATTTGGACATTAGTGGAGATTAGTAAATTCTCTAAACTGGATAGTGACAAAAGACTCTGAATAAGACTTTTTCGTGCTATTTCGAGATTTGTCTGGAAAGTTCCATTATCGATATTGACGTGACAGTTAAATTTATTTTATTTTAACATAATCTTATGCCTATAAAAACTAGAAGTATGGCATCCGATAAACAAATACAGGACTTATTCGAACAATTCCAAAAAATGATGGCGCAGCAACGGCAGGAAGATAAAGAAGAACAGGAGAAAAAACGTCATGAAGAAAAAGAAGAAAGGAACGAATTAAAGAAAATGATGGAAGATCAGGCAATAAGACGTCAGAAAGAAAAAGAGGAGGAAGAAAGAAGACGTCAAGAACAAGAAAGACAACGTCAAGAGGAAAAAGACGAACTCAGAAAAATAATGGAAGACTTGGAAGAAAGACGCCAGGAGGAATTAAGGAAAATCCTGAGCGATCAAATAAAAATACAACAGGACGCAATCATTTCTGTCAAGGAAGAAGTTAAAGAAGAGATAAACAAGGTCGAAGAAAAAGTAGATCAGGTTGAAGGAAAAGTAGATAAGGTAGAAGAAAAAGTAACTGAGTTTGAAGTAGAAATAGACCGGCTTAAACGACAGTTGAGAGATAGAGGAAGCCAGCAGGTGATATCATCAGGTCAGCGACTAAAACCTCCTTCTTTTGACGGCCAAAGTTCTTGGACGACGTACAAGAGGCAGTTTGAGGCAGCAGCATGTGCGAACAACTGGGATAACGAGGAAAAGGCCATGGCATTAGTTCTGGCGTTAAGGGGCCAGGCCTCAGAATTACTTCAGACTATCCCAGTGGAGAAACAAAGGGACTTTAAAGTCTTGGAAGCTGCATTAGACTTGAGGTATGGCGATCAACACCTTGCCCAATTATACCAGACTCAGCTGAAATCCCGGATGCAAAAAGCTGGGGAAAGTTTACAAGAATTTGAAGCTGCGATAGAGAGACTGGCACACCTGGCGTATCCGAGTGCACCTAAAGAATTCCAGGAACAATTAGCCGTGGGGGCCTTTTTAGATGGTATAAGGGACGAAGAGGTCAGGCGAGTTCTGAGGCTGACGAGACACCAAAGTAGTAGCGAAGCTTTGGTGCGTGCACTCGAAGTAGAAGCCGCTTACAGGGATACGCCAAGGTCGAGAGTGCGAGCTGTGACTCTCGAAGAATCGCAACCAGAAATGAACCAGAACCCTATGTTGACTGAGATGCAGAAAATGTTTACCAAACTATTGGATAAATTAGATGACCTTGGAAAGCAGGAAAAACAGAAAAACAAAGGAAAGCCGAGTGGTGGTATTAAATGTTACAACTGCGGCAAGGTAGGACACATGAAGCGAGACTGTCGACAGCAGAATTCGGAGAGTCGAGTAAATGCTGTGAATCTTGAAGAGGAGCAGGAAAACAGTACCAGGGGGGTTGTTCTGGCTAGGGAATGCAGTGCCCCCAGAGAAATTAAGATTTCCCAGCTTCGAAGAATCGCAAGCAGACTGTTGTTGCATGGATATGTGAACGGAAGAAAATGTTTGTTTACCATCGACACAGGTACTACGTCATCAATAGTACGGCCAGGATTTATATCGGGCATAAAGATTACCAAGAGGCAAAATGAAGAAGTGATCGTCCGGACAGCTACGGGGGACAGGGCTACGGTTCATGGAGAAGTAGACCTGGGTTTGCAGATTGGACAGTTAAGGTTCGACCACAGGGTCATCGTGGCTGACATTACGGATGACTTCATTTTGGGACTGGACATTATGGAACAGTATGGATTTATTGTTGACGTAGGAAAGCGAATGTTAAGGATTGGGAACGAACAATTTATTTTGTCAAAAGTGAACGACCAATGCGAGAAAACCAGGCTGTTGACAACGCAGGCAGTCAAGACTCCTGCATTATCCAGAAAACCAGATAAAGAAGATTGCAAGCGCTACCCTCAGGTGGAAAGATTGTCGAACATGGTTGAAGTCAACACTGTCAAGGTCGATCTCCCAGAGAGTTGGTCAAAGAAAACTCTGAGGCAAGAGCAATTGCGCGATGTAGAAATCGGACCCATGTTGAGAGCAAAAGAAGAGGGAACGCGTCCAGCATGGAAGGATGTTTCCAACAAAGAAGTGGGGCCGAAGGCTTTATGGTCACAATGGGATTCACTTACGGTCGTAGATGGGCTTTTGAGGAGAGCATGGGAAAGCCCAGATGGGAAGCAAGTTGCCATGCGTCTAGTGATTCCCAGGTGTCGTGTACCAGAAGTACTCCAGGAAGCACATAATGAAACGTCCAGCAGACACTTCGGCATAAACAAGACATTGAGTAGAGCACGGGAACAGTTCTATTGGGTTAATAGTCGCCAGGATGTGGAGGCCTGGTGTCACAAGTGTAAAAATTGTGCTGCCCGTGGAGAACCATTTTCGATGAGCAACTACAGGAATGGAAGTCGAGTACAGCCAAAGAATAATCGAGAGCAGATGAACAGAACTAGTAACCGCTTGAAGGCCCGTTATGATCAGAATGCCAGTACAGGGGGATTCAAGGTGGGGGATCTGGTTTGGCTGTACAACCCACAGCGGAAGGAATGGAGACCCCCGAAATTTCAACCTCCTTGGGATGGACCGTACACTGTTATTACCCGAATTAATGATGTCGTCTATCGTATTCAACGAAACAAAAAGTCCAAGATGAAGATCGTACACTTGGATAGACTGGCGAAGTATGTGAAAGAGGCTGAATTGCCTTACCGGGACGTTCAGGCTTAAGGAGGGGGCAGTGTAATATGTTGCACCCCTTAAAATTTAAGGTTATGTTACTAAAAAGTAGGCAGACTTCAACAGATCGAATGTCTGAATGAATGTAGTATATTTGCACGTACTCGAGAAACCTACCAGAAGTTAGTTCTGGTGACATCTGCAATTATCTAGAGAATGGTGGCGTCATCACAGAAAAATCGAGATCTGTCATTTTTGGGTATAAAAGACCGACCGCATTCTCGGCGAGTAGTTCAGAAAGTTCAAAAAGTATAGAAAGTGAGGTTAAGACTTCAAGGATAAACAAAGTGATAAACATTGTGATTTTAGTCAGTAAAGTGTATTCAAATTAATAATAGTATTGTGAAGTATCCAGTAAATATTTAATAAAGTGTGTTAGTGGACATCTCTTGTTATAATTTTTGGAACCCACGGAATTTGCAAGGGGTAGTTTCCTAAGGGTGGAAACACGTCACAATATGATCAAGAATATACGAAAATGTTAATGGGCGCAGCATATTGTTTTTGGCGCCATAATATATATCCTTATCTATATAATTCAGCCAAAAATAAGTCCTGAATGAATTTTCTAGTGTACTACCAAAACACTATTTAAAGTATTATTAGTATTTTATTAATTAAACTTTGAATAGTCAAGGCTTTATTTGACGAAGATCATATTGGTAAATGATAACTTTGTAAAATTTCTAGTTCAATAACTATATAACAATATAAGTGGATAACACATAAGTCAGTATTTTATATAATAAAATTTATCGCTCCGAAATGATTCCTGATTGTAAGTTAATCGGACCGCATAATATTTTGGTTATATTATCCATATAGAGTAATAATTTATTGTCAATACAAGCATGTGCAGCTAAAAATGAAAATTTTCTTAACCGAATAACTCTTTCCACATAGATCCTTAAACTTGCTATTCTTTTAGTCTCAAGTACGGTCATCTTTACTAGGTTTTGTACCTGCAGAGACACTAGGTGGTCTAATTAGAATACAACCTTTAGCAACAAGTAAATGTTCAATATGTTTAAATCCTCCATCTGTCATGTTAGCCACATTTGGAGGTAAAATATCTAAAAAGCCACTATTTTTTACAACGTTCTCCCTCCAAAAGCAGTTGAAATAAGATTTATAATGCCACCAGGGGTGTACAAGAGATTAAATATTTAAATGTATCACATTTTTTATAATCTGATAATGTTAATGCATCTGATGATTTTTCTATTTCTATTTCTAAGCAGTCAAAAATACATAAAACATTGCTATATCGAGCTCGAAAAGCAAATAGTAAAGATGTCACAAGAAATCTGAGGTTTCATTGTACATTTTCTTAAAAATTTACTAACAATTGGCCAAGATTTTGAAAATATGTTTGAAGCATTACCCTCATATGTGCCAAAATCATCTGCTAGTGATATACATTAATCTCCTCTCGTAACTTTATTTTATTTTATTTTTATCTCTGGGTATACGAATAAATACTTTATTTGGCATTTTGAAAGATGTATTACAACATATTAGCACTATGCAGTATTTATAATACGCATTTCTAGGTGTATATTCCATCATTGGGGATTTTTGAAACGCAAAATAAACACAAAAACGTAAACAGACCTTCCGCCACTACAAATTTCAAGAGCGATATCAATACAATGTCGATACAATATCAATACAATGCGAATGTAATGGCTGCCGTTTGTTGTTCCCCGTTTAACACACCCCGTGACGTCACAATCATTCTCTGTGATTGTGACGTCTCGTTTGAAATGAATGACACCTGACTGTCTCGTTTGAAATTAATGGCTAGCGATTACAACTTGAATTATTTGTTACAAATTAAATATTACAATTTAAGTGCTGATATCTGGCATAGCCTATTTTTCCATATAAATAAACACTTTAATGAAATTTATAAAATGTGCAAGTTCCCTGTTTAACCAATTTATATTAAGAAACCTTTTGTTTAAATTACTTCTGCTCCAAAATACCTGGTGCCTAAAAATATTGATGCAAAAGGCTTATTCTTCTTTGAAGCTAATATTTTCACATCATATTTTAAATTTTAATCTAAAAAATATTGTCACTCCTGTTGACACATATTAATAATTAACTATTAATTAGATATATATACAGGCGTAAAGAGAGGTTAATTTGTGTCTACTCTGTATATTTCTTTCTTACTGTTATACCCGCTCAAGTTAATATCGAGCAGTGCGATAAATAATTATTATGTTAACATTTGCAGCTCCATCTAGTACACTGGAACTCGTCCAAATACCATTCTTTCGCCGAGGCCGCCAAACACGGCGATGGGCTATGTGTTTTAGGGGTGTTTTTGAAGGTAAGTAAAAATTTTAAGTACGATCAGGACAGGGGGGGGGGGGGTAGTTGGAACTTCTGGTGAAGTGGTTCCACACACCGAACTACTTGAAAAAATACATTCATCACGTGTTTCGCCAACCATGTTGGTATTATCTGGAGGTAATTAGAAATATTTTTAATCAGACCCCAATGATGCCACAATGATCAACACATAACGGTGTATCATTCTCGGTTGAATAATCACGTCGTGGCCATAAACATACACGATTCACACTATACTCCGAGTTTGTTTATCATCACCCGCCAGCAACTCGTGTCCACTGTTGGACATAGACCTCTTCTAAATTCTTCCACTTTCTTCTACCTTGGGCTGTATTGACCCATCTCCCTGCTTTCCTCTTCACATCATCGGTGCATCTTGTTGGTCGTCTGCCTCTACTCCTTATGTCTACTCTTGGTGGCCACTCAATTAGCCAATTAGCCATTAGCCAGATCAAGATGATCCACCTATTATCAAATAGTCGAGGTATATGACCAACCCATCTCCATTTGGATCTTGCTATTTGCTCGATGATGTCGGTGACTTTTGTTCTTTGTCTGATAATGGTGTTCGGTATTCTATCTCATCTAGTAATCCCCAACATGGTCCTTTCCATTCCTATTTGTACCACTCTTTATTTATTTGCTGAGTGTTAATGTTTTGGCGCCATATGTCAACACTGGTAGTATACATTGTTCATATACCTTTCTTTTCAGGTAGATGGGTATATTCCCCCTAAATGTTTCTCTTAGATTTCCGAAAGCTGCATATCCCAAATCTATTCGACGGTGTATTTCCCAAGTTTGGTTTTCCTTGCTTATCCTTATTTGGTGACCTAGATACTTATATTCATCGACTTGTTTAACTATAGATCTATCAATTTCCATTTTATCGCTAGTTACCAAGTTGGTCATGAAATTTGTCTTTTGAAAATTAATGTTTAATCCAACATTGCCTGCTACTTGCTCTAGCTTTGTTAACATTTAGTGTGACCCAAGTCGTCTGTGATTAGAACGATATCTTAGGTGAAGCGAAGATGATTTAAATATTCTCCGTCAATATTTACACTTTTATTTTCCCAGTTCCCCAGTATTGGTGATTGGCTATCTCCCTGCCTTATACCTCTCTGTATCTGGTATTTCTCCGTATAGTTTTGAAGTTTCACGTCTTCAGTAGCATTGTTGTATATATATATTGAATTGAATTGGCATATCTGTAGTCAATTAAGCTTTGCTGTAGTGATGTTAATATTTCTGGTAGTTCTACAGTGTCGAAGGCTTTTTGGAACTCGACAAACGCCAAAACATGTGGTCTGTTATGTTCGATAGATTTCTCTATAAGTCTTGCTCGTCTGTAGATGATTGTTTGCATCATAGCTGCTCCTAAATCCAGCCTGCTCTCGAAGTTGTTAGGAGTTCAGTTTGCGTTTTAAGCGTTTTGAAACAATCTTCGTGAATAGTTTATATAAATGTGAGAGCAAGCTTATGGGCCTATAGTTTTCCAGATCTGTTATATCCTCTTTTTTATGAATGAGTATTGTGATAACGCTGTGCCATTTTGGTGGAATTATACTGTGATGTAGGCACAAGTTAAAGAGAAATATTATTTTCTGTAAAAGTTTTTCACCTATCTTAACAGCTTCTATTACGACCTGAATTTCTCCGGGAGCTTTGTTGATTTTCATGTCCTTCAAAGAGTTTTTAACTTCTTCAATTGTAATATCAGGTATATCCTTTGAACCCACGTTTATCACTTTGTTTTCTCTGTTTTGTATTATATTGCCACCTCCATGATTCAATCGACTCCTGTACAGTTCTTCGTAAAACTGATTTGTTATTTCTAATAGTCTCTGTGTATTTGTTATTTCATGTCCACCGCTGTCTTTTAGTTTGAAAATCTCGTTTTTTCCTTTGGCCATTTGCTTTATTAATACCTTCATATTTTTATTTTCATTAATTGTTTTCTAGATTTCTCTGTATTGTATTTCTTTAAGTCCATGCGAATTTCTTTTGAAATTATTCTGTTCTTATTTCTAAACTTTTGTGAGTTTTCCACGTGTTTCCCTCTTTCTAGTTTTCGTTTTCTTATTAGTTCTTCTGTGTTTCTGCTTAGTTTGTCTTCTCTATTAGTAGTCCCATTGCAGTATTGTTTTTATGCAGCAGATATTGGTTCGATGATGGTGTTATTTAGGTGTCAGCTACAGTGTCAGATTCTAGGGCAGATGTTATAAAGTTCTCGTATTCTGCGGTATTCTCTGGTGTTTTCCAATTTAATGGCTTTTTTCTGCGTATCATGTGCTGATACTGAGGTGCAAAAAGCGAAATCGTGCGATGACGGTGGTACGTTTGAAATCCTCCACTAAGCTAGCTTTCTCTGACGCCTTACTTCTTGAGGAGTTTCAGGGGAATGAACAGACTTTTAGATTTAATCCAGTAAAATTAAGCAAAAAATCGCCGTATATTCGACAAAACTCATAAAGTTTTAAAACTTGGAAGAAGAATCAGGAAAGGTACCAAAATCACAATAAAGAAACCCCCTGCCGTGGTTTCATTATCCCTTAAATTTCCTTTCACTCCCATTCACCATTCACTTTTTGGCAAAAACATGTACAAAAATTGTTATGTTTTTTATAAAGTTTTGTACAAAAAAATGTTTTATTTTTTTTCCGTGAAATAGATAGTACCTCTCGTAAATGCGTCGAAAAGGTAAGGGTAAGTCAGAGCGCTTCGTTTAATACGCTTATCGCGTATTTTGACTGCTAGTCGGAAACTACTAATTTACTCAAGCAGTCAAAACGACTCAATCTGTAGAACGGGAAATGGGTTACAGAATACGCTTGTTGTAATTTTTTTCTTAAAAGTTTTGCTCGATTTATAATATTTTTAAGAAAACCGTTAACTAATTTCTTCACCACCCTTGAGGTAAAATTTTTGGCACGTTCCTCTTTGTGGTTTCCCTTGTAGACCTAATTCACTAAAGGAAATTCCGGTGTACTGAAAATCATTTTACATCATCAGTATCGACGCCATCGTTGTCCTTGGCAGTACCTACACTTTCAGCATTCAGACAGGCGTGGGCATGGCTGTGAAAGCACATTGTTAAACAATACAAGTCAGTTTTTCTACACCCTCATCTTTGTTCCGCATCCTAATTTGCAACTGCATGAAATTATGGTTAGAGTATATTCTGAGGCTGGTGCTTTCATTGTAGTAATTGGTACTAGGATGTTACCGACTTTATTCCATCCCCTCTCTGTAGTAGCTAACGAATTAATTGTTCTTCCATGTTTGAATTTGGTGGAAAGCACGATGGGAGTGCTGGCATGCAGCAGCGGAAGTCGTCGGTGGTTTTGACAACAACACAGTATTGCTTGTTTTACCAACAAGTTTGTTGAATGCTAAGAATAAATCGCTCTCCTTGTGATGTCTTCATGTAAGTTATCTTGCAAATCCTCTATTTTGTTAAGCAAATTGATTATTTTTTTCAATATTTATTGGTGTTAAGACATTTACAAGAAATGTATCTACAAGTCGAAATTAAATCTAAAGACTTGATATAAATAAATTATGTAAGAATCATATTTTTCAATTTCGAAGATAACAGTAGTTTCATCAAAAATAATTTCGGCTGATGTGTGCTGCATTACCTGTCGTTGGTTCTCGATGCTCTTTGTATTGTTAGTATTGTCCGAATAGCAAAAAAAAACATGTTTATGGTTGGTTTAGTTTTCGGAAAATATAAAATTATTTTTAAAGAGTCCCAATCTAGGAAAAGTCGCTATCTTTGGGCTGACTTTGGTCCTCGCCACACCGCTCACTAAGATAATTCCCGCTACGAATATCGGAATTCCTTTTCTTTCTCTAGATACTATAATTATCTATATAATTTCTGAAACAAACACCACGGTTTTCTTTAAAACATTATAATCAAGTAATACATTTAAGGAAGGAAGCCACAGTCTAAATCCAATTTCTCATTCTGCAAATTGGATCCTCTTGACTTTTTGTGTAAAATTAGTAGTAATATGCAGTCAAATCCTGCGATAAGTATATATTAGGCGGAGCGCTCTGACTTATCCTTATTTTCATGTCGTATTTACGAGAGTACTATTTATTCCACGTAAGAAATGAATAGAACATTTTTGTATAGAGGTGTTTTTGCCAAAAAGTGAACGGTTGAGGGTGGTTTTCGCAATTTGAATGGATGATGCTACCACGGTAGTGGTGAAAACTTTCCTTTATTGTGATTTTGGTGCCTTTCCTGACATTTCTGCCAAGTTTCAGAACTTTATGATTTATCGGATATTTATAATTTAATTTTACTGAAGTAATTATGATTTAGAAAGATTTACATTTACTATTTATTTTCAGCCAGGCAAGAAACATCATGAGTTAGAAAAAGTAGTTGCCCAGTTGCACAAAATAGAATATAAAGACCAGAAGACTTATATATCTGCCCCTCTGAACCCTGGTCTGTTTCTTCCAAATTACAGCGGATACTACACATACCAAGGATCTTTGACAACTCCACCATGTTCAGAGTGCGTGATCTGGATAGTATTCAAAGACCCAATAGAGGTTTCCCATGACCAGGTATGTATACACTTTTATAATTATAATAAAATGGGGTGAAGTTATTTGATTTGTCCGACTAAAAAACATGTGTACGAATTTTTACAAAATAATTTCTGTATTTAGATTTTGACTAGGAAGGGATGATAAAACGGTTTTTTGCGAGTATCTTGAAAACTACACATTTGATCAATATGTTAAACATACATACAACTTGAAGATTATAGAATTACTTTGAATTTGAGCCAAATCCCGCCCAGTTTGATAAAAAAAATTGACTGAGATATATTTTGTGACTTTTCACCTCTTCTAAAAGTCAAATTTCAACATGCGTATTTCGTCATTAACACAAAATTTAAGACCACAAAAATGTCCATTACAACGCTGAAATATAATTCAAGTCACTACAATTTAGTCCTTAGTACAACCCTATACGATAAAAATTGGCTAAATTATGGCTATTTGTTGTCTGTAATTATTTATTTGTCGCATGTTCATGATTTCTGTTGAGTGTTTTCCCACTTACTTAAAAATATTTAAAAATTTTAATGAAAGACACCTCTGCGCCAAATAGATCAGTCTGGTTTTTTAGTACTTCTGATTAGACAAAAGTCTCACAACAAACAATATATAAACTAAAACAAAATTTTTGTTTTTCAAAACTTTGACTTTTAGCACGTCAAACATGACGTTGTTGTTTATGTATTCTATATTCGCGTGAGACATTAAATTATATTTAGTTACTTCGTCTCTGAGGATCGGCAACCAGAGCAAATACACAAATTTATTGAATAATTTGACACACATTTATCCTCATTTAACAACATGATAGCGGATTCTTTAAGTTTTTTCTTAGTTCCGTTGCTTTCTTTTACCAGAATATTTTGTGTTCATCAAGCCTTACGTTGAAAGGTCTAAATGACTCATCTACATGTTAGGTCTATTCCTTTGCACTCAAAAATGTGGTACTGAGCTGCACTAGTGCAATTTTGTCTCTCTTTAACTTATAATATCCATATTGATACCACCTCTGTCACTCAAAATTAGTGCCACACTTCTTGTGGAAAGGAACGTACCTAATGTTTATCACACTCACACGGAATGCTATAAATAATATTTTTGGAATTTTAAACAAGATTTAGCGGCTTAGTTTTTGATAAAACAGATCTTAGTGTGAAAACTGTTCAGGTGCGAAGGGGGGTATGGGGGTACGATACGCCCCTAACTTTGTCAGATTTGGCACAATTTGGAAATTTGAGACATATGTTGGCAATTTTTATTAAAACATTTTTTTTTTATGAAGTTGACAAATTTGAAAAAATGTTGTGTTCAATCTACCTTCAACGTGTGTCAGCTGGCTATCACAGAACTCTCGAGGTATTGATTAAACATTGGCGCACTGAAGCCAATTTTGGACAACTGATTTTTTTCTATCGTGTCAGTTGTCATCTATCATCCCCTAAAAAGAGCAAAAAAGTCTTGTTTGTCTTAGAGTCTATGTAATGAAGCATTATTTGATGAGTTTTTTGTAAATATTTCGTGCAAATACGAGATTACCTTTCCCCCAGTTTTCGTGGGTGCTGAACACGATGGAGGTGGTGGAAGAAGTTTTTGACCGCCGCAATCCCCTGAAACGGCCAAAAACTATCCCTTTATGTTTTCATATATAAACGAGTCTGGGGAGTGATTTATCTACGGGTTATACTTGAAATAACATGGAAGGGAGTTATAGAGTAAGTGGAATCCAGAGAGCAGGCCTAGGGGGTTGATTAAACCCTCCCGAGGGGGGCAAAATCTTTTTTTTTTAAATGATTCGGTTCAAACGCTTATCCCCCGTTTTCGGAGTCGCTCATCGCGCGAAAAATATTCATTTTTAGCTCCAACCCTCAAACGGGCAGATATCACCCCCCTCTCACCAGAAAGCATGCTATCCAGGATTTACAGATTTTTCGGCACATGATCATTATTCCTGTGCATATCCCTTCATTTTTCACGGAAGAGAAGGTGGTAGCGACCTCGGGGGTTGCTTCAACCCTTCCAGGAGGTGTAAAATTCATTAATTACACTTTGGATCGTCAATACGCCCTTCCCCGTTTTCGCAGGCGCTCATCACGATAAAAATATAATTAATGAATTTTACATCCCTTGGAAGGGTTGAAACAACCCCCGAGATCGTTACCACCTTCTGTCCCGTGAAAAATGAAGGGATATGCACAGGAATAGCGATCATGTGTCGAAAAACCTGTAAATCCTGGGTAGCAAGCTTTCAGCAAGTTTGAGGGATGAGGAGAGGTTGGAGCTAAAATAGTTATTTTTATACCAAGGCCGCGAAATTCCTTTTTACATACTGTGAGTAAAATTATCGCCTAGGCCGCTTGCGGCCGAGGCAAGATAATCTCGAGGGCGCTAAAAAATTTCGCGGCCATGGTATAGACACTATTTTTTGTGCAACCGTAAATTATAGTATAGATGGTGAAAATGACACCATCGTTTAAGCTATATTTTGCTAAATAAACGCGGTGGCCTTAACGTCAGAGCGGTTTGAATGTATACATGACAGTTCTCGAATAATCGTAAAAATGTCTGAGAGCGATAATGAGATTTCAATTTCTTGTAAGTACTCATCCAGAGTTAAAAAGTATTATAAAGATCAATTTTTGTTTGTCATATTTTAGAAATGTCAATTTTAAAGTGACTTAAACGTCAATTATTATGAAAGTGACTTTTAGTTTTCCGTCCGTTACTAAGGGTAACGGCCGTGAAATTGAATTTCTCGGACTGTTTTGAGAACGCAAAATATTCATTTGACGT
Organism: Rutpela maculata; assembly: GCA_936432065.2. NCBI lineage: Eukaryota > Metazoa > Arthropoda > Insecta > Coleoptera > Cerambycidae > Rutpela > Rutpela maculata. The sequence continues at coordinate 63,537,456 of OW386286.2, forward strand.
ACGGCTGCACAAAAATGAATATTTTTCCCGTGAGCAGCGACCCCGAAAACGGGGGATAAGCGTTTGAACCGAATCATTTGAAAAAAAAAAGATTTTCCATTTCCAAGATTTCGGAAGGGTTTAATCAACCCCCTAGGCCTGCTGTCTGGATTCCACTTACTCTATAACCCCCTTCCATGTTATTTCAAATATATATAACCCGTCGATAAATCACTCTCCAGACCCGTCTATATATGAAAACATAAAGGGATCCCCATAAAAGGGGTGGTTTTTGGGCGTTTCAGAAGGTTGCAGCAGTCAAAAACTTCTCCCACCACTTCCATCGTGTTCAGAATCCTCGAAAACGGGGTGGTGGGAAGGTAATCTCGTCTTTGCACGAAATATTTACACTATTTTTGCCTTTATTACATAGATTATTAAGGTTCTGATCTACGTTTTCTGAAGTATTTTGACGCGCTGAAACTAAATTTGGACAAAAAAGATTTCTATCGTATCAGTTTTTCTCTACCACCCCTTTAATCCTCTAAAAAAGGGAAAGAAACATCTTGTTTTAAGGTTCTAATTTTTCTGAAGTATTTTGATACGCTGAAGGAAATTTTGGATAAAAAAAATTTCAATCGTGTCAGTTTCCCTCTGCCACCCCAGGAGATACTAGGGGGAGAAACTGACATGATAGAAATTTCTTTTTGTCCAAAATTAGCTTTAGCGCGTCAAAATACTTCAGAAAAGTTAGATGAGATCCTTAAGAGAAGACTTTTTTTTGCAGACCTGTGTTATTCAAAACAACAATTTCTATAAATTTCTCATTCGTTAAAATTTGGTCGTTTCCTTCATTAACATTTTAAAATATTTTTACAGATGTGACAAAATACCCAATAAACAGTATGAAATTATTGCTATTTGTGTCTTTAACTTGTGTCGTGACAAAAAACTTAATTTAAAGTTTGTTGTAGCTATTGGAATAAGAAATCAGAAGATGCATGATTTTGACCATTCTGTCATTTTTAAGCCGACATTATCTTTATTAATTTTTTAAACATCAGATTCATAATCAACCACCTCAGAATTCTTTATATGAATACTTTCAGGTCAAATTGTTCAAAATTTTCCGAGTTATAATATTTTCAAAATAATGTTTCATATTAGAGCTTTTTGGACTTTAAAAAAAAATAGCTAACAAAAAAAGTGTTAGAAAGCTTCATTTGTGGTTAAAGAAATCCATTAAACAAGTTTTTAGGCAAACTTATTCAAGTCCAATCGATTTCATAATAACTTAATTTTTTCGTCTAGGTGCACTTCACTATTTCTGATTAAATTGTTCTACTTGTTTCAGTGATATAAATGTATTTATTATGTTTTCAGCTGGCAGCATTCAGGAACTTAAAGTCATACAAACAGCAGGAGTGTTGTCCATGTGATGAGTTCAAGGGATATGTGAAGAACAACTTCAGACCTACCTTACCTCTGGGGAATAGAGAGGTTAAAGAATGTCGACAATAACCATCTGTATACACAAATATAATGTACTACTAGTATTATTAACAAGCACACTAAAATGTATTGAATTTTGAATGGGTCAAATTCAGTTTTGTGTGAAACACAGTGTGACGACTAAGTTCTATTCCAACCAGGATGGCTATTCTGTATTGATGTGAAAGTACATCCTCATGAGAAAGTGAACGAGCGTATTCTCTAACTGTAAGAGAATGTGTAACTGTAACAGAATACGTTTCGTTTCTGGCTTAGTCATTTGTTTAGTACTTTGTAGTTATTACTAAAAGTAAAGTCTTGTGCTACATTAAGGGCCCGTTTATAAATGTAGGGTTAAATCTGCGTGTTAGCTAGCCCTGGGCTAACTTTAACCTCGAAGCAAAGTGACTGTTAAACTGGCATCCGTTTAACCACCACATTCTATGTGTAGGTTAGGAAACCCTTGAATAATCTGAGGTTGGTAACGCTTTCTATAGAGTTGTCAGCTCTAGGTTGATTGTACTTGGCCGAAAAATGATGAATTTTTTGTTATATATATATATAAGCGGCTTGTATACAGCTAATTTTGCCATCTCCAAGAGGTTCTGTCTATAAATCCGTCTTCTTCTAGTACTCTTTTTTGCATAGCTTTTTTTATCCCTTTTTCCTAACTATTTCTTGGTCTTTTCTTTTCTTTCTATTTGCGGGGCTTCATTTCCAAATCCTTTGTTACTAAGTTAAAAGCATTTTTTTGTTTTTGTCGAAAAGTCACAAGCAATAACAATTATAATATAAACTAAACTTTATTTTGAGAAAATAAGGGAAAATCCAACAAAGCTAAGCAGACGCCCCAATTTTTTATCATCAGAAAAATGAGGGCGGTTGCTTTAATCAAAATAGCAAATAATTATAAACAAGTAGTAGAATAAAAAAAACTGGTGCATATCTTACAGGGGCAAAGAAGCTGGACGATTTCTATATACAATGGTATATTATTCGAGAGTGCAATGATGGCCATTACTTGCCAGAATGACGTTTACAGCACGAGCCGAAAGTGAGTGTTTTAATTCATCCGAGCGAGTAATAGCTATTACACTCGAGTAGAATACTATACTTTTTCTACGATTACTCATCGCTTGAATCATTTTTTCACAACAAGCTTGTGCAAATTGGTAAGAAAAACCTGATAGTAAAAAAATTAAAGAAATCTAGATATCCACGAAATATATTGATATTTGCATGACAGATTGAATTAAGTCATGGCATACATGATATTTTTGAACTTTAAATCGTCTTTTACGATTGCTTCACAATTGTGGAATAATGCAAATGAACTTTTATGATTGGATCTAGCCTACTCAATAATGAATTATTACCCTCGGCTGAGAGTAATAAGTCCCATTACTTGTTCAGAAACGTAACTGTAATAAATACATTTTTCAATAGTCGTAAAAAAATATATATTTTAGTATTTCCCTTTTAGCTAACAAAACTAATGTCTTTCGTGTTCCAAAAATTTCAAAATATCTGCTTCATCATCACTTATTACATCGAAAGCTTGACTTTTTAATAATTTAACCAAAAAATCACTTTCAACCAATTGTCAACAGCAAACATAAATTTTTTTGGTTAACATTGGACTAACAGAAATAACCCCCACCTTGAAGCTCGGGCTAAGTTACTTCTGATTTTAGCCCAGCTTTTAACCCGACTTGATAAACACTTTAGCCAGGAGTTTAGCCCCGGGGCAAACTAACCTAACTCTGTATTGATAAACAGACCCTAAGTGTAGGAACTAAAGAAGCCGATGTACTTATTACTAAAATAGATCTTCAGATTGCTAAAGAAGGTACTAGGAAGAACGTCAACCTCTTCACATGACCGATCCCTTCGGTTTTGCAGTGATTGTTTTCCCTTCCCAAAATATTTTAGCATCTTTTTCTGTAGATTAATTTGTAAATTGCCCACTTATAAGCTGTGGTTCTTTTTCTTCCATTCAGTCAAAAGATGTTTTTGGGTCCAACACAAATTATTTCATTTCTTCAACTCACACGCTAATTTTACAGACTACCACACTATTGGTTGAAGTGTGGAAGCAAATGCTAGCAATTTTGGAAAGATCACATCACACCACCGCAAGGTCACTGTGGTTAGAGAATGGAGGATTTGCACCTCTGGGGAGGAAACATGATGTGAGCTCTCTCCTTCCACGACAAATACTCAGTATCACTGAAATTGCAGAATGGCCGTCCAAGATGGATATTCTGTATTGATGTGAAGGCAGATGCTCATAAAGTAAAGTGGGCGGGGTTCACTTGAAAATCAAAATAGCGTATTCCTTAACTGTAGGAAAAATCTGGGAAATTGCTTCTTTTGGTAAATAATGATAGATCTGGGCTATTCTCACGTAAGAGGAAAATAATAACCTCACCATTTGGCAAACTGTCATTTCGTTTGTGGCTTGGTATTTGTTTAATATTTTGAAATCATTTTTAAAAGTAGGGTCTTGTGCTATATTAAGTGCAAGAACTAAAGGAGGATGGATATTGCCGATGGATTTATTGCCAATGAGGTATTAAAAGGAGATCTTCGATTGCCCAAGACGATGCTCAAGAAGAACGTCAACTTAACAATCCCTTCGGTTTAGCAGATGGGGCATTTATAAAAAAAATTCTAATGCACAATGAACTTGCTTAGGATATTATACAATTTGTTCCCCTTTTGTGATTTTTGATTTCATTATGCCTAGTCCGTCAAGAATTATTTCATATTTTCAACTCACATATTACAGTACTAGATGCACATCATAGAAAATGTAGCATTCCCAACCCAACGCACCCAACGCACGCGATATTCTACAGTGACGTTATGGCAATCCTGTTGATTGCAATGTGGGAGTAAATGCTGGCAGCTTTGGCAATATTACATCATATCACCACATGGTCATCTGTGGTTACAGGAAAGAGTTCGTGCACCCCCTGGGAAGGGAATATGATGTGAGCTCACTTTTCTGATGATTAAGTACTCACTTTCACTGCAAATTACAGAATAGCTGTCCAGGTGCTATTCATACTTAGCGGAGGGATATTGCACAGCTTGGGGATAGCAACTACTATAGGAAATATGGTTGTTAACACCTAAGTTATACATTGGCTTATATACCAAAGTAGTCCGCACAACTTTGGTTTATCCTTTAGTAAAATTAGTTATAGAATTCGATGTGGCACTTAATTATTTACCCAGGATCGGACTGACTGTGGGGTAAGGAGGCAAAGTTCCACCACGCCTCCGAGGGCCTACTTGGTAAACACTGAGAAAGGAATCTCTAGCCTCTGTAATTATGAACGCTGAGAAAGGTCTCACGTCTATAGATATTTATTACATGTTGAATAAAATGATAATTAATAATATTTTAAACTACTAAGTTCCAAGGTATTCATGGGCCTGCCCTTTGCCAGTCCGCTTCTGCATTTGCCGATTACCTGGCGTCCTCAAGCTGTGTGCTTAATTTGAAGATGGCTGCAGAAGTACCTAATATCTGTTATTCAGAGAAATTATAACAAGCTTTAATTGAGAGAAATGCAATATTTTTGAGATATTATATTGTAACCTAAATGCAATAATTTTATTGTTAAAAACAGCGTATCTTATTTAAGTTAAATAGCACAGCGAAATTAAGAATTTAATTAAATAAAATTCTTAATTGAATTTACATATTTCTTGAGTGAATATATTTCGAAAAATTAAGTAACGTGCGGTTATAGCTTCAAAACGTACAAAGCTATTCATAATTCTTCGAAAATCGTCGATTTTTTTAACCGTAAGTACTGTAAGACATATCTGTCAAATCAAGTTCAATTACGAATTTTATATTTAAAGAATTTTTTACTATTTTTGTAGTAGTATAAAGCAATGTATCTTTACCATGACAACATCATTTATAGGGAAAAAACAAGAAGGCTTGACTATTACTTGTATTTTAATTGGGGACCATTATCTTGGTCTTGAGGACACACTATTCGAGATACTTTAATCCAACTTTCAAATTTCATTTTGTCGTTGTAGAACAATAACTTACAAAGATCTATTGCTTTATTTCTATTAAAATATTATATAGTGTGAAATTTTGTTCAAATTATATATAAATAAAGTGTCTTGGAAGATCAGTTTTATTCTTGTATTTGTTGCCAAGAAATAAGATGTGTAAATTTAGAATAAACCGGACATTGCTTTATTGTATAAATAAACAGTTATTTGTGAAAAGGGCGCAGTGTGCTACTTTGGCTACGTTTATAGTGGAGCAAAGAGCAAACAGTAGAGCAACGAACAACGAAGAGCAGAGCATTGATGAGAGATGCACATAGTGAAAGATGGTAGAGGCGATAGTCCACGAGAAAGGCTGTTGATAGGTCTATAAAGTAGTTCGCTGAAAACGTGGTACATGCAAAATGTTAGATGTTGTAGTGTGCACGAAATAAAAAAAAATCATCATTTATATGAGGCCTTGAGACGTTATCCTAAAATGATGACACTTGTTTTTTTAATCCCACAAAGGATAGCACACAAATATTTCATTGATTAATTTTTCGGTATCTATTTTCAATATTCCTCTTGAATTTAACAATTTTATCTCGAATAAAACAGAGAAATCAAATCCAACCGAATTCGCTGCTTTGCTCATTCTAGGTAGCGAACATGTCATATTTGTCTTGGCTTCACTATGCGTGTGTCTCATGATACTATGAAATATACGTGTGTCTTAACTTGCTGGCGTTAGTTTAATTCCTTCGCTTTGCTCGACTGTTTGCTCTCTGCTCCACTATACACGTAGCCTTTGTCGCTCGAGCTTCGCGATACGAAGCGAAGAATATATACCAGTTGATTTAAAATTATATTGCGAAAACTTTCGTTTCGTATACTTACACAAAATGGCGAAATATTGAGCTTTGAAATATATATTTTTTTATTTACATGAAGCAATTGTTAGATTCTAATTTTTTTTCTGTATTTCTTGAGACGTCAAAAACAAATTTCAAGCACGAAATTTCTATCCCGCGACAGTGTGTGGAAATAATAGTACGACTAAAATCCACTGCAAATATTGTCTAAATGTTGGTTGTGGCATTCTCTTATTTTTTCTGTTTTTCTTGCTAGTATTCTCTGTACCATGTATTTTCTTCTAAAAACAATGTCCGTTAAATCTGCAAAATAGTAGTATATTACTATTTTGCAGGGTTCATGGACATTATTTTATATTTTGAAGAAAAGACATGTGGCAGAGAATCCCAGAATGAAAAATAGAAAAAAAACTCCACTTTAAATTAATAATTGTACACGTAAAATATATAGTCGGGAATATGGAATGCCAAATTTGATCATATAGGGTGTGTACTCGAAGATATAGTTCTGAAAAAAATACAGATATCTGGAATGACCTTGCGGATCTAAATCTGAAGGGCGCCAGCCCGAGCGCGATTGCAACATTTTTGTATTACTGAAAATTGATTAATTCTATGTTCTCATCGTTACAGGCTTATTTTTTAACATTTCTTAATGATTTTCAACCCAATTTTAAGCATATTTTTTCTATATTCAGGTGCTGTCCAATTATTCTCGAAATTGTTGTTAAATACTACAGAGATTGTCTAAATTGAGCATACCAAAATAGTGCGAAGTAAATTTCGATGTCGACGCATTTTTAAAACTGTTACAGATAGATGCATATTATTGCATACTCCTATGATATGAATTCTGCAGAAAGGAATGGAACAATTTTTAGTGAAAAACTTATCTGCATTGCTTTATTGGTATAAAAATGTTTTGCACAGCGCTCCGTTGTCTTCGCTACCGTTTTGAGTTTATAAGTGCACGTATCGCACGTTCTGGTCGATGAGTACTTGCACTACTATATACTATGAAAGCAAAACATTTACAAAACGTTCTTATTATGCTTATATTACTTATACGTAAATGTTATTATTTGTCATAAGGAAAAAAACAGACAAATTTACTTGCGAAAAGAAATTATTACATTATAAATTTTAACTTAAACTATTCATGAGATACAGAAAACAACACGCATGGAAAATAACAATATCGAAGTTATATATTAGGGTGTTTCTTATTTGGCACAAAAATAGTAATAATATATTGTTTTGTGAGACACCCTGTCATTATATTAAAAGTCATAAAAAAATAATACAGTATTTTTTTTATAAATTTCACAAAAGGTTTACAGGTACCGCACTTTAAAATTTGGTATATGCGAAAAATGGATATTTTTTCAGCTCTTCATAAATTTTATTTTAAACAAGTTACCATCAATATTAATTTTTATGCATAAGCTAAACGAACTAAAAAAACACATTAAAGATATTTGATGCATATTATCAAATAAAAAGTTATTTAAGCAAAGCAGATTTTTTGGATTATTAGTAGATTTTCCTATACTATTATATTTCGTCCATATAGACGATAGATCAAATAACACAATCTGCCGGGTATCAGTGGTCACTTCATAACATAATCTAATTTGCAACAGATCGTATAGAACGACTTTAAACGTCATGTGCCGAGATGACCACGGCGTTTCACGAAATGCTTAGGCAGATTGTGCATTTGCAAGATATGCCGGCAGTTCATGTACTGCTTAGGCTGTTCACGAAATGACGTGTTTCATCAAAAGCTACGACATATGCATAATCTAAAAATATATAACTTCGATAATGTTATTTTTCATACAAAAAAAGTAAATTTCATTTTATTTAGGCATTATCTCATGAATATTTTAAGTTATAATTGCAATCATAGTATATTGTAGTATAAGTACCGGTCGACCGAAAAGTGCGAGACGTGCACTTATAAACTCAAAACGGTACAGCGCAAACAACGGAGCGCTGTACGAAAATAGTCATATCTTTATAACAATAAAGCAATGTTGTGCTAATTCTTTCACTAAAAATTGCTCCATTCTTTTCTGCAAATTTCATATCATAGAAATCCATCATCTACAATGCTTCCATGCTGAAGTTTACACTGTGTTATTCTGATACGCCTTGTTCAAGCAATTTGTGTATTATTTACTAACAATTTCGAGAATAATTGGACAGCACCTGAATCTAGAAAGAATAAGCTTTCCATTAGTTTGAAAATCATTAAGAAATGTTAATATAAGCTTGTAAATGCAGTGGGAACATAAAATTAATCAATTTTCAGTAGCAAACAAATTTTTGTAAAAATTTTGACGCCTTTTTGCAACCGCGGCCAGGATGGCCCTCTCCACATTTAGATCTATAAGGTAATTCTAGATAATGTACGAATTTTTTCAAAACTATATCGTCGAGTACCACCTTAACATTTTAGGAGCGTTTTTCGAGAAGGTAGATTCCTGACTGCTAGTAAATTCCATGTGCCTATTTGTTTATAACTGATAAATCTAATAACAGGGCATCGCCATATGGGTTTAGAAATTAGTAATTAGTATAATAGTGTAAATAATTGTAAAGTTCCTAGTATTATTAATTTATTAACAATAGTATGTACGTATGTCTGTTTGCACCCAGTGTGCCTTAATTTAATAATTGGGTTATGTATTTCATACAATAAAGCATTTACGAAAAGTAGTGTTCATTTATTTTATTTCTCTTTAAAATACGAGTATTTTGTTGAGCTAATGAACTCGCTGACTCAAATGGTCACCAAATTACTGAGGTTTAAATATTTCACCCCTAGAAAGGATGCAGGGGGTAAACGACGCTTACTTGGGGTGGTCAAGAAGTATTGTATATTAGACCACCTATTACATGAAATAGGTCGCTTTCTTTTATCATTCTAGGATCACGAAGTTACGTAATATTAAAAGTGCATAGTAATAGTAAAAAAGAAAATTAGACTTATTTTTGCAGCTCCGAGATGCAAGATGTTTTTTGCTATTTTTCGCAGATATCTCCGAAACGGTGGAGTTAGCTCGAATTAAAAAAAAAACTGCCGTCGAAGGAATCACTACTTCCACATCCAGATGTTCTATCCAAGTCTCTCACAACGAACAAATTTTGTATGTGGAAATAATTGTTTATGGAACTTTAATAACACAATATTTGAAATCGTCTACTCCAAAAACCCATAAAACGATATCCCACATCGGTAGTGGGATGAGGGTGGATGAAGTAAAAAAATATTTTGACGTTTTTGCTTCTTGTACACACACACACACACACACACACTTTATCATCATTTTTTTTTCATCCCCTTAAATAATTGGGTAGGGGTGGTAATGGGGGTGGCTAATGCTAAAATTTTGTTTGAGACCTTAGCTTCTCTTGTATATACTAAATACCAATTTTATAGACTCTTACCTGCTTGATTTATCTATATAACCCCAATTTACCCCAATTTACCTCCCAACCCTTCGACGGAATAAGATAAAAATATAATCTAGTTCCAGATCCCGTTAAAGTACATATGTGTATCAAATTTCAAGTCAATATCTTAAACGGTTCCAAAGTAATCGTGCACACGAGAAAAGTTACAGACAAAAATTTTGTTTTCTCTCAAACTTAAAATCTCGACGTTTCATGACATTCTAAGCCTATTTGAACAATAAAAATTTTCAAAAATTTACATACTTCCGCTGGATGTGGAAGTAATAAGGTCAAACGAGTATTTTCCACTACGAATCAGAATTTTGATTTTTTTTTTTTTTTTTTCGTTTCGGAGGTAACTACTGAAATGTCAGCCATGTACGGCAAAAAATCGTAAATTTTGAGCTTCTACAGTTGGCAACTTTTTAATCTTGGCTCCTACGCCAAAAGACTACTCTAGGTAATTTAAATAGAATTAAATTTGCTAAAACTATTTTTTCTATTTTTTTAATTCCGACAAAAATGAAGAAATTAGAGGGGGCGGGATTTGGGACTTTTTTTTTCGGTAAAATTTCTTCATTTTGTCACCGTAATCAATCGATAATTAACTGAAATTGATCTCATATACGATGTTCACTTAATATCATTTACTACTTTGACGCTCCGTTAATCTCGGCCCTTCGAAACAAAGGTTTTTGAGAAAAATTATTTTTTTAAGATTTACTTACACTATAGGAAAACGCGTAATTTCCTACATTTCCTCGAATATCTCCATAATTATCGTTTTTTCGAAAAATTTGTAGACGGCTTATGTAAAGAGAATTGATTGAGCTTTCCGACACTTTTCTTATTTTTTCTCTTACATAAAAAGTATCAATGATGAAAGTGAAAGTCTAAGAAAACTTTTAGTGTTGCATAAATGAGTAAAAAATTAAACATGTTACAAAAAGTTGCATAAATATATCTACAAGATTGAAATTTTACATTGTCACAAAGGACATAATAACATACCGGAAAATAATATTTTACCGCCTCGGAAGCGTTGCCATATCAGGTCTACCACCCACGCAAAGTGTGGAAAAAACAAATATTTTTTACTTATATCTATTTAAAGCTGAAATTTTTTTCTGGAATAGTTTATTTAATAAGACATCCAAAAAATAATCTACCGATCATCTTATGTTGCTGAAGATTAGATAGACGTAATGGAATACAAGCGCGTGATCGCGGCTCTACAAGCAGTTTATGCACTATTTCGATTAAAAATCACATTCTACCTCCGCTGAAAGGTGACTAAATCTTTGGTAGACGTTGCCAAAATGGCAATACATAGTCAAATCATGACAATTATATTCTTCATTAATATTAAAGAACAGACAGTTTTCTTATAGATGTGTTAATAATCACTTTTATTTACTTTCTAATATTGCTAGTGGTTGAGCTGCAGACGATTGTGTAGCGGCACCAATGACTAATGCAAACATATCAAAAAAATTGTTGCATGTGTTTTTGAGAAATGGTGCACAGTTTGTGATAATCGTTTTTGATACTTATTCCTCTCCTTCAATCACAGATCACGAACACGATTTGAGAAGGACCCATCGAGGTCGAAAAATTGAGATTAGAGGTCCATCGACACGCCCTTCCGACTTCATGTCTGCAATTTCGAAGAGCTTCAGCCACCATTTAACGTTCTTGTGCGATGCTCAGACACGATATATTGATAATAATGCTAAACAATACGAAATTTGTACATCCTGAAGTGAACATGTGATTGGAAGTTGGCGTTGGCACTTCATTAAGGTATATAAACATTAGTAAATGGTACGACAGGTTGAAATGAAATATATTCGGTCATAAGTCTTTTGTTTTTTATGTTAGAGAAAAAATAAGAAAAGTGTCGGAAAGCTCAGTCAATTCTCTTTACATAAGCTGTCTACAAATTTTTGGAAAAAAACCATAATTATGGAAATATTCGAGGAAATGTAGGAAATTATACAATTTTTGTAGAAATAATTTTTTTTGTACGGTTGATACTAAGGGAAATATTTTCAAGGGCCCCTGATGAAATGAACAGCCTGTATATTAAGTTCATTGATGTTTTCTTTTTTTTTACACATACACATACACATATTAAAGTTGATGAGTAGCTTTAATTTTAAAAAAACAATTATTAGAATAGCTCCAGTAGGTTATTGGATTGTAAAAAGAAATAGTCTTGCATTTTAAATGGGGTCAACCGGGGTTAATGTGATACGCCTAAAAATACATACAAAAAAAAATGTATATCTGCAACAAAACTATATGAAAAAAATAGGTTAGATTGGCCAAACCTTATATAATATGAAGCCATATTCATGTTACAGATTAAAAATAAAGTTTCAACGGAAAAAAATATAGCTTGTGCTCTATAAACTTTTTTTTTCTTTGATAAAATTTTTATCCGAAAAAGTTCCACGACTGTTATCCCGATGTTTTTGTATAGTAAATTATCAGGGGTGCTTCCAACAGTATTTTGATGTATAATTTGTTAACATTACTCTTTGTTGATGGTGTCATAAGAGCTATCAAAGTTCAGGGGCTATTATTATGATACATTTTCAGGGGCTATTGTGATAGAGGTTGTGAGGTTAATATGATACACGAAATGATGAATCTCATATGGTTATCACTTATATAACACCTATATTCATCGTGTTTTTATTGCAGTGAGTTTCTCTTTGTTGCAGGTACCTATTGTCGAAGTCATAAAATGAAAATTTAATAAATTCGAAGCCGTAAGTTTAGAGCTCATAGATTGTTTAAGGGGTCGTTTGGCCCTGAGTTGGCCCTGGCCCTGAGTTGACTTCTCTTCAATTCGACCTAAAATGTCTTTTGAGAAAGTTTGAGCTTAAAATGGTTCGTAAATATAAGAAAAAAGAAACGCTTTTTCATTAAACAATGTTTTACATTTACTCTTTAACCCATACCCCATTTTTAAATGTTAGAATATTTTTTACGTTCTAAAGTAATTTTTTGTTTGATTTAAATCACTTATTTTTCACAAGTTTTGTCGGAATTTTGTAATAAAAAATTTTTTCAGGAGACTGAAAAACACGCTAATATCTCAAAACTATTATAGCCACAAAAACCAAATTTTTACAGCTGATAGATATTCTATCTACAAACGACATTACAGTACTGTATCTGAATATCCCCGCGGTGTATCAATAATAGTCCCAAACGGGGGGCTATTTTGATACATTTCATTTCTTCGTTGGTCTAATCTTTATTTTAGTAAAATTTCTGCACTGTAATCTTAAAAAGAAAGTAATTTAGCACACAACAGTACTTTTTTAAAAACGTCTAGGATAAAAAACAAAATTTTATTTGAAAAGTTTTAATTTTTGTATCACATTAGCCCCGGTTGACCCTACGCAAACGTAATTTATTGATTCATTGTTGGAACATCGAGAGGCAAAAATTGACATTTACGACAACAAACAAACGATTCCAAGTTATGTTTAATAGAAGCGCACTTCTTCTGCCATTTTTCTGCCCCTAACTCTTTTCTTCCCTTGTAGTTCCATTTGTATATCTTCTAAGGTCTTCCCTTTCGTCTCAGGTACGAAAAATATGATAAATATTAGCCCGAGGATGCAACAACCTGTAAACGTAAAAAAAGGTACGTGCATTCCATAGGCTCTGTTAGTCTTGTCGAAAAATAACGATATCAGTGTTACAATAACACTGTAGTATATGTCCATTGAGCAAAGAGCGAAAGCCTTGACATTGGTAGGGAAAATTTCCCCCATTATCAAGAGCGGTATCGTTTGTAGGCCTATACTGAATACCACGATGAAACATAACAGTGCTACAATCGGTATAAAACCAAATCCTGTCATGTCATGTCCAGTTTCCTTTAAGTACAAATATATTCCATTGGCAAATAACGATAGGGCTGTTCCGGTTATTGAGAATATTAATAGCGGTCGTCTGCCGGAAAAGTCGACTATAAATGATGAAATCGCAGACAGGAACAACTGGACCGTAAAGTAGATGATGGTGGAAATGTTTGGCGTGATGAATTCCTTAGCTTCCTCGAAAACGGTTTGGCAGTAAAATATAATGGCTGTGGTACCACTGAGTTGTTGGAAGCCTCTTAAGCCTGCAAATTATAAAATAATATTTTAGGTTTGTTAACAAAGCAATGAAGCCAGAATGAAGTGTTTACAGCCAGACATGAGAAGAAATAAAGCAGAGTGTAAAGTGTGTAACACGAGCAACTATTTCTTATTTTTTCAGATAAATTACACACACAGCCACACAAAAAAAAATTGGCCTGGATACTACAGTAGTATATTCCCATACATTCAAGGTAACCTCAAAAAATAGTTAAGAGTGACTAAAAACAGGCACTATTGCGTATTTCAAGGTATGTGTTTCAAAAGAAATCAAAGGAAAATATTTGATAATGTGCTTTTTTATCACCTAAATTATCATTGGACCACAGAATTGATTACGTATGTTTTAACTCACACATAACCTCAAAAAAATGCTCGATATCACTCAAAAATGAAATTTTCATATACCGTACCCTAAATTTGCAATGCAAGGGAATCAAAACACTTTTATATTTTATTTGTTGAGAAAGTGACTTTCAATGTATGACCGGAATGTGTCTCGTAGATAGGGCATTGATCCTAACCTCAAAAAAATGATCGAAATCACTCAAAAATGAAATTTTTATATACCTCATCAAAGATTTGCGAAACAATCAGTGTAATTTCTTTTCATGCATATTGAGTAAGTTTCTATTCGGTTGGTATCAAATTAATGATAAACTAAATCAATTGAATTTTTTTTTAACTTAACCACTTCTGAAAATTCCCTATATAGACCATGTGCCAGACCTCCTAAAGTCATTATAATTTGGGGGGACTGAATGAAACTTTTACCAGCTGTTTTTAGGCTCATGTGGAGCAAAAAAGTCGGGGGGGGGGGTCCATCATGGGGAGGTAGCTTTCAAATAAGGCGGCCGTTCAAAATGGCGGCCCGACTTTAAATTCAATTATCTCGAAATCGGGTGGAGCAATCTTGAATTTTTTTTTTTTAAATATAGGTTCATGAATTGAATATATTTTTGTTTGTAATGTTTATGGCCAAAAAAACAACGAAAAATTGGGTTTTTTGAAATTTACGTTTTGATGCTTATTGGACTAACGGTTGGGTATATCGAGAACGTGTTCTGAATAAAAGTTTTAGAGAAACATCTCACCTTTAAAACGCAAAAAAGAAATTGAAGACATTTCGAGATTCAAAGTGGACGGGGCGGGGTTGAGCATTAATACTGTATTTTAAAATAATATTGTTTATCTATCTGTCCGTATAATTTTATTGTTTTTTGCATTTTATTTTATATTATTTATTTCATATTTCAGGTAATAGTGTGACTCCTCCAAAGAAAACAGTGATCCTTCTCCAAAAAAGTTGAAAATTGAACGTAGCTGCATCATTTGTGAAAATTCTACACCACTCCAAAGACTTGGATTCATGGAATGGTTTGTACAATGCCGCAATACTAAGAAAATTTGAACCAATAATAAAACTGCACGAGGCGTTATCTGACCAACAAATACCTGACGTTTACTACCATAAAGAATGTCGCAAAACTTTCGTCCACAAAATAAATCTTGAAAGAATCGCCCGCGACGCAGATAAAGGTCTTTCACCTGATGAAGATAATAGAAACATCAACGGAACTCCGTCATCAATGGGAAGATCATTGCCCGATAGGAAAAATGCCAGTACTACAGGGCGTGTTTATCCGGAGATCTGCATCTTTTGTGACAAGCCAGGAAAATACTCCCAAAGTTCGAATACATGGGAGAAGTGTGTCAAGTTCGTTGATCTCAGAGCGGACAAGACACTTCGAGCTGTAGCCGTCGAGCGAATGGATAGTAAAATCATGGCAATTACTTCACGAGATATTGTCGCTGGCGAGGCTCACTATCATCATTCCTGCTACAAGTCATACACCAGGAAACAACCACAGAAGATACAGCAGACTTCCTCAGATCCTTACTCCAAAGAAGATAAATTAGACAAAAAATTCGGTGATCTGTTAAGATGTGTCAACGTTAATAACAAGGTTTATATAGCTCCTTCCAATTACATCTTTCAAGGCTAGCTAGTGACTATATTAAAACAAAGAATATGTTGGGCGCATTTGAGAGTGGTCTCAATGTCAGATTGAAGTAGCAGCTGATATTCTGAAGAGTTCAATAAAGAATTCCATTTCCTCGGTAGAACAAATTTGGCCACCGAATATCAGCAATTTGTCCATTGATGACTTTCAAGGGCCGGAGATACTTCTTAATTTCTTAACCAAGCTCCTCAGTAATAGTATGAATAAAGTCAATATTGTCTATAGCTCAAGATAGACTATTTGCTCCATTGATAAAGTTCTTGCTGGTAAGCACTACAACCGCGCAGTTCGCGTACACAAGCTCGTGTATGGAGCCTGCATGAGAGTTCTGTACTCTGGGTTTTTGGAATGGGTAGATATAAATGAGTTAGACCTTTCCTACGTCTTTGATGGTCAGATAACCCCTCGTGCAGTTTTATTATTGGTTCAAATTTTCTTAGTATCGCGGCATTGTAGAAAGCATTCCATGAGTCCAAGTCTTTGGAGTGGTGTAGATTAACTGATGTAGAATTTTCACAAATGATGCAGCTACGGTCAATTTTCAATTTTTTTGGAGTAAGATCCATGTTTTCTTTGGAGGAGTCACACTATTACCTGAAATATGAAATAAATAATACAAAATAAAATACAAAAAACAATAAAATTATACGGACAGATAGATAAACTCTATTTCAGCATATCATGAAAACTCTCCACTAAAAACGAAAAAAGACAACAGAGGGGCATCTTGGTGGAACAAAAAATTAGATAAAATGAGAAAAGAAGTTCGACGCCTCTGTAATCGAGCTAAAGATTCGGGCAACTGGGAACAATATAGATCTGCGCTAACGGACTATAATAAAGAAATCAGAAGGGCAAAAAGGGAATCTTGGAGGAGGTTCTGCGAGAGTATTACTGACTTACCTAGCAGCACTAGAATCCACAAGATCATTTCCAGAGAGCCGGCAAGAGAATTTGGTATGGTAAAACGTCCAGATGGCTCATTTGCTGAATCTGGAAAGGAAACTCTTGAACTCCTTACACTGAACCACTTCCCAGGGAGTTCGATTCTGGATAACCAACAACCACCACCATCGGAAGGCCGAACCAAACGACCTCACAAAGACGACTGGCTGGTGGCCAAAAAGGTTATCACAGCACCAGCGATTGAATGGGCGATCAAATCTTTTCAACCATTCAAATCGCCTGGTGAGGATGGCATTTTTCCAGCGTTGCTACAAAACGGACTGGAAATACTGCTACCTTTCCTCATCAGACTATACAGAGCTGGTCTGGTATGGAACTATATCCCATCCAGTTGGGCGACGGTAAAAGTGGTATATATACCAAAAGAGGGTCGGACAGAGCCAGACCCCAAATCGCTAAGACCCATCAGCCTGACATCATTTCTGTTGAAAGGCCTAGAAAAGGTTCTGGATGGACATATCAGGGGAAACATCCTGAGCACCTATCCTCTGAATGTTCACCAGTATGCCTATCAACCCGGCAAATCAACAGAACTAGCACTAAACAATCTGGTCGGGAAAATCACACAATCTCTTGAGGAAAAAGAGATTGCGGTGGCAGCATTCCTTGACATCGAAGGAGCATTCAACAATGCATTGCCCAACTCCCTATATACAGCTGCGGCTGCCAGAGGGGTTGAGCTAACTATAACTGGCTGGATTCAAGCTATGCTTGAAAACAGAATCATAACGACTTCTCTACAGGGAGAAACGGTCAGAATCAGAGCCGCAAGAGGGTGTCCACAAGGCGGGGTTCTTTCCCCCCTTTTATGGTCACTGCTTGTGGCTGATCTGCTGGCCATTCTCTCTCTGTGGGAAGCCGAGATTCAAGCATATGCGGACGATTTAGTCATTATGGTTAGAGGAAAATCTGAAGAGGTAGTCTCTAATACCCTTCAAGAGGTGCTAAATACAGTCCATGTTTGGTGTGAGAGGGAGCAGATGACTGTGAACCCCCACAAAACTGTAATAGTACCCTTCACCAGAAAAAGGGGGCTGAACAATTTAGTACCGCCCTCCTTAGCAGGTGAAACTATTCCATTTGCGGGGGAAGTGAAATACCTAGGGGTTACACTAGATAAATCACTCAACTGGAACTCCCATCTGGAAAAGGTAATCCACAAGGCGCGACTCTCCTTGTGGACATGTCGCAGAATTTGTGGAAAAACCTGGGGTATAGGTCCCCAATAAATATACTGGCTATACGTTACGGTCATAAGACCAATGGTAGCGTATGCCTCCATAGTTTGGTGGTCGAAAGGGCTACAACAAACGACCAAAGCCAAACTCTCTGGTCTACAGAGACAAGCATGTCTGGCAGTAACTGGTGCGATAAGTACCACACCGTCAGCAGCTCTGGAAATCCTCCTGGATCTACCTGCTCTCCACATATACTTGGAGAGAGAGGCCAGGTGGGCAACATACAGACTTCAACAAGCGGTAAATAATATGCCGCAGGCTAGCATCATGGAACGCAACAGGCTGTCAGATGACATGGAGTGTCATGGCATCCTGGGAATGCCTTCAGATGTGATGCCTACCGTGACCAACTATGAACTGCCTTTTACCGTCCTTTTTCCTGGAAGAGACGTATGGGATCGGAACAAAACTGACCTACAAAGAGCAGACATCTGTTGGTTTACAGACGGCTCCAAAACCCCTGAGGGAGTTGGAGCTGGAGCATACAGTCGCAACCCAAAGGTAAGAATCACTTCGAGCCTGGGTAATCATGCGACTGTCTTTCAGGCAGAAGTTCATGCCATTGAACTGTGTACAAGGAGGCTTGAGCAGATGCATCCTAGACACAGATCAATAAAAATCTTTTCAGACAGCCAAGCAGCTCGTAAAGCTCTTGGCTCACATCGCTGCAATTCTAAATTGGTCTGGAATTGCTAAAAGGCTCTAGCCCGATTGGGCAGATACAACAAATTAACTCTGGTCTGGATACCGGGCCATTCTGGCTTGGAGGGCAACGAAGTAGCCGACTCCTTAGCAAGGGAAGGTGCGGTATCAAAATTTATCGGACCGGAGCCAGTGCTTGGCATATCGGCAAGCACTGCGAAAACCACCATCTTGGCCTGGACTAAGGGGAAAATCCTCCAGTACTGGCAAGAACTACCAGGATTAGTTCATTCGAAGGAGTTCATCACATACCCTTTGAAATCAAGAACTAAAAAACTATTAGAGTTAAATAGGTTACACCTAAGAACTCTAGTTGGCCTATACACTGGGCACTGCAGACTTAACCACCACCTACACAGACTCGGAATAGCGGACAACGCTGAATGCCGACTGTGTCTGGAGGAGGATGAAACGGCAGCGCACATTTTATGTACCTGTTCTGCTGCAGAAAGAACCAGATTCTCACTTTTTGGCAAAGGGCAACTGCTGCCAGAGGATCTGGACAACCTCTCACTCAATAAGGTAGTTGACTTTATCAAAAAGCTGAACCTATTGGGTGAAATATAATTAGGAGTGAGCCACAATAGACCAGATGGTCGCGGTGGAGGGTCTGTTACTAGCCCACTCACATATCAACCTAACCTAACCTAACCTAACCTAGATAAACCCTATTATTTTAAAACTCAGTATTAATACTCAACCCCGCCCCGTTCACTTTGAATCTCGAAATGTCGGGTTCTATTGATCCGATCTTCAATTTCTTTTTTGCATTTTAAAGGTGAGATGTTTCTCTAAAACTCCTATTCAGCAACATGTTCTCAATATACCCAACCGTAAGTCCAATAAACAGTAAAACGAAAATTTAAAAGAACCTTATTTTTCGTTTTTTCGAGTTTTGACCGATAAATACTGTTTTTTTCGGCCATAAGCATTAGGAACAAAACTGTAGTCTGTTCATTCACCTACATTTAGAAAAAAAGAAATTCAAGATTGCTCCATCCGATCTCGAGATAATTGAATTTAAATATTCATAATCGGGCCACCATTTTGAACGGCCGCCATATTTGAAAGCTACCTCCCCATGATGAACCCCCCCGAATGTTTTGCTCCATATGACCCCAGAAACCCGTGGTAAAAGTTTCATTCAATCCCCCCAAATTATAATGGCTGATAGGTCTGGCACATTGTCTAATACAAGCGATGACTCCTTCGAGCAGCTAAAATCACGTTTACAATTGGTCTGCTCTCCAGGATAACTCAAGAGAATAGTTACAAATTCTAATGTATTCGACTGATAGAATTTCGAACCTTCATTTTATTTTTAGCTATGAAGGAGAATATTTTCTCTTTCTTTTTGTGGTGTAGCTGTCTTTTACATACAAAAGATCGGCGCAGAGAGAGTTTTTTTTTTGTTTTATTCCTCTTGAAACCACTTTTCTTTTTAACGTCCGACAGAAATCAATTATCATCTTTATATCTCACCTATCTTGATATCTACGTTCCATTTCCTTGATATCCTGATAGGATCACTCTCCCTATTCTTTGCTATAATATCCAAGATTTTCTGAAAGTAATATACAAGTGAATTTAAGAAATTCAACCTTAAATTCATTAAACAGTCCAACTCTGCATGATTTTCAACCATTTCCGCTGCTATTTCTTTGTAATTTTCACTCTTATTATTTCCTAGAAAATTCTTGACTATATTTTTGAAACTGATCCAGGCATCTTTTTCAATCTTATCCATTTTCATTTCCAAACATCTTTCTGATTTTTGATATACAAAAAATTGCCTCTTTCAATTTAGCATCTGAAATGTTTGGAAGTAATAGTTATGTATGCTGGAAACAATCACCATCTTTATGCAAAGCCTTACAAAGCCCAAATTTATATGAAAGGTGTAAGAAGGTCTTTTGAAGGAGCGACCAAAAGCTTGTTTAATCCTTCAAAAATTATTCTCCCACCTCTTCATATAAAGTTGAGCCTTATAAAGCAATACATTAAAACTTTGAATAAAGATGGTGATTGCTTCAAGCATATTCAACAAATGTTTCCAAACATTTCAGATGCGAAATTGAAGGAAGAAATTTTTAATGAACCAGAAATCAGAAAGATGCAAAGAGACGAAATTCTTGCCACAAAAATGAACAAAACTGAAAAAGCTGTGTGGCTCAGCTTCAAAAATCTAGTGGAGAATTTTCTAGGAAATAATAAGAGTCCAAATTACAAAAAAATAGTAGCGGAAATGTTTGAAAATTTTGGGCTGCCTGAATTTAAAGCTGCATTTCCTAAATTCACATGTAGGCTACTTTCCAGAAAATCTTGAGGATTATAGCGAAGAACAGGGAGAATGATTCCATCAGGATATCAAGGAAATTGAGAGTCGATATCAAGGAAGGTGGGATATAAATATGATGGCAGATTTCTGCTGGGCGTTGAAAAGGGAAGTACCTTTAAAAGGAGTAAAACGCAAAAGACTGTCTCCCCGCCGATTTTTGAATGTAAAAGACAGCGATACCATAAAAAGAAAGATTAAACATTTTCCTCTATACCTATACTTTTAAATAAATGTTCGAGATTCCATCAGTTAAATTCATTAGAATTTTTAACTATTTTCAGCTGTTCGAAGAACTCATCGCGAGTACAGGACATTTTTCGGAGTGGTCAAATTAAAAAAAAAATTAGTATTTTTGTAGTTTATCAGATGGTGGGTCATACCCACCATATAGAATCTGCGATTGAATAGAAATTAGCTCCCTTAATATGAATGAAAACTATTTTGATTTGTTTGTTTCACAAATCCTGGATTGGGTAAATAAAAATAAAACTATAAATATTTCATTTTTGAGGGATTTCGAGCATTTTTTGGAGATTAAGGATCAATACCCTACCTACGTAATACATTCCGGCCATGCATCGAAAGTCACTTTCTCAACAAATAAAATACAAAACTGTTTTGATTCCCTTGCTTTCCTTGGACGGTATATAAAAATTTCATATTTGAGTGATTTTGCGCATTTTTTTGAGTTTATGTATGAGTTAAAATATACATAATCAATTCGGTAGTCCAATGTGATAGAGTTGATAAAAAAATATTTCAAATATTTTCCTTCGATTTTTTTTGAAAGACATACCTCGAAATACGCAATAGTGCCTGTTTTTAGTCATTTTTAGCTACTTTTTGAGGTTGTCTTGAATACATGAGCCAATCGGCCAATTTTGACTTCGGATTCAGAGCGCGAAAATACATAAACACATGGAAATATACTAATGTAGTACCCAGGTCAATTTTTGTTTGTGACTGTTATTATTGATACTTGTACACGTCACTTTTTGACACATGAGTTAATTTCCTTCGACCTCCGGTTTCACCGGAAGTGATACCAACTTTTGATTTTCAAATGGAACACCTTGTAGCGATATCCTGATCGAGAGTACCCTGCTGCAAATTATTTTCTTCGCGTTAAAAATCAGATTTGAAGAGATTATAATAACGATCCCAAAGAATCTTTTATTATCGTGGAAGAAACGGAAATTAATGTTTTGGCTCGAGTGGAAATCGATCAAATTGTTTCTTTGAGGCAAATTGCTTTGGAATTGGAAATTATTCCTCAAAGTGTAAGAGAATTCTTCTTAAGCATAATTGTAAATCATTTAATAGTATATTATGCAACGAGCATTTAATGATGGCTATTAGGGCTTAATAGCCATTAAATGTGAGGTGCATACACTATTTTTCCTGCAACCAGTCATAATAAAACAGAAAACTGTGTTCACATGTGTTCACTGATTTTAATTGCAAAAAGCACAAAGTTTGAAAATTTGCTAGGTAAACAGTAAATATGACTTGTCGAAATTGATAAATTTTAGATCTGACAGATGTCAAGGCAATAGTCGATATTGCCAGAATATTGCTGTGTGCCGCATTTCTATTGGTTGTAAACTTGTATCTTAATGGAAAATTTATATCTTAATGAATCTCATTAAAGTACAGATAGGGAATGTTTAATAAACGAATTAAAGTATGGGAGTAGAAAAATATCACTTACATGAACATGTTCATGCACGGAGGACTGAATGTTGCGATTAGATTTTACAAAATAACGTACAGCCAGGTAATGAATTCTTAGGAAAAATATTATTTTCCGATGAATTCAGATTTACGAATTTAGACATATATAACCAACAATACAGTTTCAAGAAAATCAGCATTTATTGAAGGAGGGCAATTTTTAAGAGCATTTTGTATTCAATATTTGGCTGGGGCAATAATTGGTATCACAATAATCGATCTGATAATATTTTAAGGATCCTTGAATGTGTAAAATCGAATGTGAAATACTTAGGCTTCCGAAAAATTGGACAGCGTTATCTAATAAGGATCCAAACCACAAATTTCAAATTTACGTTTGTGAGACCCATGATCAGCCGTTAACACTAAGTGTGAAATCAGGTCGGACACGGCAAGGATTGATCCCACCGCCGACCGTCGATCATGACGACGAATAGGGTTAGTGTGACGATCGCGGCGAACCGCGACCACCTAGTAAAGTCACATTGTTTTGGAACTCAAAGTGATATTGTTACCACCTTCGACTAGAAAGGATACGGCCTTAGAGGCGTTCAGGTAAAATCCCACGGTTGGTAGCTTCGCACCAGCGCACAGTGGCACGAATCGGGATTTTTTCGTTCAAAATTATCTAGAGCACTTGTTTCGCAACCAATTGGGATAATTTTTTTTTAAATAAGCGTTATTTAATTTCCAAAAAATGTAAGAGAGATTTTTGAATTATGCTAACCAAAATTATTGAGCTTAGCCAAAATGCCCATCTGTTATTGAAATTTTAATAAAACTTACAAATAAAAACAT
Organism: Rutpela maculata; assembly: GCA_936432065.2. Lineage (NCBI taxonomy): Eukaryota > Metazoa > Arthropoda > Insecta > Coleoptera > Cerambycidae > Rutpela > Rutpela maculata. The sequence goes on from OW386286.2 coordinate 63,561,249, forward strand.
TTTTTCTCATCCAAATTGTCATAAACCAACCTGCAAGATGGCGGAATCAATGGCGGTTATAAAAATGCTAAAAAATGATGAAAAATGAAATATTTTTGTTAAAGTTTATGCCGGAATCGGCTCTCTTACGTTTTTGGAAATTAAATAACGAGTATTTAAAAAAAAATTATCCCAATATGTTGGTAAACGAATGCTCTAGATACTTTTGAACGAAAAAATCACGATTCATGTTACTGTGCGCCGCCCCCTCGAGCGAGTGCATAAACCAAATGTTCTAACCTGCGGTTCCTCTCGTACTGAGCAGGATTATTATTGCAACGATGAGTCATTAGTAGGGTAAAACTAACCTGCCTCGCGACGGCGATTAGCAAATTACTTATTCCTGAACAAAAAAACTCTAATTTAGGTTTTTCAATAAAGAACCAACGCGGCGTCGTTTTAATGATGTTACAGCACTGTGAACTAAGCAACAACTATCGGAAACCCACTAGAATATTTTTCAATAGAAAACCAAGAACCCTGTAATTTTGTAACAGAGAACCAATCAACCGACTTAGATGCGTGATACCTTTGCATAATAATGCTGCGTGATTTTAACACACAAGCATGTCAGTTACTCTGCAAAATGAGACCAATCCATTGGTTTAGCTATTAGTTCAATACTTTGTTTTGTGATTGTTAGTTTTTATTAGTTGGTTACACTTTAAAATGATTAAAATTACAAGAGAACCTCCCCATAGTATCTTTGTGAAAACTGATTACAATCCGAATACTGAGCAATCAGAATTCATTTGAAAAAACTCAAAACGTTAATTTTGATGGTAGCGATTTGGGTATTTTGTGGGGAAATGGCAAGCCATTATCAATTAAGAAGCTGAATGATATCAAAAAATATTTTTATTTAATTCCAGAAGCGATATAAAGATGACATTGATGGTTTTAGTGGAGAGCCAGATTTTCACATTGAAATAGACAATTTTGAAATGATTGATTTCGCTGTAGTTAAAATTTTTTTTAGAATGGTTTAATATTACATGTTTTATTAGAGTTATTTTGGAAATAAAAGTAAATTGAGTTTTGAAAGCTGGTTCCTTTTTGCAACTAATTTAATGCATTAAATTAATAGAGTAAAGCAACAAGTAACCAACCATAGTTAACATCATTTTTTTAATGAAAGCAGCTGTGCATTTTATTCTAATCTTGTTAGCAAACAGTTAAACATATCTGTAACTACACAGAAATTAAAAACCAAAGTTCAGTACAATAGTGATTTTATAACATAAGCCAAACTTTAAGTCCTTATATTCTGTACATTATTTTTAAGATTTATCAAAGTATTTTTAACAATTATACAAACCTAAAGTAATGATCATCCCCTTCCTGTTGCTCTTGACTGTAAACAACTGAAAAAACGTTCCTTTGTTCTCGTTTTGTTCTTTCACGGCCTTTGAGATTCGGTTCAATTCCGCACTAACATCCTTAACTCCTCTAAAACTTTGAAGGCTTTTTCTGGCCTCCTCCACATTTCCTTTCATTAAATAAAAATACGGGCTTTCCGGCATCCAAGGAAATATAATCAACAGCAGAATTGGGAGTATTGTTGACACAAGGGCGGCTGTATCTAACGTCAAATATGCACCAAATACGTGTATCAATAATAAACCAAACACTATGCAGACTGGGCAAATCGAGGCTAGCAAACCTCTGATTTTGGGCTCGGCGATTTCTCCAAGATACATTGGGACAGCTGTGAATGAAAGTCCGTCCGCAGCTCCAGCTAGAAACCGTCCGAAAAACATCAAACCTGATGATTTTGCAAAGGCGACGAAGAGCCAAGATGCAATAAATGGTAAAGAGGAGAATACCACCAGTCTTTTTCTACCTAGCGTATCCACGACTAAACCAGTGAAGAATGCCCCAAACATGGCTCCAATCAGCGGTATCACCCTCAGCCATGACCCCTCTTCACTAGATATTCGAAACGTGTAGTTGCTGGGGTTCCCATCGACAAGTACTGGCACATATGGTGAAGGCCATGCATAGTGCATTTCGCTGCATATTATCCCCAGATTTGCTGCAATGAAAGTGGCACATTATGATATTTCATTTTGTATTTATAAATAGAATATAAATCTTATATAAATTACTTCCACATCCAGTGGAAGTATAGTAACGACAAAAAAATTTTTCAAAATTTTTATTGCTCAGATAGGCTTAGAATGTCATGAAACGTCGAGATTTTAAGTTTGAGAGAAAAAAAATTTTTGTCTGTCGGTCTGTCGGTCTGTCGGTCTGTCGGTCTGTCTGTAACTTTTTTTGTGCGCACGATTACTCTGGAACCGTTTAAGATATTGCCTTGAAATTTGGTACACGTACGTATTTTAATGAGATCTGGAACTAGATTATATTTTCATCTTATTTCGTTGAAGGGTTGGGGGGTAAATTGGGGTAAATGGGGGCAAGTAGATAAGAGTCCATAAAATTGATATTTAGTATATACAAAAAAAAGTTAAGGTCTCAAAAGTCTCAAAATTTTTTTGGCATTAGCCATCCCCATTACTACCCCCACCCCTTTATTAAAGGGGGTGAAAAAAATAAAGTTTTAATTTAGTAATATTAGTGTCTACAAGAAACTAAGGCCTCAAATTTTTTTTACTTCATTCACCTCCACTACCAACTCTCTACCAAACCTCTACCACCCCCACCCCCCTACCGATGTGGCATATCGTTTTATAGGTTTTTGGGGTAGACGATTTCAAATATTATGTTGTTAAAGTTACTTCGAATAGTATGGGTGCACAATGGCTTTGTTCGACTACTATGGATGCGCAGTAGGTTTCCCCGAGCATTACGGATGCGCAGTGGCTTTCCTTGAGTATTTCGGATGCGCAGTGACTTTTCTCGAGAATTACAGATAGCAGTAGGTTATCTCAAGTAGTATGGATGCGCAGTGGGTTACTTTAAGTAATATGGATGCGCAATGGCTTTCCTCGAGTACAATGGATGCGCAGTAGGTAACCACGAGTAGTACTATAGATACGCAGTGGGTTACCTCAAGTGGTATGGATGCGCAGTGGGTTTCCTCAAGTAAAATGGATGCGCAGTGGGTTACTTTAAGAAGTATGAATGCGCAGTGACTTTTCTCGAGTATTACAGATCGCAGTAGGTTACCTCAAGTAGTTACGGATGCGCAGTGGGTTACTTTAAGTAATATGGATGCGCAATGGCTTTCCTCGGGTACAATGTAATGGATGCGCAGTAGGTTACCACGAGTAGTACGGATGCGCAGTGGCTTTTCTCCAGTACTATAGATGCGCAGTGGGTTTCCTCAAATAAAATAGATGCGCAGTGGGTTGGTTTAAGAAGTATGAATTGCAGTGGCTTTCCTCGAGTAAATTGGATGCACAGTGGGTTACCTTGGGTAGTATGGACGCGTAGTAGGTTTCTTTTTTTTTTAACTATTTAACGTCGGCCTATTTCCGCTACCAGGACCTATCACCGACGCCAGGAGACGAGCTATCCCCAACCTGGAAATTTTGCCGAACCTCTTCCCTTAAGAAGAGCAGGGATCTTTTACTTGCCTAACATTCAATAGACAAGGGACCGCCTGTTTTACATCGTCTCCGGAGGATGGTATATCACTACGTAGTCCTCGTCTGAAATTACGTAACTTCCGCGTATACACTGATATAAAAGCCGCTAGAAGGTGGGACGAGAACGCTGTATTTCCCGAGATGGGACCCCATCTAAGTACTAACCGCGCTCGACGGTAGTAGGTTTCCTCTAAGAAAATACTTAAAGTAGAGGCTTTACTCCTATCGTGTAGTTTACGGCACACAACGATTTTTTATATCTTTGTCATGCCATTTTCTGCGTATAACTTCCACATCCAGTTATATTATATTAACGCAAAAAAAATTGGAAATTTTCATTGTTTAAATGTCATGAAACGTCAATATTTTAAGTTTGAACAAAAAAAAATTTGTCTGTCACGTCGGTCTGTCTGTTTGTCTTGTATCTTTTTGGTGCTCACGATTACTCTGTAACTGTTTAACATATTGACTTGAAATATGGCATATAAGTATTTTAACGAGATCTGGGACTAAATTGTATTTTGATCTTATTCTTTTGCAGAGTTAAACGGTAAATTGGGGTAAATGGGGGTAAATAGGTAAATCAAGCAAGTAATAGTTCATGAAATTGGTATTTAGTAAATATAAGAGGAGCTAAGGTCTCAAAAAAAATTTGGCATTAGCCACACCTATTACCACCCCCACCCCATTATTAAAGGTGGTGAAAAAATAGTGTGATTTAGTGTGTATACAAGAGTCAAAGTCATTAAGAATTTTTTTTCACTTCATTCATCCCCACCACCGATGTGGCATATAATTTTATGGGTTTTTTGGGTACATGATTTCAATTATTATACTATTAAAGTTCCATAAACAATTATTTTCATATAGTGGAATGCAAATATAGTATTTTTGTTGTAAGAGACTTGGATGTGGAAGTAGTGATTCCTTGGGCAGCGGTTTTTTGTATTAGGTGAATAACAAAGTCATAAAATAACAGTCTATGAGTTGATGAACGACTTGTTCAAAATGTTTTATACCCGCTGAAACTTTGTTGAAAGATATTTTTTTCATACCTGAAAAAGGTATCGACCGCCTGGCTGGGCAACCCATGCCCCCTGGCATGTCCGCACCTTTACGGTACCGACTTGTATGGTACATGCCAAAGATACATCCTGTTGGATGTCGCGTCGTAGTCGTGGTGGAGGTCGTGGTCTCGGTCGATACATGGCTACATCGACAGCAGTCGAGTGGAAGGATACCACGTGATATGAGTAAAACAACCAGGTGCAAGCTACTACAATGCCTTCTTTTTTACAGCGACGTAAAAACTAATCTTTTTGTATCGACCGTTACATCGCGCTATACCTCGATATAAACGACAAGGGTGAACTGGTTCTAGCATCCGCGGTATGCGCGGTCATATTTAAATACACAGGTTTGTTTTATAAAAAGATGGCATCGATGTAACGACCGTGGTCGCGACCTACACCTCGAGCAGCGAGGCATTTTCGGCATATCCGTACCCTTGGAGTACGAACATACATCGCGGTGGAGATCGCGGTGGAGATCGTGGTGGAGATTGTGGTCTGAAAAAATCATGGTGTTTGAATGCAAAGTAAAACATAAGGTTTTGTCTGAAATTATAAGTTCTATCTTAAAATTTATGAAGCAAGAATCTATAGCTGGAGCCCCTATTATACCATTTTCAAAAGTAAGTATACAAATTCATTATCAGTTTAAAATTTTGTACTCTGACATTTGTGTTTGTATTTTATTCTAAAACGTTCAATCCCAATCATTTTTATATTAGAAATTTTATTACTTTATCACAAATTAAGAAAAAACTAATTAATCCTCGGAAGTTGGGTTGAGCAGTAAATAAAGTATAGTGTAAGCGCTTATCTCAATATTTATAATTTTAGTCTCGTTTTATTTAATTTAACGTGTATTTGCTATATCGTATTGTTTACTTGAAACAAAAACAAATGAATATTGTAATTAAATATATCAAATATAAAAACAAAGGACTGTTCATTTGAAAACCTCAATTGGCCTGTGACACACCGGGGATTCTCGGTGAATAGAGCGCACGCTGCACGTTTTACTGCAACTTGTTCCTCCGACTGTACTTTCATAGTTTAAGAAGCTTGTTTGTCTCTGTCCAACACTGACGATTTTCCTCTTTCTCTGCGTGGCTACTTGCCATCCTAGGATGGTTGACTAGTAGATACTGCGGAATCTACTTTATCTGCTTAACTACTAAACTTATACTCGGACTTAAGAGGGATTATTTCAGAGACGGCTTTTACTTAGCATAGTAATATAGTGTAAACATATATTGTAAATATTTAATGAAACATTCCAAAACGATAAAAAACAACGAATTGATGATATATTAGTAATATTTTATCACCTGGTGTCATCTGGTCCGTCTTGCCTTGTACAACACATAAAATATTATCTGTAATTAGCCCAACGAATATTTTCATGGAAATCTTGAATCATCGGCTTTCTGTACACATTTTTACGTGTTTTTAAATCATAATCTGTTCAGAGTTCGTTGATTTTCTTCACCCTTTGTATCTTCAATCACCTATATTGACTTTAGAAAGCAAGAGTCGCCCAAGTTGAATATTTTTATGGCAGTCTTGAATTATCTGCTTATTAGGGTGCCCCTTATTTTTGAAGTTTTAATTTTTGGGGATTGCCGGGCGGAATTTTGTTCCATTATGTTTAAAAAAAATCCACACCAATTTTTAGCTTAATAGAATATAAGTAACACGTCGCGCTCGTGGCCTAAAATTTTCAAAAATCAAAAATTAATTTTTTATCTATTTTATTTTATTTTTAGCCCTACATCGTCTTTTACAATGGTTTACTTTTTGGAAATCATATACACATGTTAAGTAATTAATTTATTTATTGTTTGATTCGAGAATGCAAAGTTTTAAAACTAGTCCATAATCTAAAGTTCTACATTTCGAAAGTTCTGCAATACTTTTTTGGTTGTCTGAGGATATTTACGGCGGTAATCTTGGACAGTCCAAAAAGAAAACCAAAGGGACAAATACATTAAGAAAACGAATCTTGTAGAAAGTTTGGAAATACCAATGAAAAAATGACCCACCTGCAATAAAAATTGTTTTTACTGGGATTTTGTAACTTTTTCGTTAAAATCTTGAAATAATTTTATTCCCCGTTCGACGGAGTCATTTACTAATTTTAATTCTTCAATGACTAGCTGTCCGTTTATACTCATTAGAATTTTTCCATTCGGATGGATGCAAATGTAAAAAAAATTCTATTTTAAATCGGTGAAATAAATTTATTGACTTATTAATTTTATTAAAATTCCATCATCAGAGAAAGAATTCGAAAATGTCTTCTTTCCTCTTTGGCAATTTCTTCCGTTTCATCTTCAATTTCATTTTCATCTTCTACATTTACTGCTTCTTCCAAAATATTTTGTGCCATCTTTAATTTTGTATTTTCTGTAATCGAGTCATCAAGCGACACATTCATCAGTCAAATAATACAAATGGTTCACAAATTTCCCAATAGCTACTTCGGCGATATTTTTATTAATTTCTTTATACTGATCTAATTCTCGCAAGAATTTGATATCCATTAGTGAAGCAGATATTGCTTCTGACGCATAAATACAGTACTTTACGTAGCATTTTACAATGAAGCATGTTGTTTGGCAAAGTGATTTTTCCTCGCCTTTTGTTAAATCGAATTCTGTTTGAAATAAAATTATTTTTAAGAAATATATGGCTTTTGCCATCCACCTGGCCATATGGTAAGCACCCGGCTTTCTAAATTCTCCTCTAGCTTCCTAGGAATATTATTACGAGATTCAGATAGTCTTCTCGTGGAAACTTTTTAAAAATCGCATCATTTATACTTTCTAGAATAGTTTCAGTATAATCGCTAACAATTTGTTTAATTTCAGGGTTTACCACAGATGGTAATGGAGTATCTGGTCCTGAAATAGTAAATTTGCTTTTTTCAAAAACTGTTGCCAAAATAATTTCGAAAACACAGTAGGTGACGGCAACCAAGAAAAAAATTATTTCTTTCAAGTTTTTGTTCTAACAGCGCACAAGCAGCTTTAATTCTACCCGTATCTGAAGCAGTAGTGTCAAAACTAAATTCTTGTACCTTTTCTATTAAATCCCAAAATGCGCATTGAGGGTAAGTGGAGCAAATATTTCTTTAAATTATTTTTCGCAGTGATTATTATTTGACTAAATCTTACTGAATATAAGTGGGAATAATTATTTTAAGAAATACGTAGTCACATGAATGCATACATAATAATCGATGCCATTTATTAATTTCTTGTTTAATTTCAACTAAGAAAATTCCGTAATCGTTTTCTCCAGTCACTCCTAGCTACCCGGGTGATGTCATTTGTCGGGTTTCATTGATAATTTTGTATGCCTCTTTTATTCCTTCGATATACTACAAAATCATAGCTAATTAGAAGGTTCTGTGGATTCTGCGATAGAAAAGCATTACGAATACACTTGTGCATAGATACTCATTACGTTAGACGCCAAGCGCGACGGGTTAACAGTGTTCGATCGAGCTAAAATTTGGTAAGACTTATTTTTAGATCCATTGGAATAAAATTATGCCCGGCACTCCCCAAAATCTGAGAAAAAAATTTTGGTTATATAATGATAAGGGGCACCCTACTGCTTATCAGAGTATACACTTTTTAAATCATTCTCTTCTCCATTTGTATATTTTTACCCCCGTTGACATGGAGCGATTATGTGCGTCTGGCAGTAAGTTTGTATGTTTTTACTTGTCTCCTACCTTCTATATCTTTGTAAAAAATTAATCAATTTAGACTCGGTTTACACCATAAGATTCATATACATATACAAAGTGTTTCAGGTATGCAGTCATTTTTAGGGATGATTCTATGTCAAAAATATTTAAAATTTTTCCTATAAATATGGGTCCGGATTATCCTATTACGAGAGCTAGGCTAGGCCCTTCTGAAGTAAACCCAGAAAAAAATGACATTAGATATCAACAATTATAAAAAAATTTGGACAGTCACATAATAAGAAGCAAACTTCATAAATTATTCAGTGTTGAAATAAAAAGTTTTCCCAAATTGTACCGGAGAGCCAGACATCTTTATTTCATCTTTTAGAAGCCTGGGATGCATATGTTTCTTTCGGTTCATATTTTTCGAAAATGGTTGATCCTAACCCTTTCGGACCCAGTGTACACTGTAGTGTACACAAATTTATAAGCTTGTAAATACAAACTGGGACAGAATTTTATCTGTTGTATACCATTGTAGACTTCAGTGTACATCTTAGTTTGTACACAATATATGCACTGAAGTCTATGTTATGGAAACTGAAAATTAGAGAGTTTACTATTACAGGGAGCATGAAGTTGACGAATTCGCCTGGTGGATGACTAGAATTACCACATTTTGTATATCCCAGTTGAGTGTAACGGAGTTATAAAATTTTTGTATAGCAGTTGAAGGTTTATATTTGGTGTATAATATATTATTTAGTGGATAAGTGATTTTATTTTATTATTTGGACAATTCATAGACATGTACACTGTAGTGCACATTGGGTTTTAGTGGAATAATATTTACTGTAAGTTCTAACCTCATTTTTTTGTTTTATTGAAAAACATATTTATTATAGCATATTTCATTGAAAATGAGTAAAAAGTATTTAATTCATGAAGACTTAGTGGAACTCTTGGAGAATGATCAGTCGGATATGGAGTATTTGAGTGATGACGATGATGGGTTTCAAACAGATTCATATGAACAAAAACGCAAAATTTAGGTAATTGATAACTGTATGTAGGCTAGCAAAGTACGTTTATTCCTTTAGACATGGTTGATGAAGAATAGGAGATAGAGATCACAGCTTCAGCACAACCACAAAACGAAACAGAAACTGAAGAAGTTATTGGGGTTTTCTCACCGGAGCTAATCGAAGATGTTGAAATGCCAAAACAAATGAAAGTGAACCCATAGCAAGAGAGAAAAATTAGTAAAAATGCAAAAAAATAAAAAAAAAAATAAAATTAAAAATAAATAAATAAAATAAGCACAATTCATTTTTTGTTTAATAAGTAGTGATGACACCGTTAAGTCCCAGTGTGCACTGTAGTGCACGGGTCAAAGGTCAAAGCTGGGCAACATTAGGAACTCCGGACACAAACTAAAAATAACTAAAAAAATTAAAGAACTTATGTACCAAGTTTCAAATTTTTTGCTCACCTAAAAAAAATGTGGGTCCGAAAGGGCTAAGGTATTACAAGATAATCTTTTTTCTGTATTTTTGACAAAAGAATCATATTCCGATGAGAAAATCACAAAAAATATACATAACAGTTGGAAAGGGGAGAAGGGAGCCCCCTTTCCATTTTACGCTCTCATGATTCAATTTATACTTGATGATAACATAAAATAACGACTTCTATTGATATTAGATCACGTGCAAAACTTGGTCAATGCAGCTCAAATGGCTCTTGAGATATTAACTAAAATCTCAATTTTGGAATTTAGAAAGCCCTAGCTCCCTTAATAGGGGTTTCCGGACTAATGTTTATAGGATTTTTTTAAAACATTTTTTGACATTGAAAATTAATGACTGCATACCTGAAACACCTTGTATATATTTCTAAAGAAATGTTTATAGATATTTAAATCTTTGAAGTTAAGCCGCCACGCGCCGTCTTCATTTCGCCATATTGAAATATCAAGAAATGACCCGATCGCCATGAAATTGAAGACATATGTATGCTTTGTCACTTCAAACATGATTGCGGAGTCAAAAATTCATGACATATATTTGCTCGATTTCTGTCACGTGAGGCATGTCTCAAAAAATATCAGAAATACAAGTATTAATCGAAATTAGGCCGCCCCAAAATGACCCTGTAAGACCTAATTTAATTCAGTTTTTATTTAAAAAAATGATTGGTACTACGGTGTTTAACAAAACACTTATTATATAGTATAAAGGAGGGCGACCCCACTTCTCTACGCTTTTGGCCAATATCAGGAAATAATAGTCCTTACTTATAGAAATACCGCATCGAGACTGTAGCACAAAGGGTTCCTGAAATATTGAATAGAAACCTACTCTAGGACCTCACTTTGAAAGGGCCCTAGTTTACTTAGGAAGCATTTGTTCTATGGGAATTTTTCTCGCCCTTTCGCGAAAAAATCACTACCTAAAGTTAACGACAGGGATTTTCAGACATCCTATATACACAGTGCTCAAAATTAATTATATTTAATTAGTTATTAGTTAATATTGTGTTAAAAACTGAAAATGGATAAAAGATGTTAAAACAAGGTTAATTTGTTTGCTGGTTCCAAGCAGGATATATTCAATTGACTTTAAAATGAGAAAAAACGGGAATTCAATGTACACATCTCGAAATTTCTATTAGTTAAACATATTTGGTATAAACTATTCGAATTATGTCGAAATTTATGAAACAAGATTTCTTTATCTATAGGCGGCCGCCTCTTTACAGTTTCACCAAACTACGTCTAGTGTAAGGTGAACAAAAATTGGAAAGAATTTTTTTAATCGAAAATCTGGCGAATGCGCCAGTGGTTAATTCAAATTTTGTCGAAATTGCATTAAAATTTTCAGTTAGGCATTTTTGGGACAGCTGATACCAAATCCAATGTATTATTATTAAGAACGGGAGCGGATTCCGAGATCCGCAGTACTCTGCCCTGTCGGCCCATTGTACATTCGCGACATATAGTATATTTTGAAAAGACTAGTGCTCTCCATGAAGGGCAGCATTCTGTTCCAGGGTAGATCCCATAGCTCTTCTGGCTGCGAAAATTGACTCCATGATAGGACTCTTCACCTAATATAATGGAACAATTATGCAACTGCATAGGGTATGAGTGATGGTTTCATCCTCCACTCCACACATCCGATAAATAGGATCATCTCTCAATCGTATTGTATGTAGCTGCTTGTTCAGAGGACAGTGTCCAGTTATTATGCCTACCATTCGTCTCATTGTTTCTCTATCGAGTCCAAGCAACCACTTCACGGTAAAGGCAGTTGAAGGCCTCTTTATATAAAGCCTTACTATATGAGTTTAACAGAGCTCACTCAAAATATTTCGACAGTTCAGCATCAGCCTGTTTGATGCAAGGGCCCTTAGAGGCACCTGGTTGTCGCTGCATATATAAATATGTTTGGAATACGCTGGGATACCTACCAAGCGGCCCCGATATACGAGCCCTCGGTTTGCATCCGCGTATGCCTGCACCCGTCCCTCCTTAGCCTTCGATCCGTCTGTACACCATTCCAGACCACCAGGCGTTTGATCACATTCAGAATCATCTCGATTAGGAAACAAGGCAGTATATGGAACTGTGAACATATACACAAGGAGACTCTCGTCATCCTCCGAATGAGCGATAACCTGGTCCCCTGCCGGTAGAGCCAGAGCCTTTGGGTACCCTAGCCCTTGGCACATCATATTCCACATTCCATTATTTAACACTCTGTTTGCTGCTTTCCTGGCTTCAAGCTCCACTACAACGTGCAAAGGAGTGAGTCCAAAACAATGGCCTCCATCGCAATCATTGGAAAGGTCCTAATTGCACCTGTTATACCTAAATACGTTTGTTTTTGAACTTCACCAGGCGAACTCTGATTGTGAAGCGCTCTTGGCAGCGCCATGAGACCATTGCCGTATATATTTTGAGGAGTTTTTCCATAAGTGTATAAGCCGACAGAATAGTTTTCGGATTTATACCCCACTTATAACCGAAGATGCGTTTGCACATCCATTGAGATGCACATGCTTTCTTCATTTGAGCTTCCATGTAGTCCTTCCACGACAGTTTGAAGTCTACTATATACCTCACTGTGTGAAAGAGACAAACTCATAAGAAATGGAAGCTGGAAACCGCTTATTTTTCTTCTTTTGGTGAACAGCATTAGCTCTGTTTTGCCAGGGTTGACAAAGAGCCCATGTCTGTTACACCATTTCTGAACTGTGTTGAGAATCCTTTGCATGAAGTACTACAATAAGCATTTCATATTGGCCTCTTATCATGATAGCCAGATCATCTGCATAAATATGCTTATGCATAGAGACCCGCTTCGTTCAATTCGGCCAGTAGCCCGTAGAGTATGAGGTTCCAAAATAGTGGGGACAATACATAAAAAAACGATAAAATGTGACATCAAAAGTTAAGGATTCAAAATAGCGAGTTCAATCTGGCTGTCAGAATTGCAATATTTTTGTGATTTATATGCTTTATACATTAGTCAAAGAGCGACACATGCTATGCAACTCTCGAACATACAAAAACAGATTGATTCTTATGTAAAAACAGCTCACAAAAGTTATTTTTGAGGTCGCGATTTTATTTGGAATTGCGAAAGTGGAGAAAATTGTAGGTACTTTTTCATCTTTTTTCCGAAAAATATTATTTTCACATTTTTCATGTTCCTCTATATCTATCATTTCTTGTGGTAAAAACTTCATATTTTAGTATTATATTATTCAAGCCTTTCGCTTTTTAACGATGTATGTAAAAATAATATTGTGTTATATGACTGAAATATAAATAAACAATATTAATGGTGTCATTTTTGTGTAATTTACAGCGAAAAGTGTGGATCGGGAAATTTTTTTTATTTTTCAAAATAACTGCATAAGCGAGTAAGCTGTAGCTAATGATATAAGGAAACTTTTTTATTTGGAGCGTTTTTTTATAAAATCCATAGGAAGTGATAACACACAATACCTAGCCGTATATCGGGCAACAGATAGTTTTAGTTCTATTACATTTATATTTGAATATAGAGTATTTAATTAACTACTCTTTGTTTTTTGGGATATATTATTTCACATACCGGGTGTCCAAAAAGTCTGGAAACGGTCAAATATCTCGAGAAATACACATTGGATCAAAAAAATAAAAAACACGTCCTTAATAATTTTGAAAGGGCTATCTAATGATACCAAGCGCGCCACCACTTGGAGTGGGGCGGGGGGCAACTTTAAAATCTTAAAATCTTTTTATTGCAGAATTGGATTCTACGGCAAAAACTAGGACAAGTTTGTCTGAAATGTTTTTTTCGATTCGTGACAGATGCCGCTGTAATCGCAAAAATATTTCTTTTCGTAATTTCTAAAAAATTCTACAGAAGAATGAAAAATAATAAAGTACGAGTTCATTTTCTTGAAAAAGTCATTCAATGGTGTTAAATTTAGTACCCCCCTTCCCCCTCCACCACCACTATGATGGGGGAATTTAATTATGTTTAATTTTATATAGATTACTTTTTCTGTGTGACGCATGGTTTCCGAGTTACAAGCGAAGAATCGAAAAAAGGAACCTTTCCATCCCCTCTCTCCCCCTGAAGCGGCGGGGCACTATAATTTTAGCGACCTTATTTAAAGACGGGTCAATTTTTTTCTGAAAGTTTTTTTAGTCTAAGGTCTTTTAAAATGGTATACTCATTACTCATTATAATATTTTTTTAGGAAAAAATAAGTTGTCTCGAAGTTGCCGGTTCTGTTAATGACATAGTAGTGAGCTGTTGCAGAAAGCCTATAAAGTTATCAACAAATTTACATTATCGAAGTTCAATTTTAAACTTACCAGTAACAGCTGCTACATATTGATAAATTCTATTCCCACCAGATATTTTAAAGATAGCACCTGACGTAATTGTCATAACAGTTAATTGGGTTAAATATTATTGATAACCAAAAAAATTAAATTGATTCTACTAGATACTACTTAAATAAGTAAGTAATTATTTTCAGTATCAACTACATGTAGCACTGTGTTGTTTAGTAATGAGCGTTGATAACTGACTCGATGCCTGAAATATTTATTATCTAATAGCAAACAGGCTATACTGTGGTATTTTGGAAAATATTATTTTAAACGTTGGTTTTAGTCCAGTCAACGAAAGAGTAGTAGAGAACATTGAGGAGGAGAAAATGTTCCTCCCCAGGAATGTGTTGTGGGTAGTTAGGAGGTAAACATACCAAAAGTCCCCATCCCTAGCCCGCCGCTTCAAGGGGGGGAGGCAATATTTTGTCGAAATCTATACATTTCCTTAAATATACAGTGTGACTCACTTAAAATTAAGATAGCATCATAACTTTTTCATTTTGTTTCCGATTTGAATCAAATCTTACTCAAGTATAGAACAAATTAGGATCTATGACCAAAAAATCTATGACCAAAAAATCATTCACCTACTGTAAAGGCAAAGCCACCTGCTGACCAAAATATGCGGAAAAAGATTAAAAATCATATTGATGGGTCTTGACGAATTTCACATAGCCACTACAAATTGCGGAAACTGAGGATCCCCTTTGCCAGATGAGCTTATGTATGAGAAATCCCCCATCAATAACCAAATCAAATTTTGGAGTATGTAAGTTTGTGGCGCCGATCGGTTGCATTTTTTGGAATTTTTATCATTCAAAATATTTTTATTTTTTTCAGTATATTTTGGTACCGCAGGTGGCTTTGCTTTTGTAGCAGCCGAATGTTTTTCTGGCCATAAGTAGATTCTAATTTGTTCTATATTTGAGTAAAATTTGATTCAAATCGGAAACAAAATAAAAAAGTTATAAGAGTATTTTCATTTTAAGTGAGTCACACTGTATATTTAAGGAAATGTATAGATTTCGACAAAATATTACGTTAGTAAATACGTCGAGTGTTGTAAAATGAAGATTGTTTTGCGACTGTGATTTATTAGCAGACCACGGTAAACCAATTCAATTCAATTTTTCAATTCAAAACAAATTTATTACTGTTAAATAGTACAGTCGTGCGCCTCGGCTGGGGACTAGTCTAGAGCCCATCACCCCACCGCGGCGTGCAACGCCGCGGTAGATGGGTGATCAGGCTGGAGTGGGTCCAGCTTTGGCTAAAACAGCAGATGAAGTGGTGGGCGTTAGGGCTCCTGTTCTTAAGATATATTAAAAACTTAAACCTAACAATTTATTTGACAGAATCAGAAAAGATTTTAAAATAATTAGAAACTACTTAAAGCTAAAGATAAGTTTGGATTTTTAGCACACGCGCACTAAATTTATGACGATAAGATTTTTATACGGGAAAAAACTCAATGAAAAAACACGTTCGAGCTAGTCACGAGACTCATCCAGTGGTCTGCCTGCCTCTGGAAAGGTGGGGTGGGAGGAGGTTGTGATTTTAAAAATTTTTGCATTTACTAGAGGTTATTGGTCAAAAATAGATTTGGAAGAAGAACAAAAAGGGACAAAAAAAACAAAAATTGACAAAAATAACAAAAACGAAATTAACAGAGGGAATAGAAAGGGGTTTGAGAGTAAAAGGTGGTGAAACTAAAAGGTGGTGAAAGGGAAATTGTGGTATAGGAAAGATTTGGCTAGGGAGGTTGCCGAAAGATAGGCAACGCCTGGTATGGTAGAGGGTGTTTTATATTGAAAAGTATGGCATTATGCTGTCTGATTCGTGTAATGTCTCGGATTAGCGGACTGTCGCCCAATTTGAATTGGTAGAATTTTTGCGATGTATTTTGGACGAAGTCCGCTAGTGAAGTTATGTCAGAGATCTCTGAGGGAGGTGTATCTATCAGAGGCTGAAATGAGGCGCATAAATTTGTGTTCTAGTACTTTTAGTTTTCGCATTGTCGAGGCCGGGATGCTGCACCACACCGGCGCCGCGTATGTGATAGCCGGCCTGATTACCATCGTATACAAAAACTTTTTATTGGTCCTGTTGAGTCCTCTACCCCGTGCCAGAAGCGGATACAGACTCCTGGACATGGAGTAGACCTTTCGTATCGTCTCGTTTATGTGCGTATTAAACGTCAGTCTTCTGTCCAAGTTCACCCCCAGATACTTCACGCACCGCTTTATTAGAATTTGTTGGCCCCCTATCGAAAGTGGTGTAAGAATACGATTTTCGGTGAAGCGGCGCGTGAAGATAATTGATTCCGACTTCTCGGCGTTGATCCGAATCTTCTACTTGTCGTAATACGCCGTGGCACGAGTCATGTGCGCCTTCAGCAGCTTGTTCGCTGCTTGTGCGTTGTGTGAATGCGCGTACATGGCCGTGTCGTCGGCGTACTTGGCAAGGTTCGTATTCGGGAACTCCGGGAAGTCGGAGACGTACAAGTTGTATAACTTTGGCGACAGGCACGACCCCTGGGGGACGCCCGCGCGAATGTCCCGCCGAGTTGAAAGTTTGTTATTCACCCTAACCTGCAGTGATCTGCCCGTCAGGAAAGAGTGAATAAGTTTCGTAATATGCGTTGGGAAGTTAAGCGAATTCAGTTTGTAGAGTAAGCCCGGGATCCATACTGTATCGAAAGCCTTCTCGATATCAAACAGCACCATGACGGTGCTTTTTCCGCGGTTGCACTGCACTTTGACGTCATTTACGATCCTGACGACCTGGCGTACAGTGCCCCTGCCTTTTCTGAAACCGAACTGACATTCGTCGTCGATGTGGAGTTCATCCTGGGCAGCGTCTAGTCTGACCAGGATGACCTTCTGCACC
The DNA here is from genome assembly GCA_936432065.2 of Rutpela maculata. Classification (NCBI taxonomy): domain Eukaryota; kingdom Metazoa; phylum Arthropoda; class Insecta; order Coleoptera; family Cerambycidae; genus Rutpela; species Rutpela maculata. Next base: position 63,578,394 of record OW386286.2, read on the forward strand.
AACTTGGAAATCGCCGACAGCAACGAGATCGGTCGATAACTGCAGGCGAGTTTGGCGTCTTTGTTCGGTTTCAAGATCGGCACGACCACGGCACACTTCCACTGACTGGGCCAGTGTTGTAGCCGCAGGATCGCGTTGACAATGTACGTCAATTGTACAATGCCTTTCCGCGGAAGATATCTGAGCAGCTTCTATTCAATACAGTCTGCCCCCGGGGCCTTGTCGTTGGGTAAGTTCAGGAAAATGCCTGCAACCTCCGAAGGCCTAGCCATGACTTTTAGAAATTCGAGTCTCGTCAATTGGATGTCATGGCCAATTAGTTCGTTGATGTCATTTTCGATGCGGTCCTGTTCCGGGTTGTTCGGTATTTGTGGATTGTGAATGTCCGCAAAATGATTCGCTAAGTCTTCCACTTTTTGGACGTCCGTAATTGCCGGCCGTCCGTTGGCGTTAGTCAGCGCGGGTATGGCCACCCGCGTATTTTTCATGGCCCTCGATAGCTTCCACAGCGAGTTGTCCTGAGGATTCAACGCCTCCAGCCTATCCCGCAATTTCCAGTTTTTTGCGGTGTTGATGGCGGTCCTGATATGCCGTTGCAGTCTGTCCATCTCGGCCTTAGCGTCGACATCGCGATTTTACTGCCAAAGCCGTCTTAGTCTGTTCTTCTCGTGAATGTCTCGTATGACCGCCGCGTCGAGACGGTCTTAGTAAGGATTGATGGTTATAGTGGTCGCAACACTCTGCTTGGCGTCCTGCACTATCCTTGTGAACTCCCCCACCACATTTTCCAGTTCGGCGGGTGTAGTGATGTTGTTAGCAAGTGTCATGTGTGTGTTGATGTATGTCTTATAAAGGCGCCAATCGGCGTCCCTATAAGATGTGACTTTTCGTTTGGTGTCTTCCCTCGACATGTTGTTCAATTCCAACAGAATTGGATTGTGATCGGATGCGAGTTCCTCCAACGCCACTGGTGGCGTGGAGTTCCTCACACCCTTATTGACTACAATGTGGGGGTAGTAGGGGTTGCACCGTTATCCGGAGAATGTGTGGGATCGTCCGGATGTTGCAGCACGACATTATGATTACTCACGTAATCATACAGAGTGTTGCCGTTGGCGATGGCAGTTCCATGCGTTATGTCGAGCGTTAAAGTCGCCTATGAGCAAGCAGCGCGGGCTCGCGTTCAGCAAATTATCAAGACAACCCGCCGTGAACCCGTTCGAGGGCCGGTTATACGCGGCGACGATACTCATGCCGCCTTCCAGCGTCACACACACGTTCTCCATGGAGGTGTTCCGTAGACAACGATGCGTGTGTCAGACTTTACGAGTACGGCCACTCCGCCGCCCCTGTTGATGTCGGCCCTATCTTTTCTGATGGGCGTGTACCCTCGGACGCGCAGTTTGCCCCGTCTGTCGAGTTTCGTCTCGTTCAGAAGCATAATGTCGATTCTATGCCTGGTTAGATAATTTATTAAAAAGGGAATTTTATTACCTATCCCATTGGCGTTCCATGAAGAGACTCTAAGTTTAGAAGGCATCGGCAGGCAGGTCTCTGAAGAAGGTCGTGACCACCTGGAACTTATCAAGAGCGCAGGTGCAGCTCTCGAGCTTTTCATTGAGTTTATCCATATGAACAAGGAGTAGATCGATGTCCACTAGCGAGGCCATTTTTAATGTGGAGTCTCGGAGACGGCGTAACTTGTCCATGTCGGATCCGGAGCTGGTGGGCGGCGGACTGCGTTGTTGGACTGTCGATCTTGACGGCTGCTGGGGCTGTTGGGCCGGCTGGGCAGGCAGATGTGGTAGGGGCAGGGGCTGGGATTGGGCTGCCCGTCTCTGGGTCCAAGCATTCACAGTTGGCAGTGGTGCCGCCACATACTTCATTTCAGGGGGAGGGGCGATTCTGGTGTTCCTCAATTCAAGGGAGGCCATCTTCCTCCTGTATACGGAACAGGTAACACTGTTGGCCGTGTGACCTTCGCCGCAGTTAATGCAGATTGCCGGTTCATCCCTCGGCTTCTCGCATACCCTCGTGAGGTGGGGGCCGGTGCACTTGACGCAATGGGGGTTCGCGTGGCAATTCGACGTAGGGTGCCCCCACTGCTGACAACGGTGACATTGAATAATTCTTTTGCTATTAATCTGGCGCTCCCACTGCATGGAGGTATGATCGAGGCAGCGGACCCGGGCCTGCATTTCCCTCAGTGTTACCTCATTTGTGGTAACCACCATATACAGGGGGTTTCTGGTCCCCTTCATATTGTAGATCTCTTTTACCACAATCTTATGAACTGTCTCTAGTTCGGCCTTAAGATCTTTAGTGTCCACCTGGTGGTAAATATCCCGAAGGACGAAAGCGTGAGACTTCTCGCCCTTCAGAGTGTAAGTTTCCAATTCAGCTGCAGTTGGCTGCGGTGGCACCACGTCCATGTCCTCTCCATGTGAACTGCACCAACGTGGCGGTTTTCCGTTGGAGTTGGAGTATTGGCCAGTGGCGGCATGGCCCGCCTCGATGAGCCGGGGTGGGTGAAGCCGGGGTTACTAGTTTCTCGTATGGCTAGCTTCATTTTTTTGCTAGGCCTGTCTTTAGGCTGCATCTGGAACACTGTTTCCATTTCAGATGGTGGAACTTGATTCTTGCGTGTCGGAGCCGCTTTCACGCTGTCCACAGACTCCGACCCGCTGTCCAGGTCCATATTGCCATCCAGGGCATCGTTCGTCGTTTTTGGTGTAGCTGGTGTAGCTGGTTGAGCACTGGCTTTGTTTTTGGGTTGAGTGACGATGTGTCGTTTTCTCATGATGGTTCTGCGATCCAGGGAGATGATGGACGTATCGCTTTCGTCCCCGGATTTTCTGGGCGGTGGTGGGAGGGAGGGCCAGCCCTTCGACCAGCCACGTAGGTCCTTCTGAATCTCCTTAATTTCATTTAGATCCATCGATGATTCGGTTAATTTTAATTTATAAATGTCTTTTTCGAAAAACTGACAACCGCCAGAAAATTTTTTTGTCAGATAGTTTCTGCGAGGCGAACTTTTGGTGACAGCTGTCAAAGTGACAGCTTTCAAACTTTTTTGTGAGGCGAACTTTTACTGACAGCTGTCAAAGTGACAGCTGTCAAAAATTATTCCCCGAGAAAACTTGGGGGAAAATCTGTCAGATCTGGTTACAAAAAAATTTATCTGGGAAATTTTGTTTTCTGAGGTCTGTGAAGAATTTGGGCTGGTAACACTGTTAGTTTTTGAGTTATGATTATTTTTGTGAACTTTCCTCGGAAAACTAGTAATTTTGGTTTGGAAGGTTTTTTTTAAATTTTTGATTTTGGCAACACTTTTAGGTTATGATACTGTCTAATTGGATTTTTAGGTTAGAATTGTTTATTTGAGTTAAGTCCGACGGAAGAATTTCCGGCTGGAGACCCAAACGGGACGTTAGGTGTTTAATACTGATGTGTCACTGTCAGATTTTTGTTTAAAAAACTTACAGAGACCCAATTAAGGGCCTCCCGTATACACACGGGTGCCTACGAAGGTCTTTAGCACTTGGCCGCACACCACAACAAATGAAACTTTGGAAAAAACGCGAAAAAGCAATAATTAAATTGCGTCCGTAAAAACGCGTCGGTCCTGCACAAAGTTACCACAGGGACTCCCACGGTAAACCGCTTTGATAGAAATATTCAAGGTACATAATTGATTCTTTTTTATTAATTATCGATTTTCGCTGGCAAATATCTCGTAAACCATAACACATAGGAAGAAAATTAATATAGACATTCTTGTAGGAAATTTAATTATGTTTAGTTTTGCATAGATTACTTTTTCTCGGGTGACGCATGGTTTCCGAGTTCCAAGCGAAGAATCGAAAAAAGGAACATTTCCACCCTCCTCTCCCCCTGAAGCGGTAGGGCTAGGGGTGGGAACTTTTAGTATATTTACCTCCTAACTACTTCCAACACATTCCTGAAGAGGAAAATTCTCCTCTCCTCAATGTTCTCTACAATCCCCTTTGGGCATTGATTGATTGGACTACTTTAAGTTTGAGAATGTGGAGTCGCGAGATATGACAGGGTTTGAACAAATTCAGATTTGAGCTAATTTTCAATAAACGAATTCGTTTCTAATGAAATATTAATATATAATGTTTCATATATGGCTCTATAGGGCATTTACTCTAGTTTTAATATTATCATATTTATTTGTAAAGTTGGTGTGTTATATAGAATAAATTAATTGCAATATGTTCAATGCGACCCATTTCAAAACTTTGCCTATAGTTATAAATTTTATCAGGGTTTAACAGAGTGGATATCATAGAGAATACTGTCGCCTAAAACCTAAAAGATACAAAATGTTTCAAGTTTTGGTAAGTTTTAAAAAATAGTAGGTCGAAATATGAGATTACTCCTCATAAAAGTCCAATTAGCCAAAATGTTGTTTTACAGGGTGACTGGAGAAATTACAATTGTTAACATTAAATGGGGATAGTTTTTGTAGAGTTTTATATAATCTAGCTGATGCTCGCGACTTCGTTCGCGTGGAAGACTTCTTGCAAATGAAACTAAGAACATTGACATACTAACTTATGCCTATAAAGAAGTACTATATACTCAAAAAAAAAAAATAACTATTCTTTCTGCTTACATCTTTGTTAAAAAATATTACTTTGGGTATTAAGCAGATAACTTTCAAAGAAAACATTCGTTTCTTTCATATACCATTGGTACAAGTATGACCAAAAAAGAAGATCAACGAAGTGACTTGTCGACTTCTTTCATACACCTACCATATCTAACATTCAGCATGAAAAACAATTAAACAGCCACTCTTTCTATATATTGTTGATTTAAGTCTGATTATGCTAATATAGATAATATTAAGTATCTCTAGCCCTACCTAGAGAATAATCCATCAGAATCAAACGTTTATTACATTTCAAAGTAAAAAAAAATACTAAAAAGCATAAAGAAAATAGTTATAAAATTTTGCTCACCGCATCATGTCCAATAAATGAAGTATTTCATATATTTTCGTTCCTTTAGAACTTTTTTTTTATCTATTTATTTAACGTCGGCCTATTTTCGCTACTAGGGCCTATCACCGACGCCAGGAGACGAGCTACCCCCAACCTGGAAATTTTGCCGAACCTCTTCCGTTAAGAAGAGTAGGGATCTTTTACTTGCCTAACATTTAATAGACAAGGGACCGCCTGCTTTACATCCCCTCCGAAGGATGGTATATCCACTACGTAATCCTCGTCTGAAATTACGTAACTTCCGCGTATACACTGATGTACAAGCCGCTAGTAGGTGGGACGAGAACGCTGTTTTCCCAAGATGGGTCTCCCATCCAAGTACTAACCGCGCTCGACGTTGCTTCAACGGAATATCGACTGACATTCACATTGAAGTCGCCTCTGCGCTCGCCCCCTCTTTAGAACTCGTCAGGAGGATATAAATACTTCATTTATTGGACATGCATGCGGTGAGCGAAATTTTATAACTATTTTCTTTGTGCGTTTTAGTATTTTTTTTTATTTTGAAATGTAATAAACGTTTGATTGTGATGGAGTATCCTCTAGGTAGGGCTAGAGATAGTTAATATTATCTATATTAGCATGATCAGATTTGAGTCATCAGTATATAGATAGAGTGGCTGTTTTATTGATTTTCATGCTAAATGTTAGATATGGTAGGTGTATGAAAGAAGTCGACAAGTCACTTCGTAGGTGGAGCCCTTGTTGATCTTCTTTTTTGGTCAGACTTGTACCAATGGTATATGGAAGGAACGAATGTTTTCTTTGAAAGTTATCTGCTGAATACCCAAAATAATACATTTTTTTACTAAATACTCACTGAGTACTCCTATAGCACTCAGGAGGTACACTCGAAGTAATCCACTGCGCATCCATGGTACCTGGAGAAACCCACTGCACATTCATAGCACTCAAGGAAAACTTCTGCGCATCTAGTACTCGTGGAAATCCACTGCGTATACATGGCACTCGTAAAAACCTGTTGCGAATCCACTGTACTCGAGGAAACTCACTGCGCATCCACTGCACTCGAGGAAACTCACTGCACATCCCAGTTTGATAACAATTCATTATTCTATTTTTGTGTTAGAGCGAATTAAACGAAAAAATAATTATTTTAATCGACGATGAAACACGAGGGTAGGTATTTGTCAAATTTCATGTTTAAAAACGTCCTGATCGCCCACTGAGGAAGGAGGTAGGGGGGTTGAAGTCTATTTTTAGAAACCGTCGAATACGTGTCTCCTTATTTCCTCAGCAGAGCCCGTCACTTGAATATCACGTTTGTCACTTACGTGATTTCAAAGATATGAGTGCCCTTTAGACCATCTACCACCCCTTCGGAGAGAGAGAAATCAAAATTTCGTCTTACTCGTGTCTAACAGATTCCAATAAACAGTATTTCTGCCAAATTTCACGCTTCTAGGTCTAACCGTTTCCGAAAAGCTTAAAAACCTCCCCCTCCCCGTTCACCCTGTCGGGAGGAGGGTCTCTTTTTGAAAACCGTCAAATTGAAAAAATAAATTTTTAGTTACCGGGCCAGATTTGGCATAAAATGTTTGTTCTGGCGTGTACTGTACTATACTGTAGTGGCAGATATTTCAGTCCGTTGGTTTTGGAGCAATTTACCATCAAAGTGGCGAAAAATGGACCAAAATTATAAATTTTGACAAAAAATAGTTAAAATTGAAAAAAACGTCAGCCCAGCCAGATAATAGTTCACAAGGCAGTAAAAAACATTAACCTTGGCTGGCAGATATTTTTGTCAAATTTAAGGCCCTCAAACCACTCTTTAAAGGGTTAGATTTTTTTTTCTGTTTTCCTTGTCTCTATTTTGTTTTTTATAAATATTAAGAAACGTACTTTGGATATGTCATTACAGTAGGAAATTCTAAAAACTTGAGATTTGATTCATGTTGATCCGTTCATAATTAATAAAGTTGTTAACAAAAGGCAACTTTTTTTTTTGTTTTTGATTTTTCAAATTGGTTGTCGAGCGGAGCGCTTTCAGCCTCAAGCGGTCAGTGACACTCACTGTGCGGCTATCCCCATACCACCACTACTAGCAGTCTCGCTACGCTGTTTACATTCATTTAAACATCGCGAATGTTTTCAATAATAATAATAATGATGATAATAATATTAATTAGCTGCGCAGTGAGTGTCACTGTTCGCTTGAAGCTGAAAGCAGAGCGCTCGACGGTTGACTTGAAAAATAAAAAACACTGAGAAATCACTGAGATAAAAAGAAAATGAAACTTGCATATCATTGTTCCATCCCTTTTAGAAACCAAAAAATGACTGTCCTATTATAGCAATATTTGGAGGAGAGCACGGTTGAAAAAAAGTTGTTTTTTTGTTAATAACTTTATTAATTATGAACGGATGAACGAAAGGTCAAATTTTTCGTATTTTCTACTGTAAACCGCTGCCTAAGGAATCACTAGGGTAGAGGAGGTGGATGAAGTAAAAAAAAATTTGAGGCCTTAGGTTGTTGTATACACGCTAAATTACAATTTTTTTTTTCACCCCCTTTAATAATAGGGTGGGGGTAGTAATGTGGGTGGTTAATGCCAAAAATTTTTTGAGACATTAGCTTCTCTTGTATATACTAAATACCAATTTTATGGACTCTTACCTGCTTGATTTACATATTTACCCCCATTTCCCCAACCCTTTAACGGAAAAAGATGAAAATATAATCTAGTTCCAGATCTCGTTAAAATACATACGTATACCAAATTCAGGTCAATATCTTAAACGGTTCCAGAGTAATCGTGCGCACAAAAAAAGTTACAGACAGACTGACAGACAGAAATTTTTTTTTCTCAAACTTAAAATCTCGATATTTCATGACATTCTAGGCCTATTTGAACAATACAAATTTTCAAACATTTTTTTGTCGTTACTATACTTCCACTGAATGTGGAAGTAATAACATATCCAAAGTACGTTTCTTAATATTTATAAAAAACAAAATAGAGAGACGGAAAACTGAACAACATTTTTTAACCCTTTAAAGAGTTGTTTGGGAGGGTTAAATTTGGCAAAAATGTCTGCCAGTCAAGGTTAGTGTTTTTTAGTACCTTCTAAACCACAAGATAACTGGGCAGACGTTTTCTTAAATTTTAACTATTTTTTGTCAAAACTTAAAGTTTTGGTCCATTTTTCGCCACTTTGTTGGCGACTTGCTCAAAAACTGATGAACTGAAATATCTCCCACCACAGTATAGTACAGTACACGCCAGAACAAACATTTTGTGCCAAATCTGGTCCGGTAACTAAAAATTAATTTTTTCAATTTCCGGTTACCGCGCACCGACTGGAAGTCTCGCTGCCAACGTAATTGGGGTGAAGTACATATACTAACTACTTATGCGGACAGGTATCGGTAACCATTCAACTAAAAATACCTCCCCCTCTCTTTCCCCCAACCATAACAAAAATTCCCAGAGAGAAAAAACTTTGGTACTTATATGATCTCTTCGAATACCGAGTGACACATGGTAACCATTCATCGTCGAATTTACACGTTATTTCCTAGACTAAAAGTTCTTTTTTTTACTGATTCTGAGCAGGAAATTGTCTATGAAATGAGAAAAAATTTGTATTGAACGCACACATCCCGAAAACGTTATTAGTTAACCTCTTTGGTATACACTATTCGAATTATGAAACAAGATTTGTTTATCTGCAAAATATGGCGCAGCGATGGTGCCGTTATGATTTCATCAAGCTACGTCTAATGTAATTTAAGCAAAAATTGAAAATACATTTTTTCACTCAAATATTAGACGTAGGCGCTAGTGATAAATTCAAATTTCTTCTAAATTGCATTAAAATTGGTAGTTAAGCATTTTATGATGTCAACAGCTAAGAATATAATATGATGAATCCAATATAGATGACATAATTACTACTGTTTTCCCATTTATATGAAACTAGCAAAAAGCCCGTGTCCAGTACAGGTTCATTAAGGTAACTAAAAATAATGAATAATACCCCTCACCCAATTTTTACTAAACAAAATCCAAACTATTCAAATAATGGCCATCTAAATATTATGTTTGGAAGTTTGAAAATTCCAAAATAAGTTGACTCAATTTTAGCCTGCCATATTGGAGGCCATTTTGAATTTCTTAATTTTACTAATTTTCTTGTGGATTTGAGGATATTTTATAATTTTTAGCGACTTTTTTGAGGTGCTTCAACCTTATTTTCATTTAAAGTATTTTCAAATAGTATATTCTACAACGTTTGCGTCAAAACGAGTTGTCTTGAAGTTGCTGGTTTTGTCAAACAAAAAATGGTGAGCTTCTGTAAGTCTATATAGTTTTCAACTAGTTTAAATAGTCGAAGTTTGATATTCAACTTACCAGCAACAGCTGCAACGTATTGGTAAATTCTATTCCCATCAGATATTTTAAAGGTAGCACTTGACGTAATTGTCATAACTATTAATTGGGTTAAATATTATTGATAACAAATACAATTAAATTAAATACACTAGATACTACTTAAATAAGAAGTAGTAATTGTTTTCAGTTTCGACTACATGTGGCACTGTGTTGTTTAGCAATGAGCGTTGTTAACTGATTCGATTGCCATTAATAACATTAAAATTTTGCGTCCTAATAAAACGATTGTCTGACACGAGCAAGTGTTAAATTATTGACCGAGAAAGGAAAATACCAACTTTTAATTGATCAAAATTAAAATGATGAGATATATACATATTGTACATAATCGAGAACAAAGTCACAGTGGACTCTAATGGAGTCATCATAACATGTACTGTTATTTATGCAATTTGTAATTGGTGTTTATTCGTTAGTAGAATTCCTTCTTCTTATTTCTCGAATATATTTTTCTCTACGACGGTTAAAAGAAACTTTACTTTTTTTATTATTTTTTTGTGCGTTAAACATATGTTTATGGTATTAGTGAAGAAAGTGAAAAGCGTAAAAAATTCACATTATTTCACTCCGGTGTATAGCCGATTCATAAAGGCTCCTTTACAAAATGACTCATCATCGGCCATCGCCATAGCCGATGATGGGCCATCAACGATGTGCTATTGTGTAGAGAATGATGGGCCAGCGTGTCGACCACTATCCGCCATGTTCCTTTGATATGTGATCGGCCATCATACGCTATTCTAGGCCATTGCGCCCTCTACACAGTATATCCAGACTGAAATTTCAAAAAATACCAAGAAAATACTGAAAATTTTAGAAATCATGTTTCTCATTTTTAGAATTGAAAATTCCGCACTAAAAGTTCATTTGATTAAAAAACGACAATTATTGAAGTAATATCACGAAATATAAACGCCTTATGTCGAGTCAATGAAGCTTTTCACTTCTTAATCTCAGCAACGCTCCGATTTTGATCATTCTTTTTAAAAATGTCTTTTTAATATTATTCAAAATTAGAAATATCCCAAGTGGCGCAATAATTATTTATACTGTTTAAACAATAATAACAATATTTACAAAAAAGTGTATTTAAAAAATTCTATTTTTTTATGTTTTTCTTCCCGATATTCATGAAAAAGTTAATTTAGTCTAATGTTTGAAGGTTTTTCACTCAGAATTCTTTCGGATAGAACCGATTGACGTGAAATTTGGACAGAAATTAGGGAAGGGCTTAAGAAACAAAAGTTATATAGTGCCGATGTGTGCTTTTACCCTGGGGGTGGATGCCACCTGCCACCCCTTCTCGGAGGTGAAAATTATTATGTTCAAAATAACTGCAGAGATCGATAGAGGAATGAATTCTAAGCAATAAAATTTTTTCGATGAGTCAACACTTTTTGAGTTATTCTTGATTGAAAATGTTAATTTTTCATCTAAAAATTGCATGTTTAGAACGATTTTTCACTAATAACTCGAAAACTTTATGTTTTACCAATAAAATTATTATAAACAAAAATGAAGCCCATACAATAACAAATCGATTGGTTTTTTATTTCTGTAGATGCAATATGAACCGAGTTATGGTTCGCTGAAGGTGACTTTTTGTTCGCCGAAAACTGAATTCGATCCTTTCAACGTTAAATAACGGAAAAACTTGAGGAGAACTTTAAAAGTCGTTAGCATAAAAACTAACAGAGTTATAATGAAAATAAAATGGTTGTTTTTTTCGGGGAAAAAATCGGCAATGAAACCAATGGCTTCACCGCAAGAATTGAAATTGAACGTAATCCATTTAAGATTTACTCTATTTAAGTACTAATAATATGTATGTTCTAGAGGTTTGACCGGTTTAGGATGCCAATATTTGAAAAAAAGTTTAATTCAAATTTGAAATGATTTTTGAAATTTCTTAATAAACTTTCATTTTTTCACAATAATTCAAAAACTAAATAAGATACAAAAAAAAGCTTGAATACAAAAGTTTAGATTTTTTTTACTGAAAACGTTGTTTTTTGTTTATTTTTCTAGGATATAAATTAACACAGGTCTACAAAAAAAAAATTCTACTCCAAGGACTAAACCTACCATGCCTTAAGTATTTTTGTATGCTGAATCCGAATTTTCAATTAAAAAAAATTTCTACAGCGTAGATTTCTACAGCGTAGAAATCTACGCGGTAGATTTTTTTTTTAATTGAAAATTTTTACCGCGTAGATTTCGAGTAAATCCCGGATTTTATCGTCAAAATAAGTTTTTTTTACAATTTTTTTCTTTTACTCAAAATCTACGCGGTAGAATTTTTTTTAAATTGAATATTCGAATTAAGCACACAAAAATACTTATAGCATGATAGGTTTAGTCTTTGGAGCGGATTTTTTTTTTTTTTTTGTAGACGTGTGTAATTGAGATATCACCGTTATAAGTTTGCATTTGAGTGCGATGAACACCTTTCCCGGGCCCTTTAAACTCAAAAATCTCAAACGAAGGGTTCAAGGAAATTCAACTTTACACACCTTGTAGCCCTTAAAGTTACCTGTAAAATGAATTTTGCAGCAATTGAAAAGCTTAGAAATTAAGGAAGTTATCATTGTAAAACCAATCATAGTGCATGTGCTCGAGAAGCGCTGATAAGTCTTCGACACGGCTCAATTTTTTTAACTGTATCTCTTTAGCAGCTTCGTACAGTAATATTGTTCATTACCTACCGGGTTCTAAAATTTCTTCCAGCTCTGAAGTACTATTATAAAAAACCACTACCCAAGAAATCACTACTTCCACATCCGGATTTTCTATCCAAGTCACACAACGAAAAAATTTTGTATCTGGAAATAATTGTTTATGGAACTTTAATAATATAATATTTGAAATTCTCTACCCCAAAAATCCATAAAACGATACCCTACATCGGTAGTGGGGTGGGGGTGGTGACAGGGGGTGGAAGTGGGGGGTGGATAAAGGAAAAAAATATTTTGAGGTTTCTGGTTCTTGTACATACACTAAATCACATTTTTTTTTCATCCCCTTTAATAATAGGGTGGGGGTGGTAATGGGGGTGGCTAATGCCAAAATTTTTTTTGAGACCTTAGCTTCTCTTGTCTATACTAAATATCGATTATATGAACTCTTACCTGCTTGATTTACCTGTTTAATCCAAATTTACCCCAATTTACCCCCCAACCCTTCTACGGAACAAGATGAAAATATAATCTAGTTCTAGATCTCGTTAAAGTACATATGTGTACCAAGTTTCAAGTCAATATCTCAAACGGTTCAAGAGTAAACGTGCGCACAAAAAAGTTACAGACCGACAGACCGACAGACAGGCCGACAGACAGAAATTTTTTTTTTCGCTCATACTTGAAATCTCGACGTTTCATGACATTCTAAGCCTATTTGAACAATAAAAATTTTTAAAAACTTTTTTGTCGTTACTATACTTCCACTGGATGTGGAAGTAATATATTTAAACACACACCACAGATTGTAGACAATCCCCAAATCCATAGCCAAGGCTGTGCGGAAGGGGGTTACACATTTGGAAAAACGCAGACATACATCCATACCCACTGATGTTGTCAATATCGGGGCCGAGGGTCGAACCCAGAGCGAGGTAGACAGTCGATCAGCATATTCGCCACTCAATACGCTTTAACCGGTTGAGCTACCGTGCCGGTAGCGGTCACCTGATCTCTTAAATCGGACCGGGCCGGTTTTTTATAAGATCGAAAAAATGTTTTTGCCTTTATTGTAGAACGCGGACGTTGTATCACATCCAGTGAAACAGTACGAAAAAAGGAATGCGGTTGGTTTTTCAACTTCCTTAATTTTTAAACTATTCAATCGCTCCAAAAAATCATTTTACAGAACTTTAACAAGGCATAACTCGGTTAGTATTGTATCTACAGAAATAAAAAGAAAATCAATCGATTTGTTATTTTATAGGCTTCATTTTTGCTTATAATATTTTTTTTTGGTAAAATGTAAAGTTTTCGAGTTATTAGTGAAAAATCGTTCTAAAACATGCATTTTTAGATGCAAAATCAACATTTTAAATCAAGAATAACTCAAAAAGTATTGACTCATCGAAAAAATTTCATAGAACATTTATTGCTTATAATTCATTCCTCTATCGATTTCTGCAGTTACTTTGAACATAATAATTTCCACGCACGAGAAGGGGTGGCATCCACCCGTAGAAGCAAGGGTAAAAGCACACATCCGCACTATACCAATTTTGTTCCTTGAGCCATTCCCTAATTACTTCCCAAAATTGCACGTCAATCGATTTTATCCGAAAGAATTCTGAGCGAAAAATCTTCAAACACTGGACTAAATTAACTTTTTCATGAATATCAGAAAAAAAAAACATAAAAAAATAGATTTTTCCTGTAAAAGTTGTTATTATTGTTTCAACAATATAAATAATTATCAACCCCGACTGTGAGAAAACATTTCCTTCTTAAATTTTCAATAAAAACAACTCAATGTTTTATAAATATCGCGAAAAAATTTTTAAAATATATTTTTTTGTAAATATAGTTACTATTGTTTAAACATTATAAATAACTATTTGCGCCTCTTGGGTTTCTGCTTTTGAATAATATTAAAAAACACACATTTAAAAAAAACAATCAAAATCGGAGCTGTTGCTGAGAATTAAAAGGTTTTGACGATTTTTAGGCTTCATTGACTCAACTAATAATATAATAATATAATATTGGCAATAATTTCTTTATTAAAAAAAAACAAATTTATTTTATTTTTTATGTTGAGATCATGTTCTGTTAATTTTTCTGATAAGATAAGAAAGTAATGTTTTTCTACAAACCGCTAGAGAGCAACAAACCCTTGGCTATTCAATTGTAACGATTAACGTAAACAATTTTATATTAAATGGTTCTCAACTTGAATTTAATGTTCGTCTATCTACTGCTAGAGGGCAACATATTTGACGAAATAAAAACCATTAGAGATAAGTATTTTCATAAAAGTTTTCACTAAATCACTAGATTGGAAAAAGAATCACCAGATCTAGTGAAATCTCACTAGACCTGGCAACACTGTCGCGATTTTACCGACTGACAGAGTCTCCACGTCTTCTTCTTCTAAATTTGTGAAATGTGATTGTCAATATTGTCATATTCGTCAGCTGGCTGGCACTTATCCAGTGCAGTGTAAACTGAATATGAGTGAAATATATTTAGATATATGACAATTCAATTCAAAAATATTTATTTCTGTTAGGGGACATGTATGCGCCTCGGCTGGGGGCCCGGTCTAGAGCCGATCACCCCACCGCGGCGTGCAACGTCGCGGTAGATGGGTGATCGGGTGGGGTGGGTTCAGCTTTGGCTATTACAACAGGTAAGGTGGTGGAGTTAGGTCTCCTGTTCTTAAGATAAATTAGAACTTAAACCTAACAATTTATTTAACGAATAATCAGAGAACATAGATTTTAAAATAATTAGAACTACTTAAAGCTAAAATAGAATGAGTTGGGATTTTTAGCACCCGCGCACTGTCGCACACGCGCACTAAATTTTAACGAAGATATATGACAAAAAATACTAAAAAATACTGATTTATTAGGCAATCCAAACTACGTGACATCCAATATGGCGTCTGATGAAGTCGAGGGCAAACATTCATTTTCATTCGTTAAACGTTTGTGTTTTTCTGTTGGCTTGGCTACATTTTCGCAATTTAGTAAAAATAAACCCATGTTTGCCAATTGTTTGCAAACTCAAATTTTGACGTTGGATTCCAAGCGCGGATCTAGAAATTTCAATAATTTTTTTCTCGTCTGTGGCGCATGGGACCCATACGAAATATGGGAAATAACATCTCGAGAAGCACTTCTCTAACGACCCCTAAAAAATTTTGAAAAAGCAGTTTGCGAAAAATTTTTTCAAAATTCGATTACCCCGCCCCCAGGTTTAGGGACTCCTGTTTAAAATTATTTTTTTTGTCATATGCATTTTACTTTTCATAAAAATACAGCAACACATTTTGAAGATTATGAAAATATTTTCATTACTAACTGAGATACAACGAATTGAAATTTTGTGATTTGTTAAATTGTAAATCACAAAATTTCAATTCGTTGTATCTCAGTTAGTAATGAAAATATTTTCATAAACTTCAAAACGTGTTGCTGTATTCTTATGAAAAGTAAAATGCATATGACAAAAAAAAAATAATTTTAAACAGGAGTCCCTAGACCTGGGGGGGTAATCGAATTTTGAAAAAAAATTTCGCAAACTGTTTTTTCAAAATTTTTTAGGGGTCGTTAGAGAAGTGCTTCTCGAGAAGTTATTTCCCATATTTCGTATGGGTTCCATGCACCACAGACGAGAAAAAAATTATTGAAATTTCTAGATCCGCGCTTGTTGGATTCCCTAATTGAAGAATACCAAAAAAAATACTAAACTCTAAAAGAGGGGCAAAATACTAAAAAGTATTAAAATACTGAGTCTGGTAACGCTGCCTCTACACGATGGCCGATGATGGGTCCTTGTATAGAGATACCTTAGAGTGTATTGAAAATAATTGAAGTTGTCTGGCGATGTTCGCTTTAAGGCCCCTCTATATGATGACCCATCATCGGCCATCATGATGATGTTTTATAGTATAGAGGGTGCAGTGGCCTAGAATAGCGTATGATGGCCGACCATCGCTCACGGTGGTCTCTGGGTAAATTTTTTAGAACACACATCAAAGGAATGTGGCAGATAGTCCCCGACGCGTGTGCACACGCTGGTCTGTCATTCTCTAGTTGAAAGTTGAAGCTCGCCGATGAAAGTCGAGAATGCTACACAATTGGACTAACGTCAATATCTAGGTCCATCCTCGACTACCGCAATTCTCGTAGATGGGCCAGCGCGTGAACGGTAGCAATGGCTCGAACAGTGGGCGACCATGGCGACGGTCACCTAATAAATCAGTATGTTAGACCACCAATGACCTTTGTGAAGGGGGCTTTTAGGGACGTCAAATTACACAGGTCCACAAAAAAAAAAATTTTGCTCCAAGGACTAAACCTATCATGCCTTAAGTATTTTTGTGTGTTGAATCCGAATTTTCAATTAAAAAATTTTCCACCAGGTAGATTTCGAGTAAATCCCTGTTTTTATCGTGAAAATACTGCTTTTTGACAAGTTTTGACATTTAGTCGAAATCTACGCGGTAGAAAATTTTTTAAATTGAAAATTCGGATTCAGCACACAGAAATACTTAAGGCATGATAGGTTCAGTCCTTGGAGCAGATTTTTTTTTGTGTTATAGATTTGTATTTTGACGTTTAAATTAATACTGTAAGTAATTTGAGTAGCTAGGCTTGACTTCACCTGTAATAAAGTCGTATTATTATTATTATTATTATCATAGGCTCAGCAGGTACACACATTCTCACCTGTGGTCTTTGCATTCCACATCCTGCTAACTTCTGTTTAGAGGTCTCTGTAACGGCTCCATTTCTGTTTTCGTAACCATCACGTTGGTGTTATTCGGAATGGATGCAACGATCAGCAAAGGGTGCAGTTACCGAAATTAGTTGATACTAGATTTCCACGTTCCTCGTCATTAAATGAGTTTTGCATATATTCCCTCCCTCATATTAGTTGAGTAGATATAGAGGTTTTTAGGTGGAACTAATTCCCACAAAGACGGGGTTTGAATTTTTTAGTTCTTTGTTGGTATCTTTTTGACATACTAAAAGTCTAGAAAAATCTGAGTGTGCAAAATACGTTTTTTTGCCGCCATCTTGAAAAAATTTTAAAAAATCATAAAAAATCGTTTGTTGTATCAACTTATAGAAAATTTTATACTGAAAAGGATTATGATATTAGTTTTAAAAAATAAAAATAAATAACACACTGAAAGTCTAGGAAAATCTAAGTATGTAATATAGTGGAGGCAATAGAGATTTTCACTTCGGAAAAATTCCAGGAAGCGGTAAATTTTGAGTGTACATCTCTGAACATGTCAGAAACAACACACCAAAAGTTACCAACAAGTTGTCCTTGAGCGTAATTTGTTATTAAACAAATTAGTTTCAAAATACCAGTTTTTGTCAAATATATCTTAAAATATATATATATTTTTTAAACTAATTACGCCATTCGAAAGTACGGGAAATTTCACATAAAAAATGTGGCTCCAGTTTTTTTTGTTTAACACACGAAAATGGAACGCGTAGACACGTAAGTACGGCAAGCGAAGCGCGCGCGGCCTCAGGCGCGCTACACTAAATTTGTTGTATCTTTTGAACTAATTAATGAAACTAACCTCACAAAAGCTTAAATGAAAGAAGAAATATGTAGCTATTGGATTAATATATTTTCAAATATAAAAATGAATATATGTAGGAATGGTACATATATGAATTCGGAACATAAAGAGATTTGCGATGAAATCGGTAAAAGCTCTACCATTTCGAAAATTTTTAAGATAAAAACCTGGGTCTTTCCCATTTTACTCTTGAAGTAATGTATAAAAAGGTCCGATGAGTGAAGAAAATCTCAAAAATTTATTTTTGAAGTTGTACACTTCCAAAATTTCAAAATGTTGAGAATATGATAAAATGTGATATATATAACTTTTAACCACCTATTACTCTGGTTTAAATCGCGTTATTAGATATCTCTAGGTGCGATTTTTAAACCTTGAAATGTGTACTTTAAGATGCTTCAAAAATTAAATTAATCCTCGAACTTTTACGAAAATAAAAACAAATATTTTTTTGCTCGAAAATTCGTGAAAAATAAACATTAATAATTATTATAAAAAAATTATTTAGCTTACCTATTTAACATACCTTTATAGTAAAACCTCAAAGTAAGTAAATCTGATGTAAAAAATATTTTTGGAATATATATAAACCTTCACGAAATATTGAAAAAATCAATTTTTTCGGTAAATTGACCCAATGTTGATTGTTTCTAAAATTTTAACCTGTTTATAATATCGAAAACATACTGAAAATATTCACGTGGTACAGGACCATGAGTCAAATTATAATGACTGAATATTAGAAAGAGATTGAAAGTAAATCATCTTCGCGCCAAGCAGTACGCATCATCTGTCCCGCACGCTGCGCTGTGTGTGTGTCCGTAAAGCATCGTAAAAGTAGTTTGGGCACTTGGATGTAGAGCATCACATACGCACAAAATAATCATCAGTAACAATGAAATTTACTGAGACCTTTTCTTTCTAATAATGAAAACAAACAGTGCTTTATAACCATGCTTGGGAATCACATGTAAGCGAATGGCCACACTGTGATTCATGCTACAGATGATGCTGACACATTGTAAAAACAGCCCTTGGCAGAAGAAAAGCATGTAACAGTTGTTGCTGATGACACAGATATTCTAGTACTTTTGATTTACCATAATACACGAAATATTTGTTTGCAGTCATCTATGTTCAGTGATAAAAAATGTGATATTAAATCGATGCAACATGTGCTTGGCGAAAAGGATGAAAAATTATTCTTTTTTCATATGCTTTAACTGAATACGATACCGCAAGCTCCTTATTTGCAAAAAAGTAAATCGGCAGCATATCGACATTTTTGGAAATGTGGGGAATTTAGCATTTGCGCTACTCTGTTTGGATCAGAAAACGCAAACAGAAAGGAACTCACAGATATTTTCACCAAAGCATTGGTATCATTGTACGGTGGAAATTCAGAAACAGAGACTCTGAACCTACTACGGTATAATCTCTACTTGAAAAAATCACAACTGCCAAAGGTGAATTTAATATTGCAAGATTGCCACCTACAGAAGATGCTGCTGTTCATCATCTTCTCCGCGTACATTAAAAATGTCTTTGCTGGAAAACTATGAACACCAATATTGCCAATCCAGAAGAGTGGGGTTGGAAAAAAGTAGGAGTTCAACTACAGCCCATAACATGCGAAATAAGCCCTGCACCAGAGTTATTACTAAACATGATCCGCTGCACTTGAAAGACGGATACAAATGAGCCGTGTGGTAGTGGTGTCGACGTTATGGTGTAGAATGTACTGTAATATGTTGTAACTGTTCTGGTAGAGATTGCACAAATAGTGCACTGAAAGAAAGTGATTTAGAAGAAACTGAAGAGGACTATTAGATTTAGTTTTCTTTTATGGAACATGTAAGATTGATGAAATACATATGCATTTGTATTATAAAACGCATTTTGATAAACAAAAATATGATTTTCAACACTGCATAGGCTTTCAGTTTTTCGGCCACCATTTTGTTATTTATTTTTATTTCTTTAAACCAATATTATAATCTTTTTCAACACAAAATGTTCTGTAATTTGATACAACACACGATTTTTTATGATTTTTCAAAATTTTCTCAAGATGGTGGTAAAAAACGCATTTTGCACGCTCGAATTTTTCTAGATTTTTAGTATGTCAAAAAGATACCAATAACTAAACTAAAAAATTTGTGGGAATTAGTTCCACCTACCATATATGTTTTGCATATATCTTATACTATATATTTCCTACCTTGCCTTCAGTAGTACAATTCCTTTACTATTGGTAAATTGTCCATAACAACAAATTAACCACAAATTTAACAGACAATTGGAGTAAACATCATTACATCATACTTTTCGGCTGATTTATTGAACTTTAATATAATTATTATTTCACATTCTATAGGATACTCCTCATAGTTTTTTTTTTGTAAATAATATCTAACATATCTAAACTGTAATATACAGTGTATCTCTTAGGTTCGAGCAACATTTACATAGATATATCAGTCTTCTCTTAAAATATTATTAAAGTATTTGATAATATGGGGGTAAACTAATCGATATAAAAAAGTAGGTATTAATTTAGCCAATAACGATAATGTGGAATTCTTAAATTCTATAATAAATAAATAAATAAATAAATAAATAAATAAATAAAAAGTCAAAAAAAATATATTGCATTATTTCAAATCAAGTCAAACGTGATTGTAACATACAATTGAATCGATTCTCTCTCATACCCCATTACTTTATGCTTCAAGCGAATTTTTCAAACATTGAACATCTTTCTCGGTCGTTTTCCTGTCTACAACTTTTCTCTCTCCGCGTAGTTCTGTCAGTATTTCTTCTAATGTCTTGCCCTTCGTCTCGGGTACGTAAGCCAACACGAAGATCAATCCGGAGATACAACAGGCTGTGAATGAAAAAAAAGGCACGTGCATTCCGTACATTTCGTTGGACCAATGGAAGAATTTAGAGATAATTCCTAAAATTCCATTGTGGTACATATTTATAAGGCAAAGGGCGTGAGGCTTAGCGCTGGTCGGGAAGACCTCTCCAACTATAAAATAGGGTATCGTCTGTAAACCTATACTGAACACTACAACGTAGCAGAAAAGCGCTACTATGGGTATAAAATCTAACCCCGTCGTATCGAAGTCTGTACAATTTTTTATATATAGGTAAGTTCCATTGACCAATAGTGTCAATGTTGTTCCCATGATTGATACTATTAAAAGAGGCCGACGTCCAAAAAGGTCAACTATGAATGTGGACACGAAAGTTACGAACAGATTTAAAGTAAAATAAATGATAGTAGATGTGCTCGGAGAGAGAAATCCACTATATTCATTGAATACGGTTTTGCAGTAAAAAGTAATGACTGTAACCCCACATAATTGTTGGATACTTCTTAGACCTGCAACATAACAAAAACAATAATATAATAACAATAATTTATTTACCCAAGAAAAATTACACATTTAGAAGCTTAATTTCGCAATTAAATTAATCATTTACAAAATAAAGATAATAATATATAATTAAATAGGTATATAAATGGACTATCAAACGTATAAGAGAATCATCAAAAAACTTGTCTGCAGCAGTAACCATTTTGTATATCTGTCCATTTTATCAAGGCCTCGAGGATATCTTGCTTAATTTCAATCTCCCAAAAAAATTTTTTAGTAGAATAGCCATGGGACCAAAATCCCACGTTATTTCTTATGGAGGTTTATTTTGCAAATTTTTGACCAATTTTTCCCCCACCACTTTTAGGCCGCCATGGATGCTGCCCTCGATCAGATTAGAACAAGATGAAAATATTAATCGGCTAATCGTTTGTACATATATTGTCAAATTTCGATATTAGAGTAAAAAATCATGAGACATGTAAGATAGTACACCTAATGATGCCTAGATATAGAGCGGGAGCTAGGTGGCTTTTTGAGATATTTTTATGGTTTAATGGACGATAACGATTCATAAAATCGACTTCTGGCAGAGCACCTCCTGTCAGGTGCGTCACAATCCTAAACATTTTCTTTCTGGCTAGCCTTACTGACGGGAGTTTCTTTCTGGGAATTTTTTTCTGTGTTCAAAACATTTAAATAAATATGCCCAGACTAAAAAATTGCTTGTAACGATCATGTTATATAACTCCGTTTTTTTACATCTTTGACCTTTCTGGCTGCGCCCCTGATGGCCCACACTTTCTGGTGATCTTATTTTATTCATTTTAAACATAAAATGAGTACACAAAAAAAAATTAGTCTTGTAAAGATGATATCATTTCACTGATTTTTATATCTTGAACCATGGTCAACTCGACGGGCTGACATATGCCAGAAGTCTATTTTGTCGTTATTTAAGTTCGACAGAATTAATCAACGCATGTAGACGTCTAACGGTTCCTACTGTATTAGCGAAATCGATCAAATCATAAATAGTTTTAATATTTCAACCTCATGGCGCCAGATCGATATAAAAAATTTTACGTGAGTATACCAGGCGTGTCAAATATGATCGTTTGCCATAATAGGTCAAAAAGTTTTATCCATCTCGCCAAGATGAAAATCAATGATGTCGACAATCCACTTTCTTGCCTCAAGTATACCGATTTGACTGTTATCTCTATTATGTTAATTAGTACAGATGAATCTCCATTAGGTAATATTTGAAAAACAGAATTTTTATATCCATTATGTTAATTAGTATGAATCTCGATAAGGAAATATGTATAGTCGACTTTCGTTATGCTAATTAGTATGAATCTCGATTGGGGGATATTTAAAAAATAGAATTTGTATTTTCATTATGTTAATCAGTATGTGGAAATTTAAAGTAAGCATCATTTGACAAAATAATAAAATACATGAAATATTACACCTAATAATACCTGAAATATCAACGAAATCATAAAATATTGATGATGTTAAATTGCTAAATCTATGGTAATTAGTACTGAAGTAAGCATCATTAGACAAAATGCATCTCCCCACAGACTGAAGTAAAACGAATAATATTGGTCATTGCCAGAAAAAAGTCGCATGCATAATAAAGCATGATGATAAAAAATAATTTATGCGCGTTCCTTGTTTAACTTAACAAAAATGTGTGGTAATTTATCAAGTTATTTGTTTAATGATGTATATTCATGTAGATTTATTGAAATTAGGCGGATTCGCATTTATTGGTAAATATCGGGATTAAATGTATGCCTACATTAAAAACAATGTATCGAAGTACATTTTTATGGATCTAATAATATAGCAAAAAAAAATTTTTGCTCGTGCTGCCTCGACCATAGACGTACGGCTGTTATAGGCGGCTCTGCAAGGAGCGTATGGCGTACATAAAATGAAGTGAAGCCTAGTATAATGTAAAATAGTGTATTAGAAAGCATTCATAATTTTTTGAATTTTGACCTAACCTAACATATTTACTAACGATCTATAAAATGTTAGAAACCAAACAGTATCCAATTACCTGCTTTAAAACACGTTCACTGCGTTATTGAAAAATCAATGTTAAATTTCTATGCGTTATCGGTCCCGGGAGACTGATACCAAGTTTTCTTCCTATGCGATTACGGTCCTCAGAGACCGATATCTCAAAAACCTACAAAAATTGAATTTTTGGCAAAAAAGCTGCACTAACAAATCGCTTAACCAATAGAAATCTATTCTAAACTTTGTAAATTATGTATCGCAGCGTCAGTACCGGTCTCCGAATACCATAACCGCATATAACCAATACATGATTTTTGGCTCAAATGAAAGACGTTTTTCTTGGATTTAAATTAAAACAGCCTTTATTTCTTACATATAAAAAACAAAAATAGTATTTATGGCTGTTCTGTATACATAACATAACGAAAATAAAAGAGCAAATAGACGTCAATAACATTCAAAGTAATTATTATTATTATTTAATTTTTGTGTAGTTCATTGAAGCAGTCTAAGCACATCCCTGGTTGGTTTGGGCAGTCCGCTCGACTGTCCATTGTGAGGCGTAACTTTTTATAACAACCATTGCACATATTCCTCTTTTTTCTTCCTGGCCCGCGAGGTTTCACTAATTTGTGTGGAGCCCTTTTCGGCAATGAGGTACTTTTCTCTTCGCTTGCAACTTCTGGTTCATTTAGTTGCCTTGCCAGAACCTTCCTGAATTCTGTCATCGACATTTTAGTGGAACTTTTTTGTTGAAAATTAACCATGAATTCACTATTGCTGTACCGAATAAGAGTTCAAATGCCAACTTTCGATACCATTTAAGTCCTCGTACTGAGTGGTACGATGACATCTGGTCGCTGTAATCCACACCTTTTTGCGCCCTGTTATAATCAATTATCGCTTTAGGTTTGAGAATACCTTCACCTTTCTATTTTTTTTGCCGGTAGGGATGAGGGATGCGTCGTGTTCTGGATGAGTTGTGAGCATTAAAACGGGACGTTTATCGACCCATTTAATAATTTTTAGACAGTTGTATTGTTTGCCAAATATTTGTCCCTTTTTCATTTTCTTGTTCATTATCTTTGGAACACCTTTTCTTTTTATTCTCAGCGTACCACAATATAAAATGTTATCGTCATATAGAGTCTTTGCCAGTGGCAAACTTGAATAAAAATTGTCGGCAAAGAGAGAATGCCCGGCCGTATTATTTATAGACTTTAGTAGTTCGTAAACTATCGACTCGGAGTGCAATTTTCCAACTACTTTTTCGTTTTTCCCAGTGTACACAAAAACATTATGGGTGTATCCATCGACAATACAAAGCTTGTAAAGCTTAATCCCGTACTTATGGCTTCTATTGGGAATGTACTGTTTCAACACCAATCTACCTCTAAACGGAATCATACTTTCATCTATCACTAAACATTTACCCGGACATAAAATTTTCTTGAAATTCTGGTTGAGCATATCAAGAAGTGTCTGCAGTTTGAAGAGACGATTGTTTTTTGCCAAATTCTTATCTTCGTTGTCACAAAAATTCAAACATCTGAGAAGGATGAGGAATCTCGCGTCATAGTTGCTATGATGAATTCATTTCTAAACATGTCATCTTTTGACCAATATGCATCAATCGTAGGTACATCATTCAATCCCATTACTAGTATGATCGAAACAAAAACGTTTAAGTTCTTCTTTTGTTGTGTTAACCCATGATTTTAATCTGGATTTATATGGTGTTCTACCACTTACGCATTGGGCTACATACCTGTTTGTCTCTTTAACGATGAGTTCAAAAACTTCATCTGTCACAAACAATTTATAGGCATCTATAGCTCTATTTATGGGGCTATTGAAATATAGAGTCGCTTCTTCGCCACGTGGATTGCCAGGCTGTTCATCGGATAATTCAATATCTACCCAGTCGTCTTCTTCGGGAAGGGAAAACATCGCCTCATCACGTGAAGGCATATCAAAATTAGAATCAGAATAACTTTCTTCACTTTCCGATATATACTCATTTTCAGAGACTGTAGATCCACCAGGTGATGAATTTTCCGAAGGCACATAATTCTTGTCGAGTAATGAGTCATCACTACTAAAATCACTAAAGTCGTCGTTTTCTTCTGACTCCTGCAGGATTACCTCTTCCTGTTCCTTTTCCACACTACTATTTTGTTCTGCAACTTGTGCCGCAATAACTTCTTCTTCTATATTATCAGTAAATTCCATGTCATTTTCACCTTCATTGTTGCCATTTATAGCCAATAAAACTAATTTTTTAGAGCGCCCCGACATTTCGATTAATTCTAACTAGATCTAGTTATGTACTGAACACACAATCAGGTCTCTACAGATCAAATGTCTTTAAAAACAATATCGGTCTTAGGGGACCAATACCGCACTACAGTAATAAATATTACTCCAGCGCGGTTACGGTCTCTGGAGACCGATAGAACAATAATAGTTCCATGCTACTGAAAATGCAACCAGCATCACATAGCTGTTTGAAAGGTTAAAATCCGCCCGTTCGTTTGGAATTTATCGCTCCCGCACCAGCGGTAGGTTTACATAGAAGTATTACGCACCAGGAGAATGTCCCCGGGGACCGATAACGCATGGAACGTGTCAACAAGGTCTAAAGAAAATTAGCTAATCGCTTTGACTTTTACACAAAATATATGAATATTTTTATAAAACTCTTAGATGGTAGGTATATATCTAATTCGTAATTACTATAAGAAGATATATTATTGTACGCACAGGAACATCGTATAACTGGGGAATTTGATGGGAAATTTGTATTATAACGCTTAGTGGTAGAAAACGTATAATAAATTTACGATTACGAAAATTAAACCATCATTTCGTATAATTTTCGTAAAATAAACGTTTTCTAAACGACTGGGTGTTCACTGGGTATTCCGATTTTCACATAATTTTACAGGGGCGCATATCAAGTGATTCCGAACAGCTTTTGTTAACAAAATTTTTTTCTATCTCTAAGCTTACTATGATTTCTCGAAAATAGCGATTTTCTTTTTATCGCAGTAGGCCGGCGTTTTAGATATAGGCCACATTTGTGTGTCGAGTAAAGTGATCTTATGGAGTTGTATGGCCGATAAAAATTTGAAATGAATTCGGTCACATATAAAGAAGATACAGGGGTGTCTTCACGAGAAATGAAACAAAAAATTTTTTTTGAAAATATTCAGATTTTCACAAAATTTTACAGGGGGGCATATCAAGTGATTCTGAATAACTTTTATTAACAAAATTTTTGTCTATCTCTAAGCCTACTATGATTTCTCGAAAATTGCTATTTTCTTTTTATCGCAGTAGACCGGCGTTATAGATCTAGGCGGCATTTATGTGTTGAATAAAGTCGTCTTATGGAGGTGTATTGCTAGTAAAAATTTGAAATTAATTCGGTCACAAATAAAAAAGAGAGAAGTGAAACAAAAAAATTTTTTTTTTAAATATTCAGATTTTCACGAAATTTTACAGAGGGGCATATCAAGTGATTCTGAACAACTTTTATTAACAAAAGTTTTGTCTAGCTAAGCCTACTATGATTTCTCGAAAATTGCTATTTTCTTTTTATCGCAGTAGGCCGGCGTTTTAGATCTATGCGGTATTTATGTGTTGAATAAAGTCGTCTTATGGAGGTGTATTGCTAGTAAAAATTTGAAATGAATTCGGTTACAAATAAAAAAAGATACAGGGGTGTCTTCACGAGAAGTGAAACAAAATTTTTTTTGAAAATATTCAGATTTTCACAAAATTACAGGGGAGCATATCAAGTGATTCTGAACAACTTTTATTAACAAAATTTTTGTCTATCTCTAAGCCTACTATGATTTCTCGAATATTGCTATTTTCTTTTTATCGCAGTAGGCCGGCGTTTTAGATCTAGGCGGCATTTGTATTGCTAATAAAAATTTGAAATGAATTCGGTCACAAATAAAAAAGATACAGGAGAATTCGGTCACAAATAAAAAAGATACAGGGTTGTCTTCACGAGAAGTGAAACAAAAAATTTTTTTTTGAAAATATTCAGATTTTCACAAAATTTTACAGGGGGACATATCAAGTGATTCTGAACAACTTTCATTAACAAAATTTTTATCTATCTCTAAGCCTACTTTGATTTTTCGAAAATTACTGTTTTCTTTTTATCGCAGTAGGCCGACGTTTTAGATCTAGGCGGTATTTATGTGTTGAATAAAGTCGTCTTATGGAGTTGTATGGCTGATGATTTGAAATGAATTCGGCCACAAATAAAAAAGATACAGGGGTGTATTCACGAGAAGTGAAACACACTGTATATTGTTTTATACTATTTTCACTGTTATTTCTTATATAGATTAGAATAGTTTCTATGTGCAATAAATATACTTTGCTGTACATAACGTGGTTAAATAAACATCTGTCTATTAGTCTAGGAGATAGCTACATATATGGCACTTGGGATATAACATGTTGGGATTGCTGTTATGTCTTAACAAATATTTTTCTGAGTATTTTATCTCATGCGAGTCAGACCTCCCTCCCTGACCGTTTTGACGCTAGCCGCTCCAGAAAATATTCAATTGTGGAACAGAGTATAAGACTTTGAGGCTTGGTGTTAGTTGAAGAGCGTATCTTGGTCATCAGCATTCGATATACGCCAACATTTGTTCTCCGTGCAATTGGCAGCACTGGCGACATCAATTATGGCCAAAATTGGAACGTAGTATAACACTTTCTGACCAGGAGCAAAATTTTCGTTGTCAATGCTCATTGCTGGAAAACAATATGCCAACATTTTCTGCTTGCCTATTTTCCAGATTTTTGGCCAAGAATTGAACTTTCGGCCTAAAACGGGCTAAAACTGGTGCTTTTAAACAAAAATGTTGGAACTTTCTCAAACTTGTAATTTTTGTAGCAAAGAATAGTCTCTGTGCCAACATTTTTTTCTTAATGTAACCCCCTCCCGCCCCAAACCACCGACAAAACCCTAAACATTCAAATACTTTGTTATGTTAAAAAGGATAATTTCTCGGTCATTACTCGCTAAATGTGTAATTGTTGTGTCCTTTTTGGCATAATAATCGGTATTTGAATGTTTTGGGGGTAGTTTGGGGGGGGTTACATTGAGAAAAAAATGTTGGCATTCACAAAAACTATTCTTTTGTACAAAAACTACAAGTTTGAGAATGTGCCAACATTTTTTTAAAGCACCAGTGTTAGCTCGTTTTAGGTCGAAAGCCCAATTATTGGCCAAGAAATCTGGAAGATGGGCAAACAGAAAATATTGGCATATGGTTTTCTAGCAAGGAACATTGACAACGAAAATTTTCCACCTGGTCAGAAAGTGTTATACTACATTCCGATTTTGGCCATAATTGATGTCGCCAGTGCTGCCATGTGCACGGAGAAAAAATGTTGGCATAAATCGAATATTAATTGTCAAGATACCCTCTTCGAGTAACACGAAGTCCCAAAATGTTATACTCTGTTCTACAATTGAATATTTTCTGGGGCGGCTAGCACCAAAACGGTCAGGGTGGAGGTCTGACTCACTAAGACAAAATACTCAGAAAAATATTTGCTAAAACATAACAGCAACATGTTATATCTCAGGCTCCATATATGTAGCTACCTCCTAGACTATATGTCTACCAGTGATACTTACAAAAATAACTCAAACCCAGAACTAATTCATGGAAATTAGTTTTAGATTTGGATCACTTTTGTCGTATTACTATTAAGTATACTATAAGGTTTGTAACGTGTTTAAATTATATAACTAAACATTGGATAATACATAATAATTTTTACTAATCTCAAATATGTACAGTTTATACAATTCTGTAAAGAATAAAAATACAAGATTTTCTAAGAAGGAACTGATCCGAGGTATGTACTTTATTAAAAGTAGATTAAATTTACATTTTTACACACTGTGACCTGATCTACACGTAGTTGCTCATGATTATTTACTTACGTGACACCCTGTATATCAGGTGCTTGTAATATAATCGAATTTTTACAACATATTTGGTGACTGACTGATGAATCACAAATTTCTCGCAATTTCAATGATTTATGCTTCAATCGCTAATTTAGATCAACATTTTTATCATTTTGGGATTATTAACTGCATTATTATTTAAGTATAGTTGGGCAAGTAGATTATTATAAGAGATGTTTACGTAAATGAATAACATAATAAAAAACATCAGGCTTCGGCCGCACTTTATACCTAACGCTTTACCTTGATTGTTTCACCGTTTTTAACATTTCTTAATGATCTCCAAAACAATGGAAAGCTAATTCTTTCTAGATTTAGGTGCTGCCCAATTATTCTCGAAATCGTTGTTAACAAATATGCTACAGAAATTGTTTAAACAGAGCGCTCAGAAGAGTATAGCGGAAATTTAAGCAGGGCCGGCCTTAGTTTCTCAAGCGCCCTCCTGCGAAATTTTGAAAGGCACACTTTTTCTGGTCAAGTCAGGTCCGCGGGCGTAAATATTTTTTTTTTGTGTAGCGTGTAAAAAATTGATGAACGGGGGAGGTAAAATCCAAAAAAAATTTTTCGTGCTCATCTCAAATTGATGAGCAGGGGGAAAAAATTATTCCCCCTCAAAATTTTACGCGAAAAAAGAAAGCATCTTATATTATGCTCGTGGTGTCCCCTCTAAGGTACGGCGTCCTCGTACGGGCACGGTCTCGTCCAATTAAGAGGGGTGGGGAGTACAGAAATAGTCCAATTTTAAGAACGTATTTGTTGAATGGTCTTTTCTAACGATTCATCAGCAAATTAACTATGGACTAAACAACAAGTGCTCGAATGAATTTGGGTAATATATTTTTATGTAATTGTGCTTTGACTCATTACATATAATTTTTAATTAAACTATTCACAACAATATTAATCCTAAAAAACACACTGCTTAAACTACATAATTATAAAACTTTGATTATTTAAACCAAAAAGTAAAATAATATCGATTAAACCTTCAATAAAAGATCAAGTTACACAGAGTTATTTTAAGAAATGCATGGCGTTATACCGTGTAAACCTAAACGTAATTGTAACGCATTACTAACTAAGTCTTCCGTACATGCATACGGAATTTGCACGCTGATACAATTTTGAGTGGGAATTATTTTATACTTGTGATTGTCCTTAAGGTACTTGTATACTGATAAGAGCGAATCTAGCGGTAGATTTAGTAAATTAAAGCGCGAGAGAGATAGAGTCAAAAGATTTGGCAATACTGTATTAAATACGATTGTCATAACTGTCATATACTAATCTGCTACATTTAATCTGGCTATATTTCGTTCGTGCCGAGCCGAATTTTTCAATTTCGATATGCAATTTACGATGAGGTTTAACTGAAAGTCTTCCTCTTTACGTCGCGATATCGTACGGCCGTCCCGCTGGTGTTTTTCGAAAAATATGAACGTGTCAAGATCGCATGTTTTTGTAATTTTTTCTTCTCCGTAATGCCACCAGCTGTTTTTTATTATTTTTCGCAGATATCTCCGAAACGGCAAGAGCTAGCTCGAAATAAAAAAACCGCTGCCCAAGGAATCACTACTTCCACATCCAGATTCTCTATCCAAGTCACTCACAACGAAAAAACTTTGTATGTGAAAATAATTGTTTATGGAACTTTATTAATATAATATTTGCAATCCTCTACCCCAAAAACCCATAAAACGATACCCCACATCGGTAGTGGGGTGGGGGTGGTGATAGGGGGGTGGTAATGGGGGGTGGATGAAGTAAAAAAAATATTTTGAGGTTTCTGGTTCCTGTACATACACTAAATCACAATTTTTTTTCATCCCCTTTAATAAGGAGGTGGGGGTGGTAATGGGGGTGGCTAATGCCAAAAATGTTTTTGAGACCTTAGCTTCTCTTATATATACTAAATACCAATTTCATGGACTCTTACCTGCTTGATTTACCCATTTACCCCAAATTTACCCCAATTTACCCCCCAACCCTTCGACGGAACAAGATGAAAATATAATCTAGTTCTAGATCTCGTTATAGTACATATGTGTACCAAATTTCAAGTCAATATCTTAAACGGTTCCAGAGTAAACGTGCGCACAAAAAAAAGTTACAGACAGACAGACCGACAGACCGACAGACAGACAGACCGACAGACAGACAGAAATTTTGTTTTCGCTCAAACTTAAAATCTCGACGTTTCATGACATTTTAAGCCTATTTGGACAATAAAAATTTTTAAAAATTTTTTTGTCGTTACTATACTTCCACTGGACGTGGAAGTAATTAGGTCAAACGAGTAGTTTTCACTGCGAATCTTTTGCTATCATCAGAATTTTGATTTTTACTGAAATGTCGACGATGTAGGGCAAAAAATCTTAAATTTTGTGCTTCAAAAGTTGACAACTTCTTAATCTTGACTCCTACGCCAAAAAACTACTAATTTAAATAGAATTAAATTTGCTAAACTTCTTTTTTTATTTTTTGGATTCCGACAAAAATTAAGGAATTAGAGAGGGCGGAAATTGGGACTTTTTTTTGGTAAAATTAATATCATCTATTACCTAGATGCTTCATTAATCTCGGACCTTTAAAACAAAGGTTTCTGACAAAATTATTTGTTGGAGATTTACATGCATTTTCTAGGAAAACGTGAAATTTTCTGTATTTACTCGAATATCTCGATATTTATCGGGTTTTCCGAAAAATTTGTAGGCATCAAATGTAAAGAGCATACTAATTTTTAATTTTATCCTATTTAAAATATTATTGCGATTCGCGCCATTTTCTTAATATGCAACTTTGCCAATCAATTTCCACAGCTGTTTTATTTACACAAATGTAGGACTTAAACTTGATTAAAGTTCTAATAACTTGTATGCTAGACGGACGATTTTTTCAAGGTTTTAACAGAGTGTTAATAAGAAACTACTTAATGTTATGTTAGTTTTTCAAGAATATTTCTAAAAAATTGTGGTATCAAGAGCGAAAATTATCTTAGCCTAGCGTGCATCCGAGCTCTACTATGTCAAGTAAGGCATATTTGTTAAACTTTCCGAATCAATTACTAAGAAACTAAACGGACGATTATTTTTATTGAAAATTCAAGTGTAAAATCACTTTATATATTAGTATACCAAATTATATTTAAAACTGTAAAAGTTCATTTTAGTATACAAGTATCTTAATGGCAATAGAACTGTGGGCTGCTGTTTACATGTGGCAGCCGTGATATATTATTTATCTTATGCTAGGTATCTCTCTGCAGAAATTTTCTTAAAAATATTCGACAGTGTATGTACAGTGACTGACACCGCCGACCAATTGGACATTTATTTATTTTTCACTATATTGCAGCAGTCTTATTTTAACGAAAATTTTACCAGGTTATGTACGTATTTATATGTATATTCAATAATTTCTTTAAGGTGTTCACTCTGATATGTCTTTATCCCTACAAAAATAACCTTTTAAAATTTTTTTTGTTAAATAAAAATATTAATAGTTAAGCAAAACAACTGAAAAGATATAT
The DNA here is from genome assembly GCA_936432065.2 of Rutpela maculata. Classification (NCBI taxonomy): domain Eukaryota; kingdom Metazoa; phylum Arthropoda; class Insecta; order Coleoptera; family Cerambycidae; genus Rutpela; species Rutpela maculata. The sequence goes on from OW386286.2 coordinate 63,611,105, forward strand.
TTAATCTTCTTCATAATACTCCCTACAATAAAATTTTTGGTTCATCACTCTATCTCTATTAGATTTAGAGAAAAAAAAGTTTAAAAAATCCATCTTAAAATACATACTTTTCAATGTTACTCAGTAATGTTATGAAATAGGTGAGTAAATATTATGTAAATAATAGTATAAATGGACAACCTATTAAACAAAATAGTACTTGTTTAATTCTGGGGACACATTTCATATGATTATCGTACTAAATCCTTGGATTTTGTAATGAAAAAATCAAATTCCGTTGGAACTGAATTAAAATTGGTAGTTAGGTACTTTAGGAGTAGCTAATCTGATGTTAAGAGTTAAAGATTGAAAATAGCGAATCCCATATCGCTGAGGCAATTACAGATTTTTTGCAGCTGAGCATGAAATTTGATACATAGTGATTTCAAGATTTTCTGATAAACCTAATATTAAAGCTAAAAAGTCAAAATTATGGTTATTTTATTGTGTAGAAGCTAAGTAAAGTGAACACTAAAAAGAGTGAAAAAAATATTTCAAAAAAAAATTGAACCGCCTTCAAAAAAGGGCGCTAAAAATTATGAAATGAAATTTCACCGTAGCCCATTTCATTAAACCTCATTACCTAATATCTATATTGAGGTCGGTGTAAAAATTATCAAATAACAAAATCAAACACATTTTTAACCCACTTCAATATCGATATTTGTTAATAAGTTTAAGTTAACCGAGTGACGTAACTGCGAAATTCTATTTCATAATTTTTAACGAGCTTTTTTGAAGACAGTTCTATTTTTGTTGTATAAGAGCTTCTGTTTTCGAGATAAGCAGGCACAAGGAGCACTTCAATAAAAGTGCTTCTTGTGTTGTTGCAGCTGCACTCGTAAATGTATGTACACTGATTCAAACAAATAATTCGCTGACTAATCTAAGTTCATTTACTTTCTGTGTGGAACCTTTTATTGATTTTTGCTTATAAAGTATGAAATACTCCATGAGTCGATAAAATATAATAAAATGTATTTTCATCCTATATTAATTAATTCAAAAAGTAAATTCAAAGAAAATTCTAGTCACAATGTTGAAAGATAATTTAATTCCCTACAAGTTATGGCTACTTGTTAAAAAGTGGGTTTTTATGAAAATCGAAGTTGCGAATTTATTCATATAAATTGCGTTCTTACAGTAAAGTTCATTTAAACTCTTTTGTACAATTAGTCAAATGGTATTAATTATTTTCCTCAAAAGTGTTTCTAAAACAACACATCTTTTTGTAAAAAAAATGTGTTTTTATCCAAATTTGTTATAAACAATCATCTTTAAACAAATAAAATATTACAAATTTCTGTTGAGAAATAAAGCTTATCCAACTTTCTTTGAAATGGGACCAACTGCGTTCATTTACTCTAGTAACAGCGTCTTCTACAGTTACTTGAGTCTGATAAAAATTATGGGAAAAAATAACACTTTATAGCTATTGTCAAAAAAAAAAACAAAAATAAAGATTATTTTTTATTTATTTGCTTTTATCATGATTAAGAATAGAAAAGTTGTGATTTGCATAATACCTAAATAATATTCTCTAATTAAAAATAAAGCTTAGAAAAAAAATGTCAGTGTAAGTTCTTGAAGTACATTGCTACAATTAATCGATACGGAGGAATATTCTTTTTTACCGTTTAGTTTTTTTACTACATGTTTGCACATGTTTGAAAATCACTTTTTTGGAAAAATTTGCATAATTCTGAATTTTTCGCAATATCTCGATAAATACATATTTCGGGGATATTGGTTATTTAACCTCAATTAAAGCTGACGAAATCAGCTAGCCCGAGTTACTCGATCCAGTTTACTAGGTCGAGTTACTCTACCAATGTAAAACACCAACAAAAAAAAGAAACGAGGGAAGTCGAGTTCTGGCCCAAGTTACTGGACTCAGATTACTAGGCAGAGTTACTCTGCCAATATAAACTAGCCTTATAGTGTGGTCGGTTAGAGCTGTATTTCAAGATTACCGTTACTTGGCGGTTAAAGGCACCAAATGTGGTATGAAGGTACCTTAAGGTATACTAATAAATGTTAGCCTAGGAGCCCTTTGGAATTTCTAAAAAATGTTCATATACAACACTAAAATTAAAATATTTTTTTAATTATAAATTTAGTACGAAGAGAAGATAGACAGTATGCATATCATTTTCTTCATAATTTAAAGATCTAATTAACAATTCCATTTTAAAAAAAATTGTTTTCGATGAAAAACGCATATCGTTAAACTTAATGAAGAATAAATCGTGTTTAATGTTAGTATCTGAAGAGGTAATATTTTAAAGGTGCTTACAAGCCAATTTTTAACAATTTTGGTAAAATCGCGGCCTTCTATTATTAAAACTAAAAATTAAAAAATCTATTTTTGGAAAATCAAAATAATGTTTGATGGTCAGATCATATGCATTTTAGCCAGCAGGATTCAAATAAATTTTGTTTAATTAAAGCTAAACAACCCTCCGTTCTATTAAAAGTGGTGTGAAATTCGCCAGGCTATTGACAGCACTAGAACGGAAAATTATGAACAAAATATGCATGGAAACATGTGAAATACGAGCGGATATGCTTCTCCGAAGCTTTTATGATCATTTCGATCCAAATCGGACCAGTAACAACATTTCTGCTACACTTTATAGCCAGCTCTACAATTTCTGCTACTTAGGTCCTTGTTGCTCCGCAAAAACAGGGAAGCGACGGGGAGAGTAGGGGACTTTTTGGATACGTGTTATTCTGAGCCAAAACTACAATCCTGCAAATTTTCAGCTTTACGATAATTAATTCCGGGTCAAAAACTAAAATTCCTGGGCTACATGCGATATTTTTGTCGTATTTGTCGGCCATTTTGGATTTTAGTGCTGTACATGAAAATTTTTAGAAATGCCAGAGGCTAATATTTATTAGTATAACCTAAGGTATCTTCATACCAAATTTGGTGCTTTTATCCGCCAGGTAACGATAATTTCATAACCCACCTCACTATTAGTACGTATCGATCAGCTATATAAATTTCGACAAAAAACGAAATTATTTCCATTAGAGATGCAACGGATATCCGGTTACTATTCGGTATCCGGCCTATCCAGCCACTTTATTACTATCCGGCTGAGCACCGGATAGTGACCTGATATCCGGCCAAAACCGGATAGTTAAAAAATAAAAAATGGTATAAATAATGAAAGTTTCATTATTTTTCACATCCTGCATTACAATTATTACTACAAACTGGAAATATCTATAGATTAGTTACTAAATTAATACTTAAAGTTTACCGATGGTAAATTATGGTGAATAAAGACGAGTTTTTCAGCGTTTAGAGGCGAGTAGGCGATTGCGTTTCTTTTGGTATATGTTGCCAGCTTCTGAAAAGACTGATTCAAGACTTACACTGCTTCAAGGAGCTGAAAGATATATTTTTACTAACTTTGACGAAAGTATATACTGATTGGAGTTAGTACACCACCATGCGTAAGCGTCACTATTTCTATGAATCCGTGCTCATTTCAAATAATAATCAATCTCCCTGACCATTGAACTTTTCTCCGAAACTACTATTTTTTTCGCCACTTTCTCAAAACAGTCCCAGAAAGTGTTTTAAATATCAGTAACATTAACCGGGTTTCTCTTACTTTGTTTATTGGAAGGAGAAGTACCACTTTCACTATCACTGCTTGAATATGAATCATCACTACTATTTTTTAATCCTCCAGCAGAATAATTTGACGGGATATTTTAGCATGATTCTTATAAAAAAATTCTGAGGTCTAGAAGAGTTGCCAGTAAGTATTTTTTGTCGTCGATGTTGTCAAAACGTGTTTTCAATCCAACTTTCAATGTAAGCCGGATAGTTGGCCGGATATCCGGTATCCGGTACAAGAAGTACACCGGATATCCGGTATTCGGTATCCGGCCAAAACACTATCCGTAGCATCACTAATTTCCATCCATTTTAAACCGAATTCGAGGTATTTTCATAGTCTTCAAGTTACGTGTTAAAACAGTTTTTGACAAAGTTTGCAGTGCTGAAGTATTTGCAAAACACTGTTTTTTAAAATAAATTTTTTTGTCATTTTTATTATTTTTCTAATTTTATCAACACATCGTATTAAAATGAAAACTAATGTCTAGTTTCACCAGATTAAGCATACATCATACCCGCTGCTTTCAGCCGTCATCGGCTTTGATATCTAATAAGGGTTAGTGCACTAGCATTATTGTGCCCTACAAGTGGACTTTAGCTCTCCTCTATCAAACTATAAGGAAAAAAAATTAAGACAACAGGGTCAAAAATTACTTAGTCTAGGTGTAGGCGCCACGAAACATTTTTTTACAATTGCGGCTCCGACACTCACAGAGGGAGCTGGTAGTACCGGCAGCCACTCCCCATTCCATGGGGTAAGTGACACTGACAAAAATTACTTGGTCATAGATACGGGCGCCACGAAACATTTCTTTACAATTAGGATTTACACTAGTTAAGTTATTAGTGCAAGCGCGGATCTAGAAATTTTAATAAGTATACCAATTATAGATCAAGTACAGGGTTGATATTGAAGATAAAGGTGATTCTATTGATAGTTATTACTGTACCTCCAAGTCATATCTCAAAACTTGATAACAATTGTTTTATGATATCTCGGGTACGCAAAGCATAAACAACGTATCAAATTCCCTTTATACAACTTGCTATATTTTAGATGTTGATACTCGAATAATAGAATATTACTTATGTAATTAAGATAATATTTTACAGTGTTTCTTTATCTCCATCATATTTGTGTATAGTTGAAACAGTCTTAATAGTGAGCGGGGTTATGACGTTATGAGGGGCGAGAGGAATGAATAGGCCGGCAAGTAGATCTCCTGTCTCTACTCTACTTTTACATTAAGTTGAGAGAGAAGATACCGGCCATTCCATGTTAACTATCTGACGTGGCGTGTGGGCGTAAACTTGTAAGTGTATTGTTTAACCCAGGATCGCAGTTAAACACCGGAGTCAAGCTTATACTGTCAGGTAAAAATATAATTCGATAATTACTTTATATTTCTTTATTTGGTAATGTGTATTTTAAAATAATTTTAGTAAGTTTTGTTACCAATTCATAGCAGTGCTTTGGGGGATATTTTAAGTGTAATGTTATAAAAAGTAAACGAGCGAACAATATAGTTAAATTCGGCTCTGCGTTCTGCAGCCATTGCGTCTCAACAACACCGCCTAGATAGGCAGTACGTCTATCACTATTGCGACAACTATACATGATTTTATTCACCTCATAATTATATTGTTTCTACCTTATCGTTCTACGTAGAAGTATTATTATTCTACTGTATTGTTGTAAATGATCATTTAATTTGAAACGTCCCCAAATATATCATATTATTAAGTATGTACAAACCTAAACAAATAAGCATTCCCTTCCGGATACTTTTAACTGTAAATAATTGAAGAAATGATCCTTTGTTCTCATTCTGTTCTTTAACAGCCACGTATATTCTATGCAAGTCTGCACTAACATCTTCACTTCCGTTAAATTTTTGAAGACTTTCTCTTGCTTTGTTATTATTTTGTTTCATCACATAAAAATATGGACTTTCCGGCATAAAAGGAAATACAATCAACAGCAGAATTGGTAGTGAAACTGCTACAAAAGCTGCTGTGTCCAAAGGTAAATAAGTCCCGAAAATATTTATCAGCAGGAAAGCAACTACTATCAGCAACGGACAGAACGAAGTGATCCGGCCTCTGATTTCAGCTTGTGCTATTTCTGCAAGATACATTGGAACTACTGTAAATGAGAGGCCGTCTGCAAGTCCAGATAGGATACGTCCGACAAAAATCCATGTTATTGATTTTGCACAACCGACGAGGAGCCAAGAGGCAATGAATGGCAAAGATGAAAATACTATCAGCCACTTTCTACCTAGGCTGTCTACAAATAGATAGGTGAAAAAACCTCCAAATATGCCTCCGAGTAAAGGTATCACCGTCAACCATGATGCTTCGTCACTAGTTATTTGGAAGGTGTAATTGCCGTCAACAAGTTCGGGGATATAATGGGACGTCCATCCATAGTGCATTTCGCTGCATATTACTCCCAAATTAGCTGCAAAAAATGTAGATTGCATTATATTTAATTATTATAACATACATATTCGGGTGGTTCTTATGGGATTTTTATTACTGTTTTAATTCAAATTGTCTCACCCCTTAAAATTTTTAAATATAAAATACAAAATTTAAACCCGATCATACAACCGGAAGGCGTGCTTTATTACTCGGTGTATTTTTTGCAGTAAAAGTATATCAGATTTTCTTCCTTGACAATAATCTCAACTACAATCCAAATATTATATCCCTTCGTTGTTTCTTAATTAGTTATTTTGTTATGGAAATCATACTATACTTTATTGTTCACTAAATATATCACAGGTTTATACCTTGAGAATTAAGTTGGCTGTCTGTCAAATATTACTTCCACATCAAGTATAGTAACGACAAAAAAATTTTAAAAATTTTTATTGTTCAAATAGGCTTAAAATGTCATGAAACGTCGAGATTTTAAGTTTCAGCGAAAAAAATTACTGTCTGTCTGTCTGTCTGTAACTTTTTTTTGTGCGCACGTTTACTCTGGAACCGTTTAAGATATTGACTTGAAATTTGGTACACAAGATCTGGAACTAGATTATGTTTTCGTCTTGTTCCGTCGAAGGGTTGGGGGGTAAATTGGGGTAAATTTGGGGTAAATGGGTAAATCAATCCATAAACAATTATTTCCACATACAAAGTTTTTTCGTCGTGAGTGACTTGGATACAGAATCTGGATGTGGAAGTAGTGATTCCTTGGGCAGCGGTTTTATCCTTCGTCACATTTTTTCCATTAATAATTTTTTTTGGGGCATCGACCGTGTATTTTTTTATCTGAAAACAGATATCTTATTTGTCAACAACAACAGCATGAACTATCTGCGGGACATTGTTCTTGTCCGTCAAATGGTTTCTTGATCAGACCGACTGGCGGAAGCAAAATATGTTAATTTTTGTAATTTATGTAAGTAATCTTAAATATGAAAATCCGTGGAAACTTCGGAGAGTGATGTTCTCACGAAGTATTGTATACTTCTCTTCGGTAAGCGAGACAAGTAATAGAGTTAAAAGCTGACTTATCCGAGAGATTTTTTTGCCATTCACAGTAATTTATACAGTTTCCCAAAAGTGTGGATACGCCTGAAAATCTCGTCAGGATAACGATATATGAGGTCATCCTCGAGCCATCGGGTGGCACCACTTGATGACCTTGGATGTGACCTTGAATGCCATTTGAAGGTCAGCCTTTGTATTTAAATAGGAACCCCCATTTTTCACCCCGGATTCTGAAAGAGCAAAAAATGCTAAGCTGTAAGGGGTCAAATTAAACCAGGAGTTTATCTAAAGGCCAAATGTCTCTCGAAATTTTCAGGCTGGTATCTCGTCAGGATGGCGAGATAAGAAGAACATGACCTCTATAAATGTTGTTGGCGTCATCGGAGGTGGGGGGACAACTTGGTGATCTGATATACCTTTAAGGGCTTTTTAAAGTCATTTGAAAGTCATCTTCCATTTATCAAATAGGAACCCCCTAGTCGCCGAAGTCGATCATGAAATAACCTCGAGTTGACCTTAAAATCTATCTGTAAGGTCATCACCATTACCTGCCTTCAGTCACCAGACACTAGGGTCAATTTGACCTTTTACGGCTCTAATGCAAAATCTTTCACTCTTTGAGAATCCGGGATCAAAAATTGGGGTTTTTATTTAAAAAACGAACGTTGACTTTCAAATAGCCTTTAAGTGACTTTCAAGATCAAGTTCAAGGTCACCAAGTAGTACCACCCAATGAACCCAACAACTTTTATAGAAGTCATTTTCTTCATATCTCGCTATCCTGACGAGGTACCAGCTTGAAAATTGCGAGAGATTTGACCTAGGGTCAATTTGACTCCTTGCAACTCCTATAAAAAAATTTCGCTCTTTCAGTATACGGGATCAAAAATAGAGATTTCTCATTAAAAACAAAAGTTGACCTTCAAGCGACCCTGAAAATTGCTTTTAAGGTCAAATACAATGTCAAGTGGTGCCCCCCGATAACTTTAACAACTTTTATAGAAATCATTTTTCATATCTCGCTATCATAACGAGTTATACAGGCGTATCCATACTTTTGGGACACTGTATATTACTTCTTAGTAGGGAATCTAGCGCTCGCTAGATGCACATTTTAAAGGAAGAGTGTCGTGAGCAAGAAAAATAGGACAACTATTTTTTTCTAATGTAAATCTCTCTCTATTTGCACACTTGCAATGAATTTTGACAAATAACTGACAATGTCACAAAAATTAAAGTTAGATGTACGAAATTAGATTTCAGCAAAAATACGTTATAAGACTTGTCCCATTTTTTCGCGCACGACAGTATATAAAATCTAAAAACAAATTCATGCGTAAATTTTTCTGCTACATTCGAATTTGTAGTTCGCCAGTTAATTCGGAAATGAAAAATTGTAGAAATAAACATATTTCTGTCAAAGCTGAGAAAACCAGGAAAATATATATTTATTTATTTCTCACTCAGTATGTCGTTCTTTATTAGAGATATTGTACTCAATTTTATGAACATGCTCCTCTGGCATTCTTCACGTTTACTGTGTGAAGCAAAATTACTTCACCAGATCGGTTTTTTTTATATATAAAAAATTTATAAACCCAGTACATGTCGTACAAAAATACGAAAAAGTATTGTAAAATGTAGTCAACGAGGAGGACATTATTTATTATTAAAGATAAGAGAGTGGCATAGAGATAAGAAGTGAAGTTTAAAAGTCAAGGAAATTTTTGAAATGGATATTTATTTTTGTTGCTATTTAGTTTAACCGCAAAAAATATTAAATGCTTTGCGCCTGTAACACGGGTTTCCGCTTGATAATAGTGACTTAATTATGCCTGCTCAAGACATATGTATTTTACATTGGGGACGGAATAATTGTTGCTTCGCAAAGAATGGGCTTGTTACCGATAATTCATTTTCGGCTATTTTTTCAATTCAACAGAATTCAATCACCTAGATAAGCTGTTAAAATTTCAGCTTCATAAGTAAATCCAATCCTTAAATATTCAATGTATAAGATTGAGTTTCAGTACAAAGCGCTTCGACTTGACGTCATTCTGCACAAACACTACTCATTTTAAACCAGCAAGAATATAAAAAACCGCTGCCCAAGGAATCACTACTTCCACATCCAGATTCTCTGTCCAAGTCACTCACAACGAAAAAACTTTGTATGTGAAAATAATTATTTATGGAACTTTAATAATATAATATTTGAAATCCTCTACCCCAAAAACCCATAAAACGACACCCCACATAGGTAGTGGGGTGGGGGTGGTGATAGGGGGGTGGTAGTGGGGGGTGGATGAAGTAAAAAAATATTTTGAGGTTTCTGGTTCCTGTACATGCACTAAATCACATTTTTTTTTCATCCCCTTTAGTAAGGAGGTGGGGGTGGTAATGGGGGTGGCTAATGCCAAAATTTTTTTTGAGACCTCAGCTTCTCTTGTATATACTAAATACCAATTTCATGGACTCTTACCTGCTTCATTTACCCATTTACCCCAAATTTACCCCAATTTACCCCCCAACCCTTCGACGGAACAAGATGAAAATATAATCTAGTTCTAGATCTCGTTAAAGTACATATGTGTACCAAATTTCAAGTCAATATCTTAAACGGTTTCAGACTAAACATGCGCAAAAAAAAAAAGTTACAGACAGACCGACAGACAGACAGAAATTTTTTTTTTGCTCAAACTTAAAATCTCGACGTTTCATGACATTTTAAGCCTATTTGAACAATAAAAATTTTTAAAAATTTTTTTGTCGTTACGCTGCTTCCACTGGACGTGGAAGTAAAAGATATAATTTAACAATCAAACGCCGTTTCCATAGAGAAGCACAATTACACGCACCACATGCTTATTAAATCTCAACTGTCTCCTGATCAGCGTCTGCAAAGTGACGTCCAACTTTGGCAATTTATTTAAGAGCTTAAACGTCCTGATAAAAACCTAAAAATTTGGAAATTGTCTTAAAAAGGCGATTTCTAAAATAAAAATTCACAGATTTCGCAATCCTTGCAACCATCGGAGACATTGGATGAACACTATATATGATTATTTTATCTTCTGATGTGTCAAAATGATTTAATTATAGACATCATTTTCAGTGTTAAAATGATCTACTTGATCGGACTGAGTACTGTAATGATTTCATTATAGTACTCAGTACTGTAATGAAATCATTTATTATCAGTACTATAATCATAAAAAAAAAATAAAATTACTGGTCATACATTTTTTCATAAACGATTTTAGATGTTTAGGCACGAGGGAAGCAACTACGTCTTCTGCCAATTCAATTTCTGGCAGTAAACTATTTTCCAAATCGCTCATTTTTTGGGAAAACTTTAGCAATATTATTTTATAACAATAACATATGAATATAAACAACCTTTAAACAGTTACTTAGTAACTTGGACACATCATAGAGAGAGCATGACAGTAGCCCACTTGAACGTCAATTTGAAACAATTACCGCCCAAAGCTTCAAAATACAATAGATACATATTACTTTTTACTTTAATTAACTTACGCCAGAAGTATTTTGTATGAAATTTGGATCATAAACAATCATTATGGTACACACCATATTATCAATACCACGGCTAGTACCATAATGATTGTCATTATGATCCTTATAACATAAATAACTATTAGAATCCATAGCTACAAAATAACCGTGCCGAGCATCTTATCAAATGAGACGCTACTCCATTAAGCGAGTATGATATTATAACTGAACCACAGATCAAACAAACCAGATGTTTCACTTAATAGTATTCCCTATGTAACCAGTTTCATTTTTTGTCGTGTGACGTTTACCTTCCAGGATTCTGCGCAGAAGTCATAAACAGAGCAACCTAGCGGTTGACATGAAAGTTAAGACCAGCGAGTACAATATCACAGGAGAGAGTGTTTAGTACTTAAATCTCAGAGAAGGAAGTCGTCATCAGCTACAACAGTGATATTAATTATTTTGGAATGCAGTGTATTCTATTGAAGCTTAGAGTTCTTATTGTTATACATTTAAGTGGTTTTTTTGAGTATTTATTAGGTGACTTTTAATTATTGTTACGTGTCATCACCTCCCTCCTGTGTCTATACTCGCTGGTTAAGACTGCTTGGTATATGCGCAGATCACTACATAAATTCGTACCTTCCAGGAGTTGATTTATTATCTAAACCATGAAACGTCATAAGTGAAACATCTGGTTTGTTTGATCTGTGACTGAACACTCCACTCATCCCCTTCCACTCTACTCTACACGTCGCTTGCTGGCGGCCGAGGGATGCGCTATCTATATTACAGATGGGCGATTCGACTCTTTTTAACGATTCGTACCAAACGAATTCGTATCGAGAAAAGATTCGTACGTTTCGTATCGCTACCAGTGATACGAATCATACGAGTACTACCCATCTCTAATCTATGTACCCCACCTACCCACCTTTAATTGACACCGTTGTCGAGTTCAGCGGCTCTAACTACCCAGCTGTTACCACTCGAAACTCGCTGCGTATCTCAGTATTACGTCATCTGACCTCGACACTTTCGTGTCGGCGGCCTTGGATACAACTCGGAACCTGTGCCCATATACGAAAACATTAACATTTCCAATGTTAAAAAGTGAAAGTATTTCTATCGGTATGTAAAGTTTGAACCCAGGACCCTCCGCATGCGAAGTACTCATCTAACCGTTGCTCCACTCATCGTTTGGAAGCCTAAAGCTTTGTAGATATAAATAAACTAAATCGACTTAAACAACACTTCAAAAATTCCTGAGTCTCGGTAGTCGAAAAAGATAGACGATCGCGGTTTGCGCTATTGTTTGTTTCTCGAAAATCGAACTGTATACTCCCGACAGCTATATTGGTTTTTGTCTATCTGCCATAGTTTTAGAGAAAACCCCAAATTCCATCTAATTTGGTCCACCTAATACACGCCTCTGACGATCGCCCTGTACTGCGAATATAATCAAATTTCAATAAGAAGTATTTTACCATGCTAATTTGAAATACAAATTTTAAGTCCAACAAATTCTATCATATTTACTATTCGCAGTCGGCAACGCCCGGCTGCAACTTTTATTCATTTCGTAATGGTCTTATCAAAAATACCGTAATGATATTTTAACTAACAGATATTTTTTATTCGATATTTTAGTTCAGCTTGCTATAAAACGAATTTCTGTACCATTTTTTTTTCTACGATGATTATTAAACATTTTTGTCCCGTTATAATATGTGAGGCGGAAAGCAGAAAGGGACCTCTTGTCGGCGATGTCAATTTTTCAGTACAGTTGAAATTAGTGGTTTGGGTCAAAATTATCGATTTTCGGATTTTGTCCTTTACAAGTTGTAATCGATTACAAAACCGATCTAATTGGATGAAACACTTAAAATAATCAATAAAGTAGTCAATGTTCAGCCCTGGAAAGGTACCTCTTGTCGCTTATGGAGAAATATGGAGAAATAACATGGGATCGACAAGAGGTCCCTTTTCATAAACGCACTAGTAACTTAAACAAAAAAAATCATAGAGACACGATTTTTGCACCAAATTGTTCAGAATTAGAGCTTAATTCATTTAATATCAATAACTAAAAACCGGAAATTGCCGACAAGAGGTCCCTTTTTGCTTTCCGCCTCACATATATCTATTGCATTAAATCAAATAGGTATGATAATACACTAAATATTGAAATTAAAATATCACTTGCTTAGTCGGAGAACGAGCAATGTCTAAGATGCACCCTCTATAACACTCACGAACAACCACCAAAAAAAATCGATTCTTATGTAAATCGACCTGGCGGATCCGATTTTGGAGTTCGCCAGACAATCCGGAATTGCGAAACTGGTCAAATTCGGCAATTTCCGAAAAATTTCAAATTTTATGGATATTTTTTAATTTTTACTTATCACCCTATATATCCCTTAGTTTAAGTCCGATTAAATTGAAATTTTTAGGAGAGCCAATTTATACCTTTATTATTATGACAGACATGACAGAAATGCAAAAAAATTTACTTGTCACCAGTAATATTTTTTTTAATAGTTGGTGACACGAAATTTGTTAAAAATGCAGCAACAAATACTCGATCGAGAAAACTTTTTTGTTTTTAAAGATAGATGTATATAGTAAGCTACAAAGTTGTAGCCAAAGAACCAAAGAAACTTTTTTATTTCAGTGATTTTTTTGATAACTGGCTTGGTTTTTAACATAACTGTGCCGCAATATAGAAAAGAACTATGCCGGCCGCGGCCGGTCACGTACTGCACAAGCGATAACGCCATGCATAGCTCGAGAGCGCCAGGATTTGTATTGTAGTAATAATAACCTTTTATTCAGTAAATTTTAATTTTGAAAAAGGAGCAAAATATAATAAATAAAGTTTTAAATTTTGATAAAGGCAATTTGGACATACTCATTTTATTTCCACATTTAACTTCTACTCGTATAATTAAGCAGCAATATTTAAGAGATAGTTAACACATTTGTATTTTTTTTATCGCAAATTATACAACGTTTTGGGCTTTCAACGGTCTTCCTTTTTTTATAACCAGTATTAGCCACATCTGTGCTTTCTGCTCTTTATTTATAAGCTTTTCGGGTGTAATTTATTCTGCATCTTGCATGATAGACAGGACATTTTGACAAAAATAAATCCCTTTTTTTGGTGTAATATTTCAACTTAAGAGAGATATCATCCGACTTTATAGAAACTGCTTTAAATGCTTAGTCCAGTGCTTCTTATGTAACACCCTGCACAGTTTCTTCACTATTTTGTTGGCAAAATATGCATTTCATAAAGTTTAACTCTGGGTTTAACTGGTAAAAAAAAGTTGAAAACGCACACAAAACTGCTGACGTTAAAAAACTTGCTTAAAAGTTGTTCTTTGCTCAAATTAAATATTAAAACTAGTTTTAAATGTCTGGGAAAGAAATTCCGTTACTTTAATATGCACTTTACCCTCTATAGCACTTTCCTAACGCAATAATAGTTATTATTATAGCTGCAACTCATCAATTTTCAATAAGAATAAGCGTCATAAACCACACAGACGACAACAACTTCTGTCGATCCGTTAAAAACAACTAAATAAACGTTTTATAATAGCTATTTATGTAACCAGTTACAAAAGACGTGACAACACGAGTTACACAAGATTGTCTTACATACATGATTTTTCTAATTTTAAAATTCTAAAAACAATTTAAACATAATAAATGAAATGGATGTATTTAAAAATCTTAAAAATTAAGTAATCTTTTTCATAGTTACCTTTGCTGCTATCACACATTATAATTTTAATGTCAAAATTGACAGACGTTATTTAGTCATGTTACAATATTATTTGAAATCCTAATTTGATAACATAATAAAGGTAAATTGTATTAACGCAAAAGTTTTGTTAGCGTATTTTGAAGGAAAGAAGAATTTAAAAGCTTCCACTTTATGGACTTAGTATTCTATTTTGTGTTGAATAAACATTGTTTCTTTATCTTTTTGAGAGTTGTTTATCTTTCCTAATTGATGACATAAGGAACTTTTTGTAACGCCATATCCTAAAATGGCATTTATTTGACACTTTCCATGAATCAAAACAATGCCATTATTGACAAGTGTAAAATAACGAAAAAAGAGTGAAATAAAGACATTTTATTTCACAGTGTGAAAACTTATTGGTTTCTATCGAAACAGCAATAGAATTTAGTCTATTTTTATAAAATTATTTTGTTTTCTGATTTCGAAAGGCGATACAAAAAATTTTGTATACAACTCGAGACTAAAATGTGTTTTTTTACTCGTGTGGTTTATAGCACTCGCCTTCGGCTCTTACTATGAACGCCCCGCTCGTAAAAAACAAACACCATTTTAGCCACTTGTTATATAATATAATATTTTGTAACGCCATGTCCTAAAACGACGTTTATTTGACAGTTTCAATGAATCAAAACAATGTCATTATTGACAAGTGTAAAATAAAGAAAAAAGAGTGAAATAAAGGTATTTTATTTAACAATGTGAAATAAAACTTACTGGTTTCTATGGAAACAGCAATAGAATTTAGTCTATTTTTACAAAATTATATTGTTTTCTAATTTCGAATGGCGATACAAAAAATTTTGTATATAACTCGAGACTAAAATGTGTTTTTTTTTACTCGTAAAAAAAAACCACCATTTTAGCCACTTGTTATATAAAATACTATTTCGTCACCAGTTACGTAAAATTTTACTTTTCATAACTGGTTACATAAAGTAGGACGTTTTGACACTTACGTCAGTTTTGAAAACTGTCACTTTATACGTCAGAATTAGAAGAACCAATATTCACAATTACGCATTATTTCATTCACATCGGGCGGGGCATCCTGAAAGACGAGAAACAAAGCCGCGGTACAGGCCAACCCAATCTTTTATATTGCGACGCGACCCGGCGCGGCGCCGGCGGTCAAATATTGCAGCACCGTTTTCTTGAAAACTAAGTAAGTTATCAAAAAAATCACCGAAATAAAAAAGTTTCTTTAGTTCTTTGGCTACAACTAGATTAGAGATTACTATATAGTAGATAGACGTAGATATGTAGATTACTATATACATCTATCTTTAAAAACAAAAAAGTTTTCTCGATCGAGTATTTGTTGCTGCATTTTTAACAAATTTCGTGTCACCAACTTTTTAAAAAAATATTACTGGCGACACGTAATCTTTTTTTGCATTTCTGCCATGTCAGTCATAATAACAAAGGTCCAAATTGGCTATCCTAAAAATTTCAATTTAATCGGACTTAAACTAAAAGAGATATAGGGTGATAAGTAAAAATTAAAAAATTTCCATAAAATTTGAGATTTTTCGGAAATTGCCGATTTTGACCAGTTTCGCAATTCCGGATTGTCTGGCGAACTCCAAAATCGAATCCGCCAGGTCGATTTACATAAGAATCAATTTTTTTTAGGTGGTTGTTCGCGAGTGTTATAGAGGGTCCTTAAAATGCATCGTAGAGATCCCTCATTCTCCGACTAGCACTACTGTGCTTTATCTTTATAGAATGTCCCTACACTGCAAAATCCAATTTCTGTTTTAGTTGAGAAGGCGCCTACGCTGATTCTATGACCCAAACAATGCGCCTCTCAGTCATCTTCGGTAGCTGTCGATCTTCAAATTTCAGGCTACTAAAACATATTAAATTTCGGGAATGTATTGCTTTCACACCTACATACAAAATATCTACGTATCTCAGTATTACGTCATCTGACCTCGACACTTTCGGTCGGCGGCCTTGCAGAAAACTCATGACTCTGGCCTCATATAAGAGAATATTAACATTTCCAATGTTAAAAAAAAGATGCTGAACGGGCTTATTAATTTAGTGTTTATACATAACATACACAGTAAGATTCAAATGCTAGTACATAAGAATGAATGCACGAAGTTTCTCGAGTAACTTGGTGGACGCGAAATTCAATAGCAATATTAACATTTTGTGTTTGCTTGAGCTTATATATTACATCCTACAAATATATCACATTTATATAATATTTAAAGATTCTTCTATGCAAAAATTTGATTGTAATAAAAGAATGAAATTGGCAAAATTGGTCGTACAATGATTATTATATTTCAGTTTATGAGCTGTTATAACAATGCAATGCACGTATCATCATGCCCTTGAATTTTATCTAATAAATTATCTTGTATCTCTTTAGCTCCTTTTGTTAAAATTTTCGCTTATTTATTAAACTGGAATGAATCTCCTTTTTCCCCTTGGATCCCTGTATTTGTCTCACAAAAGTACATTTTTATATTTATTTATCGTGTAAATGAACATTTTTGCTCTTGTTCTTAAAGAAAGTAATTCAGTCTTATTTGGAGACAACTCTCTTTTTTTTAATAAGTGTTATTTTGTAATTATCCGCCCAATGTAATTGAATAAAAATCAGTTTCTGTGCTAGACGCCTCTTTTAAAGAGTTAAAAGCTTTCCCCGTTACATTTTGCAATGTCTCTGTATAGTTTGCTCCATTCTTATACTGCACATAAAAAAACTCTGCCGAACGAGCTAGTATAAGAGGAGACCGTGGCATATTATATTTTCTACACTATATTAAATAATAAATATAATATATTTAATAGATAGAATAGATAAAACATCATTACTCTTATGTAATAGTATATTGTGTATTTAGGTGTGAAAGCAATACATTCCCGGACGACAATGCAAATTGTTGGCCGAGGCGTTAGGCGAGGCCAACAAGCATCGAAGTTCGGGAATGTGCTTTCACACCGAAGTACACATACTATTTTTTCTGAAATCACAATCAATATTATTATAAATTAAGGAATTTTTATTAGTGCATAACATTTCATCATTACAATCTAACTGTTTACTAATAAATGCAATTTTATTGTGAGTTGATTTGTCTGCGTGTATTTATTTACTGTCTAAAATATACATAAAAAACCGTACGGGAATGTTACTTTCCCGGCCTAGGCCGGGAGAGTAACATTCCCGTACGGTTTTGTTGATCGTTGCTTGGCAACGGATCTTTTCCGGTCTGTTCTCTGATAGTTTCTTAGCAACGGACTAAAATACTGGAATTGTGCATTTTTTGATCTGAAATCGCGCCGAAAATGTAGACATTGCCGATCGATTTCAGAAAAAGTATGTTTTGGCACGATTAAGATATAAAATAAGTGGCCTCTTTTAATTAAGATTTCTAACTCTTGTGAGAGCGAATCACCCCTAACTAGAATAGCGCGAAGTTTATTGTCGACATTAATACCAGGGTAACAGATAAACAGCGCCGTACTTTGAATTTATTTGTCAATGTCGCGAAGGATGGGCAATGCGTCCACTTACGCATGAAATATTTCTATCTTCTTCTCTATCTATCTAGACTACAACATATTACACATCTGTCATGTCAATATTAGGTCTTTAAACTCCCGTTTTGACGACTTCTCTGCCCTTGTTATTGAGCAACAATTTGACATCATAGCGATAAGCGAAACATGGCTAACTCCTAATGACCCCTCAGAAAATTTTGTTATACCCGAGTACACTTTGTTGCGGCAAGATCGTTCTAGAAGAGGAGGAGGCGTATGTTGTTATGTACATAAAAATATCAAACACAGTTTAATAATTACAGATTACATTGAAGACGATTGTCATTTCGAACAGTTATGGATTTCTATTACCCTTAATAACAGAAAGCTAGCCCTTGGTGTAGGATATCGTCCTCCTTTATGTAACATTACATATTTAAACAACTTAGAGGAAGTTCTTAGCAACATTTCTGGCGTAGTCGATGATATTATCTTTGTTGGAGATTTAAATATTGACTTTTACAAAAAAGATACAACTCAATACAAATATATTAGTAATATATTGAAATGCTTCAACCTTGTGCAACACGTTAATGAACCTACTCGTGTAAGTGACACTAGTTCAACACTTATCGATATAATCTGTACAAATACAAAAGATAGAGTTATAGAATGTAGCACACTTGATATGCTCAACATGTCCGATCACAGATTAACTTACTGTAAATTAGATTATAATATTGCAAAAAATTTACCTCGAAAGGTAACCTATAGAGATTATCGCTTTTTAATCTAAATGAATTTGCAAAAGATGCCTCTTCCGTGAACTGGAATTACCTAAACACATTAACTCATATCGATGACAAAGTTGAGTTTCTTAATAAAGCTATTATAACTCTATTTGATATACATGCACCATACAGGACGGTTACCTTCAAATACCCACCAAGGCCCTACATCACTGACACCATTAAACAAATTATCAGGCTTAAAGATCGTGCATATAATAAATATAAAAAAAACGAAATTAGAAAATCACTTACAGACTTTCAAGGATCTCAAAAATTATCTATCTCTGGCAATCAAAAATGAAAAGAAAGCGCATATTACCCATAAATTTAAACAGAAACAATCCGAAAAAACTGTGGAGAGACTTTGCAAACTGGAATGTACATAGTAAACCCCGCAATGAAATTTCCCCTGATATCAACAACGCTAATGAGATAAACCAATTCTTTACAAATATACCAGCCGGATCCATAAATAATGACACTTTAGATTTTTACCGAAACAATATCGCCAGTTCTTCATCAACTGAAATGGAACTTCCTGTAGTTTTGGTGGAGGAAGTAGAACAAACTCTCAAAGAGATTAAATTATTCGCCTTCGGCTCTGATAATATCAATTTGGAAATGCTACGCCATGTTTTTCCATACTGTAAGAATGCCATAACACATATTATAAATACATCATTTGAACATTCTACTATTCCTTCCATTTGGAAAAAATCGATAATAACCCCTCTTCCTAAAGTTTCATTAGCCACCGAACTTAAAGATCTTAGACCAATAAGTGTTCTGCCACCTTTATCAAAACTTCTAGAGAAAATAATGAGTAGAAGACTCACTGATCATATCATGAGCAACGACGTACTTCCTCCTACACAATCTGGATTTAGAAAGCACCACAGCACTACAACAGCGCTAATGAAAATCACTAATGATCTTATAGGAAATATTGACAAATCACAAACCACATTCTTAGTGCTCTTAGATTACAGCAAAGCGTTTGACGTAATCAACCATGATCTTCTTATCGCCAAACTCCATTATAATAATATACATCCCACAGTGTTAAAATGGTTTGCTAGTTATCTGTCTGATCATACCCAAATGGTGAAAACTAATGATATCCTTTCTCTTGACTTGCCTATTACAAAAGGCGTACCTCAAGGAAGCATTCTCGGTCCGCTTCTATTTATAATATACACCAGCGATCTGCCAAAAGTGTTATCTTCCTTGTGTACTATGCATCTATATGCAGACGATGCGCAGCTTCAAATAGCAAGTGATCCACGAAATCCTGATCAATCAATTGCAGTGTTAAATGAAAACTTAAAGCGGGTATCTGAATATTCCATGAACCATGGTATGGTGATTAATCCAACCAAAACAGTAGCTCTGTGCATCGGAAATAAAGTGCTGTGTGCCAAAACTAAACAAAATGTGACTCATGACATTTTTTTGGATAACAACTGCATTAATTTAAGTGATGCTGCCAAAAATTTAGGACTTATCATTGATCAAAACATGAATTTTGAAAAGCAAATAATAAACAAATGTAGCATAGCATATTCTAAAATTAAATATATTTATAAATATAAGTACATTCTGCCCTGTGATATAAAATGGAGATTAGTGAATAGCTTAATATTAAATCATTTTGATTATGCCAGTAGTGTATACTTTCACTTTCTTAGCAAAAACTTTCAGAATAAAATTCAAGTTGTGCAAAACTGCTGCTTTAGATTCTCTTATAACATAGATAAAAAGGACCATATAACACCACATTATGTCGATAAAAATATTTTAAAAATAGAAAACAGATTTACTTTCCTGTATGGTACGCTCCTTTATAATATTGTTACCAATAATACACCCCAATACTTATCTGCCTTTCTTGAACGCAGATCTAATACTCATAATGTGAACTTAAGATATATCGATAATTATACCATTCCAAAACATAATACAAGTAAATTTGAGGGTTGCTTTTCTTATCTTGCACCTAAATTGTTAAACAAGCATCTTAGTATATTTATGTCCACAAATTCTATATTTCAATTTAAAAATAAACTCAGGAAAGAACTACTAGACCAGCAGAAAAACATGTTAGCGTAATTTGCTTTTATATCATTTGTTTATAGTAACTATAAGTTTAAATATAAGAATTCTATTACCTGTATTTTCACTCGGGGGAATTTGCAATAACGATACTTTCGATACTTCCTCCCATTTGATTTGTATATGTATTTATATATGTATATGTCAAATAAAGATTGTTTATTATTATTATTATCTTGACGCAAAACAGAGTAAGATTTTTTTATTTACCAGAAACGCCATTAAGTTTCTACCAAGAACAGGACTTTTAAATTTAACAAAACAATGCTAAGTTTTGTTCATTCTAAGACGCTAATATTAATATACAGTATCGGCAAGCGTTTGATTAGGTACGGAAATAAGAGCAAACGAGAGCGAAGCAAGCAATGATATAAATTAAGGGGCATGTCACACTTTGCTCTGCTAGGGTACTGGTAGACACCTTTATTGTGGGCGGTCGGTTAACTCGTTGAAACTATCAATACCTAATCCAGAACTTGCCGATACTGTAAGTAATATATAATATAATAATATTAATGAGTATGGCTCTGTCGTACTCTTGACAGCATATAATTGAGCCGACTTTGATATTTTTCATTGCCGGTTTTTATGGCGTTTTCTATGTGCCCAATACATTTGTAGAATGCATTGTATGTAAACTATTTCTGGCTCTACAAATATGTTTTCGAGTGAAATAATAAGTATATTATAACACTTATTATTTAAAAAACTTACTTTTATCTTCTATGATTTAAACGACTCAAAATATTTACTATAAACACCACATAAAGTTAATTTTACAAAATAAGTTAATAATAGAAGAATATTTGTTGACTGCCTGCCGCAACAACTACATTACTACCAGTGTTACAGCGTACACTCTGCTATCAGTTTTAGTGTGGCAAAACTAGCCATCACATAAAACAAATAAAAGATTTCTTTGAATTTTAAACCTCACTTTACTTCGATGCACCATTTTTCTAACTTTTATAATAAAATTTTGTCACATGTTATATTTTACGATGCACTTTAAAACTTTTGTTCGACAAATTCGGGTTTTTATATTTTTAGTAAAAAATATTTCATGCAAAACGAACTTTTCGTTTGACTATAGCTAAGGAAAAAGTTGAAAGAATACCTAGTTAAAATTTAAGTTCGATATCTCTAATAGGAAGCGATATTGAGTCAGAAATAATGTGTTTTCATGTTTTTTTGTAATATTTGCAAATAAATGTTTTTTTCTCCAATTTCGCAATTTCGAATGAATTGGTGAACTCGAAATTAGAACTCGACAGGAAATTTCATATGAGAATCTAGTTTTCGTTTTTGTATACCTTTTAATCGAAACAGAAATTTTTATACATGGGTGCCCGAAATCGAACTACTTTGTATTATCTGAAAATACCGCGTGTCGTTTCATTTACAAGACTAAAACTTACCTACAATAGCGGCGATATATTGATAAATTCTGTTTCCATTAGAAATTTGAAAAGGGATAGATGAGATTTCCATTGGCACTGTTAAATCGATGAGTACCTGCTAATAATTGAAAGAAATGTTCACAGATTTATTATAGATCTATACGATATGCAATACACGTGTATGACTTCATCTGATTTTAAAGCAAACAAGCAAAAATAAATTATCAGTCATTCGCAACAAATCATCCTCGAATTTTCTTATATCAAATAATTTAATCGTTGTAAAAGTTGTGCAATATTTTTCCAACTATTTAATATTAATTTTATCATATAATCCAGCACAAAATATCATGAAACAAGGTTCTGAAGTCATGCGGCCAGTCAGTATGTATCAACTGCCGTGAGCAGCCGTTGACAGATGCATGAATCGTAAATCAGACGTTATAGAGGACATAAGAGTAGAGCAGATCAAATATTTCAAATCACCGAGAAAGTCACGAAGAGGTTCAATCAAAGGCAGGTCAGGGCAGCGTTGTTCCTGGACATCGCGAAAGCCTTTGACGGGGTCTGGCTCGATGGTTTTATAGCGAAGATGATGATGGACTCGTCAAGCTAGTAAGATCATACCTGCACCTACGAAAGATGAGGATGAAGATCATGGATAAAGATTCCACCTACAGGACAATGGATGCAGGAGTCTCCCAGGGCTCAGCGCTCTCCCCACACCTGTTCTCCATCTTCATCTCAAATCTCTCAAGGACTTAGCGGACCTCCATAAAGCGATACTCTTTAAGAAGGTAAGAAACGAAATCCCCATAGGTCACGTTTCCATATATGGCGGGGACATCCAATGGCACGATACCGTCAACTACCTTGGCGTGAACATGGACAAAGACAAAATATGGAGACAGAACACCGAAGCTTTAGGAAGGTCAGGCGAAAGAAAGCTCTCATCTACCGGATGGTGGGCAACCAGAGCAGACTCAACCTGAGGAATAAGCTCGCGCTTGTCAGAGCACTCATCAGACCACAAGTGACGTACGCCTCTGTAGCCTGGGGCTACCAAGCGACTACCTACCTCAACAAGACCCGGACAGTGGAGAACATCGCCCTCAGGACAGCAGTACAAGCGCTATGATTCGTACGCAATGAAGACATATTCAGGGACCTGGAATACACCCCAGTCACTGATATCATCAGGGAGAGAGCGATGAAGCTATACGCCCTAGCCGAAGAGCATGGGAATCCTTTGAGTAGGGAGGCAACTGACTACTATCCAGCTGACGCTCTGAGGCACAAGAAGCCGATGATGTAAATCATGGATAACGGGTGAGTATGCAACCCATTCCACCCCCCATTGAAGAAACGACCAGAAGGGACATGCGAACACCCTAACCAGCCACCTATTACCCTGCAGGTACCAGATAAAAACCGTCCGGAACCTGTAGTTACCTAAGCTCCATGCTGGCCAGAAGTGCCACAAAAGTACTTGGGCCTGCACTTCCTCGACCTACACAGATCATCCTTACCTCTCCGATGATCCGAATCATAGGATGTCAATTGACACGTCACACGACCGTCACAGTTCATTTTTTTTTTTTTTGAGTGACAATAGTCACACAAGTAGAAAGTTATGAAAAAAATATAATAATATTTTTTTCATAACTTTCTACTTCAACAGTTGTGTTAGCTGCATGCGAAATATTATCGTGCTCAGTCACATTTTTTTTTCTTGGGTGATCACCCTGTATATATTTTTTACCTGACAGTTGTGTTAACCATATGCCAAATATTACTGCTTTTCGTCATATTTTTTCCTTAATTATATTTCTTATGGGGTCCAATCTGCATATTTTTTAGAGAAACCCAATTTATCGTTGGCAGTAGTGTCAACTACCTACCAAATATTATCCTTCTCTGTCAAGTGGTTTTGTAGATAGCTCCAACAGACACCAGACCGACAGACAGACAGACAAACAGACAGACTGACGGAATTAAACGGTTTTAATTTTCGTAATCTACGTACTCGTGAAAATATGGATAAATCGCGGAGGGTGACTTTTTCACGATTACAATAATTCCTCGGTAAGCGAAGGAAGTAAGTATTCGGAACTGTACCGAAATTGAACTTTGAATTTGATGTAGCTTCACGACTTAATATAAAATCACTATTAAGGTAACGACTTGCAAACTAAAATTTAAGTGAATATATATTATTACCGTCAGTCTCAAGAAATTGTGATTTTTTTGTGCCAATCGATTAGTACTGTTATTTTCCATTGCATATAGTTGACATAACGCCATGTTTGATAGAGAGATTTTCATAAAAATAAATTATTAACTAGATAGCTTATTTACCAACATTTATTTATATACCTTTGAACTTTTTACATTTTATTATTTGAGCTCCGAATTTCCTTGATTGAACGATTAATTGGCGTTTTCGTGTGTTAGGTCGACAACTGAAAGTATAGGATCCTCATAAGGTCCTCACGTCTGTTAACAGGACATCGATCAGGACACTAATGGGAGGAATTATATTAAAGTAATTAGAAAATTAAGAAGTGATTAAAGTAATAAGCAGTATTAAGACAAGTGCATCGTAAGAAGACAGATTGGAGAAAACAGTAGTATAACTTTATCCTTTTCTTGTCTATTACAGGATTCCGGTGCCTCTTTAAAAATTAGCGAAACCTCACTGAAAATAGAAAAAGCTATCCTATATTGAAGAAGGAAAGACTTAGTAAAATAAACGTTGTTACGTCCTTCAGACGAGGTGTTTCGAATTCTTCTACAAGGTCATGCCTACATCAGCAGCAAATATATTTAAAACCTGAATTGATTTGTACATCACAGATGCCAGGTACTTATTTACGTATGAGCTGACTGGGCCATAGCCCAGGTCGGCAGAATTGTAGGAGCGGGAAAATTAATAGCCGAACTACTGTGCAAATGGCAAATATAATAGAAAAAAATGTAACAAAGAATATAATGCCCCCTGACAAGAACTATCGACTATGCGGATATAATTTATACCTTTGTGATATAACAGTCCCTACTAAAAGTTCTTAAGTAAATGACTGTGATGTGTTAAGTTGTTAGATTAGGTATTTAGTGAAGTGTGTACCAGCCAAGCCAGTGATGTGACGATTAATGAGTATAAATAAATGTCATTTCACAAATATTGTATGTTACTTCCTATATTGTCAATATTAAATGTACATGGGGGGGGGGGGGCAATTTAGAATAGCCCGGGGCGGCACTGACCTTAAATACGCCTGATATATGCCTAACCTCACTTAATATACAGATAACGCCAGGCAAGTACGTACATCGGGTCGGGTTTACATGCGAAATAAATGGACAACGGACCGCAACGGCCCCCACTATTCAAATTCCTTTGTATCGTTGCGCATTCAATGTGCTTCGCATACGCGACCATGAAATAACTATTTGCCCATAAATTCGTACGTGTATGTACTTGGCTGCCGTTATCTGTATCTTACAATATAAAATACATTATGTAAAGCAGAATGTAACTAGGTTTGTTTTCTTCATGTGCATTCATCCGTTCAGTGAATTGTTCTAGTGCTTCCCGATAAACTAGGAACTCGGAATTTGGCATGGAGGTAGGGAGTACCTTCCCAATCTCCGAGAAACTTGCTAAATTCAAAATGACTGCTTCAATATGGCTGCCACTCTATATGTACATAGAGCGCAATATTCACATTAAAATTAAGATGATATCACAATAATAAGAGCTGTGAAATATACTATGGGAAAAAAGTTGAAATGAATTAATGAATTAATTTTCACATAGAAAAGTGATTGCTCTCCCTTTTACGTATTTTTTATTGTTTTGGCAATATATGCCTTTCAATTCAATAAATGCCATACTTCCATTGTATATAATATAAAAGATAGACATATGCTCTCTGAGTTTTTGTAGATAAGGGGCTACACATTAATTTCTTCTTCTGAAAAAATCCCAGTGCCGCTACCGAGAATCGAATCTGGGTCTCCTGAGTTAGAATCAATTTTTCAATTTCCAATTTAATTCATTTTATTTAGCTATTGGTTAACATGTCCTTCTTATATAAGTGATTTTACAATAATAATAACACTACGTACAATTACGCGGTATAACCACGCGGAGTAGCGCAGCGGACAGATGTTACGGCGATGACCTTCAGAATCTGTTATTTGTGTTTTGAGGCAATTTTCTTATGAAGCTCAATCGTATTTGTTTATTTTTTATGTCATAGGACTTCGTCTATGTTCGCTATTGTGTGTTTTCGAGTGTTTGTCACATACGACGTTTTCGCAGGGAAAATAAACAAAAGCCCTGCTCCAGTTGTCAAGATTTAAAACAAATCTGCACAAAGTGCATCTTTTTAAAGAAATGTATTTTCAACGAGGGGTCAAGGAGGATAGGTAGGTAAGGTAAGTGTGTAAGTGTGTTTTTGAGAAAGTGTGTTTGTGGGAAAGTGGGTTTTAGGGGAGAGTTAGAGTCAAGTGTGCTTGTCTTTCACCAAAGCAATCATATGTTGTAATAACTGCTGTAGGTCTATAATTATTCGTCAAATTTTTGTCACCCTTTTTTAAAATCGGTATTGAATGCGATTTTTTGAGACAGTCCGGTATCATAGCAGCCGGAGTGTTTATACATTAATTTGTTGTATCGATTATCATACTTATTTGATTTAATCAAATAGGTATATTATAACCGGACAAAAAATTTTTCCACAGAAATCGGTTTCATAATAGACTAAAATTCAAATATCGAATAAAAAATGCCTGTCTGTGTGTATGTGTGTAGACCGTTTCTTGTAAACACGATAGCGTCTGTTAGACTTAAAAATCTTTAATTCAAATTTGGAACATATATAAAACACCATAGTAGATTACTTCCTATTGAAATTGGGCCACATTTCATATACAGGGTGTTCACCAGACGACTGCAAACTCTCATTTCTATGTGAAACAGCTTTTATTTTGATTTTAGAACTAAATGTTACTAAGGTTTTTGATTGAGCATACAAAAATATGAAAACGCACAAAATTTTTAACTGTTAAACTGTAATATACAAGGTGTCTACTCAGGTTCAAATCAACTTTATGTAGATTTAATGAATATATAAAATATGGTATATGGTATTTTTAGTAAGACTATTATGAAATTCATAAAGTTGCAGTCGGGCGTTTCCGACTGCGAGTATCTATTAAATGCGATAAAATCTGTTGGGGTTAACATTCTTCTTTAGAATGTGGAATACATATAGTAGAGTAAAATCTGGAAGTAAAGTCGCTTAGTTTTCGAGAAAAAAAAACCGGCGTAGAACCAAACCAGACTTAGTGGGATTCTTTAGTAAGATAATCGTGTACACGAAATCATTTTTTACGACATTTTTTGGTGGTCGAGAACTTTTTTATTTCGGAAAAACTCAAAAAAATAGATTTTTAATGAAATATGTTTTTTAACGTCTCCACCGCTATATCTCTGAAAATATTTGTGCTATCAAGCTATTTTTTTTTTAGATTAAAGTAGACACAATAGCGCTTCGAACAACGCCCCACGTGAACCCGATTTATTTTTTTTTTAAGTTGGTAAAATAATAGGAAACTCAAACTTGTTATTTTCAGTAGCGTAATTTTAGGCAATCGAGAAAAAAATTTATTTATGAAAATTTGTATATACCTGCTGCGTATAAATTGAAGCCAATAGTTGAAAAAAGTTTTTAGGATAAAAATTTTTCAAGTCCCGTTGATAGTATTGAGTCAGCGATTTTTTTTTAACGGGCCAAAGTCATATTCTTGGGCGCTCGGCTGTAGCAAGCCTGCCGACTGCAACGATCTGACGGTTCCGGTCGGGGTGTATGTAGTAGTTTAACTTACATCAATAGGTACAAAACCAGTAGTGATCAAGAGATCTAGGGGATCAATATTATTGTTCAATATTTCATACATTGTACAGTAGTATTGATCATATGTTGTTAATATTAAGAAATTGTACAAAAAATATTAAATAGTCTCCTTTTAATAATAAAAAGACAGGTAGGTAGATATAAATACCTAATCTATAAATATCAATCAGTGTTACTAACTACCCATCTAATTAGTAAGTTTATTAGACATTTTTAAATGAATGAAAGTAAAAACGTACGCATAAAATGAGTTTTATTGTTGAAATAAATTTTCTATTTGGATAGATAAATATGTAGTATGTAGTTTATGTAGGCCCTACATTAATAGCATTCTAATTCGTTCATATCTGCCTCGAAATCTTTAATAATGTTGTTACAGGAACGACATTTGCACTCGTTGCAACATTTTAGGCCTTCCTTAAAAGAAGCACATTTTCGATTGTCACAATTTTTATCCGAACAATGAATACTTAATGATTTTCGACAACCGCCACTTCTACGCGACTAATCTGACCAACCCTGCATACTACAGTACCTAGAGGTAAAAAATATGCAAAACTTCGGAAAAATGTCATATTGAACGGATTTCGTTCATTTTTGGCAGTGTAATAGTAAATGCTTCACTATATTGTGCGGAGGCTTGTTAATTTATAGGGGGTGGATGCCACCCCCTCTCAGGGTGTGGCACTTAAAAAATATATATATTTATTGGAGCTGAAGTAGTATCAAATTTTAAGAAGAAAAGGTTATATGCAATTTTTCACATAAATTGATAGTTTTTAAGTTATAACGACTTCAAAATTGCGATTTCAGCTAAAAAAAAAAAAAGTATTTCCAAACGGCTTTCGTCAAGTATCTCGAAAAGTATTACTTTATCGAAAAAATGTTGCAGACCAATTACAGAAAGTACAGTAGGAATAATAATTTCGGAGATATTTAAGTTTACATTTGGCATCCAAGTGTTCATAAGATAATTATTTAGAGTGAGAGTTAAATATCGCAGAAACTGTGACACCTACGTCAAGGCTGCTAATAGGTAGAATAATATGTTATTAATTAAGCTTTCAACTGTTTTTTAATTTGTTTCTGTAGCATAAAAAACAAAGAAGTTATGACCGAAGCAATGTGCGTCTACACATTTTTTTAATAACAACGTCGTCATTTTGTTACTGTAATTAGCCAGTAATTAAAAAAAAGGAATTTCAAACACTGTTCCTCATTAATATATAGCAGGACGTAGATGCTCAAATTCTTTGGTTTGTATACAGCACTTGCTTTAGAAAAAAATACAGTTTAAACTATAAAGGTATTTTCGATGAAACGTATTTTTTTTTCCTTTTCCAAATATCTCAATAAATACTAGTTTTATTGAAAAATAGGTAGATACCAAAAATAAAGCTCATAAACTGATAATGAATTTCGCTTGTTAATTTATTTACATAGATTTAATAGTTTCGGGGATATGAAAGTTTACAAATGGCGTCCGAACGTCTATAAGGCGAAAAATGCAGTTTAAATGTTAAATATTTCAGAAATTGTGACACCTACGTCACGCATGCTAAGAAATGAAATTAAAGACAATTAATTGCGCTTTCAAATTATTTTTACTCGTTCCTGTAGCATAAGAAATAAAGAAGTTATGACGGAAAAATGTACGTATTTATACTTTTTTTATATAAAAAGGTCGCCATTTTGTTAATCTAATTAGCCAGTAATTTAGAAAAATTATCTCAAATACAGTTTTTCGTTAAGATGTAGCATTACCTAGATGCTCAAATTTTTTTGCTCATTTAAAGCACTTGCTTTAGAAAAAAGTGCATTTTAAACTTAATTCCCAATTTGTACTTTCTGTAATTGGTCTGTAACATTTTTTCGATAAAGTAATACTTTTCGAGAAACTTGACGAAAGCCGTTTGGAAATACCTTTTTTTTTAAGCTAAAATCGCAATTTTGAAGTCGTTATAACTTGAAAACTATCAATTTATGAGAAAAATTGCATAGAACCTTTTCTTCTTAAAATTTGATTCTATTTCAGCTCCAATAAACATATATATTTTTTAAGTGCCACCCCCTGAGAGAGGGTGGAATCCATCCTCTATAAATTAGCAAGCCCCCGCACAATATAGAAATTTTTCTGTGAAGCACTTACTATTATACTGCCAAAAATGAACGAAATCCGTTCAATATGACATTATTCCGAAGTTAAAACCTCTAGTTACTATAACTAGCATGCGAGGTGTATTAATTGCGTCCCAATTTCGCATTTAGCGCTGATAAAAAAAATCGCTGTTGCCAAACGGTACACTTTAGGAAAAAATATATTGTTTCAAAAACTTTTGTGATTATTAGGCTTTATTTTCTTCGCTGCATGTATGTAAATATTTTCAAAAATAAAAAAGTTTATCGATTGGTGAAGATTTCAATACATAAAATATATATTTTTAGTTTATCTGATTTTTAGAGAAATGAAAGTGCGAATTGTGCCCAAACCGTTTATATTGGTAAAAGCGCTACAGTGTGACCTTTAATTTGATACAAAACAAATTTCGGTACCTTTAATAGTTTTAAAGATATGGCGGTGGAAACAAAAAAAACAATTTTCTTTAAAAATACATTTTTTTCACTTTTTATTGATTTAAAAAGTTCGAGACCACAAAAAAATGTCGTAAAATATGATTTCATATGCCCGGTGACATACTCAAAGGAACCTAACATGTTTGACCTGGTTCTACGCCAAAAAAAAAAACGACACGATAGACTTACGAAATCGCTGCTCTAATACATATAAAACAGCATCCTAATGAAATTGAGTCATATTAGTCATACAGGGCGATCGTTAGTAGCGTGTAAGCTCTCATATTTTATATACACTATGTTTTCTTGTAATTTTAGAGTAAAATGTTAATGAGGTTTTTTATTACGAGCATAAAAATATGACGGCGTATAAGATATCTAAACTGCAATATACAGGTTGTCTCTCAGGTTCGAACCGACTTTATGTAAGTTAAATTATATAATATTGTTACCTTAAAATATCACTATAAGTATTTTTAATAAAACTATTATGAAATAAATAATAGCTGCCGTCGGGCGTTGCCGATTGCGAGTGTTTAATAGCTGTTAAATTGTGTCATAGATCAGTTTCGTAGCTCTAATTGACTCAGGTTTCCTGGCTGACCGGAGGCTGACTTTGGACCAGGGAAATGACTGTTTGCTCCTTCTCCTTCCAAATCTGCTTCTACGTTGCCCTCCACGCTACTGTATCTCGTTTTATAATAACTGAGCATTTTCTTTTTCTTTCGCATTTGAGATAACTTGTTGATTAATAACTAACCATATATTTTTTTATTTATTTTTCGATTTTAATTCAAATTTGAGAATGCTTTTTTTATATTACTCGACTAGTTGTAGAAATTCAAATGTTTTTACTTATAATTAAGTATTACCTTTACAGTACAAAAGAGATTTTAAAATTTGTGAATACACCGAATTGGCTCCCAAAACTGGGTAAAAATAGAACTACAAAGAGATCAATATCGCGCATGCATAATTTCTTATATTTTATTCCCGTACCTAAAGATCCGCATTGTTTCGTTTGATTTTTTTAATAGAG
Organism: Rutpela maculata; assembly: GCA_936432065.2. Lineage (NCBI taxonomy): Eukaryota > Metazoa > Arthropoda > Insecta > Coleoptera > Cerambycidae > Rutpela > Rutpela maculata. The sequence continues at coordinate 63,642,965 of OW386286.2, forward strand.
ACTTCTCATGATTATAATAGTAATCACGAAAAGTTTCGACTGAAAAATTCATAATTTCTTAGAAAATTTAAAAAATAGGAATACCTACTTTTTAAATTTTTTAATAAAATAAAATATGCTTCATGGATAAAGTTACAGTTTCATATTTTTACAAAACTTTTCGGGTTCTTAAGTTACCTACTGGTTTTTGATTATATCTTTTTACAAATATTAGCTATATTATTATATTCTGTTATCTTTTTGGTACAGTTTTTAAACAAATCACTCGATTTCAATCTAAAATCTTGTGCACATAATCATGGGGGGTATTCGTTAACCTTTCATGGCTCCTCTAAATACAAATATTAATATTAATATATTATGGAACAGATTGCTAAGCTAGGAATACAAATATGTACATTGCTCGGCCACTAGTCTTTAGTGACTACCCGTCAAAAAGGTTATGGCAATATGTAAATTTAATCCAGCATTAAAAGTATCTACAGTGTGTCCCAAATTGGATGTCCCAAATGAAGTGATGTGATAGTGTAGATCATTTCTGATCAAAGTAACCATATATGTGGTTATCCAATTGTTGATAGTTCAAAAGTTATTTCAATTTTCGTATTTTTTCCTGAAATCACCTAGCGCCTACTTCCACATCCAGACTTCCTATCCAAGTCTCTTACAACGAAAATACTATATTTGCACACTAATAATATAATATTTCAAATCGTGAACATTAAAATCCCATAAAATGACGTGCCACATCGGTAGTGGGGGTGAATGAAGTAAAACAAATTCCTTATGACTTTGGATTTTGTACTTACACTAAATCACAATACTTTTTCACCCCCTTTAATAATGGGGTGGGGGTGGTAATAGGGGTGGCTAATGCCAAAATTTTTTTTGAGACCTTAGCTCCACTTATATTTACTAAATACCAATTTCATGGACATTTACCCCCATTTATTCCAATTTATCCCCCAACACTTCAACGAAATAAGATCAAAATATAAACTAGTTCCAGATCTCGTTAAAATATATACCAGTATCTTAAAGGTTCCAGACTAAACGTGCTCACAAAAAAAAGTTACAAACAGACCGACAGACAGAAACTTCTTTTGCTCAAACTTAAAATCTCGACGTTTTATGACATACTAAACCTATTTGAACAATAAAAATTTTCAAACATTTTTTTGCGTTACTATACTTCCACTGGATGTGGAAGTAAAACATGAGTTGTTTAGTTGTTTTTTTTATTTTTAGTGGATGCGCCTTTCCAATAAAAGTATTACCATTGACTCTGTTATCTTCTGTCAAATAAAAATAATGTTTTTTTGAACCCTTTTTGCTCACAAAAAAATTAAGTTAATTTTTAAGTGACGCCGACAGAAAAAAAATTACTATGAAATGTTGACCAATAATTAAAAAAAAGTATATTCATTATATTCACAAAAAACACACTAATGTGCCTAATTTCATATCAGGTCAAAAAGTGAAAGGTTGTTACGTTAACTTTCACTTGCACTTTTAGAGCCTGTAGGATTTTAATTCATATATCTAAATAATAATAATAATTTATAACCTAAGATACATTATACTTATAAAACTTCTGACAAAATAATATAATGACAAAACGATATCTCAAGAAAATATTTTTTAAAGGAGAGTGACCCCCACAACAACTTTTTTTTAAATACGAGGCAAGATAAAAAAATCACTATTTTTTCAAACTTCAACATTCGAAGATACGACGAACAATATACATTTTACGTAGCTCCAACTTTTACCATCGATAAAGATCGTAAATACGTGAAAATCATCATTTTTTTCTGCTTTTGGTTGGTTGTTTTACACCGAGCACAAGAGAGCACAGCGAAGATTTTTAGATATGTAGTGTGAGAATGTAAAATCTTTGACATATGTTAGAATCAAAGTGCCTCTCGCTTGTTCTCAACTGGGGCCAAAAAGGACCTTATCGCCTTTAAAATAAAAAAAATACGTAGAATTGTATATAGACAAACTATTTACATGCATGTTTAAATATTTCTTTTGAACATTTAGTTATAAAATTGCATTAAACTTATACATTTAAAGATAGGATTTTGCGTGTGAGAGGAAAGTATGCGTTTATTTTCGGTTTATTAAAAATATTAAAAAAATCATAAATCATATAATTTTTAAAATAGTTTCAGGTACTTGCCATTGTTCTATTTTATCATAAATCTTGTATATAGTTAAATGCCATACTCTAATAATGAAATTAGGAACTATCTTCATTGAAAAACTACGATATTTTGTACAACTGAAATCTACAATAAAAAAATATATATTTGTATTCGTTAAAATAATAATAAGTATCTAAAATAGTTTTAAAAATTACACTATATTTCCCTCTCACTCTGCAAAATCCTATCCTCAATTCTAAAATTTCATTAAAAACAGTACATTTCTATGTAATATCGTGAACTGTAGTAGTAAAATCAAGATCTAGAAATTTTTGTATCCTGTAGAAAATGTCTTGTATTAACAATTGTTTCAAGAACATATTCAGTTTGTTTGTTGTTAAATATTTTAGCTGTTTTGGGAATTTGTTATACAGTATGAGAGATGTATAATTTAACTCAGCAACCAGCTGAGTTCCTGTGGAATGCCTAAATTATTTTTATACCTAGTATTGCGTTCATGATATTTTGAATATCTTAGCAACAAGGAATTTTCTTTTATGGGCATAATGCACTTGTGAATAAAAGTTCATATAATAATCAATATTTTCATAGTTTTAAAAACTGGTCTTCAATGCTTATTAACTCCTATAGAAGTCAAAACTCTCACAGCTCACTTTTGTATATTAAATATTCTGTTACTGTCAGATGAGTTTCTCCAAAGATAAGATCATGGAACTGCTGTAGTAAAATATTAAAGCTGTGTCTAGACTGGTTAGACTCATCAAATGTCTGATAAACTACCTTAATTAGATTCTTTTGATAGATGACCAATATGTTGGTGCCAATTTAATTTTGGGTCTATGTAAATATCTATTAGTACAGTACCTGGAGGTAAAGAATATGCAAAACTTCGGAATAATGTCATATTGAACGGATTTCGTCCATTTTTGGCAGTATAATAGTAAATACTTCACAGAAAAGTTTCTATATTGTGAGGGGGCTTGCTAATTTATAGAGGGTGGATGCCACCCCCTCTCAGGGGGTGACACTTAAAAAATATATATATTTATTGGAGCTGAAGTAGAATCAAATTTTAAGCAGAAAAGGTTATATGCAATTTTTCACATAAACTGATAGTTTTTAAGTTATAATGACTTCAATATTGCGATTTCAGCTTAAAAAAAAGGTATTTCCAAACGGCTTTCATCAATATCTCGAAAAGTATTACCTTATTCAAAAAATGTTACAGATCGATTACAGAAAGTACAAACTGGGAATTACTTATATTTTTTGTTTATTGATGTAGGATTAATAATTTTGGAGATATTTAAGTTTACATTTGGCATCCAAGTGTTCATAAATTATTTAGAGTGAGAGTTAAATATCTCAGAAACTGTGACACCTACGTCAAGGATGCTAATAGATAGAATTATTAATTAAGCTTTCAACTACTTTTTTATTTGTTTCTGTAGCATAAAAACAAAAAAGTTATGACCGAAGCAATGTGCATCTACACATTTTTTAATAACAACGTCGCCATTTTGTTACTGTAATTAGCCATTAATTAATATATAGCATGACGTAGATGTTCAGATTTTGGTTTGTATACAGCACTTGCTTCAGAAAAAATACAATTTAAACTATAAAGATATTTTCGATAAAACGTAATTTTTTTTTCCTTTTCCAAATATCTCAATAAATATTAGTTTTATTGAAAAATGAGTAGAGACCAAAAATAAAGCTCATAAACTGATAATAAATTTCGCTCGTTTATTTATTTACATAGATTTAGTAGTTTCGGAGATATGAAAGTTTACAAATGGCGTCCGAACATTTATAAGACGAAAAATGCAGTTTAAATGTTAAATATCTCAGAATATCTCTACGTCACGCATGCTAAGAAATGGAATTAAAGGCAATTAATTGCGCTTTCAAATTATTTTTTACTCGTTCCTGTAGCTTAAGAAATAAAGAAGTTATGACGGAAAAATATGCGTATTTATATTTTTTATATAAAAAGATCACCATTTTGTTACTAATTAGCCAGTAATTAAGAAAAATTATCTCAAACACAATTTTTCGTTAAGATGTAGCATTACCCAGATGCTCAAATTTTTTTGCTTATTTAAAGCACTTGCCTTAGAAAAAAATGCATTTTAAACTTTAAAGGTAATTTCGAAACACTTGGATACCAAATATAAACTTAAATATCTCCGAAATTATTAATTCTACATCAATAAACAAAAAATATAATTAATTCCCAGTTTGTACTTTCTGTAATTGGTCTCTAACAATTTTTCGATAAAGTAATCCTTTTCGAGATACTTGACGAAAGCCATTGGGAAATACTTTTTTTTTAAGCTAAAATCGCAATTTTGAAGTCGCTATCACTCAAAAACTATCAATTTATGTAAAAAATTGCATATAACCTTTTCTTCTTAAAATTTATATATTTTTTAAGACCACCCACTGAGAGGGGGTGGCATCCACCCCCTATAAATTAGCAAGCCCCCGCACAATATAGAAACTTTTTTGTGAAGCATTTACTATAATACTGCCAAAAATGAACGAAATCCGTTCAATATGACATTATTACGAAGTTAAAACCTCTAGTTACTGTACTATATCTAAAATTTGAACATAATTGGGTTCAGAACTTGAAAAAACAAATTTTTGTGTCCTTTCGTAATTCATTTTTAATTTGTTAACCTCGAACTATCTAATATTGCTGCCTTTGTTTTTTAAATCTTTATATTTCTTAGTAATATTTTTTGCAGGGTTGTTATTAATATATTTTCATATCTTATTATAGAATCCTGAGGATGGTAAAACATGACCAAAACGTCGGCGAGTTCATTAAACATGTTTTCTTTAAAAATAACCTAGCCTCAAAAAAACATGTTTCCATCAAATAATAGCTGGTAAAGAACCAACTCCTTATTAATTTTATTCATAGCCGGGGATAATTTTGGGTACTTCATTTTTCTCGTATAATTTCCAGTATACCGCGTGTAACAAGATCAGAGTACACCCTCTTAGTTTTAAAGATAAACAATTGAAATTTGGAACATCTGTATAATGAATAAACGTCACTTTTTGACATATAAATAATTTTTTTTCCAATTCTGGTTTCACCGGTAGTGGATTTTCAAATGGAACTTCTTTAGGTAGGTAACACAATCAATAGGTTTTTGCGAAAATAACGTAAGTCAATTTCTTCTTCCTGGGTTTAATTGGCTGCTATTTTTGTCAAAAGTTCTGACGTTAAATTTCTTTTAAGGCTTATTTTCGTAGAAATAACCACTCTTTGTAGAGCACTAAATTCTGTACAATTTTTGTTCGAGATGTTATTTTACATGACTAGTTAATAGTCCATTTGCTGAGAACACTTCTGTATGTCATTCATTTACCAGAGATTCACCCATTTGGGTATTGTTGGTAATCGTATAGTGATTGAAAAAAAATTGGGTGATGGTCTGTGCGAGTGGCCATTATGGAACATGGACGCCATCTTTGATGGTTATTAAAAATGCTTTGCATAAGCATGTGAGGTGTCATTTTACATGTTTTCAAGGGTGCTGAACACGTTGAAGACATTAAAAAAACATTTTAACAAAAATTGAAATATACAAAACTGAAACCACACCTATTATATCAAATAATTATTAGTGAAAAATAAGTCACTTCAGGTCTTTAATAGCATCCTCACAGAGAAACAGTCTGTAAAAACCAAGACATCTAATAAAGACAAGCTATGACTCAACGCACTATTCAACTAGCCAGAGAGAGAGCGAGAGGTTGCCCTGTTAATGAACTGTTAAAATATGAGATCGTTGACAATCTTTTCCTTTTCGGTGAAAACGGGTTCTTTACAAAGACAAACAAGAGCTCACTGTCCTCAGAACTTGAAAGATATTAACCGAAACAGATGGCATTTCAGCAAACTTATCAAATCTTGCAAATTATTATATTTCGTGGCTTGTGCTAGAAAGATTTCTCTGAAGATTTGAAAACATTTGGAGATTTCTGAGGGCAGTCTGTGAAAAATATTATAGCAGATACAGCAGCAAGAATTGACTTCATATTTGATTCTTACTTCGATAAGTCGCCAAAGAGTTTCGAACGAATTCGTCGTGGCACATGTGAATCAATCATCCTTCACTCCATTAAAAATACAACACCTATTCCTGTACAAAAAGACAAATTTTGGTCTTCTAGTTCCAATGAAGTTAAACTTCAAGACTGTTTCAAATTGTATCTACTAGAATAATACAGCAATATATGGCCAAATAAGCAGGTCTTCTGTAGTGCAACATATTTTCCTGACCCAACCACATGCATGTCCATACAGCAAACCAATTTAAGACAATCCCATGAAGAACTACAATTTTCCATGTTAGAGGAGACAAATCTTCAAATTATGCCCCATATTGAACATGCAACAAACAATGGTATTATCGAATGATACAGACGTTCTAGTTCTTCTGTTATATCATTGGATTACCTTCAAGAATCTTGGACTGAAGGAATTTTGGATTCGCCTAGGTGTTGTAGCTACGTCGCGCCAAGTTCCCGTTCATATAATGGCTGAACGAATTGCAATATGCCATGTATTTCCTGCTTTATACTTTCTAACTGGGTCAGACTGCACTAGCAAAGTAGGTACAAAACATGATGGAATGGCAAGTACACCCGAACCATTTCTCACAAACTTCGGAATTCCTGCGAGAGAAGTAATGGAGCAGTCGATTACACATATGGGAAAAACATTTCCCACCAACCAGTGCATCAATTAGATAACACATTTTAAGGGCCTGCTATAATACACATTTATATATAACATGTTTAAATGGTATCACGCAACTTGATTCTATACAGTTTGGTTACGAAGATGTAGGTGATTGTCTGTAGCCCTGACGCAGGGTCGCCGACAGAGGGGGGATAAATCCCCGGGGCCCGGGCACTCGCAGGGGGGCTGGGGCTCGGGCTATTTTACGTCATATAGGCTAGGCATTAAGTTGTGCACGTTTGGCAATTAATTCTCAAAAAAACCAAATTAAATAAATATTTAATTTAATATTTTAATATTAATATTTAATATTTAATTTTAATGAATTTTAGCTTTTTAGCTGTTCGTATTCATGATATTGTTTCATAAATTCTTTACCTATCATTTTTAAAAACCATAATTGATTGAATTTTCAATAAAATTTTCAGACGTTAAATAATTGTTGATTTAAAATTAATGCGAAAAATGAAACGACAAAACGACAAAACCTTGAAAGAGGGAAGGGGCTCTCAATAATAAGCAGCCCTGGGGCCCGGAAAAGCAGTCGGCAGCCCTGCCCTGACGTACACCTTCACTGTTTTCATCCAGCAACGAACTTGTGCCTAGTTGCTCATATCTAAAGTGTGCAAGATATTCATGTTTATGTTTTTCAAATGGTGTTTACTGTTTTTGCAGAAGTGTAGCCCTTATTAATTGTCGTAATGAGTATTCTAATATTGCAAAGTAAATTATTACGTCTGTTCTTTAAAATTATAGATATAAGGAGTCATACACTGTTTTTTTGCTATATATTAGTCATGTCACATACTTAAACTAGTGATGTCATTGACTCATTCATTTTATGTTACTTCGTGTTTTATAAAACAATGTAAATCTCTTTAGTATAGAAACAAGTAAAATTGAAAATGTTTCACTGAACAATTACCATCAATATCCAAATGGGTGAATCTCTGGTAAATGAATGACATATAGAAGTATGCTCAGCGGTTGTATTATAATGAGTTACAGTCCATAAAAAGTTGTAAAAAAAAATTGTTTTTTTTTTAATATTTTTTGTGCAGTAATTACAAAAAAATATTTTTTCCAAAATAGCCTCGTTAATTATTGATCGGATTTAAAAATATGTAGTTAGAAACTTGTAGATCATTAAATTCTAGAAAATCTAGTGCTCTACAAGATTGATAATAACATATTTGAATGTACAATGAATAGTTCCGCAGTTGTTTTTAGGAAACTGTTTTTTATAAAATTATAGAGAATTTAGTGCTTTGCAAGATTGATATTTGATATTTTACTGTACAAAAAACAGTTTATGAAATAATTTGCAAAAACTACTTTTTGTAAATATTGATTCACTGTAACTGGTAAAAGGTTAGATCTACGAAAATGAGCCTGCTGAGGAATTTGTAGAGAATTCAGTGCTAAGATGATTGCCATTTTTGTCGTAACATCCTAAGATGTCGGCTACGTACCTCCTGCCCCCTCCGACTCCTGCAATTTGACAAAGTACTCGAGAGGCAAAATTGACACGTTATTTTTGCATTATAAAGCCAGTTCATTTGCATTACCGCCCTGGCGGAGTTTTAGCCGAAACTATTCCACCACTCAACCAGGACACGCACATACAGGCAACAACACAACAACCATGTCCTGCGACATTACCATCTACCGCAGCTGAGACTCTAACTCTAGAGAGATAACAGCGACTAGCCATGTTGCCTCATTCAACATGTTGTCTCTGCTGCCGGCTCGATAACACATTAAAAATGCTACTAATCCATGTTCTAGCCAGGATTTAAACCCGGGATTCCATGGCCTCAAGCCTAACGGATAAGTACTGAGCTAAAGAGCTTATTGAGAGCACTAAGGGTACAAGATGGACATTGAAAGTTTATTCATTTTTCACATTTTTTATACAAGTTTATTAATTTAAATTTATTAATTTAACTCCTTTGCGTTATTGTACGAAACGTTGCATTATTCAACTCGAGAGGCAAACCGCAGCCCAAAATTTGTATACTAGATTTCCCTTCTTGCAATGATTTCCCTTGATTTTCCCTTGATTTTCCCTTGATTTCTCCATGATTTCCCCATGATTTCCTGTAACGTGTACACCAGATTTCCTCTGCGGTATGCCTCTCGATTTAGCTCTTCAACAGGAGGGACTATGAAATAACACACTAAACGTATACAAAACATATATTTACACTTAAAATTAACACAAACTATCTCCTTCATACTATTTGCTCTCTACTACCGCTTTTAGTTCTCCGCGCAGTTCAATCTGTATTTCTTCTAACGTCTTGCCCTTCGTCTCGGGAACATACGTTAATACAAACATCAATCCTGACAAACAACAGCCAGCGAAAAAAAAGAAAGGTGTATACATGCCGTATTTATCTTTGGACCAGTGGAAAAATTTCGATATGGAACACAAAATTACACTGTTAAACATATCTAGTGAGCAGAGAGCGTAAGCCTTGACGTTGGTTGGGAACACCTCGCCTACTATAAAATAGGGTATGGTCTGTAGACCTATGCTGAACATCACAACGTAGGAGAAAAGCGCCACGACGGGTATAAAATCTAACCCCGTCGTATTGAGGTCTGTGCAATGTTTTATGTATATATAAGCCCCGTTGGACAAAAGTGACAATGTCGTTCCCATTATCGAGACTATTAGGAGCGGCCGACGTCCAAATTTGTCAACTATGAACGAAGAAATGAGAGTCATAAATAGATTTAGAGTAAAATAAATGATAGTAGATGTGCTCGGAGAGAGAAACTCTCTGGATTCCTCGAATACGGTTTTACAGTAAAAAGTAATGACTGTAACTCCGCTAAGTTGTTGGATGCTTCTTAGACCTGCAACAAAACAACAGCAATAATTAAAATAATGCATTTGTGGGTATGTTTCGGGCAGGGATGCATTGCCACTCAAATTTTTTTATGGGTCAGCTTAGTCAGCAATATCTTAATTTTGGAGCATGACCAACTGGCAGATTAGCTTTATAAATCGACTATATTATTGCATGTGATTTGTTACATCTTGCAAATAAAGATTGATAAATTCACAACGAAGTTATTCTTGTTTAGGAAACGAAATAATAATTTTAATTAAATGCAAATGCAAATTCCTCATGTAAAAATTCTATAAAATAGAGTAAGTAAATGTATTACCAAAAAATACCATTCATTATTTTAACTCTTACAAAAAGGGTCTAGCCGTACTTCCATGGCGAAACTGCCCCCGATAGGAACCTATATCGTAACCTATGTTATATTGTAGAGGGCGCTAATAGTAGTTGATCGAGTAGATATTAGCTCTATATCTTAGTTAATTGAGGAGCTGTTTGAAAAAAAGTGTCCGGAGACGACTTTTTTTCAAAGCGATATATCTTAGTTAATTTTAAAGCTAGGAAAATAAATCTAAATGGCAGTGTTATGGTACACTTTTCAGTTTATTTTATAGCATTTCCTACGGGCCAAGCCTAAATAAAAGTATTTAAAAAATGCAAATAAAAATTTTGTCAATCGATTTCTATCAGATCTAATTGAATTACCACTTGGAAAAAAATATATAATAATTGTCTATGTCTTGCCTAACAGCATGCCAAGTTTCATTAAAATCCAAGAGGTGCAACATGTCGAGAAAAAATTCAAAGTAAGTGGACCGCCACCTTACGACCACTATGTTGACGCTTTTAATTTGCATTACATTTCAATAATCTTTGGAAAAGTTGCGTTTTGACAGCTCATAAAAAATATATTAGTGGTTAGTTAGTGGTGTCAATTAGCCTATTACAATGTTTTTTTGATCTATTTTTATAGTGACTGTAGTCGGTCTCAGTTAAGAATGCAGTTGTTTTCGTTATGAGCGGAGCACAGTTTGCACAGGATATGGAAATTCCCAAGTAAGTGGAATCCCCCATGGCCGACTCAAGCCAGTTGGTACATAAAATAAAAATTAACGGTTTAAGAGGATAATCTGTGCTAGGACAAATAATATTTTCATTGATATATATGAAAAAGGTTTATATGGGTGGGCGTGCCCCTTTGACCAATGAAATATGCCGTCTACGTAAACAGGAGGAGATTAACAAAATTGTGTAATATAAGAGAAATACTTCAAATATATTTCTGTCGTACAGAGTCGAATTTCGCGTTGGGTGCACAAGAATTTTTATTTAAAGTAATTTGAGTAGGAAAACTGAATGCGGTTGTAGTGATTCCTTAGGCAGTGGTTTTTAATTAAAAGAAAAACTATCTGTAGATACATAATGTAAATGTACAGTGTACAGGATGTCCTAGTTAACGCGTTATGTCCGGTTTTCTCGGTAGTTTTTTCCGGGGAATCGATGCCGCTAAGAAACATATAATTAAACATCAAAGAAGAATTGATCGGATTATTTATGTTCTTAATTGACTATTAAAGGAATAAATTAAAAAAAGGCATGTAAATTTTACATGGCAATGGCGTTCTTTTTAATAATAATAATAATATATTTATTAACCTTTTCTGCCATACAATAGAATGGATAAGGTAAGTCAGTAATTATATTGTATAAAAAATACATGAATGTATAAAAACAAAATATAGTAAAAAACAAACAAATGATAGCATAATACAAAACATTTGATAAAAAAAACAAAATATCAATACGCAAAATATACATACAAACATAAAAAGAAACATATAGTACAGGAAATCAGGAAATAGAATATTGATTACTTCCACATCCAGTGGAAGTATAGTAACAAAAAATTTTTGAAAATTTTTATTGTTCAAATAGGCTTAGACTGTCACGAAAGGTCGCCATTTTAAGTTTCAGCGTAAAAAAATGTCTGTCTGTCTGTCGGTCTAACTTTTTTGTGCGCACGATTACTCTGGAACCGTTTAAGATATTGACTTGAAATTTGGTACACGTATGTACTTTAACGGGATCTGGAACTAAATTATATTTTCATCTTATTCCATCGAAGGATTGGGGTGTAAATTGAGGTGAATGGGGAGGTAAACAGGTAAATCAAGCAGGTAAAAGTTCGTAAAATTGGTATTTAGTATATATGAGAACCTAAGGTCTCAAAAAAATTTTTGACATTAGCTACCCCCATTACGACCCCTACCTCTAACCCCCATTTTTTAAGGGGACGAAAAAAAAGTGTGATTTAGTGTATGTAAAAGAACCAAAAACTTCAAAATATTTTTTTACTTCATAGGCCAAAAATTTTTATTGAAAAATTACCAAAAATCCTTGCTATGTTGGGGTGATTTCTATTACGAATAACTGGCAAAATAAGGATACATATATTACTTCAACTTCAAGTGGTAGTATAGTAACGACAAAAATTTTTTTTTTAATTTTTATTGTTTAAATAGGCTTAGAATGTCATGAAACGTCGAGATTTTAAGTTTGAGCGAAAAAAAATTTCTGTCTGTCGGTCTGTAACTTTTTTTTTGTGCACACGTTTACTCTGGAACCGTTTGAGATATTGACTTGAAATTTGGTACGCATATGTACTTTAATGAAATCTAGAACTAGATTATATTTTCATCTTGTTCCGTCGAAGGATTGGGGGGTAAATGGGGTAAATAGGTAAATCAAGCAGGTAAGAGTTCATAAAATTTGTATTTACTATATACAAGAGAAGCTAAGGTCTCAAAAAAAATGTTGGCATTAGCCACCCCCATTAAACAAATTTTGTCTAATTTACTATAAATTTACAATTTATCAAATTAGCCATGGAAAACAAAAGTATGTAAATTAAAATAAACAATATGTTAGTTCTGTCTAATTTCACTTTATTTTAAATAAAATGGAGAATTTCAATAATTGATACAGTGTGTTTCACTTGAAATGGTAACACCCCAATAACTTTTTTATTTTTTTTTTCCGATTTGAATCACATTTTACTTAAGTATAGAACAAATTTGTATCTACTTATGACCAGAAAAACATTCGCCTCCTACGGTACCAAAGCCACCTGCGGTACCAAAATATGTGGAGAAAATCGGAAAACCATATTAGGCAATTTTTTATCGGAAAATTTTGTTAATAAAACTTGTTCAGAATTGCCCAAAATGGCCAAAATTTAAACAAAATTAAAAAATGAAAAACTTGAAACTTTAAAAATTTTGAAAATAATTATTTAAAAAAAAACTGTAAATTGCTTTACAACTACCTGACAGCTTGTGTTTAATTTCAAATAAAATTGTCATAGTACAATTTTCTAAACGAAAAAACCCATTATAATGATATTTTTGGACTTGGACATTATTTTAATAAAAATTTATATATTTTTATTTTGATTAAATTCTGGACTTAAGGTTTCTGAACAATTCTGAACAAGTTTCATTGACAAAATTTTCCAATAAAAATATGCCTAATATGATTTTTTGATTTTATCCGCATATTTTGGTAACGCAGGTGGCTTTGCATTTGTAGGCGGTGAATTTTTTTCTGGCCATAAGTAGATCCTAATTTGTTCTATACTTAAGTAAAATTTGATTCAAATCAGAAAAACAAATTAAAAAGTGAAATACACTGTATATATTTTTCGGACTACCATGACTTAATGTAAGAAAATATAAAACTTCATATCTACTATAGTTTTTAAGAAAAATACTGTGTCATATATCATTGAAAAGATTTTTCTATGGCCTTTGAAGATGAAGATCCTACATTTGGATAGACTGGCAAAATACATTGATGATTCTAAATTGCCTGACCGGGACGATTAGGCTTAAGGAGGGGGCAGTGTCACGAGTATATCCCTTGAGGGTAGGCAACACTAAATACATGTTTGAGACACCGGTAGAAACGTTCTGGAACATTGGAGAAGGAGATTGAATCTTCTACACTGCTCTAGATGACGCTCGCGTCATTTCTAGGAGTTCTAGAAACAATTGATGAGCATATGAGGTTGCATTTTCGGCGGAAAGGCAAGTTTGAATTAACAAGTAAGGTTAAAATTTTGAAGTGAATACAAAGTGTAAATAAACATTGTTAAAGGATATTTTTAGTCAGTAAAAGTGTATTTTAATTAATAAAATAGTATTGTGAAGTAGTGAAGTATCCAGTAAGTTACTTAATAAAGTGTGTTAGTGGTTATCTCTTGTTATAATTTTTGGAACCCACGGATTTTGCAAGGGTGGTTTCCTAGGGGTGGAAACATGTCACAGTATATTAAAATACTATTCAGCCAGCGTATAATGATAGTCATTATACGCGAGCAGAGTACTATTATTCACGACTATCGTAAAATCCTTGCAAAGTACATGTAACAATTGACGAATAATGATAGTCCTAATTCCAACCTAACGTACTAGTCAACCATCCTAAGTTGGCAAGTAGCCGCGCAGAAAGAGAATAAATATCGTCACTGTTGGACATAGACAAACAAGCTTCTTAAGCTAGCTAGCTTAAGAAGCTTAAAAATCTTGTTTGTCTCTGTGCAAAACTGACGATATTTCTTCTCTCTCTGCGCGGTTATTTGCCAACTTAGAATGGTTGACAAGTATTATGAATATAATCTCATTATAACGCATCTTTGACCAATCAGGACCTAGCAATTTTCATAATCAACGGGCGAGTCCATTTTGTCCAAAGGGAGAGTCCATATGTTTTCGTTTGACGTTTAAAACATCAAAGTTTTACTGTAAACTAACTTTATTTTTTCCCTTTTAAACGATTAAAACAGTTAAAATAGTCCTGGATAAACATATAACCTTCTATTAAAAAAAAGAAAATTTGCACATTATGTACAGTACAAATGTCACAATAATGATTTTTAAATTAAGAAATAACAATATTGTGACAGTTGAATTGTACATAATATGCATATTGAAGAATATATGTTTATAATAGACCGAATGCATGTAGGCGGCGTCAGAGTCGCGTTTGGGTACTGCAACATAACCTCATTTTCTGTGCATCTTTGTTTACTACTTCTTTAAAAATGCCAAGCAATTGTTGTGTGCCTTCCTATTATAGAAAAAATAAAAATTTAAAGTTTCACCAGTTTCCAGTATGCAGCAGTTTTAGAAGAAAGTGGATAGTTGCTCTCAAATTACAAAAAAGCCCATCTAGTGTGTTCAAAACATTTCAGACCGAATGCATGTAGGCGGCGCCAGAGTCGCGTTTGGGTACTGCAACATAACCTCATTTTCTGTGCATCTTTGTTTACTACTTCTTTAAAAATGCCAAGCTTTTCTTTTAGTTCAACTAAACTATCAATTTTCCGTAAGTTTCAAATAAACAAACTTATTTCAACACATCAAAACTACAAAGCACAGAACACAATGAATAGAGTACCCAAAGCCGATCGGTAACCGCCTGGCGGCGAAATATTTTACTAAACCTATGCATTTCTCCTATTAAGAAATTTGGAAAATAGTTATAAAAACCCCCTTTTGATTTTATAGGCGCTCTTCTTTAAATCCTCCAACCTTAACAAAAAAAGTCGCTAAAAATTATGAAATAAAATTTCACCGTCGCGACGTGACGCCCAGATAATAATTTTCCTTATTACCTAATGCCGATATTGAGGAGGTCGGTTAAAAATACATTTGAATTCGTTTATTTTTGCACCGATTTCAATATCAATATTAGGTAATTAAGTTCAATTAACTGGGGGACGCGACGGTGAAATTTTACTTCATAATTTTTAGCCATCCTTCTTGAATGTAGTCCAATTTTTTTTCAAAATTTTTTTTCATACTTTTTAGTGGCCTCTTTTACACAGTAAAAAAAATATTCGTCATTTTCAATGTTTAAGTTTTAATATCAGGCTCGTTAACAGAGAATCCTGAGATTGACGTGAGTAGTAGGGAGTACAATTAGGACAATCGGACAAATCGGCAATTTTAACTAGAATTTAAATTTTGATGACATCGCAGGTCAAAGGTCGCGTGATCACTAGGAAAAATCGATATTTTTACCAAAAATTAATTTTTTGCAATTTCTCAAATTGATGACGTCACAGGTCACGAGATCACGTGACCAAATTTGAAAATTCTGTAAAAAAGCCAAAAATTGAAATTCTGGCTAAATTGTAGAAAACTGTCATCGCGTGTTCACGTGACCTGTGACGTCATCAATTTGAGAAATTACGAAAAATTAATTTAATGATGATAATGATCACGTGACCTTTGATCTGTGAGTCATCAAAATTGAAATTCTAGTAGAAAAACACAAAAATTTAAAATCTAGTAAAACTGCCGATTTGTTCGAGTGTCCTTATTGTTAATGCATTTACATTAAATATTGATGTAAATTTGACGGACATTTTTACATAAAATCTGTAAATAAAATAATTTTGGAAAACATAGTGTAAAAATACTGGAATGTGTATATTTACATACGCATTATAGAAATAAATGTGATTATACTATAAAAATACTATCAAATTCACATAATTCCTTAAATTGACAGCTAATTTTACATTAAATAATCATGCTATTTTACAGTAGGTAGGTATTTCTCCACTTCACTTGCAACTTTACAACCCACATATATTGCTGGCCACAAGTAACCTCTTTTAACTACCGGAATTTTGTAGTATCCTTATTACAGTGTACTCACTTACTACACTGTAAAAATGGATGTAAAAATACTTTATGGATGTAAAAACACTTTGAAAGTTAAGTTAAAATTAGTTCAATTTTCTATGAAATTATACATAATTTTTATATGAACAATTTAAAAAAACTTAGACTTTCAGGGTAAAGTTAAACATATTTATGGTTTATTACATAAAGTAAATTAAAACTCCACACATTCATGTATCTTTACTTCAATTAATGTAATTTTTCATATAATTATGAATAAATTACATAATAAAATGTATAAGTACATAATTAATTCGGTGAATTACAGAACCTGCCAATCAGTATATTATACAATTATATGGAATTTTACAGGAAAGC
This sequence comes from Rutpela maculata, assembly GCA_936432065.2. Lineage (NCBI taxonomy): Eukaryota > Metazoa > Arthropoda > Insecta > Coleoptera > Cerambycidae > Rutpela > Rutpela maculata. Next base: position 63,659,832 of record OW386286.2, read on the forward strand.
ACGAAGCATTTCATACATTTGTGTACCATTACCAAAATAATCGCTGGCAAAAAATGGACCATCGATTACACAGCCCCACAAAAAAAAAAAAATTTGGAACTGCGACGCTGAATCCGAATCCGAGGTCAAAAAAAATCAACCCCTAGCGCTAAAAAACACTCCCTAAACATGGTAAAAATGACTTAACGCTCCACGAATAGTCTTAAATCTCAATAAATCGAATTAAATATAAACATTCAAGTATATAACGCATAAACACTACTTTCCATTGAAAATCACCCTCATGGGTGAAAACTACCCCTCATACAACAGGAAACTTAAAAAAACGCAGTGATTGTAAAAAAAAGCTTACGATGCCCAGTTTTTTTGGAAAGAGTAAGTAACTGCATTAGTTCCGATGCGATGCTCAAAATCTACACGGAAACTACCCCTAGCGCTAAAAAACACTCCTTAAACAGGGAAAAAATGACTTAACGCCCCACGAATAGTCTTGAATCTCAATAAATTGAATTAAATATAAACATTCAAGTATATAACGCATAAATAAGGAGGCGGAAGCCACCCCTAAATTTAAATTGCAGTTGCTTAGATTACTCCTAAAAAGAATTAAAATTGCAAGGAAAATCGGGGGAAAAAAATGTAATAACAGAAACAATGAACGCCCAACTTAACGTACACTTAATCCGCATTCAACACTCGTATGCGGTTGTCAATGCGTCCTACCGGCTGGTCAAAAAACTATATAGTCAGACAATTATATAGATGTTTTTTCTGAATTTTTAGACGATTCTTTTTAGAGGCCATATAAATAAGTAATAGTATTTTCAGAGAATTCTTTTTAGGAGTAATCTAAGCAACTGCAATTTAAATCCGCCACTCTATGGGGGTAGTTTTTGAGCATCGCATCGGGACTAATGCAGTTACATACTGTTTCTAAAATAACTGGGCATCGGAAGCTTTTGTTGCAATCACTGCAGTTTTTTTAAATTTCCTGTTGTATGAGGGGTACTTTTCACCCACTCATGGGGGTGATTTTCAATGGAAAGTAGTGTTAACTCCTTATTTATGCGTTATATACTTGAATGTTTATATTTAATTCAATTTATTGAGATTCAAGACTATTCGTGGGGCGTTAAGTCATTTTTTTCCCTGTTTAAGGAGTGTTTTTTAGCGCTAGGGGTTGATTTTGGGTACGATTTTTTTTGACCTCGGATTCGGATTCGGATTCAGCGTCAAAAATTACATAGAGATACAGTTGTCTCAATAGCAATTCCAATTTTTTTTTTTTTTTGTTTGGCTTTTTTGGAACTGCTATCGAGACAACTGTATCCCCATGTAATTTTCGACGCTGAATCCGAATCCGATGTCAAAAAAATCGTACACCCCCAAAATCAACTCCTAGCGCTAAAAAACACTCCCTAAACAGGGTAAAAATCACTTAACACTCCACGAATAGTCTTGAATCTCAATAAATCGAATTAAATATGAACGTTCAAATATATAACGCATAAATACAGAGTTAACACTACTTTCCATTGAAAATCACCCCCATGAGTGGGTGAAGACTACCCCTCACACAACAGGAAATTAAAAAAAACTGCAGTGATTGCAACAAAAGCTTACGATGCCCAGTTATTTTAGAAACAGTATATAACTGCATTAGTCCCGATGCGATGCTCAAAAACTACCCCCATAGAGTGGGGGAAACCACCCCTAAATTTAAATTGCAGTTGCTTAGATGACTCCTAAAAAGAATTCTCTGAAAATATTATTTCTTATTTATATGGCCTCTAAAAAGAATCGTCTAAAAATTCAGAACAAACATCTATATAATTTTCTGACTATAGTTTTTTGACCAGCTGGTAGGTAGCGCATTGACAACCGCATACGAGTGTTGAATGCGGATTAAGTATACGTCAAGTTGGGCTCTTTATTGGGGCGTTCATTGTTTCTGTTATTACCTTTTTTCCCCCGATTTTCCTTCCAATTTTAATCTCTATGGGGGTATATTTTGAGCATCGCATCGGAACTAATGCAGTTACTCACTCTTTCCAAGAAAACTGGGCATCGTAAGTTTTTTTTACAATCACTTCATTTTTTTAAGTTTCCTGTGGTATGAGGGGTAGTTTTCACCCACTCGTGGGGGTGATTTTCAATGGAAAGTAGTGTTTATGCGTTATATACTTGAATATTTATATTGAATTCGATTTATTGAGATTTAAGACTATTCGTGGAGCGTTAAGTCATTTTTACCATATTTAGTAAGTGTTTTTTAGCGCTAGGAGTTGATTTTGAGGGTGTACGATTTTTCTTGACCTCGGATTCGGATTCGGATTCGGATTCAGCGTCGAAAATTACATGGGGATACAGTTGTCTCGATAGCAGTTCCAATTTTTTTTTTTTTTTTGTGGGGCTGTGTTATCCATGTAATCGCGATGTCTATTACTATAGTGCAGTGGAATTGATTTTTTTCGGCGACAACATTCCACCTGAAATTTTATTGCTGATTCTTATGTATTATGATTTCCTAATTACGAAAGTTTGTGCCCAAAAATTCCTTGTGCTTCAAAAGTTATATGCACTTTTTGATGCGCATTCACGCATTTTCAACTTATCTGCCTAATATATCTTGTACTAGTAATCGGATGGAAATTTTAAAAATACTGGCTTATTTGGAATAAAGTTCTTAAAATATATAGACCTGTCCGATATGTATTGGTCAATCCGCCATCTTGAAAAAAAAATAGGAAACACCAAGAATGGCCGAAAGAATAAAAATTGAATATCTTTTCTATAAGAAGGAGCAATTTCACCAAAGTTGGCAAAAATAAAACTCATTTATGGTCAAATATAATACGCCAACCCCGGCCACCGTATGTCAAATAGAACGGACAAAGATGGCGGACGAAATAAAATTTTTAATTCTTCGTCAATTATCAACGAAGCATTGTACATCACTTTTTTTTCTTTTCGATTGTACGTTATTTTATGCACTTTTAGGGGATAAAGTTCATTTTTTTTTTAATTTTCAAAAGAAGTGCATATTTCTTTATTTTCAAAAAAAGTGCACTTTTACAATTTTCAAAAATGCATTCTTTTTACCCTCCTTTTTTTCACCCAATTTTCATCGAAATAAAATGAAATATATTATAGAAAGTCTCGTGTAACTTCCAAAAATTTAATACAAAATTTGAAAAGGAAATTCATTAAGCATACACATGGTAATAATAATAATAATAATATATGAATATATTGTAATATGTTGCAACCCCTTAAAATTTAGGGTTATGTTGGTTATACAATGCAGTAGGCCCAAATTCAATTAGTTCGGATGTCTGAATGTGGATTTGCACCTACTAGAGAAAGAACCTACTAGAAGCTGTAGAAATAGTAAAGAACTTGCTAGGTATATCTGGATAATGGTGACGTCATCACAGAAGCATCGAGATCTGTCATCTTTAGGTATATAAGGCATGGAGTAAACTAGAGTGGACACTTAAGTAAGCACAGTTCTAATGATCAGTTGAGATGGTCAGAGAGTGAGAAGTGAACACAGTGATAAAGTGACTGAATACTTGAATTGTAGTACACAGAGTATTATTAGTCAAGTAATTAATTGTTGTTGTAATTAGTAAGTTAATAAATTAGTGTTTTAGTGTTACCCTGCTGTTATAATTTCTGAACCCACGATACAGGGTGTTTACAAAAAGGGTGTAAGCACATCACAATATCATCAATAATCAGAACCAGGCAGTCATGACTAGAGTAATATTATTTTGATGGGTATGCCGATGAACAAAATAGCACTAATATAAGAATAACGAACTCATTCGTCGTTTAGAAAAAAATGTTTTTGTAGATATTTCAATAACAAGTGAAATTATGAAATCCTCGTTTAGTCAAAAGAAAATTCTAGCTAATGGTAAAAATAAGGATTTTAAAATTATTGGGCAAAGAGTTAATAGATAATGACTTTAACGTTAAAATATGCAGAGAAGACGCCGATGCTACAATCGTTAAAACTGCTATTGATTTGAAAACCGAAGACAATCAAGTTATAATAGTTGGTGAAGACATTAACCTTTTGGTTATAATGACTCAACTAGTATGGAGTCATCATAAAAAAATTCTATTTTTACACATCTAAGATTAACAAAATAATTGGCAAATATGCCGAAAATAGAATTATCTGCAATTCCACCTACTGAAGAGGTAATAGAAACATACTATTTAAGAGTATATTTCCAAGTCCTGAGAAAGATCCATTACATTTCGGGTGGCTTAAAACTGAGAATGGCTTAATGCCTGATATTACGAGTGAAAGTAATGCTTTTCCTAAAAATTTACTAAGTGATATTTCCTGTAAATGTAAGAAAGGCTAAAAAGTATCAGTGAAGCTGTAGAAAACTGAATATATAATGTTCTATTTTATGTCTATTGTAAAGGAAATAATTGTGCCAATCCTTCTTCTACCTTTGATGAATCGGTTATAGATGAGGAATGCGGCGAAATTGTGGCATATGACGGCAATGAAACTAATATAGTACATTTCACTTCCTTTCGATGAAAATTGGGTGAAAAAAAGGAGGAAAGAAAATGCATTTTTGAAAATTGTAAAAATGCACTTTTTCTGAAAAAGCACTTTTTTGAAAAATAAAAAAAATGAACTCTATCCCCTAAAAGTACATAAAATAACGTACAATCGAAAAGAAAAAAGAAGTGAATGCCTCTTTGATAATTGACGAAGAATTAAAAATTTAATTTCGTCCGCCATCTTTGACCGTTCTATTTGACATACGGTGTCCGGGTTTGGTGTATTATATTTAAATGAGTTTTATTTTTGCCAACTTTGGTGAAATTACTCTTTCTTATATAAAAGATATTCAATTTTGATTGATTGATTTGATACATATCGGACAGAATTTTATTCCAAATAAGCCAGTATTTTTAAAATTCCCATCCGATTACCAGTACAAGATATATTAAGCAGATAAGTTGAAAATGCGTGAATGCGCATCAAAAACTTTTAACGCACAAGGAATTTTTGGGCACAAATATTTTTTTCGTAATCAGGAGGTTATAATACATAAGAATCAACAATAAAATTTCAGATGGAATGTTGTCGCCGAAAAAAATTAAATTAAATCAATTCAACTGTATTATTAGGTAGTTTCTTGCCCTTGTGCCCTTGTGCCCTTGTTTATGGAGACCTTCTTTCGTTTTTTTATTTCCACGTAAACTTAAGGACCTAAGATTTTTAACATTCCGTATATTAGTATGTACAAACCTAAACAAATAAGCATTCCCTTCCGGATACTCTTGACTGTAATCAACTGAAGAAATGATCCTTTGTTCTCCCTTTGTTCCTTAACAGCCATGTATATTCTATGCAACTCCGCATTGACATTTTCGATTCCATTAAATTTTTGTAGACTCTTTCTGGCTTTGTCGGTATTCCTTTTAAAAAAATAAAAATACGGACTTTCCGGCATCCATGGCATCGTAATCAACAGCAGAAGAGGCAGTGTAGTTGTTATATAAGCTGTCGTATCTATGGGCAAATAAGCTCCAAAAATATTTATCAGCAGTAGAGCAACTACTATCATCAACGGACAGAATGACGATATCAGACCTCTGATTTCAGCCTGTGCTATTTCTGCTAGATACATCGGAACCACCGTAAATGAAAGGCCGTCAGCAATTCCAGATAGAAACCGCCCGATAAACATCCATATCGATGAGTTCGCTAAGCCGACGAAAAGCCAAGAGGCAATGAATGGAAAAGATGAAAATACTATCAGCCATTTTCTACCCAGGCTGTCCACGAATAAACATGTGAAGAATGCCCCGAATACGGCTCCCACTAAGGGTATCACCGTCAGATACGATGCCTCTTCGCTACTTATTTGGAAGGTATAATTGCCGTTAACAAGTTGGGGGCTGTAGTGGGACGTCCATCCATAGTGCATTTCGCTACACATTATTCCCAAATTAGCTGTAACAAAAATGTAAATTAAGCTACAATTATTATACATGCATTTATTATAAAATTTTCAGCTGTTCAAAGAGAAAACACCCCTTTATGGCATCAGAATTTTAACGTTAATGTTTACAACAATAGTTTTCACAAATTATCTGTCAATACCATTCCCCTAGCTTGAAAATCTTGCTATGAGATGCTGACTTATGAAAACTGTTAAGTGTCATTTTAAGATATTTATTTATACAGGAAATAAATTCCCAATTACTACGAAGACGTGAAGGGTCACGAAAGAGTTGTTTCTTAAAATTTCACTTCTATCTCGAAATTTAACAAATCATCCACTTGTAACACGAAATTTAAGAATACTTCGACTTATAAGTCAAAAATTAAAACAATTTTGATTTATAAGTCGAAGTTCAACAACTCTTCGACTTGTAACACGAAATTTAAGAAATCTTCAAGTTATAAGTCTAAGATTCGGTCAAAAATTAACAAAATTTCGAATTATTGGTCGAAATTTAACAAATCTTCGACTTATGTCAAAGATTAATAAAATTTCGAGTTATAAGTCACAATTCAATAAATCGACTCACAACGCGAAATTTAAGAAAACTTCGAGTTTGAAGTCGAATATTAACACAATTTCGAGTTATAATTCCAAACTCAACAAATCTTCGACTTGTAACACGAAATTTAAGAAAACTTCGAGTTATAACGAAGATCAACAAAAGGGTCTAGCCGGTTTAGCATATGAAACATGCACTATTTACATACTTTAGCTTTTTATATACTGCTCCTTGTCTGAAGTACTCCTACAACTAATATCAGACCTTTAACTTCGTGCGTAGGGGGAATGGGGCCTAACAAAAGTCAAAACCCTTTTTCTCTGTAACTGTGAATGATATTTGAATGAATAAAAAACTAATCGTTAGATATTTATTGGTTCTATATTATACACATATATATTTTTTGGTAATTTTTGCTCAATTGCTGGGGTATATAATGAGCAATTAGTTTTTTGGGGGTGGGTTCTTGTAGCAACCCCTAGAGATACACCAACCAAAACAATATGTGTAATCACCTATTAATCTGCTATTTTATATAAAAATTACAGGAGTTTGAATTGGGTGGAACATAGTTAAAAAAAAATAAAAACTGATAGACAATGTGTATTTTGGTCAACCAAGTAAAGTAAAAAAAAAATCTGTGATTTATCTAAACAAAATTATAGAAAATTATTTATCTATATGATATTGTTTGTTGTGCTGCACGAAACTTTAATCATCGTCACTACTTTCTTAATTAGTGGTAGTTACATTAGTTGCATCAAGTATGTGAGTTAGTAATTCGGCGGGTTTTGTAATGGCCTCGTGACAAATAGTAAATGATTGCAGCTACCTACGAACAGCAGCCTACTGTTTTATTGCCATTAGCATAGCCACAGGTATATCTTTGTATACCTTTGTAGCCGTAATTGTTCGATTTATATTCAACTTAACACTAATAGGTTTTTCTGATTTATGTGCCATGAATGGACCTTCATTTTTATGATATTGTAAATGTTCGACATTTAGAATGCCTGAGTTGTGAACAACAAAGAGTAAGACAGTACCGGCTTTACATATTTTGATAATAATAACAATTTAAGTCATTCTTGTAATAATAATATAATATAATGTTTATTTTTAAAAATAAGAGTATAATACAATTAGTATAAAGCATAGAATTAACATTTTTTATAAATTAGTATTAAATATAATTTTGTATAAAAATAAACATGCAGAACCCACGAAAGTACAGATGTACGTGTGTGTGGGTTGAATACACATAATACACACATACATATTTTTACATAATTCACCTAATTATTAAACATTAAATATTGATTTACGAGCTCCAAGTGATGCAGAGTTTATATAATGATGAATTCAATCATTTCACTAAAAGAACATTGTTCTTGCGCTTGTGACTGATTAAGACAAGAAAATATAAACTTAAAACTAGAGTTGGAGTAAACATTTCGGTGTACTTAGTATTTCTAGGTATAGGTTTTATGCATATTTAACAATGTAACATCTAAATAAGTTAAAGGAACATAGAAAAGATTTATTTTACTATAACTAAATTTTGAACTTTTTATTTTATAGAGTTAATACAGAACGGAATAGTCAATTAGGTAATGCATATAAGCCAGAGTATTGTAATTCTATAAATGGTAAGTATTCTTTGAATCGATTATCTGATGTATAAACATTCGCGGAGTTTCCTGTAACCATGCTTTTATTTTTGTTTTATATTTTGTTAGTGAGTTTATATGTTTTATTTCAAATGGAAGAAGATCAAATATCCTAGGTGCCAGGTATTTATAACTTCTTTCTCCTATTGTTTTTTTGACCTTTATTCTCTCACTAATGGTATTCTTGTGTCTAGTGTCGTGGCTATGTGTTTTATATTTTAATTCGTTCTTATGCTTGAATTGAAATATTAGTATGCTTTGACAGTAAAGCTGCCTGATGTCGAATATTTTGCTTTCTTTATATAAATTATTGGATGGATAGGTGTTATCTTTCTGGAAAATAATTTTTAAGAAGCGTTTCTGTAAAATTTCTAAGTTTTTTAGGTAGTTGTTATTAACTCCTCCCCAACCAATAATGCCATAAGTTAGTTGAGATTGAATAAGGGCATAATACAACACACACATCTGTGGTAAGTCTAGAAATTGTCTCAAGTATTTAAATTTTGAAAGTAAAGTTCTTATTTTTTTTATAGTGTTGTTTACTTGCATATCCCATCTAAAATGTTTATCAATTATTATTCCTAAGTATTTAATATATTCGGCTTCTTCGATTTCTATTTTTTTATAATGAATATATATACCTAACATATATTGAATATATATACCTAATAATGTAGTAGTAAAAAGTTGACGGTTACATCTAAATAGGGTGTTACAAGGCCTGAGCCCACTTGTAAAGGGGAGTCCCAAAGGCTGCTAAACAGCGAATACAGTGTAGGGTGGTCACCCCGTGCCCCAAACAAAATTTTCATGTTTAACGTGCAGTACTCTCTCTGCAATACACTGGTGAAAATGGTCTCACACGGTCAATTAGTCGGATCTTTGGGGGTGATTTCGATAATTTGGAGTGGTGCAGGATGGTCAAATATATAAAGACAACGTCGTTCTAATTAAACCTCTAATACGATAGCTCAGTACGTAGTACAATCTATCACACAATATAACTTAATTATTGTGGCCCACACCGGATACCCGTTTGTTCTCAACCTTAACCTAACGTACATAAAATATCTTACAAACTAATAAATTCTTGATAAATATAAGTAAAGGTCATATACAGGAAGAGTGGCAAAAAAATGACCCAAGGTAACGTAAAACATAAATTGCTTAAACCTATTGAACTCTATTTGTAAAATAAGGCAAAACTATTTAGTTGTTGGAGTAACGATGCACAAAATATGCCAGATATTACTGAAATTTGCTGAAAATTGGAAACTATATGTTAAAGATGGGAAATACGATTTAATTAGTGAAATAACGTTACACAAAATTTGATAAATATTTACTGAAATCGTTATGAGCAAAACATTACAAATATTACTGAAAATTATTGAGATAGTTATGTGCAAAATATGACTAAAAATGTTACTGAAAATCATATGCACGTTATGACGAACGATAGAGCAACTACTACTATATTAAAATAAATGCCAGACATGACCACATCTACTACTATGAACTAGCTGTATACAAAATAAGAAGAACGGTCCTGATCGTTCTCTTTTCTCGAGTAAACAACCCCTATATTATTTCACTGTACGGTGGACGTTGGGTTGATGTATCGGATCCCCCGTTAAGATAATATGATTCCGCTTACCTTTGGCAGTGTCTGAATACCTTTTCCTATCCTACCAGGGTAGCGTAATTCTAGGTGATAGCAGCCACAGGTAGTAGACAATCTACGTGGAGTCTAATATAACGTGACCAGATCCCCAGTACTATACAAGCACAAAATAACAGGTAATAATCCGAAAACTAGACATCAAAATCTGGACTAAAAGTCGAAACCAGAGTCTGAAGTAAAACTGGAAGTTCCTCGTAAAATGTAGAACGTGACATAAAAGTTCAAGTAAAACATAAAATAGCAGTCCCAAGTAAAACGTAAAGTAGCAGATCCAAATAAAACATAAAGTAACATATCCAAATAAATTAACAGCCCTGCAATAAAATAAATAACCTAAATTACCAATTTATTTCAACCTTAAGTGGGTTTCAGAGATATACCTGAGATGTGATGTGGGCTAAAAGAGGTCTTTTTCTGTCGAATGGCATTCCGAAATCTTGCATTCGAAAGACACCACATGCTTCAGAAAATTGATTTAATCCGGAAATCCGTAGTTGTTGTATCTCCCCAAATTAAGACCTTCACCGACAGTCGGCACACGGCAAGTTGAAAACATGGGGCTCTATGTGCCGACTGTCGGTCTTAAATAGACCGATCTAGATATGAATGCACAAATAAGAGTACTGTGTATTGTGCTTTCAACTTTCAATTATTGTTCCTATCTGTCCTTTCCAGATTCTTTTTTTTGCTACACTACGCTGATGAGGAACAATAATTCCGAAACACGTGTCCGTAGCTGCTTCGTGTTTCCTCATTTTTAATATTTGTATCCGCATGTTTAGCTTGAAGCCTCATATCTAGATCGGTCTATTTAAGACCTTCACCGACAGTCGGCACACGGCAGGTTGAAATTGGGCAATCCACATAGGGCTCTATGCGCCGACTGTCGGTGAAGGTCTTAAATAGACCGATCTAGATATGAATGCACAAATAAGAGTACGGTGTACTGTGCTTTCAACTTTCAATTATTGTTCCTATCTGTCCTTTCCAGATCCTTTTTGTTGCTACGCTACGCTGATGAGGAACAATCATTCCGAAACACATGTCCGTAGCTGCTTCGTGTTTTCTCATTTTTAATATTTGTATCCGCATTTTTAGCTTGAAGCCGTACTGGCTCCAAGCGAATATTTAAAAATTCATCCAAATAATTTTTCAACACTGTCGATTAGTAAAAATAATCTGCTAATTATAGTCTTCTACCCGCAAAAAGCGTTGACATAATTTGACATAATAAAGTGTCCGAACATTTTATAGTTCCCGGGCGGCGCATGCGCGTAGCTGTGATGAAAAGGACTATTTTAAAATTCTCTTCACTGCAAAGAAAAAAACTGGGCCCCTCTAAGCCCAAATCGCGGATCCAACTAAAATTTGCCAGGACGCCACTGGCTACAGCAAGTATAACTACAACTACAACTGCAACGTAACTGCAAATGCAACTCCGTCTGTAACTATAACTTCAACTTGACCATAACTATAAACATTCGTGAAAGATTATAAGTTAGACAATTAGGCAATAAATATAAAGCAATCCAAGTAATCCAAATAGTGCATATTAAAGGTATCGTATAGTCTGGTTTTCAGTTTATTGAGAAACAATGGGAAAGAGTCACCAAATTTGTCACAAAATTCTGAAAACTGTTAGTTACTCATCACTGTAAATATAGGAGATCTGGTTTCATAATTTTTCTTCACCGAAGATAAAATATTTTATACGGTCTTATTTTTATACTAGGAACACCAATGCAATTTTTTTCCAATGTGGTTGAATCATAATAAGCTACCCAGCACACCAACAGTCTAAAAAACGTTTTATATGCTACAAAACCATCCGTCAAAAAACGGCAAAATTAAGCGTTTATTAGTGAGACAAATGTTCGCCGAAATCAACGTTTATAAATTGTGTGTACTCTATACCTAGAAATGTGATTAATTCATGACATTTAACAAACGTTCCACAAATACGTTTATAAGCTGTATGAACATAGAAAATTAGTTAGATGTGGATATTTGTCTAGTCGGTCCCCATTACCGATCTTTACTTCCACATCCAGTCGAAGTATAGTAACGACAAAAACATTTTTTAAATTTTTATTATTCAAATAGGCTTAGAATGTCATGAAACGTCGAGATTTTAGGTTTAAACGAAAAGAAATGTCTGTCTGTCAGTCTGTTTGTCTGTAACTTTTTTGTGCGCATGTTTACCCTGGAACCATTTAAGATATTAACTTGAAATTTGGTATACGTATGTATTTCAACGAAATCTGGAACTAGATTATATTTTCATCTTATTCCGTTGAAGGGTTGGGGATAAATTGGAGTAAATGGGAATAAATTAGTAAATCAAGCAGGTAAGAGTCCATAAAATTGATGTTAAGTGTATCATGATCAAAAATAGTGATTTTCACGACCTTATCCGTACAACTCTCTATAGTTTTGAATATAAGTTCTGGAACTTTTCCAATACATTAACAAATGTATAAGGAATCCATTGAATATAGTTGAAACGTGGTATAGGTATACCTGTAATAAATACAATACAGTAAAAGCAGGTAAAAATTCATGCGACTGACGGCGCTGAAGATCTGCTTCGACTCAGCGGCTATGTGTGGTGTTGTGTATGCGTTCATAATTATATAGGGTGTAATCAGTTTCATGTCATTAAAAAAATTGGTGGTGGGGAACGACTAAACGAACAAAAAATCCTTATACAGCATGGGGTCTAAAACCCATAGCTTTAGAAAAAAAATAAAACAAAAATTTCGAAAATTTTCAATAATATTGTTTGAGAACTGCTGGTTTGACCGCGCGTCGGCGAGGACACCAGTTGATAATTACATTTTTTATGGCTTTTTAAAAGTAGTAAGGTAAGGTCTTTAGCGGTGCGGTAAAGGTGAAAGACGTCGGCGTTTTCTGAGTGCTTAGTAGATCTGAAGAAAACTATACTCTCCCTTGTTCAATATTTTAGTTTCTGTGGGGCCTTCGTTAAGTACACATGCCGAACAAGTTCGTTGTTTTTGTATGTTGCTTTTTTTGTTCTTTTTGAATTTTGGGCCACGTATTTACAGTTAAGATTTATTTTATTGACTTACCGTTCAAGTCGTTAAGTTTTTGATTACGTACAGACACTACTTGTTCGTTCTTTTGTGTTGATTTTTGGATTTTGTACCAAGTTTTTATTTTTATTTTCTTTATTGACAACGTTAGTTGATAGTTTAGTGTGGTATTTTAATGTGCATAGAAACCATAAAAAATGATCCTAATTTACCAAATGTGTTGAACGGAGTGCGTATGTCCTTAGTTCGACGTGTATTGATTCAGACGGAAGCCATTTCGAACAATTTATATAAATCAACAATAATTTGGTAAGTTCTAGATTTATCGAATATTTTAGTTTTCGGTACCTGATCAGCAATTCGTTAAATAAATCAGGTTTTTTCCTAACTTAAAATAAACATAATTGTTTTCTGTTATCGTATCTCAGACGTCTAACTCTTTATTTCCCAATGGCATGCAATAATTTCTCATTTTTTTAACTTTTACCCAGAACACTCATTTAGGTTACAAATGTTAATAAATCACATTTAAATCTGAAAAAATTATAAACAACAATAAAAACTCCAATATTTTGTTCTAAATTAAAAAACACACATGCTGTGTTTAAACCTCTACGCCCATCATTTACTAGCAGTTCTGCACAAAGAGATAATAAATTAATTACATTTTTATAATTGGTTCCGTTGAGGCGGTCATCAAAGGTGCCGCGAGCACACAAGAGCGCGGGCCGCCGCGTGCCGACAAGAACTACACGTCCATTAACCCAGAAAGGCAGTGGCTCTCAAATATTTCCTACGCTAATATTCAAATTGTTGACCTAGGTCGGTTTTTTCAAAGTACACCTAGAGGAAAAAGTCACAAAGGTTTTTTGTTTGTCTAGTCGGTCTCCATTACCAGTTTTTTTTATTGACATGAAACTAATTACACCCCGTATATATTCCCTCCATACTCACTGTTTATCCTCCTTTTGACTAAGAAAAATGTAAAAAATGTGTAATCGGAAAAAGAGAAAAGCTTTATTTTACTCGTTAGAACTGCTAAGAATGTTTAGAGGTTCCGTAGTATGCATTTAACCGTGCGCTTGGCCGCGCAGAGTGACAAAGTTACTTCACTTTTGTTTTCAGGAATACCGTGGCTTTAGCGACAAATTTTATCACGACATTTTTTGTTCAGAAATTTTCCTTCCCTGACTTAATTTCCAAATTTTGAAAATATTGCTGAGAAATTTTTTTTTTTTCACTTTTCTTTTATGTTCTGCATACGAGCGGAATATAAACTTTTCAGGATATTATTCTACATACTTTCACGAACTCATAAAAAAAATATATATATACAGGGTGTCCTACTAAGTCGGCACCATATTGGAAATTATTTTATTATTGGTTTTATGAAAAAAAGTTATTCTTGATGAAAAGTTTTGCATGGCCTAAAACCCAAAATGAAATAATCAGATATCAATTTTTTGCAGTCGTATACGAGGTTTGTCGAAAAATGTAAATTTTGCTCAAGAGTAAAGTACCTTTATTTATTACAATATCGACAATCGTTATTAAGAAAAGTTGATCCTAGTTGAAAACTACGGTCAGATATCCAATATTATCCATCTACCACGAAAAAACGATCTTTAATAATTTTTGGGTATAAATTGTACATAATTTAATTTTGCAAATCATAAAACATTTATTGTATTGAAAAACATGATAACCTTTCGGTTCATTGGTAAGTTGTGTAACAATTTGAATTTGAATAATTAATGCATGCATACCATAATAATTAAATGTCGATCTGTAGACATAAATTATTAATGCTAGTTACAGAGAAGAGTTTGTAAAAATAACAAAATCTGTTTTTTCATGGTAGATGGATAATGGATACCTGACCGCAGTTTTCAATTAGGATCAACTTTTCTTAATAACGATTGTCGATATTGTAATAAATAAAGGTACTTTATTCTTGAGCAAAATTTACATTTTTCGACAAACCTCGTATACAACTGCAAAAAATTGATATTTAATTATTTCGTCTTGGGGCTTAGGCCATGCAAAACTTTTCATCAAGAATAACTTTTTTTCATAAAACCAATAATAAAAAAGTTCCCCTTATGGTGCCGACTTAGTTGGACACCCTGTATATATATATATATATATATATATATATATATATATATATATATATATATATATATATATATATATATATATATATATATATATATTTTATATCACTTAGAACTTGATTTGCTTTTTTAAAAACTTTTATTTTAACTTTTACAAATTATTTATATGATTTTATATGGTTGAAAATATGTAGATATAATTAGTACAGAGATTAAATGAATACTGAACGCAAATGCGTCTGTTGGTCATATTTATAAGGTTTGATATCAACGTAGGCACAGCATTCTGGGAATTGTTGCCGTGCCAGCGTTTCACATGAGAAGTCTAGGAAGTTGTTATCGCTTAGGTGATAAATGTATCAAATTATATCACGTACCATGATAAGAATATAAAGTTACTTATTTAGATAAGATACTTAGATATTTGAATACATTGATGTGGTTTGTTTAGCATATAACAACTCCCTTTCTTTTTGAAAAGTCGGTGTTATTCACCGACTTTTTGGGAAAAATCGGTCATTTCTTCCTCTTCTGTAGGTAGATGAGGTCTTCTTCTCAGGAGGGTGCCAATTCTTTTCAGCATCTCATTAGGGGTGGCGTCCTTGGATTCCTTACAACCACA
This sequence comes from Rutpela maculata, assembly GCA_936432065.2. Classification (NCBI taxonomy): domain Eukaryota; kingdom Metazoa; phylum Arthropoda; class Insecta; order Coleoptera; family Cerambycidae; genus Rutpela; species Rutpela maculata. The sequence goes on from OW386286.2 coordinate 63,675,527, forward strand.
GCATCTTTTCCTGCATTTCCAGGCGATGAAGGCGGCTAGGAGACAGATGGACAGACCAATAACTGTATACATGCTTAAAGAAAAATGTTTAGTTATAAATGGCTCGTTTATTAGTTTGTCTAAGTCTCTAGAGTATTGCTCGAGTTTGTGGTTGGCTATGTCTAGATTTTCGACATTTAGATGATCGAACTGGAGAGGTTCCAACTTGGGTAGCTGGAGTTTTTCGGGAATGTCACTACAACAGTCATAGGGTATAACCACTGGATGTGAATTGTCCGTAATGTTGATGGTATTGCGGCTTTCGGCTTGCACTTTTGTTATACCGACAAACGCGTAACAGTCCGGGTGGAGTTTTAATATAGAGTTCTTATTAACACTGGTGATTTTTGTGTCCATTTTATTACAGTTTATGGTGATGTGAATGGGTTCAGAGACAATTATTAACCACACATTGCCTTGTAGTTTCTGAACGTTATAACCTTGTCCATAGACGAGGGAACTTACACAGTTTTCTGGGATTTTTCTGAAGTTTTTCAGTAGCTGGGCTTCGCATGCTGCACTGCTGTCGATCGGGTAGGCGTAGAGGTCTGAGCATAGTTTCTTATGGGAATCTAGTTGTTTGCATGTACTCAGGTCCTTGACGGGGATGTACATTAGTGAATCATCGTTACGCGCAATGAATTTTTGTGAGAATGACAAGACATGGTGAAGGCCAGTTCTGTTGTCTAGTATAGGGATAGGATACAAATGATACAGGGTATAGAGTTGTTGTTCTACTAGTGGTATTCTTAGAACGAAAACAAGATCTGATTTTGATTGAAAGGCTTCTAGTTCGATAATTTCTAGGTATTGAGGAATTTCTGAATATTTTACCGGTAGGGGTAGATTATTTTTTACTAAGTTTTGAGAGATTTCCTGAAGTGCAGTAATCAAACTTTCTGGTGAAATAATTGAAGAGTGTATTATTTTCAGACGAGCAAATGTGATCGCGTTCAAAATGTCATCAAGGTTGCTCTGGAGGTACAAGTAACTTTCAGTCAATTTCTCACATGTTTCGATAAATTTTAGTTCGGCTTGAACCAGTGCAACTCTATCATTTACTTTATGCAGTCCGATTTGAATCTTTTTCATATCCTCGTTAAACGTTACGATATTAATTTGCATATTTTGGATCGTTTCGTTAAAGGTTTTTACGACGGTAGAGGTAACGGATATTTGATTTTTCAGGAGGTTTTCTATTTGATGTTGATCTTTGTTTAATTTGTTAATACTGTCTGTGAAGAATTGTCCATCTTCCGCATCTAGATTGCCGGTAATTGCTTTAAATATACTACCTACTCCATTTAATATACCGCGCTTGAATCGTTTGGTGTTAACAAAGATTTCTTCAAATTTTACCTTAAGGGAATTTGATACTTGGTTTAGGAGTGTTATGTGTGTTTTGACTTTGACTAGGAATTCTTTCGTTTCGCGTGTATCGGGGGTGAATATATTTACAATTGATTCTAAAATTTTGTTGTTGTTGATAAAGGCTTCTTCGAGGCTTGATAGATTTTTATGGACTAGCAGAGTCCATTTATTATTGGAAATTATTATCCTCGTTTCGTCGTGGTAATAGACTCCGACGGTGTTATTGATGGGTGTTATTTGGTACTGGGACATGGCTGCTCCGATCAGCAAGGTGAACCTGTAAGGCAATTTAGGCTTCAATATATGGTTTTAACCTGTCAAAGTTAGCTTTAGTTTTTTGTTTTGTTTTTTTATTAAGGAGGGTGGCTGAGTTTTTGTGAAGTTCCAAAATCTCAAATGGCCCGTTATATTTATTACGTAACTTATCGGTGATTTGGGATTCTTTTAAATACACCTTTTGACCAATCTGATATTCGGGGGTTTCCTTTGAAACGTGGGCGTCGAACCGAACTTTCGCTTTTTGTTTTTGTGTTTCAGTTCTGGCGCGCGCGACTTTATAATAATAAGAGAGGCGATTATTTAAGTCTCTGACGTATTTCGTGACTAGTTCTTCCTGATTATATAGCGTTTCTGGTGGTCTACTGGACGTGTGTCCGAAAACTAACTCGTAGGGTGTAAATCCGTGAGTTTTATTAGTAGAGGTATTATAGCATATTATCGCGTAGGGTAATATGTTGAAGGGGTGTTCGTCAGGGTGTTCTGCCACGTGTGCTCGGATCATTTCCAACAAGGTAGCGTGGAACCTTTCTAAGGAACCATTAGATTGGGGGTGTCCGACACTAGACTGCGTTACTTTGATGTCATAGAGGAGACATAAATCTTTTAGGATGGCGTTATCGAATTCTCGGCCATAATCGCAATGAATTCGAAGGGGTGTTCCGAAGTGCTGGAAGTAAACGAGTAGAGTGTTTGCAATTGATTTTGCTGATTTATCTTTGATAGGATACGCTTGAGTGAATTTTGTAAGTTCGTCGCGTATAGTAAGCGCGTAATTTTTCGTTGGGACTTCTAGGACGTCTATGTTTATACGTTCAAAAGGGGATTTAGGCGTCTCCGTAATTACGAGAGGGTTATCTAAATTTTTGCGACAGATTTTTGTTTCTTGGCAGATTTTGCAGGCTTTTATGAAATTTTCGACGTCCTTTGTCAATCCTTTCCAATTGTATTTCTCTCGAATACGACGAATAGTCTCATTTATTCCGCGGTGGAGATGAGCTTTGCCAGTATGATGCTGGTCGATAATAATTGGGATTTCGTCGTCACTGGGTGTTCTAGTAACGTTTTGACATATTTTAAGTTTCACGTCTTTTTCCGATAAAAGAAATGACAAAATTTCGAGAATAGGAAGTTCGACATTGTTTTCGATACAATACGTTTTGGAGTCGTCGAACTCTTCACGACCATTGTATAGCGAGATGAATAGATTTTGGATTACGGTTTCGGGGTCGTATGGTAGAGCCACGATAAAATAGTTTCTATGTCGCACCGACTTACTCGATAATTTATTTAATTCTAAATCTCGGAAGTCTGCGTTTTCTTCGAACAAGTCTTCAAGGATTTTATAATGAAAATCTTTGAGATTGTTTTGTTGGAAAAAGGTCACTATATTTTTGTTGGTTTTGTCCAGGAGTTGCCCGTTCGAAAATTCAATTTTAGAATAGTCGATAAGTGACTTTGTTTTATACAATTTTACGAAAGTTTCGAATTCGTTCAGGACACCTTGTTCGTTTGTTTCCGTCGTGTCGCTTGTCGTGTCCTGACTATCAGGATCGGGTTCTATTGGAGTCGAGGGACTTTGAATGGGGTACGTTACTAATTTTGATTCTGCTTGAAAGTTAGAGGAATCTTGAATGTGATTTATCTTTATGCGGGAAAGAGCGTCTGCATTTTTATTAATGCGGCCGGGTTTATATTCGATTTCGTATTCGTACTCTTCAAGCTTCAGTCGCCAGCGTGCTAGGCGGCTACCGGGGTCTTTTATCGAAAAGAGCCACGTTAAAGGCCTATGGTCAGTTATTAGTTTGAACTTTCGACCAAATATGTACGGACGGAAGTGTTTCACGGCCCATACTATAGCTAAAAGTTCACGCTCTATGGTTGAGTATTTGGTTTCGGCTTTACAGAGGGTCCTTGAGGCGAAAGCTATTGGTAAGTCTTTGCCAATTGGGCCTTGTGAGAGCACGGCGCCGATGGCGAACGCGCTTGCATCAGTGGTGAGTAGAAACGTTTCGTCGAAGTTTGGGTAGATAAGTACTGGGGTCGAAGTGAGGGCTTGTTTCAATTCCTCGAAGGATTTGTGACATTCTGAGTCGAAAGCAAAAGGGACATCCTTTTGTAACAATTTGGTGAGGGGCTTGGATAGTTTCGCGAAATTACTTATAAATCTGCGATAATAACCTGCCAACCCGAGGAAGGATTTGATTTCCTTCTGGTTAGTGGGTTGCGGAAAGTTTTGGATGCACTGTACCTTATCGGGGTTTGGTTTTACTCCTTCTTTAGTTATGAGGTGACCCAGGTATGCGACTTCTTTACGAAGGAACTCGCATTTATCAGGTTGGATTTTTAAGTTAGCATTTCGAAGGCGTTTGAACACTTCTGTGAGACGAGAAATGTGTTCGTGAACTGTCGGGGAATATATGATAATATCATCCATATATACCAGACATCTCTCGTTCTGAATGCCCATGAGGATGTTGTCCATAACCCTTTGGAAGGTGGAAGGGGCGTTTTTAAGGCCAAAGGGCATACGAACGAATTCATAGTGCCCGTTGTCTACGCTGAATGCACTTTTCGGGATGTCTTTCGGGTCTATCTCGATCTGGTGGAACCCAGAGGCCAAGTCCAATGTTGTGAAGTACTGGCACTTGCCTAATTGATCCAGGAGATCTGAGATGTTGGGTAGAGGGTATTTATCTCCTACAGTTAACTCATTGAGTTTTCTGTAGTCTACAACTACACGCCATTTTGGCTTACCCGAAGCATCAAGTTTCTTAGGGACAACCCACACTGGAGATGACCAGGGGGAGTTAGAGGGACGAATAATATTTTGTTCTAACATTTTGGATACCTGCGTTTTGACTTCTTCTTTGTGTATCTGGGGGTATCGATACGATTTTGTAAATACCGGTTTCGCGTCATTGGTATCTATCGCGTGTTTAATTTCATTGGTGAAGGTTAGTTGGTCACCTTCAAGATAAAAAATATCCGCATATTCTAGGCAAAGTTGAGTTATTAGTTCATTTTCTTCCATGTTTAGGTGGTCTAGACGGAGTTGGTTTTTTATTTCATAATGTCTGTCTACGAAAGTTTGGGAGGTTTCTTCGTCTATATAATTCAGTGAGAAATTTTGGATTGGTTCTAGTTTTAAATTTGAAAAATTAACGGTTTTGGTTACCGCGTTTACGTTTAATATAGAGGTAATAAATTCACCTTTATCGTCTATCTGAACTATCGCGTTAGGAAGTCTTACCTTGTCTACTTCGGTAGCTAGCAGTATAGCTTCCGTATTGGACAAGTGACATTTAAGTTTGGTAATTTGTTCTATACGTGGTTCAACTGAAATTATATTTGATATATTACGGGTGGTCTCACGATTATCTGGATTTGGGTAATTTTGTATGTTTGGCAGACCCTGGTCCGTGACTTTGTGGATCGGGATTGTTTTGAAATTTGTTACAAGTTTTTTGTTTTTTATATCCACTATACAGTTGTAATGTTCTAAGAAATCAGACCCTAGGAGTCCATCGAATTCTATGTCAAGATCGCATACATAAATTTTAAATGGTTCATTGTTGTCAAACGGGATAAAGACGGCTTCGTTAATATTTATTTTTTGGTCAGTTATGCCTTGGATCGTAATGTTTTCCGGACATCTCCTACTATAATTTTCACAAATTTTGGGTTTGAATATGGATAGTCCTGCGCCCGTGTCGATTAATAATCTATGCGTGTTAGTAATGTCATAGATATAATACAAATTTTTGGATTTGACAGACAATAAGGGGCTTATAGGAACTGTTGTTCCGGGAAGTTGAGATTTGGGTTGAAATTGTCCAAGTTCATTTTGCCGAATTGGGTTTGCAGTACTGTCATCTCGGGGTCTCCGGTTTTGTGATAAGGCGGGTCCGACTGGGCATGTGGGCCTGATCGAAAATCCCGATTATATACAGGTGTTGTATCGAAAGTCGATTCGTCCGTGTAATAATTTTCGGAGGGACTATTAGCAGTATAATAGTCTTCGTTGCTGTTGTCGTATTCCGAAGTATTAGCTGTATAATAGTTCGGACTTGCGTAGGGGTTATTATCAGTGTAATATCCCTCGTTAATATTTTCGTAAGGGTTATCGTAAGCGTAATAACTTTGATTTTGTTGCTCTAGATTTTCGGGTTCAGTATTTTGATTGAGATGAAGCGTTTTTCTATTTGAATTTGGTCTATAATAATTAGGGTTAGGTTGAATCGCAGGTGGTCTTGCATTATTGAAATTTGGGTTTGGTGCAATGACGGGTGGTCTTTGTTGCTGGAAGTTTTGTGAGCTTCCAGGATTTTGGTTATAGTAGTTAGGTCTTTGTTGTTGGAAATTTTGCGAATTTCCAGGATTTTGGTTATAGTAATTAGGCCTAGGATAGATTTGGGGAGTACCAAAATTTGGGGGTCGAGAACTTTGTTGTCTCTGACGACATTCATTAGCGACGTGTCCCGTACGTTTGCAAAATGAACAATGTCTTGCAGGTAAGGGGAAGTTTTGGTTACGCGTGGGAGTGATTGCACTATTGTTGCGATTGGTTTTTTGCGTTTCAAAGTAATTTAATTGGAGTTCCTTTCGAACTCTCGTTATTGCTTTTAGCATATTCTCAGGGTCGCTTGCCCTAACAACATGTGCAAGTTTGGGTTCTAGTCCCGTGAGTAGGGTGTTCAAAACCATGCCCTCAGTTAATTGCGTTTGGGCTTGTTTTTGTGCCGCTGTTAACCGCTGTTTATGAACAGAAGCATGCATTTTTGCTTCGTGGGTTTGCAAGCGCGCAATAAACGTGAGTGGAGATTCACCGGGAAGTTGTCGCATTCTTTGCAAGTCTTGTATTAAGGAGGTTAGGTCTCTACTATCACCGAAATGATTCTCTAAAAGAGTTTTAATTTCTTCCCAATGAGTGGGATTTCTAGAGTTCACTAGTTCAGCTGCACGGCCTTTTAATTTGTTTTTTATGTGAACAGTTAAAAGTACCACCTGATTACCAATTGCCATGCCAAAAGCAGTTCTACATGAATTTAAAAATGTATTTAAATTTATTTGATTACCGTCATATTCAGGAATAATTGAAAATATTTCGCTTAATTTATATGGTTCAATAGCGTCTGGTTGATGGTGAGGTTGAGGTTGAGGTTGAATTAGTGGTTGTGGCTCTTGTTGTTGTTGGTTTTGTTGCTGTTGATGAGCCATATTTCTGGTAGTTACTGGCATAAACTAATTTTAATTTTGGGATACTTAGACGTATTTTACTTATAACAAAGGACAACAGAACTGTTCTTTCCACGGCAATACGCACAAGAAATGGTGCGATTATTAATTCTAATTTAATTTGCACTTAAAACGAGATGATTCAATAAGTACTTACAAGTAATAAATCTTCATTTATAGAAGTAGGTCCTTTTTTGATTGAGGGATTGGAATCCGCCGCCCGTCGTCAAAGGTCTCCTTGTTCCGGCGATCCTTTCCTGAAGTTAGGCCCTTTTTGGGGTGTTCCTTGTTCTTCTGGGAGGTTTTCGTTGGTTAGGCTCTTCTTCCAGGCGTTATTACCAATCCTACCGACTGCGCCACTTTTATATCACTTAGAACTTGATTTGCTTTTTTAAAAACTTTTATTTTAACTTTTACAAATTATTTATATGATTTTATATGGTTGAAAATATGTAGATATAATTAGTACAGAGATTAAATGAATACTGAACGCAAATGCGTCTGTTGGTCATATTTATAAGGTTTGATATCAACGTAGGCACAGCATTCTGGGAATTGTTGCCGTGCCAGCGTTTCACATGAGAAGTCTAGGAAGTTGTTATCGCTTAGGTGATAAATGTATCAAATTATATCACGTACCATGATAAGAATATAAAGTTACTTATTTAGATAAGATACTTAGATATTTGAATACATTGATGTGGTTTGTTTAGCATATAACATATATATATATATATATATATATATATATATATATATATATATATATATATATATACATATATATATATATTAATTTTGCAAGTTTTTCGAGATTTCACTATAAAATTTTCTCTGTCGTCTGGGCTATAATAAAAAAAACAATTATTCATACATTAGAACATAAAAAAAAGGGTCTAAGAAAACCTGCTGCTGTGCAACAAGGAGTCATTTTTAATCAGGTGATGACGTGTGACTGTTTCTCAGATTTCTAATTACATTTTAAATGACCGATAATAATCGTAAGGTTACTATCATAAAAATGACGAAAAACAAACGCGAAAAGTACGTATACATTTTGCAGTATCTCGCTTAGTTTTCAAGATAGTGAAAACATGCATAAAAAGTTCGGTTAACAATTAAATTAGCTATGGATCATGGTTAATAAATCTGAATCACAATAATCCAAGTTATATCCACGGAATGTGTTAAACATTTTACAGTTTTTTAAATAATTGAAAACCCGGCATTTGCAAATAAAAAATTTATTTTTCAACTTATCTGAAAACCATCGAGAGTCCTCGAAGAAGTTATATTTGGTCACTTTATGCCGTTTATCCCATGTTCCATCTCAATATTTTAATTAGTTATAAGCAAATGCCTACATTTTTAAATTTCAATCTTGCACATATTTAATTGGTTGATTTAATTTGGTAATTTCTTGTGTAGAGGAAAATATTAATTTTTGAATTGGCTATTGTTTACAATTTTCGGGAAATATGCAAAAACTGACAAATTTTCACTGAAGTATTATGATTAAATTCCTGATAGATTCTTATGGAATAAAGTTTAAATCCAAATATGCCCTGATATGAAAAATGGTTGCAGAACTACATACAGAACAGAGATGTGCCGAGGAAACTTTCCATATTTAATAAAAGTCTGTAAAACTCAGGTAAATAATATAATTGTATGCACTTATTTAGTATCAAAATGAAGCTTGCATCATCACGAATCAAATTTAACCATAAAATATGCTATCAATATACCCAATGGAAAGTTAGAACTAAAACTTCCTGGAAACTTCCTGAGTTTTCAAAACGGAAAGTTTCCGGGAATGTTTCCTTCTAGCTTTCCATTGGGTACATTGGTAAGCTATTTTATATCTGATTCGTGATGATGCAAGTTTCATGGTGATACCAAATAAGTGCATACAATGGTATTATTTACATGACTTTTACAGACTTTTATCAAATATGGAAAGTTTCCTCAGCATATCTCCGATACAGAAAGAACGTTGGAATTTCCATATGGATGAACAAAATAACCTTCTGGTTAAAAATTAGTCATTTTAAAACAATGCTTTATTTTGATATAATAAGTAACGAAAATAAGTAACGATAAGTAACAAAGCGTCCCAAATTAATTTATTTACACTTTAATTTTAAACTTACCTAGAATAGCGGCAGCATATTGATAAATTTTACTTCCATTATAAACTTGAGGAGGCATAGGTGAAGTCTTCATTTTCACTGTTGTATCCATGAACGCCCGTTAATCATTAACAAAAAGTCTACATCTAATTGTTTTATTAATTAAATAAAAAAATATATCTATATTTATTTATTATAGAGACATGCGATATACACAGAGAGAGATGAATCTTTTACACGTATATCTACACCGTAATCGTAAAATTAAAACAAACAAAAACATACGGCTATTGAGTGTTTTCAAAAAGAAGTTACGCAAGGATATATTCTAAGGCTCAATTTTTCTATTAATCGCATTAATTGTCATACCTAATTGTATATTGCATCTGATCGGCACGTTGTTAAAACCGTGAAAATCTCTTGTAGAGAAAAAAAATACATATCATTGTGAATTCTGAACAACCTTCAAAATATCCAACTTTCTGTCCGTCTTTCTATAAAACCCAAAAATACTGCATAGTATACTGACGGACGTTTCGCCAATCAAGACAAGATAGCATCATGGGGTGACGATTAAAATTATCATTATAGCTATTAGAAGAAATTAAAACCCATTACCTCCCACTGTACTTATTTGAGTACATCGTGAATTTTTCTCTCCCAACGACATGTATTGAAATATTTCTACAAACTGATGTCTTGGTAGGACTCTGCAATATGTAGGAAGCGTGTAGTTTCAAGGTTTTTTTTATGGATGGGACATTTGTAGTAAATGGCAACTTAAGAGATTGAGTAAACAAGTTGTGCTAAAACCTGTCCTTTCAATAATTAGTTTTTATAACGTCAAAATTAAAATATTCCATTTGAGGTGGTAAACTAGGTTTTAAGGTATGTATTTTAATTGTTTATAATATCGGGATATACCATTTTGTATTATTTCAAAAAAAAAATGAGAAAGATAGCAGTGTACCCATTTGAGTATAATGGGAATATATGATGTATAAATAAATTCGGAATACTTTTCAGAACTTGCTTCGACATTCTGAATTCCAGCCAATCGCTTCCAAAAGTTTTTACGGCAAACGTTTCAAAACAATGGAAGAAGCAATAGAAGAAGTTTATTCTGCAAAGCACGACCCAGAAATAGTTATTATCCCGCCTGAGGTAGATGTGCAAACAGATGGGTATTTTCAACTTTCCCAAAGTTCAAATAGTAATAGTAAAAGGGAGGAGCCTAAGTGGACAAAGAATTATGAAGATATTAGTATGAAGGATAAAACTATGGGCTACGAAGAAAGACTAAGGACAATGATAGAAGATGTGAAGAATAAAAATCCAATTCAAATGTTTGAAAGATTGTTTGACGATAAGGTTATAAAATTGATCGTTGAGCAATAAAATTTTTACGCGTCATAAAAAAATAACCACGGTTTTGCGGTGGGGGAGGCAGAAATAGAAATATTTTTAGCAATTTTATTATTTTCTGGCTACCATAAATTACCCCGTGGACCTATGTATTGGTACGTTGACGAAGATGTTTCTGTAACTTTCGTAGCCTTCTAATATGTCTAGAAATAAATTCCAGGAAATCAAAATTGCTGGCAATACTAAACTTGACAGGTTTGATAAGTCTTACAAAATGTATGAGCTACGTCCACTGCTAAATAATAATTTTCGTCAGTGGGGTTGACCTGCTCGACCAAGCAGTAAATAACTATAGAGTATCTATTCGCAGAAAGAAATGGAGGTGGTGTTCATTCGTTAAACACTGGAATCGTAAATGCATGGAGACTGGACCTACTAGCTCATAATGATAAAATGAATTTACTTGGTTTTATTACAGATGTTGCTCGCCATTACCTAAAATCTTTTGGGAAGGCGATTTTTTCGAAAAGGCTACCTGCTTCTTGTTCAAGATGTATCGCGGAAGACGGTGAGGGTCATTTTCCGAAAAAAATTGAAAAACAACAGCTGCCGTCAATGTCACCTTCGAGCAACATGAAATTGTCTAAAGAGTGACGTCACTTTATGTATTGAAGGTGATTGTTTCATAGCATTTCATTCAAAGAATTAAATAATATTCATCTGTGATGCATTTCTACAACAAATAAAAACTTTTATGACTTTTAAAATTTCGCACTATTTTGTTATACATTATCCCGTTGTATCCATTTGAGTACACCATTTTTTTTCAAAAACTTTTCTAGTATAAGTGTGCGTATGAGTGGCCAACTAAAGCAAAAGACTCATAAGAATAAATAAAAAATATTCGTGGGAACTTATTATCAAAAAATTGAGAAGAATATACTATAGAATGTTCAACAATTATATAGAAAATGCAATAATCCCTCAAAAATTATAATGTTTATAAATAGTTTTAATATCCCCTTAGGTACTATGAAAGTCAATTGTTCGCATTAGTGGACACTGAAACACATATCTATGGGATGCTGAAATCTGTTCAAATAGGCTTATCATGAAACGTCGAGATTTTAAGTTTGAGCGAAAAAAAAATTTCGGTCTGTCTGTCTGTCTGTAACTTTTTTTTTGTGCGCGCGATTACTCTGGAACCGTTTAAGATACTGACTTGAAATTTGGTACACGTGTATATTTTAACGGAAATAGATTATATTTTCATCTTATTCAGTTGAAGGGTTGGGGAGTAAGGTAAGACTCCATAAAACTGTCATCTAGTATATACAAGAGAAGCTAATGTCTCAAAAAATTTTTGGCATTAGCAACCCCCATTACCGCCCCCACCCCATTATTTAAGGAGATGAAAAAAATTGTGATTTAGTGTATGTACAAGAACCAAAAACCTCAAAATATTTTTTTACTTCATTTACCTCCACTACCACCACCTATCACCACCACCACCCCAGTACCGATGTGGGATATCGTTTTATGGGTTTTTGGGGTAGAGGATTTCAAATGTTATATTATTAAAGTTCCATAAGCAATTATTTCCACATACAATTTTTTTTCGTTGTAAGAGACTTGGATAGAAAATCTGGATGTGGAAGTAGTGATTCCTTGAGCAGCGGTTTTTTATTTAACATCGTCCAAGGCCTATCACCGATGCCAGGAGACGAACTACGCCCAACCTAAAAATGTTGCCGAACCTGTCCTCTGTCGAAGAGTATAAGGATCTTTTACTTGCCTAACATTTAATAAACAAGGTACCAACTGCTTTACATTCTCTCCGAAGGATGGTATATCCACTACGTAATCCTCGCCTCGCCGTGTTTCCCCAGACGGATCACCCAACCAAGCATTAACAGCGATTAACGTTGCTTAACTTTATGTATCGAAATATGTGTACAGTCAAGATGCCAATTTGCGTGGTTGTCATTTTTCTTCTACGACGATTTGACAATTGGTTGATAAATTTGATACATTGCATACAACTTTTTATTTCCCCATAGTTGCAACTAGTAGAAGAACTCACCACTGCTCGTCTGAAGGACGTGACACTATTTATTTTATTAAGGGCGCCAGTAGCGCTTTCTTCGAAGTAGTATGACTTTTTCTAAAGGTATAAGTTTGTACCTAACGTGGATTGCTTACTGCCTTTTCCAACCCGACTTTTTACGATGTACTTGTTTTATCTCTAAACACTCCTTAATGCTCTAGTCACTTCTTAATTTCTCAATTACTTTTATAATATTCGTCGCATTAGTTTCTGTGATGTGTTCTGATCCATGTATTGAATACCAGACTTGACAGCCTTATAAGGATCCTGTACATTCAGTTGTCGAAACACACAAAAACGCCAGAGAGGTTAAACTTAAGGTTAATTATTTATTCAATCAAGAAAATGAGAAAGTTCAATTTATTGTATAAAGTTCAAAGTGTAAAAATAAAAGCTGGTAAAGAGCCTGATCTAATTATACTTATTATAGAATCTACCTACCAAACAGGACAAGGACGGACTCCTCACTCAGAAGGTATTTATCTCAACTAGATACAATGGAGAGTAATCATATCAATTGACTGGAACAAAGAGATTCACAATTTTTTAGAAGATTATGTTTGGCCATTTGACTTGTGATTAACGGTAATAACTTTCACGTAAATTTTGGTTCGCTTGTGGGTAGCTTTATAGCTCTTTACAGCGATTTTATCATTAACTAAAACTTACCATTTGAGAGACACTCTACAGTAATATATCACTTATACGAGGCTTTCCAGCTTGTAGAACGTATCGGCGGCATATAACCCAATAAGGGTAGTGTACGTTGGCTCTGTACTCGAGCTACCCCTATAGAGACATCCGTATGATATAATTTTTATGGGCTAATTGGCATATTCCATAAAATCGTTAAAATACGTTATTCGGGTTCAGGCATGAAATTTTATTTTACTAATGGCTATCCGGTACTCCTGTCTCATGATTGATTGATGGATTGATTGATTGATTGAGTTGCCGGATGAAAATAATTTATAATTATGGTAAAAACCGCCCTTGGCAATTTTAGCCTTTCTTGTTCAAAAATCCATTCTACACGATACTCCCTAATCGCTCAAGTTCGGACTCATATGGAATACCTACAAAACCTGGAAAATTCAGTAATTTTAAAATACTCCAAAAAATCATGAAAATCTCAGGGAATGTTAAAACAAGTCAAATTTCGGCGTACCTCCTCCCAAATGTCCCCATTTTGTGCAAAAATTTACTTTGTTTTGCTATAAAATACCTTTTGAGACTAAAAATTTTTCGTTATTATTTTCATTACTTTTCGATTTAAATCGATTATGCACGAATTTAGCAAATGCACGTAATTATTAAGGAGTCAACACAGCAATGCGTCCAAACACAAACAAACACTTATATTTTATGTCAAATAAATATGAAGTAGCGAATACAATTTTGGGTTCAACATGGAAAACGCACAATTTCTAATATCGATAAAACACTTTTGATTATTATAGTGGAGGCAATAGAGATTTTCATTTCGAAAAAATTCCGGGAAGCGGTAACTTTTTGAGAATACATCTCTAAACATGTCAGGAACAACATACCAAAAGTTACCAACAATAATCCTTGAGCGTAATTTGTTATTAAACAAATTAGTTGCAAAATACCACTCTTTGTCAAATATATTTTAAAATATTTTTTTCTTTCATAAAGTAATTGCGCCATTCGAAAGTATGGGAAATTTCACATTAAAAATGTATATGAAGTTCTTTTGTATGATCAAAAATATAGGCTCCTGCTTTTTGTTTAACGCAGGAAAATGAAAAGCAGACACGTAAGTACGGCGCGCGAAGCACACGCGGCCTCGAGCGCGCTACACTATATTTGTTGTAACTTTTGAACTAATTAATAAAATTGAACTCGCAAAAGCTTAAATGAAAGAAAACACATGTAGCTATTGGATTATTGCATTTTTAAATACAAAGATGAATATAATTAGGAATGAAGTCGGAACATAAAGAGATTTGCGATGATATAGGTAAAAGCTCTACCATTTCTAAAAATTTAAAGATAAAAACTTGGGTCTTTCACATTTTGCTCTTGAAGTAATAAGAAGATCCTATGAGTGAAAAAATCTCAAAAATTTATTTTTGAAGATGTACACTTCTAAAATTTCAAAATTTTGAGAAAATGATAAAGTTTTATATATAAAATTAATTTTAACCACCTATTTCTCTGGTTTAAATTGCGTTATTAGATCTCTGTCGGTGTGATTTTTAAAGCTTGAAATGTGTACTTTAAGATGCTTCAACTGAATTTACCTTAAAAATTAAATTAAGCCCCTTTTGACGAAAATAAAAAACAATTTTCTTTTGCTCTAAAATTCATGAAATTATAGGTAAAATAAACGTTAATAACTTTTATAAAAAATTTATTTAGCCTACTTATGTAGCATACGTTTATGGTAGGACCTCAAACTAAGTAAATGTGATGATAAAAAAATGTTGGAATATATATAAACCTCTACTTTTCACGAGATATTGAAAAAATCAAGTTTTTTCGGTAAATCGACTCAATGTTGATTGTTTCTACAATTTTTATCCTATTTAAAATATAGAAAATATATTAAAAATGTTCACCTGGTATAGGGCCGTGAGTCAAATTATAATGCTTGAATAATAGAAAGAGACTGAAAGTAAAACATCTTCGCGGCAAGCAGTACGCATTACCTGCACCGCACGCTGCGCTGTATGTGTGTCCGCAGAGCATTGAAAAAGGAGTTTGGGCACTTTTTCACAGATCATCTTGTAATACTATATACAATATCACGTTTTCTCAGCTTCTTTTTAAGTTTTTATGTGAATTTTTAAATTGTGTTTTTAATTGAATAGTGTTTTGAATTATTTTATTGCTTGATGGAAGTCGGCCATATTGGATTAGTCAATTTGAATTACCTTTTTTGACATCATAATCTGTTTCAGCGATCTCGAAAACCCCCTTATATGTCAATTTGAATTAAATTACTTTAAAATTTTTCAACTTATAATAATCTTGTTAAGAAAAAGTATCTTTTTGTTTAAATAATTAATAAACAATTTCCTCACGATTATACGTTTATAACTTTTTATTTTAAACTAGGTAAAAGTGATATCAAAAGGTTTTAGGAAAGTCGAAGCTTCCCGTAATTATTCCAAAATAATGCATATTTTCAGCCTCTATTGACTCCACTATTTATTGCATTTGACAAAAAATTGAATTTGAAACGGTGCAATTATGCATACGTGGTTAAACGACATCCACAGTTGACATCTAGCGACGTCAGACTATTTATTTATTCTTGCTTGTCCATTTAACACTTTTTGACAAGATTCGTAGTTTTCAGTATATATAAAAAATTAGCCGACAGCCGAATTTATTTGGTTGGCTATTTTTTTACAGGTTTATGAGACACTTTTCTTCAATAAAATTTCAGCTCGCATCGATTTTCAAGTCAAAATCAAATGGACTCTGCTGAATATACCGAAATTTCTTAATTCCCAAAATTGTAAAATGTAAAAGTTGAAGTTAATTTAACTGGGCCATATTCCGTTAAATAAATGATGCCAACTTTATGGTTTCTCGAATTATTATCTGAGAATGACTAATTTTGTACATAAAATTGACCGATATTTTGCAAAAGTAATCACTGAAGCTTAATCTACAGTCTTGTGCACACAATCATGGGGGGTATTGAACATAAACAGGAAAGGTCACCCAGGTCCATTACTAACGGTCTAGGAATGGTTAAGATTTAGCTATTGATTTGAAATTTTAGTTAGTCCTCCGGACAGCAATGATAAGGACACACAGTGATTTTCTGCGATAAGGATTATGCCAATATTTGGATTAGACATGACATTATAATTAAAAAAAAAATACAAAAAACCATGCACACTGGTTTTTAAAAATATTAGTGGGTTAGTTAAGTAGGGATTTTTTTTAAATCTATTATTTTTTAATAAGACACATGTTTAATCTTGGTGAGATCCTTCAGTTTTGATATTTATAACTAAGACACATTGTTTTCAGAAGAAATATTACAAAATGTTACCGTAGTGCAGTGGTGGAAATCTCAAAAAATATTCCTCAAATTAACAAAGCACTGTATCTGATCATTCCCTTTCTATGTGTTGTTGCTTCATCTAAAGACGTGGAAATAATGTTTTCTTCATATGGACTTGTTTATTCAGATATTAGAAATAGATTGGGCAATGAAAAGCATCTAAATTAGTATTTTTCTTTAAACATTATAATACTTAATATATGGGGCGAGCGTAGATGCGTCTTCACTCTTTATATATCGATACTCCAATGAAGCATCGTGAAGCGTGGTTAGTACTTGGGAAACACAGCGATCTCGTCCCACCTGCTAGCGGCTTGTATATCAGTGTATACGCGGAAGATATATAATTTCAAGACGAGGATTACGTAGTGGATATACCATCCTTCGGATGGATGGATGGATGGATGAATGGATGGATGGATGTAAAGCAGGCGGTCCCTTGTCTATTAAATGTTGGGCACATAAAAGATCCCTACTCTTGTTACCAGAAGAGAAGAGGTTCGGCAAAATTTCCAGGTTGGAGGTAGCTCTTCTCCTGGCGTCGGTGATAGGTCCTGGTAGCAGAAATAGGATGACGTTAAATAAAAAAAATACTTAATATGTTTTGTTTTGTACTGTTTTATTTCATATATTTGTTAAATTAATGTTTTAAGCCTAATTAAAAGCTTTTTAAAGTTTCATGTTTGCAAATAAAAATGTTTACTAATTAAGTTTTTTGCATTTTTTCTTTACAACATTTAAACTTGAAAAGAAAAAAATCAGGATTTTTAATAATAAAAATTGCTTGTATAAAATCATGACTTTTTAAGCAAATGATTTAAATTTGCTCAACCCTAGTTTTAATAGTACAGATAATAAACAAGCTGTAGCGTCTCGTCATCCATGTTATACAGTATGCAAATCTTATTTTATTACGTTTATTACGACACGAACACGGCGAGATGCCAAGGAATAAAGCTAGCATACAGCTGGTTGCACAATGCAAAAACAGTATGTTATGTGTGAACATCACTCCAATCACTCCAATCTTTCTCCAGGCTTGAAGCAGTAGAAAAAACTGCCCGCTGCACGTTACTTTAGGAACAGCGTGAACACGATACGAAATCTTTGCAGCTCCAATCCTAAAATTGAGGAGCGCAAGTAGCAGTGTCTAACCGTACCTTAACGCATTATGGGTTAGTTCGCTAGATTTAATTTAAAGTGTTCAAGTTAGCGCTAGTTCTCTTTTACAAAATTTTAATAAACGAAAAATGTTTGATGACATGGAAACTTCCTCTCCACCGATATATTATTTATTAGTACGGCCCCAGAAAATACGCTAGATTTTTTACTATGGGCACAAAGAGGCACTTGCCGTTCTTTAGAATTTGCTGAATTTGAGATTATGTTTGTATTTTTTTGTTAATGTGGTCAAAAAAGGTTTAACTTAGCCCCTCCACATTTTCAATAGTTAGCAACTCAGAGGCCAATAGGAGGCTAGCTAATTATTTTGAGGAACAAAAGAGGGTCGTAATCTTCAAAGAAAAAGCAAAAAAGAGCAGTTTTTGCTCCACGCGCACGATTACTCTGGAACGGTTTATGATATTGACTTGAAATTTGGTGCGCATATACAGGGTGATTTACCACAACATGCGGAAAATTTATCAGTAGGTTGTCCTCAAAAAGAGTTAAGAAAATAATAAACTAAAAAAATTTTACCAAAAAAGGTTAGAGAATTAATTTTCTAGTCAGACAAGGAAACGTCCATAAATATGGGATTTAGTGTATGTACGAGAAACCAAACTTTTTTGGCATCAGCTACCCTCACTGTCATAACCTATCCCATCACATCCCCAATTACCATCCCCACCCTATTATTAAAGGGGGTGAAAAAAATGAAATTATGATTTATTGTGTATAAGAGCCAAAGACTTTAAATTTTTTTGCATCGGCCACCCCCACTACCGCCTCCTTTAATAGAGAGGTGGATGTGGTAGTGAAGGACTTTTATAGGAAGAGACATGGGTAGGAATTCTGTATGTGGAAGCAGTGATTCCTTAGGTCCTAAAGACAATCAACTGGATTCGTTTAAGGTTGCGACCTGTTGAGTGTTACTTTTTTATCTCTCGAAATAGATCCCAAGTATATCGAGAAGAAATAAAAATAAAGGATGGAGGAAATTCATTATTATCAGCTTTGTAGTTTAATTATAAACCACTATTTAACAAACATCACAAGATTATACCGCTTGGGCAGGCTACGTCCCCGCCGGGTTGGATTAGGACCATGCTTTTTGCCAGCAGCGAGAGCCACATGACGCATGGAATATGAATGGAATATGGGATGGGAAATGTAGGTGCGTAAGATGCGTTGCCGCATTATGTCGTGAAGGAGCGTGTTCACTCACTAATATTTCTCACAAGACCGCTAATCGCACACACCGAGATATGTATTACTTTTCAAACACCTGCCACTCACTTGGCAACTTAAAATTATATATTTTACACTTTGTATTTAGCTTAATAATTACCAAATCAAAAATAGAACACAAAAATAATTATTTTTTGTGTTTATTTTTTATATCCATTCTTCTTTTCATTGATTAACGAACTAAAATTCAAGTGATTATTTGAGAACATCAGATACATTGTCTATTGGGTAAATTTGCGGGGTGTACACTTTTGGTTTTACCAACAATGTTTATTATTTAAAAAGCAACTGGGGTCGATAATGTCACGGCCGAGTTACTTAAGTTTGTTGGTGAAGATGGATTAAAGATACTTCATTGAATATGTCAAGCAATATGGGAAACAGAAATCTGATTCGATTCGATGATTGGAGAACCTTAATCTTCATACCGCTACATAAAAAGGTAGCGACAGATGCATGTGATTTATTTATTTTATTTATCGTAAGGCATATACAAATCACATAAATCACATAAACAAGAATAAAGATCAGTCACAATATAAAATTTGGAAAATAAAAATATAGTACAAAAAATGTAAAGCATATAAAACATATAAAACTTGTATACAACGATCACGATAGTATATATGTTACAAATAAACATCTAAATGACAAATATAATCAATCGCATTGTCAGTCTCGTTCAAGAAATCTTCAAATTGACCTGAATATGCTCTCAAGGGGCATTCGTCCACTATGTGTCTGATCGTCTTTCTATCTGCACCGCAATCGCATTGTGGGGATGGATTAACTTTCCATTTGTGGAGAGAATCCGCACATCTTCCATGATTTTTTTTTGTGGGAGGAGAAATCATCATAGACACATGGACGTAGCTTAGAGTCTATCGCGTACGAGTAGTGCTGAACTCCAACCAGCTAAAACCCCGCCTTTTCTTCAGTATTTCTGTTGGCCTGGGACTGCTTTCGCTTCTCATCGGACCTACAGGTCATTTAGGTTTGTCGGTGTTAATTAGCGTGTCTCCATGAGTTCAAACCCATTTCTCTTTCCTCCTCTTCCTTCTTTTTGATAATACGGGTTATTCCCTCCTCCACCCTTCTCCAATTATCCTCCGTTTCTAGCATCTTCTCTACCATATCTTCCGGTCTTGCCAATATTATATAAGTACTCCACGAAGCATCCTTGTCCGCTCAGAGCTTGGGTGAGGTAAGTGAAGTAATATCCTACCTCACCATACCTCCGTTCCATCCACGCTCTGACGTATGGGATGAGGCGTCTCGTCCACCTTCCCTTGTCTGCAGTGTCCCACCGTCTCTGCCACCTTTCAAACAGCCTGTTCTTGGCCTCTGCCCTTCCAGCTCCTTCAAAGATTTCCAGCTGTTCTTTGGCTAGAAATCTTCAGTTCAGCTTGGAGTTCATCCAAATCCCTAGGTATTTCAGGTGGTTCCTTGGGGATATCTCCACCTGGCCCACCCTACTTTCATGCAACAGATGGAGGGTAGAGACATGAGACGGTGGGACGTCGTTATTGTCCCCGGAAGATTTATTTTTCTGGTGATAACCAGGAGCTCCGTTTTCCCTACAGCTAACTTAACGTGCATTCTATTTAACCTTCTATCTTTCATGATTAGTCCTCATTCTGTTTATGCTGTACTATATTTTTCTGGGGAGATCGAAATCGGTGGGCTTATCAGAAATACACTGCACTCCTCTATCATGTATTGGCGAGACCTGCTCCCACTCTCTTTCCGAATACTGCATCATATTGAAAAAGCAATGTTGCAGGTTTCAGACTGATGAAATGGCTGGGGTCTGTAGCGGAGTCTATTGATATTAACGTCATCAGAGAATAAATAAATTGGCAGTAGTGGGTTTTGTATTTTTTTATGTTCTCTGACAAGAGCATGTTGCCTACGTAAGTGTGGAAGGGGAATATGATGCAGTGTTGGAAGCCAGTTGACAGGTGCAGTTTTAATCGTATCTGATATCATTCTCACTGTGCGGTTCAATTCGACATAGATCTTTTTGGTGTGAACACTATTAAGCTATACATATTGGGCAGTAGTATTCCACTACCGAGTAGACTAGCCCTAAGGCGGACGCACTCAGAGTGGATGCGGAAGAACCCCATGCGGAGCTCTTGAATTATCATTATCATTTCTAGTAGGGAGTTTCGCGGCTGTCTTAGTTGTCTGTCCACAGATGTCTGAATGTTGGAACTAATACCACACGCTAGTAAAATAATGCTGTATATTCTTCAATATCTAGACTACAGTATTTTCTATCTTGGCAAATACCCACTGAGCAAGCAGGCTAGGCTAAAGGTCGCGGTACTAGAGAGCAAATACTGAATTTGCGAGAAATTATCGAGAAGATAAGAGAATATTACGTACCTATATAGCTTTGTTTCGTAGACTATCGTAAGGCTTTTGACAATGTGGAATGGTACAGACTATGGACTGTCTATATTATTGAAGACGGGGACATCCAAACATCTGGTATTTATTGTACTGAAGAATTGGCATGGTGGGGTAGCTATAGGCGGAACCAAGATTTCTAACTTAAGATTTGTAGGTGATACCACCTTAGTTACACCAAGCGAATATGAGCTCATATACTTGTTGGACAGGATTCGGATAATAAGCACTGGATATAGTCCGCATGTAAATATCAACAAAATGAAAATTATGATTGTAGACCACCCAGACATATTAAGGATAGCTGACTGTGAGGTAGTAAAGGAGATGGTATGTCTTGTCCTTGTGAGCAATACTGGCGACTGTGAATATGATAACAGGTGAAGAATACAGATTGCAGGATCGCCAACTTGCCAGCTAACCAAAATTTGGTGTGACAGAAATATCACGACACGCACAAAAATCAGACTTACTAACGGCCTAATTTTCTACATATTTCTTTACAACTCTGAGACATGGACCGTTAGGGAAGCAGACAGACGGCGTATTGACAAGGCCGTACCCAGGATTTTGTTTCGACTAACAAAAAATGTTTATAAATGTAAATATACACTTTTCTTAAAAATGTTGGGCTGATGTCACCAGACAGTTGATGGGAAAGAGCCTTAATGAGGCTGTGCGTTTAACAGACAACCCCGACAGATGGCGTGATGCCGTCATACAGCAAGCGGAACCAACTAAAATAGTTTGTATGAATCAGAAAACGTCTGGCAAGACGTTGTGAATAAGAAGAGGAAGATAAAAGTGTTTGTACACTAAAATTTCATAGAGTAGAATTAATTTTTCTCGACTTCATTTTCTGCGATTTAAAAAAAAATGGGGGTACATTTCAGGTCGGAGCTAGGTCCCAGCTAGGGGCTCGATGCCTTTTTTAGGCATGAAAAGAATATCAGCCTACAAAGGGTATAGCCGGAAAAGTTAGGGAAATGTGCCCCCGCACTTACTTAGTTAAAATGGTTTCCAGATGATGCAGTTTATAGAGTATATTACACGGTAAAAATTTTAACCCGCTACTACCCCTACGAAGGTGGAAAAAAAATAATATGTCTTTAATTATTATATATTTTGTTTTTCGGTTTCCATGCAACCCATCGATTTGAAATTTGGCACAAGTATTGCTTGCGTGGAGATAACTTACTCCAAAAAATAAGGTCATTTTATGACCATTCTAACCATCGGAAAAAAAATATACATTTTTTTTAGAGGACAAAAGGGTGGCTACCCTTCGTGGTACAATCACCATTCTATGATATATTATGTCTTGACACTTCGTGATTATCATACTAAATTGTTAGATTTTTTGCTGTGGTGGAACAATATGGAAAAAAATAAAATTGGGTAAAATAAAATATTTACACATGCCTTTTAGTTGTAGCAGTTAATACTTATAGACTTACAAGATATTGTTGCATATCTACAACCGACCGCGGGTGCCAGTGCGATGTTGCCAAATTCAAGTCAATTCGGCACAATCTGACAATACCACTTCTGGAGGTCCCAGGGGCGAAGTATTAACTCTCTAGGACCTTGGGGAAAAGTTTAGCAACGGATGATGTTCATTGTAATTACTGTCGCATTACGACATCTAAAATACAACGTACTAAACCAGATGAAGAAAGTGAGGGAACGATCGAAGAAGCCTTTTGTGCCTTCGACATCTTCTAGAACTATGACTAGCGACTCTGACGAAATAATAGAACTACCATTGCAAAGACTCGTTGCTACACATAAATACTGTTGCATATGTGGTGATTATAAAAGACTGACCGTAATACCCACTAATGTGAGACTAAAGTGCTATTGAAACAAACAAATATACATCCCCGAGGACCCCGAGACAATCGTTGCTGTAAAATACATTTGATTAAACATCGCTTTTATGAAGACAATATTACACATCTGGAACCATATGCCAATTATAGCTCGATTCCTAGATCGGATTTATGCATTCTATTGAATTCCTTAACCCCAATAACAAATCTAAAAGGCTCTACAGACCACTGCGGTTTATCAGAGAAGCAATTATTAACGTTTACAGGCTTAACGGTAGATGCCATTTACGAATTAAAATCACTGTTGGAAAATTCAAGTACAAGAACTTCTTGTGTCCTTCTTTTTCTATTAGAACTGAAAACAGGTAGTAATAATGATAACAGAATGACCTCCTACATTACTAAATTGTTCGATATGGTGCCAGCGTGCTGCGATCTTGCTAGGAAACTGAACAAATTGACCATCCTCAGAATGGTATCACTGGTATATTATTAAGGTTGTAATTAATAACCATAACTAATAAGATAGTCTGATAAACCGCGGTGTTCTGTAGAGCCTTTTAGAGTTGTTATGTTATTGGGGTTAAGGAATTTAATAGAATGCATAAATCCGATCTAGGAATCGAGCTACAATTGGCATATGGTTCCAGATGTGCAACGTCTTCATAAAAGAGATGTTTAATCAAATGTGGATACATTTCGCGCCCGGGGATTCATCAGGGCGACTTAAGTTTACACGTACTGGACTACGGATAGTAGGTTAAACCACAAAGGTTATTAAAACAAAGGCAGGATAAGTATTGACAAACGACAACTAATGTTAAATAACTGTACCATACTAAGATAAAAAATTATCCATCTGCGTAGCTGGTTGATGGAACCCATTCATGCCAAAAATGAGAGGAAAAAAATCAAATATATTTTACAGTAACCATTGCCTCGGGGGATGTATATTTGTTTGTTTCGATAGCACTGTAGTCTCACAGTAGTGGGTATTACGGTCAGTTCTTTACCATCACCACATATGCAACAGTATTTATGTGTAGCAACGAGTCTTTGCAATGGTAGTTCCATTATTTCATCAGAGTCACTAATCGTAGTGCCAGAAGATGTCGAAGGCACAAAAGGCTGGTCTTCTTCGATCGTCCCCTCACTTTCTTCATCTGGTTCAGTATGTCGTTTTTCAGATGTCGTAATGCGACAATAATTACAAAGAACATCATTCATTGCTAAACATTTCCCCAAACTCCTAGAGTGTTAATACTTCGCCCCTGGGGGGTGAACCCTGGAATCTACAGAAGTGGTGTTGCCAGATTGTTCCGAATTTCCGTACGTCTGGGGAAAAAGTAGACTTGGCAACATCGCACTGACACCCGCAGTCGGTTGTATATATGCAACAATACCTTGTAAGGCTATAAGTATTAACTGTTACAACTAAGAGGCATGTGTAAATATTTTATTTTACCCAGTTTTATTTTTTTCCATATTGTTCCACCACAGCAAAAAATCTGACAATTTAGTATGATAATCACGAAATGTCAGGACATAATATATCATAGAATGGTGATTGTACCACGAAGGGTAGCCACCCTTTGGTCCTCTAAAAAAAATTTATATTTTTTTCCGATGGTTAAAATGGTCATAAAATGACCTTATTTTTTGAAGTATGTTATCTCCACGCAAGCAATGCTCGTGCCAAATTTCAAATCGATCGGTTGCATAGAAACCGAAAAAAAATATATAATAATTAAAGACATATTATTTTTTTTCCACCTTCGTAGGGGTAGTAGCGGGTTAAAATTTTTACCGTGTAATATGCTCTATAAACTGCATCATCTGGAAGCCATTTTAACTAAGTAAGTGCGGGGGCACATTTCCCTAACTTTTCCGGCTATACCCTTTCAATGAGTATAAACCATTTTGAAAAAATCGTTCTTCGTTCGACCAGTTCTTTAGCTAAATATTCACATCTACATGGGACTTGTTCTTGCATGGGACTCACACTGCAACCAATAATGCATGCTTGTATTTATACTGCGGTCGACGTTTGTAGAAACAAACATCCTCTCAATAACTGTATAAAAAGCAATTCGGTTCGTCTTATCATCGTAAACTTGACAAATGACTCATTTCACGGTATTATTTCACAGCCCTACAAACATCTCTGCTGATTAGATAAAAAAATATACCTATTTAGTTTTACTACACACAATGGGCATGCAATATCGTGATTGATTGTGCATTTTGTATATGTCGGTGCAAGTTTATAGAACAAATAAAAATGTGTGTGGCTGTGGCATAATGGCTATTGCTCTTGCAAGTTAATAGTTTCGGTGGAGTTACACTAAGAGCTTATCGCTACAGTTCGCGACTTTTTATATCGAGGTAGGTAATCAGAACAAATATACATTCTGTGATTCATACAGAGATTATTTATGGACTGGACATTTAATTTTCTCTATATTAGGTGTACTAAATATATTTACATTATTCGCCTTATCTTGGTCGGTTCCTCGATTTAAGTTGAGTTTGCTTAAAGAAAAAAATATTAATTAAAAAACAAGCGTAAAATTGGAACTGAGTGGAATCAATATAACGAATCCATACAGAGAACTTGAAAAAAAAAACTCAATACTAGAAAAATGTATTACAAGAAACATGTTGGAGTAAAGAAATCTAAAATTAAAAAAACTCGAAAAAACTTCGTTGCTCAAATAGTGAACCCCAGTTGGCCACAAAACACAATGACGGAATTGTTGTAACATTTCGGTTGATTTGTCTCATTTGGGCTGCACCTGTAACACTGTAGTAATACTTAAGTTTTGTCAATTTTAATTTGAGTTTAGGACTTGTGACAAATCGTCAACTACATTTGATAAGAAAAACTGATTTTAAAATAGCTTTTGCAAATAATAGAGAGTAGATGCTGCAGTCAAGCGTGGCCACATTATTTAAAATTCCACAAAAATATTGCTGCCATGTTAGAAAAATAACGATCATGATGGATTTTTATCAATCATCTCCTTTCCTATTAGCTCTATTGTAAAATCGCAGGGAATATTATAGGGAAAAAAGAAAAGCTACAACTTTTATTTAAACTTGTTTTCTTTATGTTACTACTTTACGATTTACAGCCGCCAGAAATTACGGCAGTTCAAAATTCTAAAAATTATTATTATTATATCATTGTGTTTCTTGCAAGCACGATAACTTAAAAAAGAAAACACCAATAATACTGAAATTCGGATAGTAAGTTAGTGTCGGCTAGAGAAGGGACCCCATTGTTTTTGAATAAAATTTATCAGTAAATAGAAAAGTTATTAACCATTTAAAATTAAAAAAATTATTTTCTTAATTTTTTCTTTGTAATTGAATAAAGCTCTTTTGACATGTTATTTGCCATGGTTTGTTTATATCTTTTCTTAATAAATATTTCATAGCAATATAATATAAAACGTCGAAACATGATTTTCAAATAGAAATATATTGGAGATATTAAACACTTTTGAATAATAGAG
Organism: Rutpela maculata; assembly: GCA_936432065.2. Lineage (NCBI taxonomy): Eukaryota > Metazoa > Arthropoda > Insecta > Coleoptera > Cerambycidae > Rutpela > Rutpela maculata. The sequence goes on from OW386286.2 coordinate 63,702,277, forward strand.
AATTGTGGTTTATAAACCAAGGTTCGAAACAACGACACCATCACCTTACACCGAAAATGCACTAACATAATATCTACAATAATAAAATTCAAAATACAACACAGACAAGTAACAGAACAAAAACCAGTAAAGCTCCTCGATGTAACATTAGATACTATACTTTTGCGCCCCATCTAACAAGAACTACCTATGCAGCACTAGGTAAATTGCATCCTCTGGTGAATAAACGCAGCAAATTATCTATAAACAATAGATTATATTAACCTTTCGTCCTATGTTATCTTACGTCCGTGTCCTGGAACTCAACTGGACTCAAAATAAGTTGCTGCCCCTACTCACCAACTCGCCTCGCTACTTTATTATCGAGGACCTGCTTAGGCTATCGGGGGTGCAAATGATAACCAACTACGTAGACAAAACAGCACAGAAATTAACAGAGAAGATGACAAGATCTACACTAGCAATAAACGTTACACACATAAGAATACATGACAACTACGCAGACACAAACTTCTACATGAGAGACTTAAAATTTACGAAGTACACGGGCAGGACCCCCGTATGAGGGGATTTATTGGGTACTGAGTTTAGGGACCTGGGCTTCCGAGGGGCCCGCCGGAGATCTTGACAATTTTTTTTTTTAATTTCTCCCCCCCGCTCATCAATTATTAAGCGCGAGGGTCCGCTAGATATTTTGGCAATTTTTTTTTTTCGAGTTTGCCCCCCCCCCCCCGCTCATCAATCATTAAACGCGGGGGCCCGCCAGAGATTTTGGAACAATGTTTTTTCCAATTTCTCCCCCTCTCTCATCAATTATTAAGAGCTGGGGCCTATTGGCATCCGAGGGGCCCGCGAGTGAATTAGGTACCGGGACCCATGATTTGATGTGGGGGGCCCGCACACGGAGATTACTAACAATACACGACGCCCTCCAACACACAGATACACTAAAACACCCTCATAAAACCTTCGGCCTAATTCTCCTTCACCCCTCGCTGACATCCCAACCTTTCAAAACTATGCATGTGTAATAGGTTTTATCTAATGACACCTTAAGCGGGGCTTCCAGTTTTGACAAATTTTTGGAAACAGGGTTTTCTATACTTTTTTCTGTGTAATTAAGCAAAGCAATAGAGTACCTATAAAGCATCGCTAATAAACTAAATTTCTTTAAGCTAAGGCATTCGAATGCAAATTAATTTAATCCAAGGAGAATGGCATGTAATTAAATACAAATTTAGCACCCTGTGTTCTCCGAGCCTATCAGCGGTACCCAAGGCGCTTCATACCTAGCGCGTATTGTAAAGTCTTGGCTATAATATGATTGTAAAAATGAAATACATATATTAATGGGCCACGATAAATACAGGCCTTTGACATGTAAATACAAATAATGAATATGAATAAACTTTAATGTGTTGAATTGAATGTCACCTACTATGATATGAGCCGCTGAGGGATTTCATATAACAAGAATGGATGGCGGATGGAATTTTTTTTCTAAAACAAGTGTTTTAAACGGACAAAATAAATTGAGCATCTAGGTGATGCTATATATATTAACGAAAAACAGCATTTTTTAAAGTAGAATTAATTACTGAGCAATTATAATAACAAAATGGAGAAGTTTTTTTAATGTGAAAATGCACATTGAATCGGTCTGTATTCTTTATTTTTTGTGATGTAGAAACAAACAAAAAATTATTTTAAAGATTAATTATCTTTTATTTTGTTCCTTGAATTTTTTTATGGAAGTGTCACAGTTCCTAAGATACTCAACACTTTAAACTAAATACTTCATCCTAAAAACGGTCGGATGCCATCTGCGAAGTTAAATATCTCTGAAACTATCAAGCCTACTTACATATATAAAAAAGTAAATTCATTCTCATTTTATAAGCTTCATTTTTGATGTCCACTATATTTTCTCTAAAACTAATATTTATTGAGATATTTGTAGAGAAACAAAAATGTTACATATTTTCTAAAATTCTCTTACAATTTAAAATGCATTTTGTTCTAAAGTAAGTGCTGTAAGCGAACGAAAAAATTTGAGCATCTAGGTCATACTATATGTTAATGAAAAATAGTATACGGAAATATATATTTTTTTAATTGCTGACTAATTACATTAAGAAAACTTGAAAAAGTACATTGTTTTTTAGTTGCCGCCTCGTATAAATTAGCAAGCCCAAGCAGCATTCAAAGTGATGGGAACTGGCATCTGAGGCATCGGAACTTTAATATAGTAGGAATGACATAACTGTTACTAAATTTGCGACTTGTAATATTTACTTCGTAATATGCATTTGTAGAGACAATTATGTAGATTCTACTGAATTCAGGCATTGTATAGTTATAACACTTTCAAGTAACTGCTGGAGAATCTGCAACGTCGCGGATACTACTCTGCATTACTTTGAAGCATCCTCAACTGCAAAGTGAAAATTGGTAGTAATGCCGATTGCACAGCTTTACCAAAGGACCACTTCAAAGTAACGATAACTTCAAGTGTGCAATTTTAAGCCTCCGGTACATTGTTGGGAAATTTTCTGGGACTTCATAGTTGTCTAACTTATTAGTGACATCTCGAGTAAAAATGAGGTTATTTCTACGAACATAGGGGCTTTGAAGTTATTTTTACTACTCCCCGCTAATTGAAAATGACTTAAAAATTACATATACCTTGAAAATCTACTATAAAGTAATATTAACTTTTAAGACAATTTATATAATTATTGGCATTGAATAAAATGGCGGCATCTGAAATGCTCAGTAAAAGCGAAATAAGGTTTATCGGCACTCATCCTCGTTTTATAGAAAACTGAAGAAACAGTTAAACAGCAGTAGAAATAGTGATTCTTCAGAATATGATGCAAACATGAAAGATTATTTCGCCACAGCAAAACTTTGGCAACAAGTGCAAAAGTGTTCCCATCAACACAAGGAAAAAAGTAATCGAGTGTGCAGTGATATTAGTGGCACTGTGTACTGCACGAAAGTTACAACTTGTCTTTAAAACACACACCCATAGTTCAGTTAGTGATCCACTGAGCATATTAAATGAATTTGCCGATTAAAATCTTCAAATTTAATAAATATTGTGTCGATGGGGAACGGACAGTTTCGATATAAACGGCATAAGACATTGTTTGTGTACAATAAATTGAACTGAATATATAAAAAAAAATAACAAAAAAACTATATTTCTTTTCTAGAATATCTCAAAAGTTATCAGTGACGACAAAAATAACAGTTTACAACACCATTATCCAACCTCATTTCGATTACTGTGCCAGTCTATTATATTCCTTCGATTTAAATAAAATAACTTCCCTTCAAAACTACAGAATAGAGGAATGAGAGTGATTTTGAAATGCAGCCGATATACCTCAATGCAACATATGCTTTCATCTCTTCAGTGGCTGTCTGTAAAAAATAGATTGCTTTCCATGGCTATGGTATTTATTTTCAAAATTTTAAATAACTTAATACCCAAGTATTTAAATAAGTTTATATTTTATGCAAACCACATACATCAACACCACGCAAGAAATAACAACAAATTTTATATACCAAGGCAAAGTCAAACTAGGAAAATTATGTTATATAAAGGCCTCGATCAATATAACAAGTTGTCAGAGGATGAAAGGAATCTATCTCTCTACCTGTATTCAAACGTAAAATTGTAAGCTACATAAAGTCGATTGATTAACTTCACTTGTTTTATATAGGTATTTTTTCCTCGTTATTTTTTAATTTATTTGTATATGTATTAATCTGAGTATGTAAGTGCGTGTATTATTTATTTATGTATAAATTATGATTCTTTGTAATTACATTAGAAAAGTGAATTTGTATATTAGGATTTTCCTATTCAAATAAATAGTTACTTACTATTTTTTGAATGAAATTAAATGTAAACTGATCACTAAAATATGAAAACTCATGTATTTTTTCCATTATTATTATTACCATAGACTTAGAAGTCTATGATTATTACACACCTTACGTTAATAAATATATTTATAAGACATACATTGTACATCGTTTTCAGTATTAAAAAAACAAATATTTTATTTGCATAAATTTATTAACTTAATTAATATCAGATAATAAAAAGTACTTGGTAAAAATATAATAATTGTTATTTTTCATCCAAATTCGTGTCCTTGTCCACATCACACACACTGACACTTTAACAGTTATTACCGTGTTGCCAATTAAAAAAAAATTTACCTATCTCGTATCTGCCAATTGTACCAACATGAAAATAAGTTGATAGCAATAGTTACCAAGATCTTATACCGTCATTGATCCCATTTGCTACATCTAGGTAAGTATAACCACACAGTGAAATTGTTGTAGTTCCCGTCACCACTTTTAAAGTAGCAACAACTATAACGTTGGTGGCATCTGCTACTTTATGGGAAATGTAACTTGTAGGGAAATAATTTTGGTTTTTGCAACCTCTAAGTTACTGCAATTAAAATAGCCATTTTTCTGTTGTTGAATGAAGACGCCATATTGACACAGATAAAAATATAATTCAATAAAAAATTTCTTTTTATTATTGTCATTTACAAATATGTTTTCTAAATAGATTATTACTTTATAATATATAAAATTAAAAAAAAAATATTTTCTATAAAAAATTTTGCAGTTTTGCTTGTACACATAATTTTTGAAAAAAAATTTTTTTCCGAAAAAAACATTTTCTTGAGGGGGCGTCTTTTTTATCGAAGCATCATGATAGCATTTTACAGAAAACAAGTGGTGGTTTTAATATACACACCCAGGGTAAATGCAAAACATCATGACTTATAATATATGCTTATGCATGTTGTATATAATCACCTTAACTTGTACCTTGGACATATCATGTGCTCAAACTTAGTAAGTCATTAATTTGCTATTCGAATAACAGAGAGCCAAATATATAGTTTGCGCTCTCATTTCGGTCAGCTGAGCTGTTCCAAAAGTTAGTCATTTCTACTACTTGGTTACATCGCGTTTACGTAATAACCTAGTCCTCGACACGGTAACGGTAGAAGTACCGGAGTAGTAACTTGCTACGTAATTATTATTGCCCATTTTGGTGAATGCTTAGTAGAAGGATGGTTCCCATTACGTAAGAATCCTTAGTTCCGAAAACCGTTAAAGTTCCACTAATGGTAACTACTACGTAGAAACTACTAAAATTGCTGCTTGGGAGCCTTCCTCATAATATAGAAACTTTTCTTTGATGCATTTACTCTTAAGTTGCCACACATGAAAGAAATCCGTTTCAGATGACATTATTTCGAAGTTAAAACCTCTAGGTACTAAACTTATAAATAAAAGACAGTCCGGGAAAGTAACTTCTAAATATAAAAAACAGTGAAAGTTAACTTTCCCAGACTGTTTTCTGATAGTTGCTTAGCAAATACTAGAATAGAGTATTTTGGGATCTGAAGTTAAGCAGAGAAAGTAGATATTCTTGATCGATTTCAGAAAAAAATATATTTCTTCACACTCATGTATAAAGTGGCTTTTTTCCACTCATGGGATTACCGTACGGCTCGTGCGTCAAAAGTAGCACTTTATCCATAAATTACTATTTAATTGGTAATTGAATTCGAAACGTAAAGAGATCTAGTTGATTTTTTAATTTATTTTTTATATTGACGAGTGTTTCACCAACCAAGTCAGGCTTTACACAATGTCCAAAAACTAACATTATTTACAAAGAAACTGCGAAAACTATTCTATAGAATATGCAATAATTACATAAAAAGTTCAAATTGGAGAAGAGGATTTAATGTTTACGCTAGTTAATTTTGTAATCAATAAAATTGGTTTAAACTAGCGTTATTTATTTAATATAAAGACTTTTATTTAAATTTTTCAAGTTTTCACTGACCTGTCGACAAAACAATTTTTCTCTATTGCTAAGACTTTACAAAGTACAGTTCCCAAAATGGTGAAAATTTATGCCTTACTGCAGTTTTTTTGCAATGTCTCTGTCACCGCTGCTCCTACGTAGTAATTAGTTACATAAATATTGTAGATTATAAAATTTTCTGGACGTTTTGTTTAAACAGTCAATTTATTTACACATTACGGAAGATTGAAAATGTCTTTATCCTTCAAGCTTCGAACGTAATTTTGAAACAGTCGACCGAGGAGAAAATGTTCAAACAAAAGTTTTAGGAAATGGTATAATCTACTATATCGATAATAATGGTCTCTTTACTTGGTAGGAATAACGGAAGCAGAGATAATTGTAAACATCCTTAGTAAGGCACAAATTTTCACTTATCTGGCGACTTTGAATCGTAAAGCATTAACAATATTGGTAATTCCTAATTTTAGGATGGAACTAACGGGAAACGAGGCAGGAAAGAAGATCATAGAGGAAAATCTATTTTGACGTCATTTTTCTAACATGGTGGCTGTAGCGGGAAAGATATTTTTGTGCAAAATATTAATTATTGCTACATAGAGATAATAATTGTTATTTTTCATCCAAATTTTTCATCCAAATTCGTGTCCTTGTCCACATCACACACACTGACACTTTAACAGTTATTACCGTGTTGCCAATTAAAAAAAAATTTACCTATCTCGTATCTGCCAATTGTACCAACATGAAAATAAGTTGATAGCAATAGTTACATAGAGAGGGAAGTTTTGCGTAAATACTTTTACAGATTTTTTTATATTAAACTAGGTAATTAGTCCAAACCTATAAGTTATTAAGAGGTAATTTATATCCAAATATGCATATGTATACCAGCAAGGAGTAAAGTTTCAAATTTTATATAGGCCTAACCGTATATTTTTTAACGCGGGTAATCACATAATTTTTATCTAACTCAAATAAATATTATTCTAAATATCTGATTCCAAAGAATTGGTACAATAATACAATTATTACTCAGACTCTGCATTTTCTCGGGAAGTTTATTTAGATTATCTATATAGACATCTAGGTGTTATCGTAGGTGACATTCATATATCTCTAATCAATTACAAGCAGAAAACAAACAATTCGGTCGGAATTTGTTTCTGACTAACTTTCAACATAGAATAAGCTGATGTTGCTTTAAATTATATGTCATAATAATCGACAATAGGTCATCTGCACATTACGTCACAATCTCAAAAATATATATATTTCTTAAGATTTCCAATTATTATATCACAAGATATTATTAAACGGACCCCACACAAAAAGTACAGGAAAAGGTCTTTTGGTCAAAATTTTTGAAACTTTGGGTAAAAGCTCTCCTGGTTATACTGAACAAAAGTTCTCATGGGCACAATGCTCAAAATTCAATAGTTCGACCGCCGGTGGCCTTTGAAATCTAACAATATATAGATAGCTCTTATATAATCCCTTGAGGTAAAGCTTTGACCCCCAAAATTTCTGTAACTGGACCGCAAGATATCTCCTCCCCCATTTTCAAGGGCGGGGAACACGATGATAACAATATTTTCGACCTATCCTCCATTCACTACCTTTAAACCGGAAAAACCACCCATTTCTGGGTGCTAGGTTGCGAGGCTTGTCAGATTGGGTTTTTTGTCAACTAGAATAAAATAAGTAAATATTGAGCACGGGTGACCTAACCCACCCCGGGTTGAAACTACCTAGACCTCCCAATAACGAAAACAACGAAAATCAACTGTTTTTGAAGGCGGGGATCACAAAGGTGACGATATTTCCCGATCTACCCTTCACTCATTACTCTTAGACCGAAAAAACAACACCTTTTAACGATTTTCCGGTGCTAGACTTGCGTATCGGTTTTTCTGTCAATTCGAATAAAATAAGTAAAAACTGACCACAGTTGACCTAACCCACCACCGAGGGTTGAAACTACTCCCACCCCAAATAACGAAATACCACGAAAACAATGAAAATCAGCTTGAAAACTTTATACTCCCGTTTTCGATAGCGGGGAACACATTAGTGACAATATTTTCGACCTACTTTTCACTCGCTGAATCTGAAAACCACCCCCTTTTTTGATTTTCCGCTGCTAGGCTTGCGAGATATGATTTGTAGGATATGATTTTTTCTCGTAAATTCGAATAAAATATATAAACCTTGATCAGACGAGACTCAAACAATTCGGGAAGCAGCCCCTACACGAAGTGAACTTTTCCTTCAGTGACTATGACGTCCATTTCGACTCGGATAAACAGTGTGGTGTCGAAAGATCCATTAGAATATAATGAGAATTGTACATAATGAACCAGATGTAACGAATGATCATTGACTGAATAAAAACGAGAATATTTTTAAATATACAGTGTGTTTCACTTCTCGTGAAGACACCCTTGTATCTTTCTTATTTGTGGCCGAATTAATTCCAAATTTTTATCCGCCATACAAGTCCATAAGACGACTTTATCCAACACATAAATGCCGTCTAAATCTAAAACGCCGGCCTACTGCGATAAAAAGAAAATGTAAATTTTCGAGAAGTCATAGTAGGCTTAGAGATAGACAAAAATTTTGTTAATGAAAGTTGTTCAGGATCACTTCATATGCCCCTCTGTAAAATTTTGTGAAAATTGGAATATTTTCAAAAAAATAGGACACATAAAGAGAACTTTTTCCAACAAATGAAAGTTGTGAACAAAAATCAGCATTCAATAAAACACTAAAAGGGCTTTTTATTTTTACATATCAAGTTGAATGTAATATCTTTTCTTTTTTTCTTTTTGTTATCTCTATTCTGGAGGAGTAACTCTCCATTATATCCTTCCTCCTTATCGGCTCAGAAATTTAGGAACATGGACGGTTTTATTGTTTTAAATGTTAAGAATGCCGTGAAATTATGTATTGTTTTATTTATTTCGTCATTGCTTTCATGACAGAAGTGATTGTTGTTATTTTCTTGGAGTTTGTTAGTTTTTCTTGTTTTAATAATTTAATTCATACTAAAGTTTGATTATTTCATATCTTTGCTTATAATGGTTAGAATACTTTTAACTACTGATGAAAAAATTGAAATAATAAAGATAGTCGGTGAAAATGTACGGTCTTCAAGAGAAGCAGCAGAAGAATTTAATTTAAGACATCCTCTAAGACAACCAATACACCATGGCACCGTAGCAAGAATATGTCACTTGTTCAATACACCTGGCAATGTGCTTCAACCGAGAGTACATCTTAATCGGAATCACGGAGATGATAATGTTATATTAACGGCGTTTAACGCCAATCCCACTACCAGTCTTCGAAGTATGGCTCGTGACCTTAATTTGTCGGCATCAAAAATTTGGAGATGTTTAAAACGCCATAAGCTACAACCGTTTAAACCAAGATTTTTACATACCTTGGAGGAAGGTGATGAAGAGAGAAGACTAGAATATTGTTTATGGATCCAAGGTAATTATTTAAACAATAGAGACTTCTTGAAGAAAGTAATTTTCACGGATGAGGCAACTTTCTCCACCAAAAAAGTGTCATCACAAAACTCTAGATTCTGGGCAGTAGAAAATCCTGATTGGATAATAAATTGTAAAAGGCAATATTCCCAGAAGGTAAATGTGTGGTGCGGAATTTTTAACGAAACAATAAAAGAGCCGTTTTTCTTTTTTCAAAATATAAATACGTTAAATTTGCTAGAATTTTTAAATAACGATCTTTGGAATGCAATAATTGATTTTCCTTTGGAACAATTGTATTTTCAGCTCGACGGAGCATCTATCCACAATTCCGTAGTAGTGAGAGCATGGATGAATGAACATTTTCCCCAAAGATGGATAGGACGAAATAGCCCTCTAATACATTGGCCACCCAGATCACCTGATCTCACTCCAATGGATTTCTATTTTTGGGGTCACATTCAAAACAAAGTTTATATGACCAGACCTCAAAATGTAAAGCAGCTTTGTGAGAGGATAAGGCAAGCGTGTTTAGAACTTACAGCTCAAAAACTACGAAGAGTTGTAATAAATAACAGAAAACGGATTGAGAAGTGTATTACACTTGAGGGTGGATTAGTGGAAAGGGGCCCAATATTATAAATAAGTAAAAAAAAAACATTAACTTCTTTTATTTTTGAACTTTTCTAACACTGCGGCTTTTTCTTTATCTGTATTTTTTTTCGACAATATTATCATTCATTATTAGTAGTCTTCTCTATAAAAACAACGGCCCTTTTCAGGGCCACCAATTTAATTCAAACAGAATTCGTTATATGACAGCATCCTACCAACCTACATATTCTTGACAGATGTTAAAACTCATTAAAGTAATTAGATTTTAATTTAAATTATTCTAAGGCCGGCGTTTTAGATTTAGACGACATGGGGCATATGAAGTGATCCTGAACAACTTTCGTTAACAAAATTTTTGTCTATCTCTAAGCCTACTATGATTTCTCGAAAATTAACATTTTCTTTTTATCGCAGTAGGCAGGCGTTTTAGATTTAGACGGCATTTATGTGTTGAATAAAGTCACTTTATGGAGTTGTATGGCTGATAAAAATTTGAAATTAATTCTGCCACAAATAAAAAAGATACAGGGGTGTCTTCACAAGAAGTGAAACAAAAAATTTTTTTTTTGAAAATATTCCGATTTTCACAAAATTTTACAGAGGGGCATATGAAGTGATCCTGAACAACTTTCATTAACAAAATTTTTGTCTATCTCTAAGCCTACTATGATTTCTCGGAAATTGACATTTTCTTTTTATCGCAGTAGGCCGGCGTTTTAGATTTAGACGGCATTTATGTGTTGGACTTATATGGCTGATAAAAAATTGAAATTAATTCGGCCACAAATAAAAAAGATAGTGAGAAGTGAAATACACTGTATAATCAACGAAAAACAAAAAGATCTACATATACCAATGACACGTGTTAATCAATTCATAACAAGGCACTGAAAGAAAAGTTTACTTTGTGTAATGGCTGGGTTGGTTAGGTCTCGCCTGATCGAGATTTAACTTATTTTGTGCGAACTGCACCAGAAAATCGGAAAAAGGAGTGGTATTTCCGGTTTAGAGGTAATGGGTGAAGGATGTGTCGAAAAATATCGAAAAATATTGACACCATCGTATTCCCCGCACTCGAAAATGGAGAAGTAGATGTCTTGTGGTGCAGTCACAGAACTTTTGGAGTCAAAGCTTTACCTCAAGGAACTATATAAGAACTTTATATCTATTTTTAGACTTCAAAAGTCACTGGTGGCCGAACTATTGAATTTTGAACATTGTGCCCATGAGAACAAAAGTTACTAAACTTGCACTCCACTATGGGGAAATAATTGTTCATAGAACTTTAATAAGATAATATTTGAAACTGTTTGCCCCCAAAAGCCCACAAGACGATATGTCACATCAATTAAGGGGGTAGCAAAAAAAGGCGTTTGGTTCTAGTACACCCACTAAATTACAATTTAATTATTTTGCTCCTTTTAATAATGGGAGTGATAGTGGGGGTGCCGGATGACAAACATTTTTTGGGAACTTATCTCCTCGTACACACACTATATCCCAATTTTATTGGCTTGTTTTATCTATTTACTCCCGTTACTTCCCAACTCTTCAACGGTATAAAATCAAAATATAACTTAGTACCAGATCTCATTATTATACCTAAGTTTACCAAATTTCAAGTTAATATCAAGAACCGTTCCAGAGTTACAGATAGACCAGACCGACAGATATGAAATATTTTGGCTCAAACTTAAAACCTTGACGTATCTAAGCCTATTTGATCAATTTTTTTTTACCGTTGCCTTACCTCCAATCTACCCCATGGATGTGGAAGTAATTATCATTACTTTATTCATTCTTTTAATCTGGATACTACAATGTAAAAAAATCTTCCCTTAGATCTAAAATCTTTACAAAATATTAATTTAAAGTTTTACATTTATATTTGTATGCCATTTAGAGAAAATACAATAATTTTTAGATGTCTTCTTCTCCCGTGCTTGGAATTGACTTGGGTACAACCTTCTCCTGTGCGGCTGTTTACCGAAAAGGCAAGGGAGTTGAGGTTATTCCAGACGAAGACGGCCTACGTATCATCCCGTCGATTGTCTACTTCGATCCAAAAAATGGAAAGGTGTTGGTGGGAAAACACGCCTTCGACGAAATTCCAGAATGCCAGGGCAACGGATTATTTGGTAAGCAAATGATAATACATACTTAATAGCAGAGATTGTAGTCGGGGAGCCCACCCTAGCTGTGCGTGCACCCCCCCGCCCCTTCCCCGATCCTTGGGGACAATGTTTTCATAAAGATTAAAGCCTAAGGAATAATTTTAGGCATGTCCTAAAGAAACTTTTTTCACAAAAAACAACTTGCATAAAATTTTATACAATTTTGTTCCCATACAATATTTTGATAGGAGTTACCATTTTCCAGATAAATGAGTCCAAAGAAAACATGGAAATTCGTATATCGGTAAATCATTTAGAGAAAATAACTTTGACAATTATTGTAAGGCGTAAGATATAACTTTATATTATTAACATAACAAAGAATAAAATAAACTGAAAAAATATATATTATAATTTGCAGACATTTGTCTCGAAACCGGTAACAAAGGGTTAAAAGTGTTGATAGTGACATCTTTTGGATTCTGCTGGTTCATTCCAATAAAATTAAATGTAAATTACTCTTAGATACCAGATTTGGTAATAAAAGAATGCTTATTAACATATATGCATTAGCAGAAGAGTACGGAATTTTCGGCATTACTGGACCTTCATTCAATTACTGAATGCAACTCACTCAGAGCCTTTAAGGGAAAAAGAAAGGTAAAACTCCTAAGAATGTTACTGTCTCCCAAATATACCAAATATATCCGAATATTTCAAAATTTGGGGAGCAGCTGGAATATTGATGATAAATTAGTCGCATGTACCATATATGGATCAAAGAAATGCATTAGCGTGGACGAGCTTCGCCTAATTGTCATTAGTCAGAAATGTGGTGACAAAAATTTGTCTTTATCAATTGACACTAAAGTTGATTTTTCACCACTATCAATAGCTTGCCTTATCGAGCATATTAAAAAAAGTGTTTACCAAACGCGTATGGCGATTATCCGACGAAGGTATTCACAATATTCCAAAGCCTTGGAATGATTATGGATGGCAAGAAAATGGAGAATTTGGTGGTCAGAAGATAAAATAGTGCCTCAATCGCTTACTGAAATTCTTCAGAAAATGATTCCAAATGAAATCATAATGGACGAAAGTGAGGATGATAATGATATCATATCAGCATTGCACAGTTGAAAAGGCTGTGGATGTTTTGTTATCAGAAGATGCTTACTATCCGGCATTAACAATCTGCATTGAATATAAAGATAAATTTAAAAATCTTCCTATACAAAATAACATGGACTTTAACTTTAAAAAAGCAAATTTTCATAACCTTTACAATGAATTGCTACAGGTTGATTGGAGTTCCATTTGAAATCATGTTGATGTGAACATGGCTGCGACTGAACTTTACACTATACTAAATAACTTAATATCCAGACATGTCCCTCGAAAGAAAGTATGCGCACACATATATACTGTGTGATTCAACAAATAATTAATAATTAAATTAAAAAACAAAGACAAGGCCCGAAAAAAGTATAAAAAAATCAAACAATATAGTGGACTATAATACATTCAAAAAATTAAGAGCTGAATTTAAAACTGATGAGGAGGCCTATAAACGTTACACAAGCAAATTAGAAAATGACTTAAAATTAAATCCAAATAACTTTTGGTCTTTTTTAAATTCTAAGAAAGGCAACTCATCTATACCGCTCAACATGAAATACAACTACAGTAACTTAGAAGACCCTCAACAGGTTGTTTCAGCTTTTGCAGATTTCTTCTCAAAATCATTCTCCACTTCTAGCACGCCCCCTTACTCAAAGAATACTGGCATCGCCCTATCTAATGGTATTTTGCAGCCAAAAAAGTTTTCAGAAGATGACGTAATTAAATCATCAAAAAAATTAAAATCTAATATGACCATGGGTCCCGACAACATACCATCTTTTTTAGTACGCGACTGTGCCCCAGTTTTTGCTGCTCCGTTATGCGCCATTTTCAATTTAGTTATTAAAACATCTGTATTTCCCGATATGTGGAAAATATAAAAAGTTGTACCTGTTTTCAAAAAAGGTGGTAGAGATGACGTAACGAACTACAGACAAATTGCCATTATTTGTAATTTCAGTAAAGTATTTGAGATTTTATTATAAGATTCTATTTACTGTCACGTTGACAATATCCTCATACCGGAACAGCACGGATTTATCACTGGGAGATCCACGGTTTCAAATCTGGTGGTCATCACCGAGGTCCTGGATAGCGGAGGCCAAGTGGGCGTAATCTACACCAATTTCTCCAAGGCCTTTGACATACTGGATCATGCCTTAGTAAAATGTAAATTAGAAACCATGGGTATCTTTGCCGATCTCTCAAATAGGTGGCAATATGTTCAAGTTAGGGGCCATAAATTCGGTCATTTTTTACAGACTTCAGGCGTACCCCAGGGCTCCATTCTTGGTACATTATTTTTCGTTACTTTCATTAATGATATTTCAAGCAAACTAAATATTAAATATCTCTTGTACGCTGATGATGTTAAGATCTTCTGCCAAATAAGCTCCGCTGCCGATTGTGCAATGTTGCAAAATAATCTGAACGAAATTAATAACTGGTGTAAAGCAAATAATATGTTTCTAAATGCCAGTAAATGCAATGTCATGTCTTACTCTCGTAGGAACATCATATTCAAACATGATTATAAGATTGACGATGTATCTCTTAATAGACCCGGTGTTATCAAAGATCTTGGGGTAATTTTCGATTCAAAGCTAACATTCATTCCTCACGTAAACTCGACGGTTGCATCATCTTTTAAAGTGTTAGGATTTGTTTTGCAGAACATGAAAGATTTCAACAACATTCACACATGTGAATTATTATACTACTCCTTAGTACGGTCAAAGCTGGAATACGCATCTTTTATATGGAATCCCCATTTATAATACGCATATTTCTGCCCTAGAAAACGTTCAACGTTTCTTAAAAAACTTGCATTTTCAAACATATGGTATATACCCACACCGAGGATATCCCCAAGCTGATCTCTTGGAAATATTTAACGTTGATAGTCTCGCAAAAAGAAGAAATATTCACTGTATCATATTTCTATATAAAATTATTCACAACATAATAAAATCTGAAGACCTCACAAACAGCATTTATTATCACGTACCTCGCATCTCATCACGACAAACTCAAACTTTTTCCCTACCAATTCCAAGAACTAATATACTCACTCAAGCTCCCTTTTTTCAAATGTTTAATAATTATAATCAAGTAGATAATCAATTAGATATTTTTCAAACCAGCATTGGTCGTATCAAGAAACTGTAAAAATTATGTATATATGTTAGATCACGGTTTACATGAGTGACTTTTTAAAAAGATTTATTTACTTAAATGGAGCCAACGTTGGCTCTTGGAGAAGGAATATAATAATAAATTAGAAGTGTTGCATTCTAACTGAGTTTAATAACTGATTCAACAAAGCGTGTTTAGTCATATTTATAACATACAGAACCTGAGTAAGCAAAATATATAACAAAGGAATTGCAGTTCTACAGTCTGCACAAGTTATGAGAAACAAAGGTGTAATATGATATCTTGAAGATAAGCAATTAATAAGAGAAGTCGTTATCATGTAATATGATATGCCTGTGAAGGTTTGTTACGACTAAGTCTTGGTAATAAGCGTATAATTTTATATAACAACTTCCCCCTTAATAAAAAAAGTTGATGTTATGCAGCAACTTTTGAAAATTGTTAAAACGTTAAATGAATATAATGCAAAAATAAATTGAAACAATGTTGAATGAATACAAAGCAAAATAATAAAATAATGTAAAAGTTAAAATTGGTAAGCGATAATAAAACATTACATAATGTAATAAGGATAAAATACAATAGTCTAAATTAATAGACAAGGGTAAAACTCCACATGAAAGTCTATGTTAACTCGATGTCCTCTTCTTCTTGAGGTCTAATACCGGGTCGCTTTCTTGGAGGGATCAGTCTAGGAAATTTGGTAAATACTCTGCTTCGCTCTGAAGGAGGTGAAGGAGGGTTATCCGTTGAGGGTTGGATTCGCAATGCTCCACATCTTCTTCTTCTGCATTTACAAGTTATGTAAAGTAGAACTAATAGGATGATGAGAGTGATTATGAAGTATGTGAACCAAGATACATGTTTGGTCACAAAAGGTTCGTTTATGAGGTCATCTAAGTCTTTGGAATATTGCTCTAGTTTGTTTTTAGCAATATCTAAATCTTCTACGTCGAGACTGTTTAATTTAAGCGGTTTTAATTTTGGAATTTCGATTTTGTCGGGCATGTGATTGCAGCATTCAAAAGGAATTTGGATTGGATGTGAATTGTCCTTGATTTCGGAAAAGTCTTTAGCACTGGCTTGTATTCGAGTAATGCCTGCATAGGCGTAACATCCTGGTTGTAGTTTTATGATGGAATTTTTGTTAGTTAGCTCTGTTATGGATTCTCTCTTCGGGCAGTTGATGGTAATGTGAAGTGGTTCGGAATTAATTACTAGCCATGTGTTGTCTTCAAGTTCTTGGACGTTGTATCCTTGACTAATGATGAAGGAAGTTTGACAATTTTCTGGGAGTTTCGGCAATGGTTTTAATATTCTAGCTTCACAAATGGCATTTTGGTCGATAGGATATGCAAACAGGTTCGAACATAGTTTGGTTCCAAAATAGAGTGGTTTGCATTCTTTCAAATTTTGTATAGGTATGTACATTAAAGAATCATCGTCTCTCGCGATGAACTTTTGTGAAATAGATAAAAAGTGATGTAGACCAGTTCTGTTATCAAGTATAGGTATAGGGTACAGACGAAAGGTGTTGTAATTTTGAGGTTCAATGAGAGGTATTGTTAAAACAAATATTAAGTTAGAATCTAGTTGAAAAGCTTTTAGTTCAATAATATCCAGATATTGAGCAACTGCTGATAGTTTAATTGGAAGAGGTAAATTGTTCCTTCGCAAACTCTGTGAAATCTCTTGTAACGCCGTTACTAAGTGATCAGGTGTTATGATTGATGCATGAATAATTCCTAATCTGGCGAATGTTATTGAATTTAAAATATCGTTTAGATTGTCTTCGATATACAAATAGCTAGCCATTAGTTGTTCGGAAACGTATAGAAATTTTAGTTTTATTTCAGCAGCTTGGATCGTTTGAGTCACGGTTTGAATCGTGTGCTCGATTTCTTTGATATCTTTGTTAAATGTTTCCTCATCAATTTGTAATTTTTGTATAGTTGAGTTGAAATTTTTGATAACAGAAGTTGTAACTGAGATTTGATTTTTGATTAAGTTTTCTAATTGATGTTCGTCATTATTTAATTTATTTATACAGTTAGTGTAGTACTCGCCATCTTCGGCGTCTAAGTTTCCGGTAATTGATTTGAATATTGTTCCGAAACCGTTAAGTATTCCGCGTTTATATCTCTTCGTGTCTGAAAAGACTTCGTCAAATTTCGTTTTTATCGAACTAGCTATTTGCATTAAAAGGTTAAACTCTGTTTTAACTTCGCTTCTAAACAGGATTGATTTTTGGTCAGCACCATCGAGGGTGTTCAAGATTCTGTCTAAATTATTTTGATTTTTGTCAAAAGCTAGTTTGAGGGATGAAATATTTTTATGCACTAGCAGAGTCCATTTGTCATTTGTCACCACGATGTCCGTGTCTTGGTGATAGTATACACCAACAGTGTTATTGATCGGGGTAATTTTGTATTGACAAAGTGCTGATCCGAACAGCAGGAGAAACCTGAAAATAAATTTAATTTTCAGTATATGGTTTCATTCTATCAAAATTTACTTTAGTTTCTTGTTTTGTTTCGAGATTTAATAGGGTAGCAGAGTTTTGAAAAATTTCTTTTATTTTAAAGGGGCCGTTAAATTTGTTTTGTAGTTTGTTCTTAATTTGTGATTCTTTTACATAAACTAAGTCACCTATTTTGTATTCAGGTCGTTTTTGGGGAATATTTCTGTCGAAGCGAACTTTTGCTTTCTCTTTTTGAGATTGTGTTCGACTACGGGCTATTTTATAGTAGTGGGATATTCTATTGTTTAAATCTCTAGCGTATTTAGTTATTAATTCTTTTTGGTTGTACAAAGTTTCGGGTGGTCTGTTAGATGTATGACCAAAGATGAGTTCATATGGGGTAAAACCGTGTGTTTTATTTACCGAATTGTTATAGCATATTACTGCATATGGTAAAATCGTGAAAGGATGTTCGTTTGGGTTTTCAGTTTTGTGGATTCTTATCATTTCGGCTAAAGTAGCATGAAATCTTTCTATGGATCCGTTCGATTGGGGATGTCCTACGCTTGAATAAGTTAATTTTATGTCGTAGAGGGTGCAGAGATCTTTGAGCAAACGGTTGTCAAATTCGCCACCGTAATCGCAATGGATTCTTAGCGGGGTACCGTAATGTTGTAAGTATAACAACAAGGTATTTACGACGGATTTTGCGGATTTGTCCGGGACTGTATAGGCTTGTGTAAATTTAGTTAACTCGACGCGAATAGTTAAAGCGTAATTTCGAGTTGGGAATTCAAATAAATCGATATTAATTCTTTCGAATGGTGTTCTTGGGGTTTCTGTGACTACTAGAGGGTTGTCAAGGTTTTTCCGGCATACTTTAGTCTTTTGGCAAGTTTCGCAATTTTTTATAAAATTTTCAACGTCTTTAGTTAGACCTTGCCAAGTGTATTTTTCTCTAATTCTTCGAATCGTTTCATTTATTCCGCGGTGTAGATTATTTTTACCAAAATGATTTTGCTCCAATATAATTGGAATTTCATCTTCGTCGGCAGTTCTGACGATATCTTGACAAATTACTACTTTTAAGTCTTTTTCCGCAAAAATGAATTTTAGGATTTCAAGAATGGGGAGGTCTAAGTTATTTTCGACAAAGTATGTCTTAGAGAGATCTAGGACATCTTGATTTTTAAATAATACCGAAAATAGATGTTCAATTACAGATTCGATATCAAAAGGTAGAGGAATGATAAAATATCTCCTATGTCTGATTGTTTTGCTCGATACAATATTGATTTTATCGTTATGAAATTCGGGGTTTTCTTCGAATATGTCCTCGATAATTTTGTGATGTAAGTCTTGTAAGTTGTTTTGTTGGAAAAAGGTTATAATATCTTTATGTTCTCGATACAAAAGTTGTTTGTTCGAGGCTTTGATTTTCGAATAGTCAATTAAAGATGTTGTTTTATATAAGTTGGCGAAAGTTTCAAATTCCTGGGAAATTTGTTCGTTAGTGATTTTGTTATTATCGTCTGGGTTTTCGTTGTCGTCTGACTCTTCGTCATTCGCGGCTAGAACCTTTGAATAGAATTTGGAACATTCAGAAAAATGATTAATTTTGATTCTGGAAAGTGCATCAGCGTTCTTATTGATTTTGCCGGGTTTATAAATTATTTCGTAATCGTACTCTTCTAATTTGAGTCGCCAACGAGTAAGTCTACTTCCTGGATCTTTTATAGAGAATAGCCAGGTGAGTGGTCTGTGGTCGGTGACAAGTTTGAACTTTCTACCGTACAGATATGGTCTAAAGTGCTTTACACTCCATACTATGGATAAAAGCTCGCGTTCAATCGTTGAATATTTAGTTTCTGCACTGCACAAGGTTCTAGAAGCATAGGCAATGGGTAAATCTTTGCCAATGGGCCCCTGGCTCAGCACTGAGCCGACGGCAAATGCGCTCGCATCAGTGGTTAGAACGAAAATTCATCAAAATTAGGGTAGATTAATATCGGAGTTGTCGTTAATGTTTGTTTCAAATCTTGAAAAGATTTTATACAATCATTGTCGAAGAGAAATGGTACGTCTTTCTGTAAGAGTTTTGTTAAAGGCTTGGTAATCTTGGAGAAATTGGGGATAAAGCGCCTATAGTATCCGGCTAAGTCTAGAAATGATTTAATTTCTTTTTGATTTTTTGGTTGAGGGAAATTTAGAATAGCGTCAACTTTCGAAGGATTCGGTTTTACGCCGTCTTTTGTAATGAGATGTCCTAAATAAGCGACTTCTTTGCGGAGAAACTCGCATTTGTCGGGTTGAATTTTGAGATTGGCTTTCTGTAATCGTTTGAAAACTTCCGTTAATCGAGAAATATGCTCGTAAATAGTAGGGGAGTAAACAATAATATCGTCCATATAGACGAGACATCGTTCATTTTGGATACCTAATAAAATGTTATCCATCACTCTTTGAAATGTTGATGGAGCATTCTTAAGTCCAAAAGGCATTCTTACGAATTCAAAATGACCGTTTTCAACTGAGAAAGCAGTTTTTTGAATATCTTTCGCATCAATCTCGATTTGGTGAAATCCGGAGGCTAAGTCCAAAGTTGTAAAATATTGACATTTGCCTAGTTGATCGAGGAGGTCGGAAATATTGGGTAGCGGGTATTTATCGTCAATAGTCAGTTTGATGAGTTTTCTGTAGTCCACTACAACTCGCCATTTTTGTTTACCGGAGGCGTCGAGTTTTTTAGGTACAACCCAAACCGGAGAGGACCAGGGAGAAATCGAAGGTCTAATGATGCCTTGATCGAGCATATTAGAGACTTGTGTTTTGACTTCCTCTTTATGGATATGAGGGTAGCGATATGACTTTGTAAAAACCGGTTTTGAATCGTTCGTGTCAATGGAATGCTTAATTTCGTTAGTAAAAGTTAAATTGTCTCCTTCCAAATAGAATATATCTTGAAAGTCTAAACAAAGCTGCGTTACTATTTCGGCCTCTTCTTCGTTTAGATGATCCAAGCGCAATTCGTTCCTAATTTCGAAGGATCTGTCCGTCTGTAGGTGTGAGTTAGAATTTTGAGTGTTTAAATTGAAAATTGATTTGAATTTTTGTACTGGCTCTAGTTTTATGTTAGAAAAATTTACCGTTTTTGGTATTGCATTCGCGTTTATAATTGAGGTTAAAAATTCTCCATTGTTATCGATTTTGACAATAGCATTTGGTAAGCGTACTTTCTCGTTTTCCTGGGCTAACAGTATAGCCTCGGTATTTCGTAAGTTACATTTTAGTTTACAGATTTTTTCCATGCGAGGTTCGATAGAAATTAAATTTTTGATGTTGCTTAAATTTGGATTTTGGTTTTTGATGTTAGAGTTACCAGTTGGTTGTACAGGTAAATTTACTGTAGTTTCTTCCGTGACTTTAAATAGTGGTACGATTTTAAAATTTGTGACTAGTTGTTTATTTTTGAAATCTACTCGGCATTCGTAATGTTCTAAAAAGTCTGCGCCTAGTAGTCCATCAAAATCTATATCTAGATTATAGATATAAACCTTGTGTGACTCATCTGAAAAGGGGATGAGAACAGATTCGTTGATATAAATTTTTTGATCAGTAATACCCTGTATAATTACATTTTCAGGGGATCTACGTCTATAATTTTCAGCTGTTTTAGGTTTAAAAATTGAAATTCCTCCACCTGTGTCAATCAAAATTTTAAATTTGCCGGTTGCGTCTTTGATGTAATAAAGATTTTTTGAATTTACGGTTAATAGGGTGTGAGAAAGCGTATTTACATGAACGTCTGTTCTGGGAAGTTCAGCATTGGATCGAAACTGTCGTTGAGATTCATTGTTTGTATTTGGTTTGATATTTGGTCGAATTGGTCTATTTGTTGTGTTGGAGTATCCGTGGGGTACTCCGGATCTAAACGAAAATCCTGAGGATTAGCAGTATAATCCTCCTGTAGTGTTTGAGGGTTAGCAGTATAATTCTCGTACTGCTCATATTGAGAATTAGCCGTATAATTATCTGAAAAGTTTTGAGCGTTGCCTGAATCGTAATTTTCATAACTATCACTTACGTTTTGATAATCGGGTGAGTAGTCATTATATTGATTATAGTTACATTGATTGTCATAATTATCATAGGGTTCGTAATTCAAATGATGAGCTTTTTGCTGGTTAAAGCGATTAAAATTTGGGTTAGGTTGGATAGCTGATGGTCGCTGTTGCATAAAATTAGGGTTCGGCCTTATGGCTGAGGGCCTGTTTTGCTGTGATTGATTTGGCTGATTATATTGAGGGAATGTCCTCTGACCAAATTGATTATTACTAGCTTGTGCGAAGTTTTGATGAGAAAAATTTTGTGAGTTTGTGTTTCCTTGGAAACTTGGTCTCTGGAAGTTTTGAGACTGTTGCCTTGTGCGGTATTCGCTTATTACATGTCCATTCCGTTTACAGAAGGAACAAAACTTTTGTTGCAAATTGGGACCTTGTGGTCGCTTTTGTTGAATTACTGGATTTTTGACTGGACTATTTTTTGGGAATTTTTGCTGTTCAAAATAAGAGAATTGTAGCTCTCTACGAATTCTAATAATTGCGTTCATCATAGTCGGAGGGTTACTGGCACGTATTATTCTGCCTAGATTTGGTTCTAGACCCGTTAACAAATTATTTAATGTCATAGTTTCAATCAGGTTTGTTTGCGCGGTTCTTTTCTCCGAAGTTAAATTTTGTTTTTGCACTGCAGCGTGCATTTTCGCATTGTGCGTTTGTAGACGCGAAACGAATGTTAAGGCGGATTCACTAGGTAATTGGTGAATTCGTTGTAGGTCCTGAATTAGGGACGTTAAATCTCGGGAGTCTCCGAAATGAGTTTCTAGTAGTGCCTTTATTTCTGGCCATGCGCGAATTTATAAGTTCGGCAGCTTTACCTTTTAGTTTATTTTTGATATGCACTGTTAACAAGATTTTCTGGTCATGAATTGCCATGCGTTGGGCACACTGACATGAGTTTAAGAAAGTTTGGAGGTTGATGGCGTTACCATCAAATTCAGATATTAAAGAAAATATTTCAGAGAGCTTGTAAGGCTCAATTTGCTCTGGTTGTTGTTGTTGTTGTTGTTCGGCTGCTGCCGGTACTATTGGTTGAGCTGTCTCTGGTTGAGCTCTGTCTGGCATTTTGCTTTTTATTTAGAGATTATTTGAACTAAAAGAATTGTCTGCGTATCAGCGGTATGATACGAGAATTAAATTAAAATTAGCTTGTTTTGTTGCGTACGTAAATGAATTGTGTATTAACTGTATAATACACAGTCGTTTCGTGAATACGAAAATAAATAACTTAAAATTAAAATTGTTGCGTTGTAGCTTGTATAGGATTTGTTTGATAACAGAATTGGCTTTGTTTGCCGAGTGTATTAGCGGTATAATACACGTAAATAATTGTGAGAAATAATAATTGTAAAATGAAATAAAATAACGAGATGATTCTTAAAAACGACTTACATTAATTTCATCTCCATGAGTAGGTTCTTCGTCCGTCAAGGGATTGGGATCCGCCACCACCAGTGAGGAAGGTCTCCTTGTTCTCTTACGCTTCACTACCAGTTGGGCTTCTTGTTCTGATGATGTTTACGGATCCTACCGACTGCGCCAATGTTAGATCACGGTTCACATGAACGACTTTTTAAAAACTTTTATTTAGTTACATGGAGCCAACGTCGGCTCTTGGAGAAGGAATATAATAATAAATTAGAAGTGTTGCATTCTAACTGAGTTTAATAACTGATTTAACAAAGCGTGTTTAGTCATATTTATAACATACAGAACCTGAGTAAGCAAAATATAGAACAAAGGAATTGCAGTTCTGCAGTCTGCACAAGTTATGAGAAACAAAGGTGTAATATGATATCTTGAAGATAAGCAATTAATAAGAGAAGTCGTTATCATGTAACATGATATGCCTGTGAAGGTTTGTTACGACTAAGTCTTGGTAATAAGCATAGAATTTCATATAACATATAGGTCATATGTGGTGTTGGTATTAGTCTATTATTTATAATATTTTTGTATATAATGTGTTATATAAACTGTCCCATACCAAAAGATCCCAAAATATTCAAAATATTTTTATAATATTTCCTGTTGTTTGTTATTACAATCGTCTGGTTTACGACTTCAAACCTCTTTGTAAGTGGATTACTCACTCACTTGTACTTTTGAGTAGGCGGAGTGCATGTTGGTTTTTCTTTTTTTTCTTTTTATATGTAAAATGTGGCATAATTACCCAATAAACAAATTTGTTTTATAATTGATATTTCTACAGCAGTTTTGTCTTATTACTGTTTTATTACAGTTATAAAATTGCAATGATACAAAATAATAGTATAACATTTAAATTTTGCTTGTTGGGTAGTGCGTACAATTTGTGTATATTTTGTATTGTAATAATGTGTTTAACTGTATAACTATTGTAATCACCCTTATCGTGTAAATGGAACCTGTTCTGTAGGATATTGTAACGTAAATAAATAAATAAATGAAGCAATAGAGGAAGAAGACTTGGAAGAAATATATCGGGAGACAGCGATAGTGAATCTGAAAGCGAATGAGGTGTTACTTACGTTTTATATTGAATTTTATATTGTTTTAAGAGCTGAATCATTTATCTCGAAAATGATAACTCCTATCCAAATATTGTATAAGAACAAAGGAACAGGAATGTGGAAAATTTTATGCACTTTGTTTTTTGTGCAGAAAGTTTTTCTCCATTTTTTTTAGTTTTTGTGTTAAATGACATAAACAATAGCTGCAATTTTTTTCTTATAAATGGATGCCATTTTGAAAGTACAGCCAATTTTTTTTTTTTTTTTTGGAACATGTCTAAAATTGTTCCTTAGGCTTTAATTTTTATGAAAAATATTATCCCCAAGAATCGTATAGTTAGGGTGGACTCCCGTAGTATTGGTAAAAGAAAATTTCCATTTGAAAATTTCCAAAATTCCGGGAAAGTTTCTTTTGGAAACTTTCGAAATATTCAAATATTCGTTGAAGAAACTTTTATAGAAAAGTTTCCTTTACCCAATTGTAATTTTTATCAAAATATCGTTACGGAAACTCTAAAATTTACTGGAAGTTTTCATTGGAAAGTTTCCTTTACCCATCTCTGCTAATAATAAAGTTTAGTCGTTTTGGGATAGGAACTGGATAATAAAATATGAGTAAGACAGGAAATATCTACTTATTTCTTTCAACTCATAATAGACCAGTCTATATGTTCTGAAATAATTAGTGGTAATGGAAATGAATTTAATTTTATGTTGTTTTGGTGACTTAAGAGGGTCAATCTCGGTTGTGCATGCAAATTTCTGACCTTTATTTTTTATTTTTTTTTTTATATAACTGTTTAACGTCGGCCTATTTCCGCTACCAGGGCCTATCACCGACGCCAGGAGACGAGCTACCCCCAACCTGGAAATTTTGCCGAACCTCTTCCCTTAAGAAGAGTAGGAATCTTTTACTTGCCTAACATTTAATAGACAAGGGACCGCCTGCTTTACATCCCCTCCGAAGGATGGTATATCCACTACGTAATCCTCGTCTGAATTCTGACCTCTATTGTCTCGGTGGAAACGCCGCAATCTTGAAAAAATGGTTGAGTTTCTTTTTATTTAAAGCATCTTGCTTCCTGTCAGCGTTATGAAAATCATTGTTCACCGGGTTCCGAGGTTAAAACCCTCATGACTCCACTATAACAAGAGTTATCCCGTTTTAGATATTCGCAATCTTCAGACTACAGTTTTCATTAGATTCATAATAATTTTGTGAAGAATACCTCAATAATATTTTAACCTAAAATCGTTTAATCTATTAAAAGCTCGTTAGAATCTAAGAGACACAGTGTGTATTACAATTTCGAGATCCTGTGTATCTTCATATTTTTGTGTGCTTACAGAGTTTACATAGTTTACATGCCTCTAACGCTCATCTTGTATGACGTATACTGTCCAATTTCAACAGAGAGTATTCTACAATGCTATTTTCTATATGTTACAAAGAATTAAACATAAAAGTTAATTTTAATTAAAAGTGTTCAATAAATTTTCCTTTATTTGAAATATTAGTTTGTCGAGAAGGTTTTTAGAAATATTTCATCCCAATAGACTTCAAGAGAGCTGCACATCACCAACAAAAAGCTAATCAATGTTACCAGCATTAAAAGAGTTTAATAAATTTTCTCATTATCTCTTCAATGGTTGATCCTATTTTGATGTTGTTTTCGTTCTATTTGAAAGAGTAGTCGTCATCAATAAAGATTTAATTCTTTTCACGTAACTCTCCAATGTTTCAAGCGATGTCGATGTGGTTTTCTTTATAAGGACAATTATAGGACATGGTAAGGGAGTTTTAAAAAAATTTCAATTTTCAATTCGTCGATAATCATATAATTTTTGACTTACTCCAATAAATATTATTTTAAATATATTTATTGTATTTAACTTATCTAGATAGACATCTAGGTGTTATCGTAGGTGACATTCATATATCTACATATATCAAATACAAGCAAAAAATAAACAGTTCGATCGGAATTTTTTTCTGACTAACAATCAACATGTGCTGCGAAATAATAGGCGAGGAACTTCCCTAATTTCTGTTCACATTCTTTCGTTTCTAAATATCTTCCTGTCAATCTTCTTCTTCTCACTTACAACGCCTTGACAGATGTTGTGAATGTGGTCAAAATCTCATACGTTTTCTGACGTTCCTTTAGTTCATTCGTTGTTTATTTTATCCAAGTGTACTATTTCTTTTACTTACTTACTTCTAGTAGTTATCCTATGGTGATCCTTGTCTAAGAAACAGTGGTTAGTTTTTTGCGTTTATTCTTCTCATCCATTCTTTGCGTTTTTCTTTCATTCATTTTGCTGCGACAATATGTATCTTCTTGTCTGCTTATTGTTGTTTCTTCTGAAGGTTTGATTTCATCGTTTTCCTACTGGTAGGGTTCTACCTATTTTTAGTCTTTGGTTCCGGTCCGTATCCATAGTAGTTTTTCTATGGCGTTCATCTTTTTTAACTGTTATTTTTTTATTTTCTTTCCTGTTGAGTTTATACACTTTAACACTGTTCTGTCCAGTCTAGTTTTTTCTCTTGTTAGTAGTTTTCCTATTCTTTGATGGACTTTCTTCTGAAGTTCTTCACGCTGTAGTAGGAGGATGTCCTGTATTGTTTGATGTTTTGTTAGTTTTCACTCCCATATTCTGTAATAGATCAATTATGTTTTTGTTCTCTGAGAAGATATTATTTTTCTGAATTAAATTTGTATCACATGTTTTCCACTTTAGCCCTAATAATATCAAATTTTGGCGCGATATCTATATATATATATATATATATATATATATATATATATATATATATATATATATATATATATATATATATATATATATATATACTATATATATATATGTATATATATATATATATATATATATATATATATATATATATATATATATATATATATATATATATATATATATATATATATATATATATATATATATATTATATATATATATATATATATTATATATATATATATATGCACTGATGAGAGCCAACAGCTCGAAACTGCAGTCTGCAAGTTGTGTGCAGTGGCTGACACGAGAGTTCCTTTAATTTAGGAATAAGTCTTTCGGTCGGTGTTTGCTAAAATCGAATTACAGCGTTTCGTAGTAATATGTGATTATTACACTTAACGCGCCAGACTTGCAATTTGTTGTAGTCTGGTCAATTTCCTTATTTTTAAATAAGGATGTATAGAGGGTTGCTTCAGAGAGAAATTACGTTTAGTAAATACTCTGCCTTCTAGAAGCATATTTTTGAACATTTGCTGCCCATCTCAGGCGAACCAATTCGATTGTAGTGAACAGCGACCGCGAGATGGCGAATTCGATTTATTTTGCATGTTGCAGTCTCAAGATTGTGAACATGTACCATGTCACCCGAAATCTCGTTGCCAGTCACTGCATGCCTACCTTGCACTGATGAGAGCCAACAGCTCGAAACTGCAGTCTGCAAGTGGTGTGCAGTGGCTGACACGAGAGTTCCTTTAATTTAGGAATAAGTCTTTCGGTCGGTGTTTGCTAAAATCGAATTACAGCGTTTCGTAGTAATATGTGATTATTACACTTAACGCGCCAGACTTGCAATTTGTTGTAGTCTGGTCAATTTCCTTATTTTTAAATAAGGATGTATAGAGGGTTGCTTCAGAGAGAAATTACGTTTAGTAAATACTCTGCCTTCTAGAAGCATATTTTTGAACATATATATATATATATATATATATATTTTATATCACTTAGAACTTGATTTGCTTTTTTAAAAACTTTTATTTTAACTTTTACAAATTATTTATATGATTTTATATGGTTGAAAATATGTAGATATAATTAGTACAGAGATTAAATGAATACTGAACGCAAATGCGTCTGTTGGTCATATTTATAAGGTTTGATATCAACGTAGGCACAGCATTCTGGGAATTGTTGCCGTGCCAGCGTTTCACATGAGAAGTCTAGGAAGTTGTTATCGCTTAGGTGATAAATGTATCAAATTATATCACGTACCATGATAAGAATATAAAGTTACTTATTTAGATAAGATACTTAGATATTTGAATACATTGATGTGGTTTGTTTAGCATATAACAACTCCCTTTCTTTTTGAAAAGTCGGTGTTATTCACCGACTTTTTGGGAAAAATCGGTCATTTCTTCCTCTTCTGTAGGTAGATGAGGTCTTCTTCTCAGGAGGGTGCCAATTCTTTTCAGCATCTCATTAGGGGTGGCGTCCTTGGATTCCTTACAACCACAGCATCTTTTCCTGCATTTCCAGGCGATGAAGGCGGCTAGGAGACAGATGGACAGACCAATAACTGTATACATGCTTAAAGAAAAATGTTTAGTTATAAATGGCTCGTTTATTAGTTTGTCTAAGTCTCTAGAGTATTGCTCGAGTTTGTGGTTGGCTATGTCTAGATTTTCGACATTTAGATGATCGAACTGGAGAGGTTCCAACTTGGGTAGCTGGAGTTTTTCGGGAATGTCACTACAACAGTCATAGGGTATAACCACTGGATGTGAATTGTCCGTAATGTTGATGGTATTGCGGCTTTCGGCTTGCACTTTTGTTATACCGACAAACGCGTAACAGTCCGGGTGGAGTTTTAATATAGAGTTCTTATTAACACTGGTGATTTTTGTGTCCATTTTATTACAGTTTATGGTGATGTGAATGGGTTCAGAGACAATTATTAACCACACATTGCCTTGTAGTTTCTGAACGTTATAACCTTGTCCATAGACGAGGGAACTTACACAGTTTTCTGGGATTTTTCTGAAGTTTTTCAGTAGCTGGGCTTCGCATGCTGCACTGCTGTCGATCGGGTAGGCGTAGAGGTCTGAGCATAGTTTCTTATGGGAATCTAGTTGTTTGCATGTACTCAGGTCCTTGACGGGGATGTACATTAGTGAATCATCGTTACGCGCAATGAATTTTTGTGAGAATGACAAGACATGGTGAAGGCCAGTTCTGTTGTCTAGTATAGGGATAGGATACAAATGATACAGGGTATAGAGTTGTTGTTCTACTAGTGGTATTCTTAGAACGAAAACAAGATCTGATTTTGATTGAAAGGCTTCTAGTTCGATAATTTCTAGGTATTGAGGAATTTCTGAATATTTTACCGGTAGGGGTAGATTATTTTTTACTAAGTTTTGAGAGATTTCCTGAAGTGCAGTAATCAAACTTTCTGGTGAAATAATTGAAGAGTGTATTATTTTCAGACGAGCAAATGTGATCGCGTTCAAAATGTCATCAAGGTTGCTCTGGAGGTACAAGTAACTTTCAGTCAATTTCTCACATGTTTCGATAAATTTTAGTTCGGCTTGAACCAGTGCAACTCTATCATTTACTTTATGCAGTCCGATTTGAATCTTTTTCATATCCTCGTTAAACGTTACGATATTAATTTGCATATTTTGGATCGTTTCGTTAAAGGTTTTTACGACGGTAGAGGTAACGGATATTTGATTTTTCAGGAGGTTTTCTATTTGATGTTGATCTTTGTTTAATTTGTTAATACTGTCTGTGAAGAATTGTCCATCTTCCGCATCTAGATTGCCGGTAATTGCTTTAAATATACTACCTACTCCATTTAATATACCGCGCTTGAATCGTTTGGTGTTAACAAAGATTTCTTCAAATTTTACCTTAAGGGAATTTGATACTTGGTTTAGGAGTGTTATGTGTGTTTTGACTTTGACTAGGAATTCTTTCGTTTCGCGTGTATCGGGGGTGAATATATTTACAATTGATTCTAAAATTTTGTTGTTGTTGATAAAGGCTTCTTCGAGGCTTGATAGATTTTTATGGACTAGCAGAGTCCATTTATTATTGGAAATTATTATCCTCGTTTCGTCGTGGTAATAGACTCCGACGGTGTTATTGATGGGTGTTATTTGGTACTGGGACATGGCTGCTCCGATCAGCAAGGTGAACCTGTAAGGCAATTTAGGCTTCAATATATGGTTTTAACCTGTCAAAGTTAGCTTTAGTTTTTTGTTTTGTTTTTTTATTAAGGAGGGTGGCTGAGTTTTTGTGAAGTTCCAAAATCTCAAATGGCCCGTTATATTTATTACGTAACTTATCGGTGATTTGGGATTCTTTTAAATACACCTTTTGACCAATCTGATATTCGGGGGTTTCCTTTGAAACGTGGGCGTCGAACCGAACTTTCGCTTTTTGTTTTTGTGTTTCAGTTCTGGCGCGCGCGACTTTATAATAATAAGAGAGGCGATTATTTAAGTCTCTGACGTATTTCGTGACTAGTTCTTCCTGATTATATAGCGTTTCTGGTGGTCTACTGGACGTGTGTCCGAAAACTAACTCGTAGGGTGTAAATCCGTGAGTTTTATTAGTAGAGGTATTATAGCATATTATCGCGTAGGGTAATATGTTGAAGGGGTGTTCGTCAGGGTGTTCTGCCACGTGTGCTCGGATCATTTCCAACAAGGTAGCGTGGAACCTTTCTAAGGAACCATTAGATTGGGGGTGTCCGACACTAGACTGCGTTACTTTGATGTCATAGAGGAGACATAAATCTTTTAGGATGGCGTTATCGAATTCTCGGCCATAATCGCAATGAATTCGAAGGGGTGTTCCGAAGTGCTGGAAGTAAACGAGTAGAGTGTTTGCAATTGATTTTGCTGATTTATCTTTGATAGGATACGCTTGAGTGAATTTTGTAAGTTCGTCGCGTATAGTAAGCGCGTAATTTTTCGTTGGGACTTCTAGGACGTCTATGTTTATACGTTCAAAAGGGGATTTAGGCGTCTCCGTAATTACGAGAGGGTTATCTAAATTTTTGCGACAGATTTTTGTTTCTTGGCAGATTTTGCAGGCTTTTATGAAATTTTCGACGTCCTTTGTCAATCCTTTCCAATTGTATTTCTCTCGAATACGACGAATAGTCTCATTTATTCCGCGGTGGAGATGAGCTTTGCCAGTATGATGCTGGTCGATAATAATTGGGATTTCGTCGTCACTGGGTGTTCTAGTAACGTTTTGACATATTTTAAGTTTCACGTCTTTTTCCGATAAAAGAAATGACAAAATTTCGAGAATAGGAAGTTCGACATTGTTTTCGATACAATACGTTTTGGAGTCGTCGAACTCTTCACGACCATTGTATAGCGAGATGAATAGATTTTGGATTACGGTTTCGGGGTCGTATGGTAGAGCCACGATAAAATAGTTTCTATGTCGCACCGACTTACTCGATAATTTATTTAATTCTAAATCTCGGAAGTCTGCGTTTTCTTCGAACAAGTCTTCAAGGATTTTATAATGAAAATCTTTGAGATTGTTTTGTTGGAAAAAGGTCACTATATTTTTGTTGGTTTTGTCCAGGAGTTGCCCGTTCGAAAATTCAATTTTAGAATAGTCGATAAGTGACTTTGTTTTATACAATTTTACGAAAGTTTCGAATTCGTTCAGGACACCTTGTTCGTTTGTTTCCGTCGTGTCGCTTGTCGTGTCCTGACTATCAGGATCGGGTTCTATTGGAGTCGAGGGACTTTGAATGGGGTACGTTACTAATTTTGATTCTGCTTGAAAGTTAGAGGAATCTTGAATGTGATTTATCTTTATGCGGGAAAGAGCGTCTGCATTTTTATTAATGCGGCCGGGTTTATATTCGATTTCGTATTCGTACTCTTCAAGCTTCAGTCGCCAGCGTGCTAGGCGGCTACCGGGGTCTTTTATCGAAAAGAGCCACGTTAAAGGCCTATGGTCAGTTATTAGTTTGAACTTTCGACCAAATATGTACGGACGGAAGTGTTTCACGGCCCATACTATAGCTAAAAGTTCACGCTCTATGGTTGAGTATTTGGTTTCGGCTTTACAGAGGGTCCTTGAGGCGAAAGCTATTGGTAAGTCTTTGCCAATTGGGCCTTGTGAGAGCACGGCGCCGATGGCGAACGCGCTTGCATCAGTGGTGAGTAGAAACGTTTCGTCGAAGTTTGGGTAGATAAGTACTGGGGTCGAAGTGAGGGCTTGTTTCAATTCCTCGAAGGATTTGTGACATTCTGAGTCGAAAGCAAAAGGGACATCCTTTTGTAACAATTTGGTGAGGGGCTTGGATAGTTTCGCGAAATTACTTATAAATCTGCGATAATAACCTGCCAACCCGAGGAAGGATTTGATTTCCTTCTGGTTAGTGGGTTGCGGAAAGTTTTGGATGCACTGTACCTTATCGGGGTTTGGTTTTACTCCTTCTTTAGTTATGAGGTGACCCAGGTATGCGACTTCTTTACGAAGGAACTCGCATTTATCAGGTTGGATTTTTAAGTTAGCATTTCGAAGGCGTTTGAACACTTCTGTGAGACGAGAAATGTGTTCGTGAACTGTCGGGGAATATATGATAATATCATCCATATATACCAGACATCTCTCGTTCTGAATGCCCATGAGGATGTTGTCCATAACCCTTTGGAAGGTGGAAGGGGCGTTTTTAAGGCCAAAGGGCATACGAACGAATTCATAGTGCCCGTTGTCTACGCTGAATGCACTTTTCGGGATGTCTTTCGGGTCTATCTCGATCTGGTGGAACCCAGAGGCCAAGTCCAATGTTGTGAAGTACTGGCACTTGCCTAATTGATCCAGGAGATCTGAGATGTTGGGTAGAGGGTATTTATCTCCTACAGTTAACTCATTGAGTTTTCTGTAGTCTACAACTACACGCCATTTTGGCTTACCCGAAGCATCAAGTTTCTTAGGGACAACCCACACTGGAGATGACCAGGGGGAGTTAGAGGGACGAATAATATTTTGTTCTAACATTTTGGATACCTGCGTTTTGACTTCTTCTTTGTGTATCTGGGGGTATCGATACGATTTTGTAAATACCGGTTTCGCGTCATTGGTATCTATCGCGTGTTTAATTTCATTGGTGAAGGTTAGTTGGTCACCTTCAAGATAAAAAATATCCGCATATTCTAGGCAAAGTTGAGTTATTAGTTCATTTTCTTCCATGTTTAGGTGGTCTAGACGGAGTTGGTTTTTTATTTCATAATGTCTGTCTACGAAAGTTTGGGAGGTTTCTTCGTCTATATAATTCAGTGAGAAATTTTGGATTGGTTCTAGTTTTAAATTTGAAAAATTAACGGTTTTGGTTACCGCGTTTACGTTTAATATAGAGGTAATAAATTCACCTTTATCGTCTATCTGAACTATCGCGTTAGGAAGTCTTACCTTGTCTACTTCGGTAGCTAGCAGTATAGCTTCCGTATTGGACAAGTGACATTTAAGTTTGGTAATTTGTTCTATACGTGGTTCAACTGAAATTATATTTGATATATTACGGGTGGTCTCACGATTATCTGGATTTGGGTAATTTTGTATGTTTGGCAGACCCTGGTCCGTGACTTTGTGGATCGGGATTGTTTTGAAATTTGTTACAAGTTTTTTGTTTTTTATATCCACTATACAGTTGTAATGTTCTAAGAAATCAGACCCTAGGAGTCCATCGAATTCTATGTCAAGATCGCATACATAAATTTTAAATGGTTCATTGTTGTCAAACGGGATAAAGACGGCTTCGTTAATATTTATTTTTTGGTCAGTTATGCCTTGGATCGTAATGTTTTCCGGACATCTCCTACTATAATTTTCACAAATTTTGGGTTTGAATATGGATAGTCCTGCGCCCGTGTCGATTAATAATCTATGCGTGTTAGTAATGTCATAGATATAATACAAATTTTTGGATTTGACAGACAATAAGGGGCTTATAGGAACTGTTGTTCCGGGAAGTTGAGATTTGGGTTGAAATTGTCCAAGTTCATTTTGCCGAATTGGGTTTGCAGTACTGTCATCTCGGGGTCTCCGGTTTTGTGATAAGGCGGGTCCGACTGGGCATGTGGGCCTGATCGAAAATCCCGATTATATACAGGTGTTGTATCGAAAGTCGATTCGTCCGTGTAATAATTTTCGGAGGGACTATTAGCAGTATAATAGTCTTCGTTGCTGTTGTCGTATTCCGAAGTATTAGCTGTATAATAGTTCGGACTTGCGTAGGGGTTATTATCAGTGTAATATCCCTCGTTAATATTTTCGTAAGGGTTATCGTAAGCGTAATAACTTTGATTTTGTTGCTCTAGATTTTCGGGTTCAGTATTTTGATTGAGATGAAGCGTTTTTCTATTTGAATTTGGTCTATAATAATTAGGGTTAGGTTGAATCGCAGGTGGTCTTGCATTATTGAAATTTGGGTTTGGTGCAATGACGGGTGGTCTTTGTTGCTGGAAGTTTTGTGAGCTTCCAGGATTTTGGTTATAGTAGTTAGGTCTTTGTTGTTGGAAATTTTGCGAATTTCCAGGATTTTGGTTATAGTAATTAGGCCTAGGATAGATTTGGGGAGTACCAAAATTTGGGGGTCGAGAACTTTGTTGTCTCTGACGACATTCATTAGCGACGTGTCCCGTACGTTTGCAAAATGAACAATGTCTTGCAGGTAAGGGGAAGTTTTGGTTACGCGTGGGAGTGATTGCACTATTGTTGCGATTGGTTTTTTGCGTTTCAAAGTAATTTAATTGGAGTTCCTTTCGAACTCTCGTTATTGCTTTTAGCATATTCTCAGGGTCGCTTGCCCTAACAACATGTGCAAGTTTGGGTTCTAGTCCCGTGAGTAGGGTGTTCAAAACCATGCCCTCAGTTAATTGCGTTTGGGCTTGTTTTTGTGCCGCTGTTAACCGCTGTTTATGAACAGAAGCATGCATTTTTGCTTCGTGGGTTTGCAAGCGCGCAATAAACGTGAGTGGAGATTCACCGGGAAGTTGTCGCATTCTTTGCAAGTCTTGTATTAAGGAGGTTAGGTCTCTACTATCACCGAAATGATTCTCTAAAAGAGTTTTAATTTCTTCCCAATGAGTGGGATTTCTAGAGTTCACTAGTTCAGCTGCACGGCCTTTTAATTTGTTTTTTATGTGAACAGTTAAAAGTACCACCTGATTACCAATTGCCATGCCAAAAGCAGTTCTACATGAATTTAAAAATGTATTTAAATTTATTTGATTACCGTCATATTCAGGAATAATTGAAAATATTTCGCTTAATTTATATGGTTCAATAGCGTCTGGTTGATGGTGAGGTTGAGGTTGAGGTTGAATTAGTGGTTGTGGCTCTTGTTGTTGTTGGTTTTGTTGCTGTTGATGAGCCATATTTCTGGTAGTTACTGGCATAAACTAATTTTAATTTTGGGATACTTAGACGTATTTTACTTATAACAAAGGACAACAGAACTGTTCTTTCCACGGCAATACGCACAAGAAATGGTGCGATTATTAATTCTAATTTAATTTGCACTTAAAACGAGATGATTCAATAAGTACTTACAAGTAATAAATCTTCATTTATAGAAGTAGGTCCTTTTTTGATTGAGGGATTGGAATCCGCCGCCCGTCGTCAAAGGTCTCCTTGTTCCGGCGATCCTTTCCTGAAGTTAGGCCCTTTTTGGGGTGTTCCTTGTTCTTCTGGGAGGTTTTCGTTGGTTAGGCTCTTCTTCCAGGCGTTATTACCAATCCTACCGACTGCGCCACTTTTATATCACTTAGAACTTGATTTGCTTTTTTAAAAACTTTTATTTTAACTTTTACAAATTATTTATATGATTTTATATGGTTGAAAATATGTAGATATAATTAGTACAGAGATTAAATGAATACTGAACGCAAATGCGTCTGTTGGTCATATTTATAAGGTTTGATATCAACGTAGGCACAGCATTCTGGGAATTGTTGCCGTGCCAGCGTTTCACATGAGAAGTCTAGGAAGTTGTTATCGCTTAGGTGATAAATGTATCAAATTATATCACGTACCATGATAAGAATATAAAGTTACTTATTTAGATAAGATACTTAGATATTTGAATACATTGATGTGGTTTGTTTAGCATATAACATATATATATATATATATATATATATATATATATATATTTATTTTGTGAACAAGTCGAGATCTTTTAGCGATATAAAGTATACAAGTAGAGATCCGTTTTTACAAGTCGAGATCCGAAACGGATCTCGACTTGTTTCTATGTGTATATCATGTTTATTCAATTAATATAGATGGCAGAAGTGTACACGTGAGTTTTACCTCGGATCTCCTTTTTCCGATTTTTATCCATTTTTATACACGAGTAGTTAAACCAAACGCACTTATGAGGGCGCTGCAGTGCTTAACTTGTATATAATATTTTATGAACAAAGCGAGATCCTGTATATCTGGCAATGCCGCGTCTTTTAGTTGCAACAAGTTCAGTGTGGGTCAACCTTATTAACTGTAGTTAATAAAGTTGATAGATTTTCATTATTTTGGGTCTCTGCTGATTAATTAATTAAATAGATATAAGTTTAATAATTTTACTATTAGTACAATAACTAGAGGTTTTTAACTTCGGAATAATGTCAATAAATTAGATTTCATTAATTTTTTGCAACTTAATAGTAATTGCATCAAAGCAAAGTTTCTATATTGTACGGCGGTATGCTAATTTATAGGGGGTGGATGCCACTCCTTTTCAGGGGGTGGAAAATAAAAGAATGAAAAACATTGGAGCTGAAAGAGTATCATATTTTAAGAAGAAAAGGATCTATGCAACTTTTAAGTTATAACCACTTGAAAATTGGAATTTTAGCTTGAAAAAGAGGTATTTCAAAACGCTTTTAGTCAAATAACTCGAAAAGTAATCCATTGAGCGAGAACATGTTGGAGACAAGAAATCTACTAAATTGAAGATGAATTTCGTTTTTTTCTAATTTCTATAGAATTAATGGTTTCGGATATCTGAAAATATAAGGACATACTTAGTAGTATTTAGTTTAAATGTTAAATATATCAGAAACTATGGCACTTGTGACAAAAATTGTAACAACCAAAATAAAAGACCTATTAATTAGGTTTCGAATGATTTTTTGATTATCTCTAAAAAAAAAGAAGTTATGACAGAAACAATGTGCTTCTTCACAGTTTTTTAATAAAAACGTCGCCATTTTGTTAATGTAAGTAGGTCAGTAATTAAAAAAATATGCATACCGTTTTTCGTTAACACATACCATGACCTAGATTCTCAAATTTTTTCGTAGGTTTACAACACTTGCTTTGGAAAAAAAACTGAATTTTAAACTACATACAAAGGGGTTTTCGAAGAAACGTAAAGTTTTTGTTTATCGGCAAATATCTCAATATTAGTTTTAACGAGAAAAAGGTGGATACCATAAATAAAGCTTCTAAACTGAGAATGAATTCGTTTTTATTTTATGTTTAATGTTGTTTAATTTCGCAGATATTTTAGTTTATAGATGGTATCCGAACTTTGATAGGG
Organism: Rutpela maculata; assembly: GCA_936432065.2. Taxonomy (NCBI): domain Eukaryota; kingdom Metazoa; phylum Arthropoda; class Insecta; order Coleoptera; family Cerambycidae; genus Rutpela; species Rutpela maculata. Next base: position 63,740,091 of record OW386286.2, read on the forward strand.
TTTAAATGTTGAATATATTAGAAACTATGACATTTTCATCAAAAGTTCTAATGGACATAATTAAAAATAATGAATCAGTCTTTAAAATTGTTTTTTGTTTGTTTCTGTATTATAAAAAATAAAGAAATTATGGCTGAAACAACGTGCGCATTCACATTTTTTTAAAACAAAATTTCGCCATTTTGTTATAGTAATTGTCCAGTAATTAATTTTTTTCAAAAATACTGTTTTTGTTAATATACAGTATCACCTAGATCATTATTTTTTTTGTCTGTTTAAAACGTTTGTTTTAGGAAAACATTCCATTCCGTCCATATTAGAGCTGTCATTTTCATTTTTTTAATTTTTACTTCAGATTCGTTATCAACAATCCAAAAAATAAATCAGTAATACATTTTCAAATATTAAATATCTAAATTTCTACCTGCTCTTATTGGGAATAAGAGCAGGTATCCTCACCATAGAGAATATAAAGATGATACCATTTTCTACAATAATAACCCATGAAAATTATCATTACATATGAGATTATTGCTGAATTTTGCGTATTTTTTATCTCTACGTACTGTACCGTCGTGCGCAAAAAAATGGGACAAGTCTTATAACGTATTTTTGCTAAAATCTAGTTGTGTACATCTAACTTTAATTTTTGTGACATTGTCAGTTATTTGTCAAAATTCATTGCAAGTGTGCAAATAGAGACAGATTTACATTAGAAAAAAATAGTTGTCCTATTTTTTTTTGCTCTCGACAGTACTATATATAATGTATAGGACGTGCAGCAGAGTAAGTGAAAGCGCATGACGTAGTGGATATGTCTCAGAGATATTGTAAAATTCGCTTTTTCGCAAAAATCGTAGGGCTTCTGGAAAGAACCAAGATATCGTAAAATCAATAAAATGTACGCAATTTTACTAGGAAATTTTAGTAATTTTTTTGAATTCTTTGATGTGTTAGTGAAAATATTTAAATATTTTACTTAATTTTACTCTTTTATTATATACTCCAGTCAAATAGGGAAAATTAGAGGGAAAAAACTGACGAAGGTTTGAAACTTTGCGAAGATGTTTATTAAAGCCTACTTATAAATACACTAAAAGTCCCCAACTCTATCCCTTGCGCTCGAGCCACCATCTTGGAAAAATGATGCTCCGATTCAGTTTTATGCTTATGTCTCACTAACCATTAGCGATATCGAAATTATGCCTCCCATAAAAAATAAATCCTAAAAATTCTCTACAAAAAATGCCATATACATTTTATTCGTAACTATTACTATACTCTTCGCAGAATAGTATATTTATTTGATTAATTCATTTCTAAAACCGTAAATATCACTCGTAGAAAAAATACAGTTCATATTTTTGTGTTTGTCATAGAGTTCTGAATAACTTTAAAATGCTCGTCGTATGTCAGTCTGTCCGTTTGCCCGTCTATCTCTCTGTTTGTCACTTATTTGTGAGCACGATAACTTGAGAGAAAAAAGTCCAGCTTTATTCAAGAGAGTATGTTAGTTTTAGCTAGAGAGAATTCTATTGATTTTGAAAAAAATCGATCGGTAAATATAAAAGTTATGAGACATTTTATGAAGAAAATTCGCGTGAAGAGTGTTGCAACGCCTTTGACAAAATTTTATAAACACAAAGATACCGCATAGTATATTAACCAAGGTTTCAACAATCGAGATGAAATCATCGGGAGATGATAAAAATTACAAGTATGGCAATTAAACCTACAATTTTATGAAAGATTATAACACTCTTCACCTGTATTTTTTTCATACAATGTTTCATAACCTTTATATTTACTGATCGATTGCTTTAAAAATCAATAGGGTTCTTTCTCTAGATAACACTGACTTAAACATAAACAGACCACAGATAGTAGACAACCAAAAGCCAAGGCTGTTGGGAAGGGAGTTACGCATTTGGAAAAACGCAGACTTTTCGTCCAGATTTCAATAAAATCTTATCTTTTCTTAGGTTATTGTACTTACAAGAAACGTATCGGATGAAGAAACAGGCAGACAGACAGACAGACGAACATTTTGAATGCCATTCAGAATTTTATGACTTACACAATTATATGATTTTTTTTTCTCTATGAGAAACGGTTTTAGAAATGTGCCTACAAATTGGAATATACTCTACGTTTTCGTACTTGCAAAGAGTGTAATACTAGATACAAAAAAAAATGTATATAACATTTTTCGTAGAGAATTTTATAAACTTTATTTTTTATATGAAGCAAAATTTCGATATCGCTAATAGTTAAAGAGACAAGCAAAAAATTGAATTGGAGCACAATTTTTTCAAGACGGCGGCTCGAGCGCAAGAGATGGAGTTAAGGACTTTTAGAATGTTCGATAATAGGCCTTAATAAACATCTTTGACAACTTTCACAACTTGAAAATTTTTTTCCGTTGAACGTCAAAATTTGTTCCTATTTAACTAGGGTAATAGTCATTTTGAAAATTCCTAACCAAGCCTAGGAGTGTGGTGTAATTTACGTTTAATTTGATTATATAAAAAAAAACCGTGCCCCAAGAAATCACTACTTCCACATCCAGATTTTCTGTCCAAGTCACTAACAACGAAAAAATTTTGTATGTGGAAATAATTGTTTATGGAACTTTAATAATATAATATCTACCCCAAAAAACCACAAAACGATACCCCACATCGGTAGTGGGGTGGGGGTGGTGATAGGGGGTGGTAGTGGGGGTGGATGAAGAAAAAAAATATTTTGATGTTTCTGGTTCTTGTACACACACTAAATCACATTTTTTTTCATCCCCTTTAATAATGGGGTGGGGGTGGTAATGGGGGTGGCTAATGCCAAAATTTTTTTTGAGACCTTAGCTTCTCTTGTATATGCTAAATACCAATTTTATTGACTCTTACCTGCTTAATTTACCTATTTACCCCAAATTTACCTCAATTTACCCCCAACCCTTCGACGGAATAAGATGAAAATATAATATAGTTCTAGATCTCATTAAAGTACATATGTGTACCAAATTTCAAGTCAATATCTCAAACGGTTCCAGAGTAAACGTGCGCACAAAAAAAATTACAGACAGACCGACGGACAGACAGAATTTTTTTTGCTCAAACTTAAAATCTCGACGTTTCATGACATTCTAAGCCTATTTGAACAATTAAATTTTTTAAACATTTTTTTGTCGTTACTATACTTCCACTGGATGTGGAAGTAATAAAGATTACCATTGATTTGACATATTTTTACATAGTGATTTTAAAACTATATAATAAATATAAATGTATAGGTTAATATCAATCGATTTACAATTCTATTTTTATTTGTCTAAAAGATTTAACCCTTATTGAAATGAAATACACTGTAATCTTAATAAACTACATAGGGTACTCAAACCATAATTTCAAAATAAAACAAAACTAAATGGCAGTAGGTGTACAAATAGTTGATTTTGGACAATTTAATGTAGGAATAGAAAGAAATAAAAAACTGAGAGCCCGTACCTGCTCCTGTTTTGTAAGCTTTTCTATAAAGTATTTTTATTATTTACAAACCAAAATTAAAACTTGACCATTTAAGAAAAAGTTAAATATCTCATTTCTCTTCAGATGTTTCGGCAAGACAATTAAACAGTTTTAGGAGAGATTTAATATTTTAGTGATATTGTTACTTTTCTTTGCAGCGTATTTGGATACAACCAAAATTTCAACAGAAGTTAATCTGATTTACGCAATCGACTTACGGTAGTTAGGTACCACCCAAACACATGGGAGACACCCGTTTTTATTGTTCTTTCTTGGAACTATATTAACTATGTAGGTACCTTCTTCCAATAATGTCAATTTTATGACCATTTTTAGAATTCAGACCCAACTTATAGATACACTTACTATTTTATTTTACGAAATTAAGAACAAAATTGCGATATAAATTTGACGCCCTGAGGCGGTCGCTTCGCTGCTTCACCTCTCCATACGCTGCCCTGATTTTCGTGCAAGTTATTTTTAAATAAATAGTAAATTTGTACACGTGGCACTTGCTTTTACAAAAATTTCAGATGTAAACTTTTTGTAAATTATATGAAAAGTAATACATGACTGCTAAAAACTCTACTTTTTTATATTTTTAAAATTATATGGAGACATGGAGATGGAGACATTATATGTAAAAAAACCGCTGCCCAAGGAATCACTACTTCCACATCCAGATTCTTTTCCAAGTCACTCACAACGAAAAAATTTTTGTATGTGGAAATAATTGTTTATGGAACTTTAATAATATAATATTTGAAATCCTCTACCTCAAAAACCCATAAAACGATACCCCACATCGGTAGCGGGGTGGGGGTGGTGATAAGAGGTGGTAGTGGGGGTGGATGAAGTAAAAAAACATTTTGAGGTTTCTGGTTCTTGTACACACACTAAATCACAATTTTTTTTCATCCCCTTTAATAATGGGGTGGGGGTGGTAAGGGGCACCCCCCTTACCACCCCAAATGCCAAATTTTTTTTTGAGACCTTAGCTTCTCTTGTATATACTAAATACCAATTTTATGGACTCTTACCTGCTTGATTTACCTATTTTCCCCAAATTTACCCCAATTTACCCCCCAACCCTTCGACGGAACAAGATGAAAATATAATCTAGTTCTAGATTTCGTTAAAGTACATATGTGTACCAAATTTCAAGTCAATATCTCAAACGGTTCCAGAGTAAACGTGCGCACAAAAAAAAAGTTACAGACAGACCGACAGACAGAAATTTTTTTCGCTCGAACTTAAAATCTCGACGTTTCGTGACATTCTAAGCCTATTTGAACAATAAAAAATTTTAAAATTTTTTTTGTTGTTACTATACTTCCACTGGATGTGGAAGTAAAATTGAGGAAAACAAAAATTGAAATATTTAATTGAAAAAAATTGGAAAAAATTATTAGTATTTCTAGAGTAATATGTATATTTTAAAAAATTTACATAACTCCCTCTTGTGTACCACCAGTTGGGGTTGATTTCACATCCAAAACTAAGCATACTAGTTTCTTTCCACGATTAGACATTTTTTCAGCAGTTCACTGTCACAAACACTTGTCGACTGTTATAAAGCGGCAAAGTGCCCTTTGGGCTCTTTGAGATATGACAACATCGCAGGATCTCATCTTACACTATATACATCAACATATACATCAGTGGATCTCGACTTGTTTGGTTTTTATTAAGGATCTCGTTTTGTTTAAATTTTGTCACGAAAAATTCAAAGGTTGAATTTGTTTCCCCTTTGTTGGTTTATGGATTAAGAGGATAATGAAGCAAGTTTCTGTGAAAAATATACTCAACAAAGTCTTTCTCTTGTGATGGATCTCGGGTTGTCCAAAATTTATTCGGATCTCGACTTGATATAAAAACATATATATATATATATATATAAAAGAATACCCTGACTGACTCACTGATCTATCAACGCACAGCTCAAACCGCTGTGTCTAGAAACTTCAAATTTTGCATATAGGTTCCTCGAATGGCGTAGGCAACCACTAAGAAAGTATTTTTCGAAATTCGACCCCCAAGAGGGTGAAAAAGGGGGTTGAAATTTCAGGCGAAGAAAGTCGCGAGCATCAGCTAGTATACATACAAAAGAATACCCTGACTCACTGACTGACTGATCTATCAACGTACAGCTCAAACCGCTGGGTCTAGAAACTTCAAATTTTGCACAGAGGTTGCTCGAATGATGTAGGCAACCACTAAGAAGATTTTTCGAAATTCGACCCTTAAAAGGGTGAAAATCGAGTTGAAATTTTAGGCTTTATCGGAAACGATTAGATCTAGATGCGTGAAATTTGCCAGAAATATTTCTTGTTGAAATCTATTAGATACATGTAAGACGAAATTTTGATTTTCACTTAGGATTTTCAAATAGGAAAAGCAACCTCCGATGAGTTAAAAATAATGAATTGTGCAAATGTTCAAAAATGTACCATAAGTACCCTCTTAATCTAAAACTAAACCTGTGTTAATAGCATACCTCTCAAATAAAGCAATTCCTCGTGCTCAGAGGACAAAAATATTCTCCCATAGTGACTATAATTCGGGTGGAAGAAAACAGATAACATCGAATTAATTTACATCTAAGTATTATGTGTATATTTTTTTTGTTATTTTTACTTAATTGCTGACTTGCCACATATAAATATTATGTATCCCAAAATGATCAATAAAATTTTTATTTTTATTAGTCAATCATGTTAAATAATCATTTATAATAGTTAAACTACCATTATAATATAAAATTCAATAGGGTTCTATTCTGGTAGTAGATGAACCGATTAAAACCAATTCAAGTGGATCTGTTAAGGCTTGCGAACAGTAGAGGGTTTCCTTACGTACGTGCGTACATACGTACAGACCAACTGAGAGAGATATATGGCAATTTTCAATAACAATTTTAGAAGTTAATAAAAGTAATCAATCTAGAAGTAGAATGTTCCCTTTTCAAAAAGGTGTAATTAAAATCGATTCCTTGCTGAATCAACCGATTCAAAATGACTTTTATCAGCGAAACAAAACGCTGGCGCTCTGAGTAAGTATAGAGCACTTATCCAGCGGGATGTGCCAATAACGAAGTAATTATTGTTTCACAGTTTCAGTTTTTAATAATTCTTAAAAGTCTTAACTTACGTTTCATAGTAATAATAATCAAAATAAATATTAATGCAACGTAAATATAAAAATAAATACATGGATAAGAATGACTAATGATACGATAATAAATCCTAGTAACAACAGTTCGGCGCCGGCGGTAAAAACATAATCAAGATCGCAAGGACGTAGCAGTATTATGTTTCTTAGGCCACTCATTAAAGTAAAAGATGAGGTATGAAGAATAATTGCGAAAGTTATTAAATTTTGAAACTACGTTGGAGTAGGTAAAAAAATAATAAATCCGGTTTGTGCAATCCTTTCCGCCCCGGAACATTGTTAAATTAACAAAAAAACATAAATAAGCAATAACTTTCTGAAAAAAATTCCGAGATTTAGGCAAACCTCGGAGAACCTTTTGAAAATTATAAGACACCTTTTATCAAATTTGCACACTGTTACGATGACCGGAACATTGCAAATAGTTGTTTATTAGCTTTGTTTCGATATATTTTGTTGGAAAAATTTGCAATAGTTATGCAAATGATTGTTTAGGCGATAGAATAAGGCCACAAACCCACTTTTAATTTTGCATAATTTTTTGAAGATTTTTTTTTACAATTTTTTTATCTGACACGGTCACGATTTTGACGTTTTAATCAATAAATGGGAAATTAGTATGTCAATGTTCTTAATTTCGTGCTGCGAATGCTTGTAACATCAATAGCTGACATCTGAATTTGCAACCTTGTAAATGTCCCAGAACTTAATCTATTATTTAAATAATGAAGTTATGCTTGACTTAAAAAAAAATGGAAAATAGGTGCAAATTTCATGTAACATTCTAATAATGTATTTAAATACTCCTGTGAATTCGCAACCTACCAAAATATCCGGAATACCTATATTTTATCTGTCTCCGTTTTCCTTCTGAGATATTTCGCAATTTCTTGCACAGACATAACCACGCGTCAGAGGATCATAGATTAAACCCGTATAGAGGCAATATCATATCACCTATTGATCAATCCAAGACGATTGCACCATCTTGGATCTCAATTCATATTTAATTAAGAAGATTCATCGATAATAACATAATTTTTTATTAACTCAGTTAAATATTATTTTAAATATATTTATTGTATTTACCTTATCTATATAAACATCTAAATGACATTCATATATCTACATTATATCAATTACACGCAAAAAACAAACAGTTCGATCGGAATTTTCTTCTGACTAATATTCAGCGTGTGGTATGAAATAATAGGTGAGGAACTTCTCCTAATTTTTATTCGCATCTTTTTATTAGATGTGTTTCCTCATCTATCTTCCTCGTCTTATTCCCAACATCTCGACGGACGTTGTGGAAAATAAGTGGAGCAGTAGCAAGTCTGATGTTTGTGCATTTCGCAATATTTCTCTGTCACGTCAAATTTTGCTTAATTGACAAGTTACTGGTCTTGACCTTTGTATTCTTCATCGAATCTTTTAAAATTGAAAATGTTTTTAGTTTTATATTATTACAGTAAAATTAAAAGTTGACCAGGAACAAATTTGTTACAAGCTGATTTCTTAGGGATTGTATTATATGGCTATTCAGGAGTCCCCGACTGAAAATCCCAAAACATCCACCGAGCAGAAATAAAAAGAAATGTTGGAATTAGGCACTTTTTTCCTTTAATCGGTAATAACCCACACGGATGACACTTTAGGAAAACAAGTAAAGTGGCAAAATTTTGAGAGAAAGAGCTAAGTCTTAATGTGATATAATGTGTGATCTAATGTGATAATTTTTTGAAATCGGTTAAATATTAGCAAAGTTACGGTTGCCAGAATAACAGATTTGTATAAAACAAAGATTACTTTCTGTATTTGAATACCATAAAATGCAACAAAAGGCAACAACAAGCATTGTAGGTAATGTTAATTAAATATGGTTTATTTTAGAAACTGCACTTTTGAATATCAAGTTGGCAGGTTTTATACAATATTGACTTACATACACAAAACTGATTTAGGCTTGCTACAATCAGTTTACGAAATAAACGAAGAAAATCATTTGTCACATTGATATGTTGTATAAGAAATGCCATTGTTATTAATAATTAAAGTAATACATTCGTAAAATAAAATCCATTCTAAAAACAAAAAACGTAACAAAAACACAATTACGGAACTCATAAATAGTGAAAAAATAAATTATAAACTCTTTAAAAAGCATGAATAAATGAAATAAGCATAAAAAACTCTCAAATACGAGCTTTAACTAAAAATTAGCCTCATTCTCAGAAAGTAACACCTCTGACGCATTGTCACAGTCCTGTCCAATGCAATTTACACAGCTGGTACTGCACTACTGCACGTTATATTTTTTACATGCACAAGACTTTGAAATTTTTCTTGCAATCACAGAATAAAATATTTAAAATGAATATCAGGGACACAGTTTTGGTTCTAGATAACCGTTGTTTTTCCAACCCCAGTTCTCTGAATTAAGACTGTCGTCTAATCAGACTTGAATTTGCCAATACACTCTATAAATATGATATTTAGTGGCATCGAATGTTGGAGGAAGAACTGCTAGATAGAAGTGTTGGAAAATATTTTGCCTAGCAGAAATCTGATTATACCTAACGAACCTGTAATCATTTAAAAAAATTAGTTTTTTACTGCCGTACCATCTTGAAATAAATTCTTCCCCAATTAGGTACTGCAAGCTGATTTGCTTTAGCAAATTTATTTTGAAAATTAATAAGATGTTGCTTAGTTCAGTATTATGTTCAAAAACTGAAAATACTGTTTTTTGCCCTTTTTATAGAATGCAGAGGTGGTATCGCAACCGGGGATGGCATGTGCAAATAGAATATTTTTACTACATTTTCACTTAGTCCTAAACGTAACTTACACATATTCGTTATTTTATCAGATTTACCTCCATCACCGGGTCTCATCACGTATACATTTTTTGTTTTGCAATTTGTAATGCTCAATGAGTAACGTTGTTAAGTCTGTGTCTTGACCAACTATAACAGAGTTGCACATATCAGCTGAGCAATTAATAGCAGCTTTTACAATTAAATAATCAGCATCTGCATCCGCTCATTTGACTCTGATATTATTTTGGGAAAAATTTGATGTTAGAAGTTTAATTAACTGATCTTTATTTGATGCTGATGCTAAATAGTTATTTTTATACCAAGGCCGCGAAATTCCTTTTTACGTACCGAGAGAAACATTATCGCCGAGGCCGCTTGCGGCCGAGGCAAGATAATCTCGAGGGCGCTAAAAAATTTCGCGGCCATGGTATAAACACTATTTTTTGTGCAACCGTAAATTATAGTTAGTATAGATGGTGAAAATGACACCACCGTTTATGCTATATTTTGCTAAATGAACGCGTTGGCCTTAATGCCAGTGCATTTCTATGGAAACGGTATATTTTGAATGTAAACTTGACAGTTCTCGAATAATCGTAAAAATTTTTGAGAGCGATCATTTGTCATATTTTAGAAATGTCAATTTTCAAGTGACTTAAACGTCAATTATTATGAAAGTGACTTTTAGTTTTTCGGCCGTTACTAAGAGTAACGGCCGTGAAATTGAATTTCTCGGACTGTTTTGGGAACGCGAAATACTCATTTCACGTACGGCTGCACAAAAAATTCGTTTTGAGATATCTGCTATTTTTTTGTGGGTCAATATTAATTTATTTCTGAAATGTATTTTTAGCTCTTCTTTGATGTTCTGTAAATTTAACGGAAGAGCTTTCATTAGAATAGCCATCAAAAATAATAATTACAATTTAAACCATATAGTCCACAGTACATCGCCCTTTTTTTTAATGATTAGTAACAGGCTGAATTTTCGTGAGTAGCTTCGGTTTGACGAGACGCCCAACTTTTCCCTCTGCAAAAATTTTTGGTAGTGGTAGCTAATAGCAAAAATTATTTTTTCTATTTCGCACGAATTAGACAATTCGACAACCTGTAAAATTATTTTGGCAATATATTTTTCATTCGTTAAACGTTTGTTAAAGAGTTTGTTTTTCGATTGCCTTGGTTACGTTTGCGCGAGTTAATTATAATAAGCCCCGTGTTTGTCCACAACAACATATTGCCAAAATAATTTGACAAGTTGTCGAATTGTCTAATTCCTGTGAAATAAAAAAAATAATTTTTGCTATTACCTACCACTACCGAGAATTTTCGCAAAGAGAAAAGTTGGGCGTCTCGTCAAAACGAAGCTACTTACGAAAATTCAGCCTGTTACTAATCATTAAAAAAAAGGGCGATGTACTGTGGACTAATAATGATAACGAACAAATGAAACATACTGATGAACAATATATTTATATTGAGTCGGGCATTGCCACACAACTTTTCTAAGGAGAAACCCCTCCTATTAGAAATTGTTTAGCACCTTCAGGCAAAGCTGCCTTACATCTCTGCAAATGTGTTTAAGTCCATTTGTGCCAGTCTTCGGAGCTGATGCCTTAAATATTCTTAGTTATGCTAAGTCGAACTTTTTATTTATTCCCCGACTTAGGTGGATTCTGGGAGGTTCTACAATAAGTCGCAGTCGTCAGAATCAGATTCTGATGAAAGCTCTGCAGCAGAATTTGATTTAGATTGTTCATTTGAAAGGTATTTTTTTTATCTACAACACAATTTGAGTAATTTAATCCATCGCAGTGTTTGCATAGACTGGTATATTTTAGTCTCAATTTTTTTCAACAATATGTTTTTGTCTTGCAGCTAGCCTTGTATCCATTGTATCATTTGAAGAAGGCTCTTTGATAGCGGTTTGATTTCTTTTTGGTAACCCAACAGGTTTAAATCCGGTAGTGGTTATCTTCCAACCGTAATTTCTTGGTAACTTGTTGGTATCATACCGGGTGTCCAAATATCTCGAGAAATACACATTGGATCCAAAAAAGAAAAAACACGTGCTTAATAATTTTGAAAGAGCTATCCAATGATACCAAACACGACCCCCCACCCCCATCCCTTGGAGTGGGGCGGGGGCAACTTTTTTTTTTTTAACTGTTTAACGTCGGCCTATTTCCGCTACCAGGGCCTATCACCGACACCAGGAGACGAGCTACCCCCAACCTGGAAATTTTGCCGAACCTCTTCCCTTAAGAAGAGTAGGGATCTTTTACTTGCCTAACATTTAATAGACAAGGGACCGCCTGCTTTACATCCCCTCCGAAGGATGGTATATCCACTACGTAATCCTCGTCTGAAATTACGTAACTTCCGAGTATACACTGATATACAAGCCTCTAGAAGGTGGGACGAGAACGCTGTATTTCCCAAGATGGGAGCCCATCCAAGTACTAACCGCGCTCGACGTTGCTTCAACGAAATATCAACTGATATTCACATTGAAGTCGCCTCTACGCTCGGGGGGCAACTTTAAAATCTTAAATGGGTACCTTTATTTTTTATTGCAGAATCGGATTCTACGGCAAAAATTACGTCAAGTTTGTTTGAAAGGTTTTTTCGATTCGTGACAGATGGCGCTGTAATCGCAAAAATATTTCTTTTCGTAATTTCTAAAAAATTCTACTGAAGAATGAAAAATAACAAAGGACGAGTTCATTTTCTTGAAAAAGCCATTCAATGGTGTTAAATTTAATAACCCCCCATCCCTCACCAGCACTACCACCGTGGGGGAGGGAAAGTGGAGGGTGGAGGGCAACTTTCAAATGCTAAATGGAAACCCTCATTTTTTATTATTCGTGAAAAAAATATGGGATTCCGTTTAAGATTTTAAGGTTTCCCACCACTTCCCCCCTCATGGTGGTGGTGGAGGGGGAAGGGGGGTAATAGCGGTATTAAATTTAACACCATTGAATGGCTTTTTCAAGAAAATAAACTCGTATTTTATTATTTTTCATTCTTCTGTAGATTTTTTTAGAAATTACGAAAAGAAATGTTTTTGCGATTACAGCGCCATCTGTCGCGAATCGAAAAAAACGTTTCAGACAAACTTGACGTAGTTTTTGTCGTAGAATCCGATTCTGCAATAAATTTAAGGCTTTAAAGTTGCCCCCCGCCCCACTCCAAGGGGTGGGGGTGGGGGGTCGCGTTTGGTATCATTGGATAGCTCTTTCAAAATTATTAAGGACTTTTTTTTCTTTTTTGGATCCAATGTGTATTTCTCGAGATATTTGACCAGACTTTTTGGACACCCGGTATAATTATTGTTGTACCTATTTGATTTAATCAAATAGGTCTATTATAACCGGGTAAAAATTTGTAATCAACATCATCGCAGAAAAAAAAATTGTGCAGAAATCCGTTTCATAATGGACTAAATTCAAATATCGAATAAAAAATTCTGTCTGTCTGTATTTGTATATGTGTGGGTGTAGACCATTTCTTGTAAACACGATAACTTCTGTTAGGCAATTTTTGATTCAAATTTAGAACATGTATAAAACAGCAGAATACTTCCTATTAAAATTGAGCAGGGTGATCGCCAGAGAACTGCAAACTCTCATTTTAATTTGAAACTGTTTTTAGTTTAATTTTAGAGCAAAATGTTAGTTACTAAGGTTTTTTTGATTAAGCACATAAAATTATGAAAACGCACATTTCTGAACCAAAATATACAAGGTGTTCTCAGATTCGAACCAGCTTTATATAGATTAGAGAGATATATCAGTTTAATAATAAAATGGCATTTTTAGCAGAGATGTGCAGAGGAAACTTTCCGTATTTGATAAAAGTCTGTAAAAGGCATGTAAATAATATAATTATATGCACTTATTTGGTATAAAAATGAAACTTGCATGATTACGAATCAGATTTCACCATAAAATAGCCTATCAATATACCCAATGGAAAGTTAGAAGGAAAGTTTCCTGGGAAATTGCCGTTTTGAAAATTCCGAAAGTTTCCAGGAAGTTTTCCTTCTAATTTTCCATTGGATATATTGATAAGCTATTTTATGGTGAAATCTGATTCGTGATGATGTAAGCTTCATTTTGATACCAAATAAATGTATACAATGATATTATTTACATAACTTTTACAGACTCTTATCAAATACGGAAAGTTTCCTCTGTCCATTTCTGATTTTTAGTAAGTCTACTATGAAATAAATAAAGTTGCAGTCGAGTGTTGTCGGCTGCGAATATCTATTAAATACGATAAGCTCTGTTGGGCTTAATATTTTTCTTTAGAATTTGGAATATATAAAACAGCACGGTAAAGTACTTTCTATTGAAATTGAAGCATATTAGTCATACAGGGCGATCGCTAGAAGCGTGTAAACTTTCATACAGGTTGTTTCTCAGGTTCGAACCAACTTTATGTAAAATATTATTAAAGTACTTTTAATAAGACTATTATGAAACAAACAGTAGCCGGCGTCAGGCGTTGCCGACTACGAATGTCTAGTAAACACGATAATTTCTGTTGAACATAAAATCTTTGATACATATGCAAAATACAAAACATATACAAATAATATGGTAGAACACTTTCTAGTGGAATTGCGTCATCTTCGTTATACAGGGTGATTATTACATCATTTTATATAAACTATGAGTTATTATGACTTTAGAGAAAAAATGTTACAAAGATTTTTTATTAAAAACATAACAATGCAAATATGCAAAAGATATCTAAACTGCAATATACAGTGCGTTTTTTAGATTCAATTCAACTTTGAGTAGGTTAGATGATGTCTTATACATTTACTGTGACGAAACCGATATTGTTCTTGTAACAATGATATATGGTTAATATTCTATTCTATTCTATTCTATTCTATTCTGTTCTATTCTATTCTATTCTATTCTATTCTGTTCCGTTCCGTTCCGTTCCGTTCCGTTCCGTTCCGTTCCGTTCCGTTCCGTTCCGTTCCGTTCCGTTCCGTTCCGTTCCGTTCCGTTCCGTTCCGTTCCGTTCCGTTCCGTTCCGTTCCGTTCCGTTCCGTTCCGTTCCGTTCCGTTCCGTTCCGTTCCGTTCCGTTCCGTTCCGTTCCGTTCCGTTCCGTTCCGTTCCGTTCCGTTCCGTTCCGTTCCGTTCCGTTCCGTTCCGTTCCGTTCCGTTCCGTTCCGTTCCGTTCCGTTCCGTTCCGTTCCGTTCCGTTCCGTTCCGTTCCGTTCCGTTCCATTCCATTCTATTCTATTCTATTCTATTCTATTCTATTCTATTCTATTCTATTCTATTCTATTCTATTCTATTCTATTCTATTCTATTCTATTCTATTCTATTCTATTCTATTCTATTCTATTCTATAACAATTTTACCTTAAAATGTTATTACGGTATTTTTAATAAGACTATTACTAATACAAACAGAATTTACAGTCGGGCGTTGTCGAATATCTGCGAACACTATGACTTCTGACAGAAAATTTTTATGCATAAGATAGCATGGGCGACTATTACGAAACGAACGATAGATGTAGTCAGGCGTTACCGACGTCCAATATCTATTTCAAAAATGAAAATAAATTGTATATAGACAGTAAACTCAATCTTAGTGGCACCCTTGAAAGGTGAATCGTGCTGTGTTCTTACAAATTGTGTATCAAATAGGTATTTGCAGTCGGCCACGTCTGACTGCAGCTTATCTTCGTTATTCATCATCGATATGTTAGACTGACTTTTTTGATTACCTAAGTTCTCATTTATAATTTTTCATGATTCTTTTATTTTATTGTGGGGACAAATTAATTCTGCAATTATAGTATTTTAGTTTAGTTACCGTAAAAACCGCTGCCCAAGGAATCACTACTTCCACATCCAGATTCTCTATCCAAGTCACTTACAATGAAAAAACTTTGTATGTGAAAATAATTGTTTATGGAACTTTAATAATATAATATTTGAAATCCTCTACCCCAAAAACCCATAAAACGATACCCCACATCGGTAGTGGGATGGGGTGTGGGGGGTGATAGGGGGGTGATAGTGGAGGTGGATGAAGTAAAAAAATATTTTGAGGTTTCTGGTTCCTGTACATATACTAAATCACTTTTTTTTTTCATTCCTTTTAATAAGGGGGTGGGGGTGGTAATGGGGGTGGCTAATGCCAAAAATTTTTTTGAGACCTTAGCTTCTCTTGTATATACTAAATACCAATTTTATGGACTCTTACCTGCTTGATTGACCTATTTACCCCAAATTTACCCCAATTTACCCCCCAACTCTTCGACGGAACAAGATGAAAATATAATCTAGTTCTAGATCTCGTTAAAGTACATATGTGTACCAAATTTCAAGTCAATATCTTAAACGGTTCCAGAGTAAACGTGCGCACAAAAAAAAGTTACAGACAGACCGACAGACAGACAGAATTTTTTTTTTCGCTCAAACTTAAAATCTCGACGTTTCATGACATTTTAAGCCTATTTGGACAATAAAAATTTTTAAAAATTTTTTTGTCGTTACTATACTTCCACTGGACGTGGAAGTTAAATGAAGCATAAATGTATAATTTCATGTATACCTCTTTTTTTAACCGTTTTTTATTTAAAATACACTCAGGAATTTATTAATAACCCTTCATATTATAATATTTTAACTTTATTAACTGAATATTTATAATTATTTATCTTTCGCATATATTATTTAATTTAATGAATATTGCATGATTTTGGTCTTAAATCTCTTGGATTGCCTAATTTAAATTAGGCAATCCAAACCACGTGACATCCAATATGGCGTGTGATGGAGTCGAGGGCAAACATTAATTTTCATTCATTAAAAGTTTGTGTTTTTCTGTTGGCTTGTTTCCGAAATTTAGTAAAAATAAACCCGTGTTTGCCAGTTATTTGCCAACGACGCCATATTGAAAAACAATTTTGACAGGTCGTTGGATTCCCTAATTAGCCATCTTGTGTTTTTATTTAACGCCACTTTACTTAATAAAAGTAAAAGAACATCTACACAATAATATGTAAAAACTTTGATATTGATTGACTGATTGATTGATTTACCAGCGGGCGGTAGACATTGCTGCCACTCCCAGGGTTATACAGCTGGGCCTGCTACGTCCACGCTGGCTTGGGCTAAAGACACGCTTGATGCCAGGAGCGAGAGCCACACAACGAATGTTAAAGGAATGTGTGATGGGAGGTGTAGGTATTTGTGAGATGCTTTACCGCATTGTATCGTGAGGGAGCGTTTAAGCTCTTTTTTTCTGTTTTTGGTTCTGGACTTCTGCCTCTTCTGAGTGTTCTTGTGAAATATGTTACCGCTCCTCTTTTTGTGTTTCTGCTTCTTCGAATCTTCTTTTTGTTTCCGATTGTGGTAGATTAAATATCGTTGCGATTTCTTTGTGGCGTTCATTTTTTAATCCTGATCCTCTCAGTTGTTGTTCTCACCTGTAGCATCGTCTCCCTATTTGTTATTTTTACGAGTGGTTGGACGTTGTCCCTTTATGCTCTTCTCAAAAGCTTCTTCTGTTGACCTTTGTTGTTGCCGCGTTTTCTTGACTCCATATGTCATCGTTCGGCGGCTATGTACATATATTCGGTAATATCCCATGATATAGTTTATTTTTCTCAGTGAACGGTATGATTGCCCTTGTCACTCTGTATGCCGCTCCGATTAAAGAACTTATATCTAGATACATAATGGCATTGATTTATTTGTCGCTGAAAGACTCACAATCTAAGGCACTTCTTCCCATAAGTTGCTGATTGGCCCATCGGCGTATTCGCGGCCGCTCGTGCACGATCGGCTTCAGTTCGATTATCATAATCTCAGTTGACAGTTCGGCCATTAATGTCAATAAATGTTTTTCGTGTTCTCCGACCAAAAATTGGTGAAAAAGTAATTTTATTTTAAGTTGTGATTTGCTTAATACCTAAATAATATTCTCTATTCATATTTACACAGTTTAGTGACAATATATTTTGTGCAAATAAATAGTGAAGTGCTCTGCCGTTTGCAGAAAGCAGTTTAGAGAAGAAGAAAATCGATCGTTCCATAGTCGTAACATGATGAAGTTCAGTTTACAGTTGTAAAGTAAATAGCAATTAAATTTTAATATCCTTTCAATACATATTTATCTTACTGTTTTATCTTACTGTAATATCGTATGCCTACATCACGTTATATAAAGAGCCGGTAATGCAGGAATTGCAATAATTCATTTTAATGAAAATATTTACCATTCTACACATTTTCTACACACACAACGCCACTGTTGCCTATGGGATGTGATGTTCATCTATCCATTTTAATGGACATATAAACAAGATATATAGTGAAAGCCTGTTATGTATCTAGATATAAGTTCTTTAATCGGAGGTATGCCGTTTTGATTCTCTCCTTTTCCATTTCTCTCCGTTTCAGTTGGTTCATCAGGTCTGTTCATAGGTACTTCAATTTGTTCGTTGTTTTTAGGGAGTATTCATCTATTTCGTATTCTTCACTGGTCCAACTCTCTTTTATTGACGGGTCTCGCTCCATTATTAGGCTTTCCTTGAAGTTTGTCCAGATGTGTCCTGCGGCAATTAGGAGATCATCGGCGTATACGTGTGTTTTCTTAGAAAATATCATTTTTCTGTAAGAAGCCTGCACCACGTTGAAGTGCTGTGAGAATTCAGTTTTGACGTAGTATATCAACAATGTATCATTGATTATTTCGGGTTTAATTTAAATTAAATTCGTTTGAATACTTTTAAAAATTATGAAAAACCTCACTTGAAAATTTACCTAAGAAAGTGTCATGACCATACTTTAGGAGTAATTTGATTATTACGGGTTTAATTTAGTATTTTTAATAATTATGAAAAAAGAATAATAAATTTATATGACTTTACGAACATTACGTTATAATGTAAATTTAATTCATTTGAATAATGTTACAATGATTAAAAAATAATTTACTTGGAGATTTACACGGGGGTATTACGGCCATACTTCAATAATTCATTGCTCTGCCATAAATTCGTCGACAGATGTCGACCTTCAAGGGTTTGGACCTAAACACTTCAATGGTTTTTTGCGGCAGACACTTGTGAGTCATTAAGACAAAAATAAACTTGACTGACAAGGTTGAAATGAAAAGGTATTTATCTCTTATATGTCTGTTATTTATTGCCCGGGTCCCGGGTTTATATACTCGTTTCTTTAAGGTCGTTTCTTTATGTACCACACTGATTGCAACTAAATAACTGTATTAGTCATTTTCAAATATTAATTCTATTCCAACTTTGTTCCTTTGTTATGACACTTCGTTTTACGTGGAATTTTTTGAGTTACAATTCACCTAAGCTTTATCAAATTTAACGCAGTTTCACCCGGTATTTTCGCGTTTTAAGTGGGAGCGTTTCAGACGCACATCCGTTCACTTCCACTGAACCACCAATATGTAAAAACTTTGATATAAAGTATATATTAATAGCTTATAGAATTTTATATAATTTTGGTCTTAAAATCGGACATTTCGAAGTAACCACTTTCTTTATTAATTTTTTAAACACCATATTCGTAATTAACAACCTCAAAAACCCGTTGGAATCGTCAATGTGGTGCTAACAATGAAATATTTTTCACAAAAACCAGAACACTGTGACGATTCGCGATAAAACCAAACTCGTTAGTTGTACTTTCAACACTATTATCAAACAACAATTAGTATTACAAGTCTAAGTTCACCAAATATTATTGTATGTTGCAGATGCCAAAAGGATCATGGGCCGCAAGTTCGATGATGAATATGTTTCAAAATTCATCTACTCCAATGAGGTGCCATTTACGATAACACGTGCAGAGGATGATCAGGCGGGATACGAGGTGAACATATCCAATAAGAATGTTGTCAAAACGCCAGAAGAAGTGAGTGCGGAAGTGCTGAAGTACATAAAAAAAAGTGCATGCGTGTACTTGGGCAGCGAGGTCACAGAAGCCGTGATATCTGTCCCGGCTTATTTCAGTAACTCGCAAAGAAAAGCAACAAAGAAAGCAGCTGAGTTAGCCGGTTTGACTGTGCTCAAGCTCATAACGGAACCTACTGCAGCCGCAGTGTACTACGTTTCGGACAAGGAGAAAGACAATGCGAATATATTGGTTTTTGACTTTGGAGGAGGAACACTGGACGTATCTATAATTAAAGTTAGCGATAAGCAATTCGAAGTTAAAGCTGTATATGGAGATACCTTTTTGGGTAAGACTTACTACACCAGTCAAGTAAGATCAAATTTCGACGTATGACTAAAAAAAACAGAAAAAGTTTTGAAAACTTAGCAAGGATGTTTATTAAGGCCTACTATTATAGAAGATACTAAAAATCTCCAACTCTATTTCTTGAGCTCGAGCCGCCATCTTGAAAAAATGGTTTTCTGCTTATATCTTACTAATGTTTAGCGATATCGAAATTACGCTTTGTATAAAGAGATAAAGGTTATAAAATATCTCTCGTAGAGAAAAAAAATTATATCATGGTACTGCGGGAGATCACCGTAATTGTACAAAACACAACGTGCATAAAATTTTCTACAATGTTCCTATACAATATTTTGATATTTTTCGAGATAAATGAGTCCAAAATTAAGAAAACATGGAAATTCATATATCGGTAAATCATTTAAAGGAAATAATTTTGACAATTATTTTGAGGCGTATAATACAACTTTATATTGTTAACATAACAAAAAATAAAATAAACTGAAAAAAGTTAATAATAGTAATAATAATATTGTCTAAATGTTGGTTGTGGCGTTTTCTTAATTTTTCTCTATTTCTTATTGGGATGCTCTGCCACATGTATTTTCTTCTAAAGAATGTCTGGAATCTACAAAATAATACAATTAACCAGTATTTTACTGGAAAATAACCTCTACGCCTGTGACTTTTACGTCAAAGAATCAGTTAGAGGGTGGTTTTTGACAAATAATCAATAAGAACAAAAATATAAAAATAACGTATTTTGCTGACGTTTCGAAAAACTAATCTGTTTCCTTTCTCAAAGCGTATTATAATGTTTGTGTGCTGTGTATATTAAATACACAGTTTTAGAATATATTTGTACTTGTCACCTTGGTGTTAATTGCTCCTGTGTAGTTCTAACCTATCATACCGTGGTCCCCCTACCCTGTCTATGTTTCCATGAAGTCGTCAAGATGGACCCCTTGACGTGAAATGAGTGTCCCCGTTATATATCCCCGTGATAGATAGGTGTATGTACTTCTGTTTGTGTGTGTGCGCATACACGTACGTGTATTGCATGCATACTTTACATTTTCATATATATAGCTTTGGTTAGGTTAATAGTAGGCAATAACAGGGTTGAATATATGCTGGAAGAGTTTTGTTTGCATGTGTCACGACTGTGTTATAAATCAAGAGCTACTGGCTGATGGTTTCATCCAAAGCCAAGAGGAGGGAAAAAAATATATATATTTGTTATATTCAGTATCCATAGATACTTACTGCTTACACAGAACTGTTGATATATCTAGTTGATAGATTTATTTTAAACAATGTTGAGTTTGTTAAGTTCTTCTTTTAACATCGGCAGCCAGGTTGTGCAAACATCTACGGAACAATTCGACAAGCATTTATCCTCATTCAATAGTATTATAGCCGCTTCTTTAATTTTTCTTTTCTTGAGAAAGGAAACAGATTCGTTTTACGAAACGTCAGCAAAATACGTCATTTTTATATTTGTTCTTATTCATTATTTGTCAAAAGCCACCCTCTAACTGATCCTTTGACGTGAAAGTCACAGGCGTAGAGGTTATTTTCCAGTAAAATACTGGTTAATTGTATTATTTTGTAGATTTCAGACATTATTTAGAAGAAAATACATGTGGCAGAGCATCCCAATAAGAAATAGAGAAAAAGTAATAATAATATTATAATTTGCAGACATTTATCTCGAAAACGGTAACAATGAGTTATGAACAGATTATTGTTAAAAGTGTAGAAAATGGAGAACATCTTTAATGTTCAGCAGGTAAGATACTGCCTCAATCGCTGAACTACTTCAATAATTGTAATTACTGAAATTCTTCAAGAGACGATTCCAAATCAAATCATAATAGACGAAAGTGAGGATGTTAACGATATCATAAATGAAGCAATAGATGAAGAAGGCTTGGAAGAAATATTCGATGTATCGGAAGACAGCGATAGTGAATCTGCGATTGAGGTTTTACTTGCGTTTTATATTCAATTTTGTATTTTATTTTAAGAGCTGAATCATTTATCTGGAAAATAGCAACTCCTATCAAAATATTGTATAGGAACAAAATTGTAGAAAATTTTATGCACGTTGTTTTTTATCAAAAACGTTTTTGTCCATCTTTTTTAGTTTTTGTGTTAAATGACAAAAACAACATTGGCAACAGTTTTTTTTTAACATATGGTCGCCATTTTGAAAGTATAGCCAGTTTTTTTTGAGGACATGTCTAAAATTTTTCCTTAGGCTTTAATCTTTATGATTGTGCCCAAGGATTGGGGAGGGGGGGGGGTTGAAAAAAAAGTTTCGGACGAAAGTTGTAAGGCTGTAACTGAACCTCTTTAATAAGTTAATGGAAGCACAGTGGCGTGCAGAAATTGGGAGTTACAAGAAGCAGTAATATTTTTTTCAATGGAGCGCCCTGTATATTGTTGAATTTTAAATTGTCCTTTTTTTTTCTGATTTCAAAAATATGACATATGATAGTCCTATCTTTAACCGTTTTCGAGTTTGAAGTAGTCTATGAAAATGACAAGTATTCTGTTATTAAATCTGCCAGCGTTTCATATAATAACAGAATACTTGTCATTTTCATAGACTATTTCAATAATCGTAATTTCCCTTCATATAATAAATAGCTTAAATACGATTTTCAATGTTCAACAACTTGAAAACGGTTAAAGATCAGGAGTATCATATGTCATATTTTTGAAATCAGAAAAAAAAGAGCAATTCAAAAATTCAACAATATACAGGGCGTTCCATTAAAAAAAATATTATTGCTTCTTGTCCCCTCAATTTCTGCACGCCACTGTGCTTCCATTAACTTATTGAAGGGGTTCAGTTACAGCTCTACAACTTTCGTGTAAAACTTTTTATTCTATCTCCAATAATAATGATAATGGAGGGTGGCCTAAATATAATGAATAACCTTATACATGAAGAGTGTTGTAAACCTTTAATAATAATCTGTAAACACAAAAATACTACATCGAGCGCAACAGTTTAAGTTGGGGACATTTGATATATTTAACAGTGGGCCTTAATGAAATTTTTTTTGAAAGTTTCAAAGCTTTATCAGTTTTCTCCCTCTAATTCTCCCTATTAGTAGTGCACTTGCGTATATTACTCTAATTAGTTGCCCAGAGAAATTAATTAAAACTAGAACAAACTTAGGAATAAATATCTTCTATTTCTGATTATACACAAGCCTGTGAGTTTTATATTATTTTGGGTGCTGCTTACTGGAAAAATAGTGAAAAATCCAACACATGGTTTTTTTCACAATAAAGCGATCCTGATATTAGACAAAATCCAGTTAATTTAATGGTGATTTGTTTGTATGATTACAAATAACTATTAGAATAAAGTAGGTAATAGTGTATTTTTTATACAATATAAAGAATTGGGTTGTCGAATGATCTTAATACTTAGTATATTAAGTATCTAGAACGGTAGGGGACATTTACCGGTCGACGGCAGTGTTTGAAGGCTAAGCTATGGCGAAGCCTCCAATTTTGCCGGAGACCGGTACAACCCTTAACGATCGCTATGCTTATACTGTTTTTGCATGATTGTATTAAATTACACTTAAATTAAAATACCCTAATCGGCATGGATCTTGGCCAGCGGCAGGAACAATAGGGGAGCGTGGTCGCCTATCGGAGAGAACTAGGCGTTCAGTTCCTATAATAATCAGATTTTGTGAAACACTAAAAGCCGGCTCCAGACTATGTGTCAAACCCCTTCCAACGCTGGACGCGTCATAGTTTGAACATAGTGTGTACCATAAAGCAAGTAACATGTAACATAATCAGCTGAAATTTCTTTTGTGTCTCAAATAAGTGCACGAAAATTTCTTTATCGAGCATATACGCTCTTGTAGACAAATTTTGTAATTTGTTCCAATAGAAAAGGTCTGATATGGAGTGGAATAACGAACAAATTTTAGAGTTCATCAGTGGTTATCAAAAATATTCAGTACTTTGGCCCAAACATCCCGATAAGAAAAATCGTAATAAATTAAATAATGGTTGGGTGCAGCTACAAAGTGCATAAGACAACATAATGGAACTACAATACACTAGGGTGGCCCATCTTTTTCGAAATCGAAATTTTTTATTTCTCACCCCTGCAAATGGTTCCATTTGAAGAAAAAACAGTCCCCTCAAAATATTATTGAGGCAAATTGAAGGCAAGGGGTGCCGCAGAATGCATTATTATGCAATAATAAAAGTAAATGGAATTATTTACATTCTTTGGTTGATGCATTGTTTTTTTTTAATCAGCAACATTTGTCTTTAGAATGACTAATCAAGTCATACAAATATCAAAGACATTATCTGTTGTGACTATGACATGTGTCATACTACTGTAAATTCGTAGTCTAAGAAAACTAGAAGTTTTTGAAATAAAACTCTCGTTTTATCTTTGTGTATTTTATTATGAAACATTTTTTTCATACATAGTACCAAATTTTATCCTAAATCTACAAGACATATAGTAATAAAAACAATATTTTTTGCACTAGGCCAAAGCATGCGACAGGGTTTCTTTTTTTAAATTTGGAAACTGTGATTTATAATCATTTACAACTTGGAGTAAAAACTGTTTTTGGTCTTCATTTTTTGTTAAAATGTCATTATAGTCAGTAATAAGTTTGATTCCTCTCTCAGCGGCTTCATTTACAACTTTAATTTTGTTTACAATATTGAAACATCGGGTATAACTTTCATTTTCCCTCCATGTTGTTGGATCATTTTCCAAAAATTCCATAGACAAACCTAATTTTTGAAAAAACTGTTCAGTGTTCTCGCATATGAAGTCCTGAATTTCCTTGTTTTCAACGTCAGTAATGTTACTAATCATAAGTCGTTTAATAACCTCTTGATTTGGTGCTTTCATATTCAAAGCTTCAACCATTTCTCTTTTAGTGGTAACTGAAATATCGTCATCAAAGAAAGATAAGCCAACATTTACTGAATTAAGGTACCATAAATGGTTCACTATTTTCCTACTTGCGGCTTGAGATATTTCTTTGTCAATATTTTGATAATTAATGAGTTCTTTACAAAAGTCTAAGTCATGAAGCGGTGCTTTACTAGCAAATGACGCTGTAAACCAGGCCTTTACATAAACCTTTACAATAAAGAGACATATATCTTCAATACCTATTTTTTCTTTTTTAGTTAGTTGGAACTGATCTTGAAAAAAAAATATTTTTAGACAGTAAATGGCTTTGGCCATCCAACGTGCATGATGAAGTGTCCCTGGTTGATAGAATGTCGTGTGAGTGGGCTCTTCTTCAACAAAAAGTTTAGAAAGCATTAAAAATTCTTTATAATCATCACGAGGCTGTTGCAAAGTTATAGCTGCAATTAGAAACTTTACAATGTCGGCTTTAACTGGTTGCAAAATGTGATTAATTTTTGATACCTGAAATCTATTTTTTAGTTTATTTTGATCTATTTTAGGCCAAAATTCCCTAAACGTTTAAATAGTGGCACATTTGGACCAGATGAGGAAGGCATTTTTGTGTCAAACACACTTCTCAAAACCACTTCAAAAATATGATGTCTACAAGGAAAATATAGAATATCTCTTTCTAATTTTTGTTGCAATAGTGTGGCTGCCCCATTTATATAACCCATATTTGGTGCTGTTGTATCACAACACAAAGCTATTACCTTTTCGTCCAAATTCCATTCACAAAGCACATCATAAACTGCTTCAGTCTGTTCTCTTCCAGTTGAATTGGGCAAAGCTGGTACTCCAAGTAGTTGTTCAATATCTCCACTAGTAACTAAGATAGCAAGTCTATCGATATTTCCCATTCCAGTGAGAGAAGGTAAAAGTTTTCCATCCCAATGGATGACTGGGGCCGGCAATTCAGAATTACCGAAGGCAGTTTTTAATATTTCAGCTCTTTCTTCGCGGATGCGTTGTCTAGAGCGCTGAAGTGTGGTTCTGCTGATGGACAAAGATGTGGTGTCATGTCCTAGTGCTTCTGCTACTGCCGTCAAAATATGGACTCCATACCTGTCGCTTATTTTGCAAGCATCAAATGCAGCGGCTATTTTTGGTGTGATGATGTTACATGTTCCATACAATCTCCTCTTTTTTGACTGTGACGGGCCAGGCTGGTCTTGTAACAACTCTTCTTGGGCTTCGATTATTTCATCTTCATTTTCGTTGGAGTCGGCTGAATTACTACTTGATGATGGACAGGTGACTGTTTCCTCTAATCTAACTTTTTCTTGTTGACTTCGTTGCATTCGTTCGGATAATTTCTGTAATTTCTCCTCAGCTGATTTTTCTTGAGAAGCAAGTTGGTAATCAATACCATGCATAAATCCAGGACGTCCCTTTTTTCTTCGGTTAATTAAAAACTGCTTATCTTCATCTATTTTCATCAGCTCCAATGCATTTGCATGAGAAATGTCAAAAAGATCGTCCAATTTTTCAATTTTTTCTTTATCTCCCGCACTGGCCCTTTTAGCCGATTTTTGTAAGTTCCTCCACTCTGCATAAAGTTTATCTAGTTGTTTAACACAATGAAAATCCTGACGTGTCGGAATGCGAGCTTTATCCCAAAAAACTGACACCTCTTTTATTGTTAATTTAGCACTTTCATGTACACTTAGCTTCACTTCACGAATGTTATAAAAGAGCACTTGTAATACTTGTCTATTAGACGGCAATTTATTGCCAATGATTTGTGACGAATAGTGTCCAACTAAGTAAATGAAAGTATCCTTTCGTAACATCAGCCATCGTTAAATGTTTTTTCAAAAAGGAACTTCCAAAACAAATAATTTCTATGAAATAATTACACCAATAAAACATTATCAGAAAAGTGGTAGATATTTGTATTTTAAGTAAAATTTAAGTGTATTACCGTAATAAAATCTTATCTACAAATTTCTACCTGAATGCGGCACGGGTTACCGTTCACCGAATTATCTGAAACTTTGACATAAATTATTCCTAGTATAATAGTATATTTTCGTGGGGTGAGACTTAAAAAATACGCAAAAAAAATTCACCCCTATAGAGATGGGCCACCCTAATACACACAGTATCGTTCTCCATGATAAACGACTGGTCAAAATTCTTTCTCAAACATTTGAACCAACGCTGGTTGGAATGTTGGACGCATTGTCTGTAGGCACAATTTGGCAAACGTCCCAGACACAAATATGTGAGGCAAATATTGGAGCCAACATTGGAACCAACGCTGGACGCATAGTCTGGAGCCGGCTTAATCATGATGGGGGTGTGTGCGCTGGACCTACCGGGTGGCTCAGCCGATAGGGACACTCTCGTAACTTTTGAATGGGAGGATGGATATTTTTCAAATTTGGTGAAATGCTATGGGATGAAATTTCCATTTAAATGATGCAAAGAAATAAAATGGTCGACTTCCGGTTTCATTGCAATTAACATGAAAATCAAATTTTTAAATGGGACAACCTGTATATTTTTGCAAATTTGGATTCTGCTGACCAAATACATATGATCTGACTCTTAAATATTATTTTGATTTTCAAAAAATATAGATTTTTTAATAAAAAATCGATTATAAAAACAGTTTTTTCTAATTGTATATTTAGTACAAAGAGAAGATAGACATTATGCATATACTTTTTTCGTAATTTAAAGATCTAATTAAATAACAGGTTATCCCATAGGAGTTCCATTTAAAAAAAAAATAGTTTTCATTGAAAAACTAATATCGTTGCCCTTAATGAAGAATAAATCGTGTTTAATGTTAGTATCTGAAGAGATATTTTAATGGTATTGGCTTGCATACCGATTTTTAACAATTCTAGTAAAATCGCGACCTTCTATGATTAAAACTAAAAATTAAAAAAATCTATATTTTTTGAAAATCTAAATAATCTCAGATCATAATAATATGATGTATTTTGGCCAGCAATATCCAAATATGTAAAAATGTACAAGTTGTCCCATTTAAAGTTTTATTTTTTTGTAAATTGCATCGAAACCGAAATTCGGCCATTTTGGATCTTTATATCATATAACTGGAAATTTTATCCCATATCACCGCACCATTCGCCTATTCAAAACTTACAAGAGTGTCCATATCGGCTGAGCCAACCGGTATACCACTCTCTACATAGAGATTTCGCTTTGCTCGCCATGATTCGTGGCAATTACAGTACATAATTTAATTTCTACTAAATAAACGAAAAGTTAAAAGTGACGTTTTGTAATGAAGCGTATTTTCAACCCGAATAATTATATCACCGCATAAACACACCACAGCGCAAACCCTGATAGACCCCCACCAGGCCCAACCGTTCTGAAAGTGTATACCAAACCGTGATCTCTGCAGAAAGGAGTCAGTTGCTACCAGTGAACGACGGCGAGCAGACGTGGCTTCTACAGCCAGCAGACGTAAGTTACAATATTTGAACTAAGTTGCGCCTACGTCGATCAATATCCACGCGCACCGTCTCCCCGTCATTACCGTGAATAGAGGGGATAGTGGACTAGATACCCGTCGCGCTGAAATCAGACAGTAAAGTTCCACACGAGCCATACCAGCAACAAGACGTACTAAGGGAAGCTCCGGAAATAAGAGTAAGTGAAATTTTTCTAAGACCGGGAGACAGAAAATAATGGTAAGTAAAGTCCGCGATTTCTGACATATAAAATATTTTTCATATTTTTGACCATTTCATGCAAATATTATAAGTTTTCATTTGCCACTACGTACCGTACCAGCACATGTTCCCCCACCATACCGGTATATTGAAAGAGGAAGTTCACCGTGGAACTCGGAAGAATAAAACAGTCGTGATCGGCCGCCTCACGACTCAAGACGTACCCAGCAGTAAGTAGAAGGAGCTCCGCAAACTGTGCAAGTACCGATTCTCCTACCGCGACTACGTCATCACCGCACGCAGCGAATATAGCGTTCCCCCACTCTAACCATGAACATTCTGTTCTAAACGCCTCTCAAAAGACCACACCGCAGACAGTTCTGCTAGAGACTGTCACCAGACGAAAAGTGAGTAGGTTCAAAAATAATAGGTAAAGGTAGCGACTTGGCTGATATTAAGGATTCATATCTTTCTGTTATTTGTTTTGGTAAGATCTGTGTTCTCGGGGTACCAAAAAATCTAGTCGTCTCCCTAAAGGTACGTCGTGGGCATAGGTTGGGTGCACCAATGACTCAAGGGTCTAGTCGTTCTTTTCAAAGGTTGTTGGTGCGTTTACCGCGTTAATCATTCTTTGTTACCTATAACACTGTCACTGGCAAAGTTCTGTATTCTCGGGGTACCAGAGGGTCTGGTCGTCTCCCTGAAGGTACGTTGTGGGCATGGAATCCACACACTAACGACTCTGAAGTCTAGTCGTTCTTTTCAGAGACTGTTGGTGTGTACCGCCCTAATCATACATTATTTCAGGCCAGGGGGACGAGAGCATCTGCTGGGTTGCCGCTTCCAGGATACCTTTTGTTCTGTTAGGTAGAATTCTGTATTCTCGGGGTATCCGAGAGTCTAGCCGCCTCCCTGAAGGTACGTCGTGGGCATAGGATCAGCACACCAATAACTCTGAGGTCTAGTCGTTCTTTTCAGAGACTGTTAGTGTGCGTACCACTCTAATCATACCTTGTTTCCAGGCCAGGAGTTGCAAAATGCCGCTTGACTAATCATACCTCTTTTCCAGCTTTGGGATTTCTGGTATTAGCCAAGCTTGAATCTTACAATAATCATTTTGCTGCTTTGTTTGTTAACTGCTTGCTTCCTTCTGGTATCTAACGACAACCCGTAACCTGATTGACTCGGCAATTCGCTCCTTTAACCTGTCACTGTTTGCCATCAACCGTACGTCACCGCCATTCTTACCGTCATATCGCTGCCTATCATTGCCTGCCATCAACCGTATCTCACTGACATTCTTACCGTCATACGCTGCTTCACTCCTGCCTACCCTATATAACGTCACCGTATCGCATGGTAGCACTTACCATAATCGTCATCACGTCACAGCCTGGGTTTGCTCTCTTGTGTAAATTATGAGTGTACTGTACATATTAGACTAGTTAAGCTGTAAATAGTTTCGTTAGCACTGTAATTTATAGGAAATAAACAACTGGTATTTTGAAATTCTGTGTTTTACTGCTGTTTGTGTAAAAGTCTAATTTTCCGAATTGACCCACTGGAAGTTACTGTTTTCCCCACTGTAGTTACCCCAGCTACTGTAACAGGCTGTGTTAAGAGGCTAGTGTGGGACCTTTGCCCCACGTAAAAAATAGTAAAGGTGGCGCCCGAGCAACCGAACCGTTGCGAAGGTGTCAAAAGTGACCGCTTTCCAGCTTCACTGGAAAGTACACGTCACAGTTTATATTTCGCAGCAAGTCCAACTTGTCAAATATGATATTTTTTTATGATCGTGCAAAAATTTAATACATTTAACACCGTTTACAGTGCCAAAAGTTTTACTTTTTGCACTACGTTGACGTTTGACAGTGACAATTTCTAGAATTAATTTTCAATTGTTAGTTTGAAATTAGAATATTTAGTTCAAACTGTAAAACTGTTAAAAATGTGAAAAATTATTTAATTCGATAGTATAAAAAAATGTTGTGTGCAATATGTGCAAAAAGTATATTCGTTGCACTTAGCATGATTGCAGCTCTTGTCTTCGTCTCCAGGCAGTTCGTTTAAAAGGCAGTATAAAAAATTTGCAAGCAAAAATGAAATACGGACTTTTATCTACAGCCCAGGATTTATAGCAATAACTAAATTCCCCGACTGATGAGCGAGGGGCGCAAAATAGGATGGGGGCGAAAAATGGGAATTGAGCGTACTGAAATAAAAATGTTTCACATTCCCTGACTTTTTGTAAAAAATACTAAAATTCCCTAATTTTTAAATATGAACCCTACACATCATGAGGGAGCGGGGGTGACCCTGTAGCCCCCCCCCCCCTAGTTACGCCACTGATTATGATTACTGACTATCGCTGGGTACCTAAGAGAGACGACTCGTAGAATTTTTATAAGAGGAAAAGTACCGGAAGAAGATTAAAGATCAGCAAAAAAAGATACCATAAAAACTTATAATAACTTTCAATGAACTTTGAATACTCTTTTGTCAAGTAGAATTTTAGTTGTAATTCACTTGCGAACACTTTGTAATAATAAAAGTTTAATTAATAAAAATCTCATTTTGTGCATTTTTTTAAATCTTAATGCTTTTATTGTGAATAAATCCTTACGTGATGGAGAAAAATGATGTCAGCACTAAAAACAATGCAAAATTCACTTAAAATACTCAAGACAATTTTCAAAAAGTTAATTATTGCACGCCTGTGTAATTATTGTAAAATCTTATTTTGAGTATTCGGAAGATAACCTTTAACGAAACCATGTATCCACCACTGATTTTTCGAAAATTGTTAAATTACAAAAGTTGTTTAGAATGTCCCATCACTTGCACCTCATTTCGAGGTTCCTAGGATCGAATAATTTCTTTGCGTCTCAACGCCATCTATCCTAAATTTGTAAAATGCGCTTCTTTAATAAAAACTGGAGTCGTTTATATATCCTTGTGAATACCTTTTACAGAATTCAAATATCTGTTTTAGTTAGAAGGCAATACTCACATTAAAATGAAGACGCTGCCGAAATGGTACGAGCTGTGAAATAACGATTGTAGATTGTCGCTTGGCTCTGAGTTGGCTTTTCTTCAGTTCGACCTAAAAGGTCTCTTGTGAATTACCCTACAACTAGTTGTTGTCTAGAATTCCAAGACTTTTTGCAAAGCTTGTAATTTTCATGGGAGGTAATTTCCCTGTGTCTTCAGGCGTTAATTCCGCCTGTTCTAGGTACTTCAGCACCTTGCATTCACAAAGTACATGTTCCGCAGTCTCAGTTGCAGCTTCACAGTATCTCAATTTGTCATCATCTGCCATGCCCATGTTCTTGAGATGATATCTCAAGGGACAATGGCCAGTTAGAAGGCCTGTGATCAGCCTTAAGTTGGAATTTTCAAGTTCGAGAAGCCTTGTGATATTCTTTGTTGAATAGGTTATAAACCTTTTCACTTGTCTTTGGCCTGGAGTATTCTTCCAGTAGAATTTCTTTTGTTCCTTTTCCCATTTTTGAACCTCCTCCGTTATGTGTCCCTTAGATAAACCATAGAACGGTTCGGGTCCAAAAAATGGGGCTGCTTCAGCCCCTTGTTTTGTGAGGCTATCAGCCAGTTGGTTGCCTTCTATTCCCTCATGCCCTGTTTTGCTCTTTGTAAATTATAAGCGTCGTAGGATTACCTTTACCTTTAAGAAACGAAAGAGCTCTTAATGCTCAAGGCATAGCTTCACCCCCAAAAACTACTCCTAGGAACTAGTACCTACATTCAAAAATATCTTTAATTTAATAGATAAGAACATAAAATTTTATTCTAATAAAAAAATGCAAAATGAACAACGAATTAAAGAACCATTACTTAAAAAAACTAGTTAAATATTATTTTGAATTTATTCCGCAAATACGGGAGAAAAATAATTGAACGTAAAACCACCATTGTGTTTTATTATATTTTGTTCTTACAAATAAAGGCAATTTATAATTATTATGATTATTATTATTTTCAGGTGGACGCAATTTTGATGAACTATGATTATTATTATTTTCAGGTGGACGCAATTTTGATGAACTATTATTTAATCACTTTCACGAGATGTATTTAAAGAACGCAAACGTAAAGGAGTCCCGAAGGAGGGTATTCCTACGCAGACTGAGAATTGCTTGTGAAGAATTGAAGAAGAAGCTCTCAACTTGCTCGGAAGCAAAACAGTTAATACCCAGTTGCTTCGGTGGAGACGAGGAGATTTTGTTGACTATAACAAAAGAAGACTTTGAGGAATTGGCTCATGAAATTTTCGACCGGGCACTTGAAATAGTAAAGCTCTGCCTTTATGATTCGGGCACATCAAAATCTGAAATTGATGAAGTTGTCTTGGTCGGTGGTACGTCTAGGATGCCCAAGGTTTAACAATTTTTTTTCTCACACTTATCATTTCAAAGTATAACAATAATAATCACAGGCACACAAAAAAAAGAAAATGTCGAGTACTAGAAGGCAGACCTATATATTCCCATGCATTTCGACCCGCTGAACACGAATCCGATGTCCGTTTTGCCGGAATGGCTCTTTCATTTTTCCTAACCCCAAAAAACACCTTAAAAATGCTCGAAAAATCCCAAACAAGTAAATAAAAAGTTAAAATGAGCTGATCACTATATCTATAGTAGTTTGGGGCGCTGAAACTGAATATGAAGTCAGAATTAGCCGATCAGTTAGGAATTTTGACATAACCTCAAAAGACACCTAAAAAATAACCAAAAATCCAAAACAAATAAATTAAAAGCTTAAACCAAGAACTTTAAAACTAACATAACCTAAGGCGAGAGCATTACACCAATAACTTTGAACGAAGAACTGTAAACCTAACATAACCTAAGGCAAGAGCTTTAAACCAAGAACTTTAAACTAAGAATTCTTAACCCAACATAACCTGAGACAAGAACTTTAAACCAAAAACTTAAACCTATTATAAATTAAGACAAGACTGTTAAGTTCCTAAGGCAAGAACTATTAAGGTTTAGAGTTCTTGGTTTAGAGTTCTTTGTGTATAGTTCCTGTCTTAGAATATGTTACATTTAGAGTTTCTTGTGCAAAGTTCTTGCCTTAAGTTTTGTTAGATTTAAAGTTCTTGGTTTAAAGTTATTTGTGTAAAATTCTTGCCTTGTTCTTAGTAAATTCGATGTTCCGAAATATCGAGAAAAAAATCAACGATAAAATAAAAAAATATTTGTCTAAAATATTATAGTATGGAAATAGTGGATACAGGTTTTACATGGTATCTTGCATCATATGTTATGAGATGTTGGACAAATGGAAAGAACGTTAAAAAGTAAAATATAAAAATCCAACAATATGGAAGGAGCCTGGAATCCGTGAAGAGTGTTATTTTTTAGCAACACAAATGTTTCCGGAATTAATGCTAAAAAAGGGTTCATGATTGATTGTTCCGAAAGTCAAGAAGATGACAGTGAATATGAAGATAGTAAATGCAAGTGTTCGATAAGAACTAAAACTTCTAGTATTTGGTGAAATCATAAACTTAATAATGTTATTAGAAATCTTGATATATCTAATGGTAGGGAAGAATATTTAGCGGCGGTTATGGAAAAAGACAATTTAGTATCAAGTGATGTTCGTTCTAACTCATACAGAAAAAGAGAAAAAGACTTTAGAAAATATTGTCATAATGAAGAAGGGTTGATGAATATATTTAAACCTATCACATATAGATTTTAGATAAATATTTTTTATTTTATCACTGATTTTTTTTCAATTTTTCGAATTTACTACAAACAAAACAGAAGGAATTCGTATTATTTACACAGTTGTGCAAATTTCTTGTACTCATAGGAAGCCAAGTTTTCCACTTCACTAGAGCTGCGGTTGCATGATGACGACGCCCGCGGTCCCGCTTTCCCAACCTGACCGACCACCGATACTGGGGTTTCCCTCCCCTGGATCGTAAACTCTTTCTCTACTTTTGCCATGATGGGATTTTTCTTACCTAGGAACTTAGCCGAAATAAATCGTTGCCCGCCGTCACCACGTGGAGGTGTCCTAGTCGCAAAAATAGAAAAAGAAACAAATGGCATATGACAATCAAAGATGATAAAGAAAACTATACAATTCTAAACAGCTCTAAGAGAAAAAAAAGTAAAAAATCATCATGGGATGGTGTAGGTAAATGTTAATACCAAACGATATTCCTCTCTCAACAAAGCAAACTTTATCCGAAAATTGTTTCCTAAAAATGTCACTGTTCAGTAATATTTTCCTTTAGATACTTGAAAATTTAAAAGTTACCCATCTCCGCTTACTAGGGTTGCTGAGAATATATGTTGAAATGGTATTTCTCTATAAAGTTTGCAGATTGCGCTTTAATTTTGACTACGGTATTGTGTTCAGCTCGTGAGAATACGTGGGAAATTATATGTTCAGATATTGTGTAGAGCAAAGTCAATTTCGGGCTATGATTCAGTCATTTTTGGTCATCCTAAATATGGATTTTACGAGATATTTGATCATTGCTCATAAATTCTGACCTTGGATTTGGTTTCAGTGCTCCAGATTACGTATAGATATAGCGATCAGTTCATGCGAGCTTTCTATTTGCATGTTTGGGATTTTTAGGGCATTTTTTAGGTGTTTTTTAAGGTTATGTCAAAATTTCTAACTGATCGGCCAATTCTGACCTCAGATTCGGTCTCAGCGCCCCAAAATACGTAGAGAAATAGCTCATTTAAGCTTTTTATTTACTTGTTTGAGATTTTTCGTGCAGTCTTAGGGTGTTTTTTGGGGTAAGGAAAATTGCCAATCCGGCATAACGGACATCGTATTCATGTTCAGCGGGTCATAATGCATGGAAATACATAGATCTGCCTTCTAGTACTCGACATTTTTTTTTGTGTGCCTGTGTAATTAGAGTTTTATCAAAAGTAACCCCCAATTAGTAAATAAACACTCACAACCATATCTTCAACAGGTTCGTGAAATGTTAAGCGGCTACTTCGATGGCAAGAAACTGAAGACTGACGTACATCCAGACGAAGCTGTCGCGGCTGGTGCTAGCATCCAGGCAGCTTTACTCAGGGAAAAACTGAGCGACTTGGAGAAATACAAGATAACCGAAGTAACTCCCTTATCGCTAGGAATAGAAACAACTAACAAGTTCATGGATGTATTCATACCGAAAAATTCTCAGTTGCCTTATACTGCTACAAAGAGGAAAACTACAACTGAAAACGATCAGGAGGCTGTTAGAATAGCAATTTTTGAGGGCGAAAGGAGAAACGTTACTTACAATAACCTACTAGGAGAATTTATAATAAACGGTTTTCCACCGAGGCGAGCGGGAGACGTTGAATACAACATCAATTTTGAATTGGACGAAGACGGGTTGTTGAACGTAACTGCTTATGAGGAGTCCAGTAGCATTTACAACAAGCTGACAGTGACTATGGGTGAGTTTCGATTAAGTGAGAGGAAAATAAAAATATCCGTAGATGAAGCTAAGAAACATAAGTACGAGGATGACGTATTTCAGACATTCACATCGTATAGAAATTCAGTAGAAGTTTTATGCAATCAAATAATGTACGACGTGGACAAGATATCGTCAGAAACAGACCGAGAGACTGTCGAGAAATGCTGTACCGAGTTCTTGGCCTTTGCAAAGCAACTAGATTTTACAGAAACAGACAGGCTAGAGGCAAGATTCGCCGTTTTTAATGAATCAGTTGCTGACATATTAAACGAAAACGGATTACTGCAAATAGGGGGATTGTCGATTTCTTGAAGGCTTCTGTTATTGTAGAGTAAAGATATGATTTGGCCTGGAACTAATTGAAATAGAAATTCTTGTTTCATTGTAGTGCGTCTCTTATTTTTGGAACAATATAGTAAAAGTGTACAACGCCATTAATAAAACTAATAGTTAATAAATATTTACACCGTAATGTTTGCGTTGCAATTCAGTAATGAGAAGTTATGAAAAAACAATTTAACTACTAAGAAAAATGTAAAATGTGGCCCCAGTGGGTCCAATAATATTTATTTTGATAAGACTTTATTTTATGAGGATGCTTTTTAAAATGGGTGGGAGATCGTAGAGTTAAGTAATAATACATAAAAGGAAATAGGTGAAACAACGAAGTAGCTACAAACACATGTTTCGAAATCACTGTTCCTTATCAGCGTAGCAGAACTTAAAGAACCTGATCTGAAAATGATAAATCAGAAACGACAATTAAATAGGTTGCAAATATAGTACACAGTGCTTTAAGCTACTGCTGATGAAAAACAATAATTCCGATACATGTATCCGTAGCTACTTAGTTCTTCTTTAGGGCATATGGCTCTATTGCCTTTTTTGTTTTTAAAATTTTATATAATAAACATTGAAACAGAAAATAATCGCTTAATTGGTACATTAAATCGAAAATAGGATGTAGTACTGTTCTCTGTTAACTTCAATTTATATCTGTTCCACTGAAATTTCGCATGCAAGCAGGAATTGACGTAAAATAAAATAACGTTTGTATAGGTAGAATAAAATTAAGGTAAAGGTTTTTTCCTAATATTTCCGTAAAAGCAAAAAACACGAAAAAATTGTTTGAATAAAATGTAAGAACAAAAAATTTTATGCGAAAACGTCTTTATCAATATTTTTGCATGTGTTTCATGAAAAAAATATATGTTATGGCTTTTGATGGCACAAACGTAGAAAAAAATTACTGAGTCCATTTGTCGAAAAAAAGTGGTGAAAAAATTTTTTCAAAATAAAAAAAAACTTTTTTTAGGGGATGTTCTGGAGGCACACCCATCATTTCCTTTCAAATAAATGTTTATATGCCCCTTTAAAACATATTTCAAAGCGAATAATATTCCTGTAATTGAGGACGATAGCAATGAAGACTTAGTGTCTCACCAATTAAAGTAACCGCTATCATTGCAAAATGTTCAGATTTTCAACTAGATTTTGTTTAACACAACAGTTGACGTCAGAGAATTTGAAAATATCTGCACCGAACTTCTTGAAGTTTGATACTGATTTAAACGGTAAGGGTGTAATGGTCGCTAGTGACCGTGGTAAGATGTAGTAATGATCCGCGCCGCCCGCAGTATGCCCATGTTTATCAATTTTGAATATGTTGTACCCTTCCAATCGCTTTAAAAATTAGATATGTTTTAAAGGGACACATAAACATTTATTTCAAAGGAAACGATGGGTGTCCCTTGAGAACATCTCCTATAAATTTTAATTTTGTTTTTATTTTGAAAAAATTTTTTCACCACTTTTTTTCGACAAATTGGCTAAATAATTTTTTTTACATTTGTGCCATCAAAAGCCATAACACATGTTTTTTTCATGAAAATCGGTTTATCCGTTCTTGAGAAAATACATTTTTCCCATTTTTTTTTACCCCCATAACTTCCGTAAAAATGGTTTTCAAAAAATAATATTTTGGGTAATTCCATCTAACAGTACTATCAACTTGTGCCCAATTCGACCCGATTGGTACGGGGGGCAGCTAACACATGCTTATCCTGCTATACCCTTTACACAAAAATGGTCCTCTTTATTAAATAGGTAACGTAGAACTAAATGGTTTTAGAAAAAATATATTTAAAAAGTTGATGTAGGGTCATTTTGCGGCCTAATTTCAATTTTCAATATAAATTGGCGATAATTTGAACTCAAATATCATAATATGACAATCAAAAAAGTTCAATTGCACAAAGAAGCGTCTCAGTTCTGAATAATTTCAAAAAATGGAAGGAAATATACCTTTTAAATCATTCCCAAGTAGTACATTAGATATAATTTCGAAAAGAAATTGGTAGTGGGAATCGTTTTTTTTTAACTATTTCGATGCTTTTTAAGTTTTACATATTTTTTTGAAATTTAGGTACAACTTTTTTCTGAACAAATATTTGAAGATATATTCGAAACATTACAACAATTGTTACCTTATTTATAACTGTAACCTTGTGCCGAAACATTTTTGGAATTATTTGAAACACATTTTTATGTATCCAAATGTTTTCAAATTGTTCCCACTTTTTCCATATAGATACAATGAAATATATGTAAGTATAACATAGATTACTCACAGAAACTTTGGAAATTTTTTACAATTTTTTTTTAAATTTATAATCTAGTCATCTTTTAAAATTATTATTATCGGAAAAGGCATAGTTTAGAAATAATTTCTTGATACAAAATGGGAA
Source organism: Rutpela maculata (assembly GCA_936432065.2). Lineage (NCBI taxonomy): Eukaryota > Metazoa > Arthropoda > Insecta > Coleoptera > Cerambycidae > Rutpela > Rutpela maculata. The sequence continues at coordinate 63,778,740 of OW386286.2, forward strand.
AACCCATACAATTTATACATTCCTCCAGGTATTATGTTAAATATTATTATTAATTAGTTATTTATCACATACATATCTCAAAAACAACGCCAGACAACGTTTTATTTGAATACATAACAGAACAGGTAAAATTGTGTTGCTTACACTTTCGAAATAATTTTGATATTGTATCTGAGAAAAAGGGCAAACGTGTGTTATCATTTTAAAAATAGTTTTGAAACAAGTTTCTTTAAAGGCAATATGTTGGAGTAATTGGATCTCTAGGGTCATCCATAAATGACGTCACGCTCCAAGGGGGGAGGGGGTTCGTAATTACGTGACAAAGTGTGATAAGGGGGAGGGAGGGGGGTCTAACTCAGTGTGACGTAACGGATGGTGAACGAATCAAGAAAAGAAAAATATTGTAAATGTTTTTTTTTTGATTTTTAGTAGCATTGCGCCCATGAGGCGGTAAAATTTTTTTTTTATGTTTACTAGCACCCCCCCATAAGGCGGAAAAATTTTCTTTTGGATATCTACTAGCAGCCCCCTCCATGAGGCGGAAAATTTTTTTTTGGACATCTACTAGCATCCTCCCTCATGAGGCGGTAAAAGTTTTTTTTTGTATTTTTACTAGTACCCCCCATGAGGCGGAAATTTTTTTTTTGGATTTTTACTAGCACGCCCCCCCCCCCCATGAGGCGAAAAATGTCGTGAATAATAAATAACAGAATCGAAAAAAACATAAGGGGGGGGGGGTCTAACTCAGCGTGACAAAACGTGACAATGGGGGTGGAGGGGGTCTAAAATCTCAAAAATCGTCGTGACGTCATTTATGGATGGCCCCTCTTTGGATACATAACAGAAACGAGTTTCTTTTCATAAAATGTTATTATCTAAATTTCCGAAACATACACAGAATTGGTTCTGTAGCCATTTTTGTTCTAAATGGCAGACGTTAACGGCGCACAGTGGGACCGAATTCATTTCTAGCCGGACAAAAGTGCAAAAAACAATTGACGCCAAACAAAACAAAACTTGTCTTAACGTACTCGTTAGACGAAATTCTCGTAATAAGTAGCACCTCTGAACGTTTGATATTAACATAGCGTAGTTGACTGTCGGTTAGTGGGTTGTATTATTTTTAACAGTAAGGTAAGTGTATGTAGCCTACATTCACATTTCCCAAATTAGGATTGTCTATTGAATAATAAATTATAATCAATTGTCGACTGAAAAATTTAGTTATTTATGTTAAATAGGACCGCAAAAAAAAGAGGGTGCGAGGTGATATTTCTCTATTTTATTTTTCTTTTCTGCACAGTGGTTACTTATGATTGCTTAATAGCTGATGTGCCAAGTTGCGCCATAACTAAAGTTTTTAAGCATGAAATTTGACACATACCCGCCCACGTGCTCTATCGATTAAAATAATTATTTTTTTCGTATAACTCTCCCTAACACAGACAAATTGCGATGCGCAGTGGGTTCCTTCGAGTCCTATGTATGCGCAGTGGATTACTTCGAGCACCATGGATTCGCAGTGGGTTTCCTCGGGTACTATGGATGCGCAGTGAGTTTCCTCCAGTACTATGGATGCGCCGTGGATTTCCTCGAGCACTATGAATGCGCAGTGGGTTTCCTCGAGTACAATGGATGCGCAGTGGATTTCCTCGTGTGCAATGAATGGGAAATGGGTTTCCTTAAATGCAATGGATGTGCAGTGGGTTAGTATCTCAATGTTCTTAATTCCACGCAGACGAAGTTCCACGCGAAGGAAATTCCACGCGGACGAAGTCGCAGGCATCAGCTAATATTGTAATATAAATATTTTACATTTAATAAATTAAATTACTTATAAAATGTGTTTTATTTCCTAATACTTATCCTGACGTGATGTTCATGAGTGAGACAGGTGAGACATCTTGAACAGCTGTAACAGGTCCGCAGACCTGTTCGGGCTGTTCAAGATGTCTAGCTCTTTATATATACATGTACGTATATTAGGTATGATCAGCGCGAACAGCCCGAACAAGTGTAACAGGTGTAACAGGTCCGCGCACCTGTTACTCCTGTTACACCAGTTCGAGCAGTTCAAGATGTCTAGCTCTTTATATATACACTAGCTGATGCCCGCGACTGTGTCCGCGTGGAACTTTGTCCACGTGGAATTAAGAACATTGAAATACTAACCCACTGCACATCCATTGCATTTAAGGAAACCAACTTCCCATCCATTGCATTTAAAGAAAACCACTTCTCATCCATTGCACAAGAGGAAACCCACTGTGCATCCATTGTACTCGAAAAAACCCACTGCGCATCGCAATTTGTCTATTTTTGTGTTAGAGCGAGTTAAACGAAAAAAATAATTATTTTAATCGACAATAGAACACATGGGCGGGTAATGGTCAAATTTCATGCTTAAAAACATCCCTGTCTCTGTCCTCCGTTCGGGGTAGGGGGTGGGGGGTCTCTTTTTGAACCGTCGAATACGTGTCTCCTTATTTCCTCAGAAGAGCCCGTCACTGGAATATCACGTTTCTGACTTACGCGATTTCAGAGATACGGATACCTTTTAGACCATCTACCACCCCCGGTCTTACCTTCAAAAAGTGAAAATCGAAATCTCGTCTCACTCGTGTCTGATAGATTCCAGTAAAGATTATTTCTGCCAAATTTCACGCTTCTAGGTCTAACCATTTCCGAAAAGTTTAAAAAACGCCCCCTCTTCGTTTACCTTTCGGGGGGTTTCTTTTTGAAAATCCGTCGAATACGTGTCTTCTTATTTTCTCAGAAGAGTTCATCGCTCGAATAATCAAGTTTATGACTTACGCGATTTCAAAACTACGGGTGCGCTTTAAACCTCTACTACCCCCGTTTTCACCCCCTCCAAAAAGTGAAAATCGAAATTTCGTCTTACACGTATCTAAGAGATTTCAACAAAAAATATTTCTGCCAAATTTCACGCATTTAGATCTAACAGTTTCCCAAAAAGCCTAAAATTTCAACCCCCTTTTTTACCTCCTTTGAGGTCGAATTTCGAAAAATCCCTTCTTAGTAGATGCCTGTGACATTCGAGGAACTTCTATGCAAAATTTTAAGTTTCTAGACTCAGCGGTTTGAGCTGTGCGTTGATAGATGGGTCAGTCAGTCAGGGTATTCTTAATAATAAAAGCGACATTACTCAGTTTGGTTTTATTTATTTTTGGGGCATTTTACTACACTCAGTATGTGATATTACTTAATGTACTTGGCTCTACAGTCAACAACAACATTGATTTTATTTATTTCAATAATATATGTATTCACTAGAGGTTATCATTACGTAAAAACTAATTTTGACCAGATAAAAATTGAATTGGTCCCACTGTGCGGCGTTTACAATTTGCTGGCCATTATGTAAAATTTTATCATCAAAATAATTACAAAGAAATATGTAAATTTTTTTATGAGAAATAATATGAATTATAAATGGTTATACTTGTAAGGCTCACAACACATATGTATTCTTATTGAAAATAATAATAAAACTTTTCGAAATTGATTGCACACATTTTGTTTCCAACAGTAATTAGTGTAAAAATATTTATGAAAATTAATAAATATAAAATATAATAAAATATTTATACATTTGTGAAACTATATACAAAGTCATGAGCTACAAAGTATGTTTCTCTTTATTTCGGAACACAGGAAGAAACGCGCAGTGCCACTGGAATAGAAATTACCTACGTACTATACATAACTATAAGAAACTATGCGTCGAAAATTTAACGCATGTTGCAAACGGCTCAAATTCTGCTATACATAGAATCATAGAAACAGGCATACTTATTAGAAACGTTAGCGAAAATGTTCCTTAAAATGCTATTTGGATTTTTACTCTCTTCGCGGGCACGTACACACTTTTTAATACCGTCTTGTGGAAAAATCGTTTAAATAACAAAACATTTGTGCGCCTGAATAAGCCGTATAGAGACTATTTTGTACACAATTTTTCGTTTTTTAAATATGGCCTTCTTATTTTTAATATTTACGAAGATAATTGCGATAATTATAGCTTTGGAGAACTTTGACAGCAAGGGCGTAGATAAGGGGGGAGACTAGAATATTAAAATAGTTTATTCTGTCGCTTTTTTTTTCGAGTAAAATTTTGAGATGAGGACAATTTTTTTGGATTTTCTCCCCATCAGTTTTGAGTCGATGAGAATTTTTTTTATTTTCTATCCCCCCTTCCCCCCATCAATTTTCCCATGTTACCTGCCCCTACAAAAAAAAAATATTTACGCCCATGTTTGACAGCATGTTATGCGAAAACTGTTGGATTAAGAAAATATTGATATGGAGCTTTTTTTTTATCTTTCTTTTTGTTTGAAGTATTTTTACCAGGTTTTCTTACTTTCACATCCAGTGGAAGTATAGTAACGACAAAAAAATTTAAAAACATTTTTATTGTTCAAATAGGCTTAGAATGTCATGAAACGTCGAGCTTTTAAGTTTGAGAGAGAAAAAAAATGTCTGTCTGTCTGTCTGTGTGTCTGTCAGTCTGGTCTGTCTGTCTGTCGGTCTGTAACTTTTTTGTGCGCACGTTTACTCTGGAACCGTTTGAGATATTGACTTGAAATTTGGTACACATATGTACTTTAACGGGATCTAGAACAAGATATTTTTATCTTGTTCCGTCGAAAGGTTGGGTGGTAAATTAGGGTAAAGGACCCCGTACACCATATAGGTGGATTTATGCCTCCAGTCAAATTTAATCTAACCCACGTAAAAATGTTCTTTTGAACCCCCTGCACAAATGTTCAAATGCAGCCAGGTCCGAAAAGGTCTTCGTTTCGAGATATGGAGCCCTAAAGGTTGTTCCAAATACGTTTTAAAATTGAAAAAATTAAATTAAAGTTGGCTTTGATTTTATGGAAATTCAGAACTGCATAATTAATTCTTAAATAACACCATATTTCTTACTCGTGTTAATGACACCGTTGGTCTTCAAGGGCTTCGCTGCAGTTTTTCAATTCAAGAATAAAGTTGTGATACTTTTTTTTTAAATAAAAAACTTCTGTTAAAATCATTTTTATTTTAGTTCTAGCCCTTGAGATACGGCCAAAATCGAGGGCGATTCGGTGCGGTTCGCATTTTTTCAAAGATACAATGTATTTCTGATTTTTATGCAACTGGAAGTTCAAGTGCCTGTGGTGGTCTATGTCCAGCATCAATAATATTATCTAAAAGCAACGTATTTGGATATTTGACCAGTTCTTGATGCCTTGCATAACCCAAGAACCATAACACGGCCGTTACGTGTGCGCACATACCAAGTGCTCTCGCACCCGTTTTGCAAGTGCAATAATATGCCAGGATTTTTTCTTGATCTGGAATGACTTGATCATTTTCTTGATTGAATGAGTGAGTAACCCACAGTTGGTATTTTGTATCACGTCGAAACCGCGAATATACTCGAACTCTCATAAAATCTTCTTCTTCTATGAGTTCATCAAACTGAAATTCTTCTGTGCCGTCTCTTTCTGATTTATCTTGAACATAAACAGGCGTCAGATTCACTTGGTACACTCCAACCGTCAACTCTCGCAGAAATTCCAAACTCAAAATCGGAAAAAGAGGAGCGTGGTTCTCGTTTAATTTTCGCCAATTTGTGTGTCTTACATTTCTATACATTGGATCTCCCTCAATCCTTGCTTGCATAACATTAGGTTCTTCTGCTTTTCTCAGAATCTCCCGTGCGAGGTCGGCATTTGCTCCCTCCATGTATATTTTTGCCTTGTATTTATTTATAATTGTTACAGAAATTCTGTAGAAGTCACGTATGTTTACTGCATGAGTGATCGACTTTGTCTAGAAACTTAAAAATTGACTTGATGTATCCATTTCTCGATTCTACGATCCAACGAGTTTTCGTAATAACCCGCGCTTCGTTTGCATCTTCAGTGGAAAGTTCTTTCTCTCTACGTCTTAGAGTCGGTGGAATCCTGTAGGAATATCCGAGATCTCGTAGTTTCTCCTTTATGTCGCATAACCTCGGTCGGCGATAATGATATCTCCCTCTTCATCCCATTCATTTAATGCATGAAGTTCATTTTGCAGTATTGCAGCATCATTATTTCTCTAGTCGCTGAAATAAGAACCATGGATATCCAATATATAACCATTTGCAGCAACCAGAAGAGCAGGCTTTTCAAGATGACGATGTTTGTGAACCGAAAATGTTTGCCTCAACCCTCCAAAATTGCTGGTTTTGTTAAGATATACATATGTCCCATCAACGTATATTATTGTGATGCGATTTTCCGGATTTTCATTATAAAGTGCATTTGCAAAGTCGGTAACATGTCGATCGATGTATTCTTCTCTAGTCAATGCAGTAAGACCAACATTTAAAGAAACAAAACGCGTCATCAAGGATTTCCGTGTTTTTTGAATTGACATACTCACTGCTTGACGTTTAGAATACTTAAACATGACGCTCAAAAACTCATCTGACAAACCTTGACGAAGTTTGCACAGAAACATAATCAAATCTTTTTTTCTTACGATGCGATGCTTATTTCTAAGAGGTTCTGTCACAGGATCGCAATAGGTAAACAAATCTCGAGTTATGCCGCACAAAACGTTAAAATCTTCCTCGGTAAATGAATTTTCGTCGTTGTAATCTTGTTGGTTTTCTAAAAGCGATTCTCTAAGAGATTGTAGAAGTTCAGATAATTCATTAGCTTGGAATTTATAAGGTCTATTAAAGAAAGTTAATCCATCCAATAATAATCGCGGTACGAAGCCGTTGTCGTTAATGTGCGCGACGCATGTTTTAGCGGTATCGGGAACAAAAATATTTTTCTGAAATCGATCGGGAATGTCTACATTTTCGGCGCGATTTTAGAGCGAAAAATGCACAATTCCAGTATTTTAGTCCGTTGCTAGGAAACTATCAGAAAACAGACCGGAAAAGATCCGTTGCCAAGCAACGATCAACAAAGCCGTACGGGAATGTTACTTCCCGGCCTAGGCCGGGAAGTAACATTCCCGTGCGGTTTTTTGTATATATTTTAATATGTTAATATTTTTGATTTTTATACGTTTAAAATAGTATTGATTGTGGTTTTAGAAATTTGTTTTTTAAATGTTTATATTTTTGATTTTTATACGTTTAAAATAGTATTTATTGTGATTTCAGAAAAAATAGTATGTGTACTTCGGTGTGAAAGCACATTCCCAGACTTCGATGCTTGTTGGCCTCGGCTAGCGCCTCGGCCAACAATTGCATCGTCGTCCGGGAATGTATCGCTTTCACACCTAGATACACAATATACTATTTTCAAAACAAAAATTTTTGCTCTAAATTCCAAGGATAAAAGTTGGGTATAATCATCACCACCGCAAAATATACAAGGGTGATTACGCGCTTGCCTTAAGACGTTGAAATATGGACAATTTGGATCTTGGGCAATAGTATCTATCTCTTCTAAAATTGAAATATTGCAATTAACGCAAATCCGATCGTCTTCCTGAATATCTTCTGGCGGCCGCGGCCGCCTAAAATTACTTTTTCGAACAGCGATTTCTCGTCTATTTTCATTCATATTTATAAGACGTGGTGGCATGAACCGAGATGGATGTCTCTCATCACAAACATAACAATTTATCCTATTCGCCATGATTCTGAAAGAAAGCCGTGTTAAATGTCATTTATTATGGTCTACTGGGAGCAACTACGCGATTCTTTTTATGCGAAATGAAAAGTTCTGTGATTCAAAATCTTATGATGAATTATTGTTCTCCGAGCTTCCTAGAATTAGAATTGTTCTTTTTTATCTGAACTTTCAGAGTGTATCATGTTTTTTATTTAAAATGCCCATTAAATGGGCAATTTAATCAGGTCCATTGATTTTTATTTGAACTATGATTATGGAATTTTTTGTGGTAATCTTACCTAAACAATTTCGATCAGTAATTCGTGTCCACGTACTCAAAAAATGCCGATATTTTAAAAAAAATGACACACTCGTTCTTGGATAGTAGGAAATTCAATAAATCAAAACAATGCCATTATTGACAAGTGAATAATAAATAAAAAAATGTGAAATAAAACTTAATATTTTGTTATTTTACTATTGATTTCTATGGAAACAGCAATAGAATTTAGTCATTAAGACAAGGTAACTTTGGGCGATTTTGGATTTGGAACGATCTTTAGGGCTCCATATCTCGAAACGAAGACCTTTTCGGACCTGGCTGCATTTGAACATTTGTTCAGGGGGTTCAAAAGAACATTTTTACGTGGATTAGATTAAATTTGACTGGAGGCAGAAATCCCCCTATATGGTGTGCGGGGTCCTTTGGGGTAAATTTGGGGTAAATAGGTAAATCAAGCACCCCCACCCCACTACCGATGTGGGGTATAGTTCTGTGGGTTTTTGGTGTAAAGGATTTCAAATATTATATTATTAAAGTTCCATAAACAATTATTTCCACACACAAAATTTTTTCGTTGTGAGTGACTTGGATAGAAAATCTGCATGTGGAAGTAGTGATTCCTTGGGCAGCAGTTTTTTATTCCACGAAGCGGGTAGCCTCCTTATGCACAAGATATGTAGAGTATGAGGTTCCCTTTTAGGCGAGAAGTCAGTGCGGAGATGAAAAGTCTGATTATCCTTGTTCTTCGAAGGCGCAATAGTAGCCCAGTTATCCCTGACTCAAAATGCGAGTATAATTACCACCGACCTCAAAAGCGGGTTATTGCGAGCCCGTTCCTGTTACGAGTTCTTTACTTCATTAACATTGTACAAATTCTCACAATATTTTTAATAAGGCACTGCATTTAGTGTGATTTCACACCAGCTGTTCATTGGCTAATGGCATATTTGGGGGGGGTCGTTATTAAGCAACCTTATACTCTACAAATCTTGCCTTATGCAGTCATAATGGAACATTTCGCATGGATAGTGCAATGTTTAAATATCATATTTAAATGGTGGCACCAAAGATATCCATGAAAAATGTACAAGAACAAATTGATTTATGACAATTCTGAGCAGAGTTAGTTTTTATGAAAAAATATTTAATGGAAGTTTTAATAAACGTGATTGTTAAGTTGTTTAAACATATATTTGATTCACAAACAATAAACAAATATTACTGTATAATCTAAAACAGTACAGATGCTTCGAATTATATTCAAATTTGAAGTTGTCTTTGACATCCTTTTTTCGGTTACTGTTTTCCATTTTCTTCTCAACCAAAAATATGTATTACTATTTACATTTCTATAAACTGTATTGCAAACACTTGCCTTTTAAGGCAATAAATTAATTTAAAAAAATAATTACTTTTCTAATCACCATTCATAGTATATGCAAATATATTATAATTAGTTAATTCTAAATACCTAATAAAAATATTTTGTACCTTCTCTAGTTTGATTTCTTACCATTGTCATTTTGTAATGAGGACATTTGGATGGCACGAATAAATTCTTCTTCCTACCCTTAACAAGCTCTTGGCAGATGTTTTGTGATCCAAAATGGGATCTCTTGGAAAAAACTTGTGAGCAGTAGTTTTTTTTACTTTCTACATTTTTAGTGACAGCCGCACATTTTGGGTCAGACGTTAATTTGCAGACACAAAATCGTTAAAGTTGCTGTACAACTACTTTCTTAGGTATTTGGCTTGATCCCTTTAAAGTCTGCATTCAGCAGGCAGCTTCGACCACACCTTCATAATATTATGTCTACAGCATATACTGCTGATTCTAGTCTAGTTATACCAACAATAAATCTCCCTTGCGAGATATTTTATCAAGTTTAAAAAAAATAACATGCTTACATTATTGTTAAAAAATATTATTTTGGGTATTCAACAGATAACTTTCAAAGAAACCATTCGTGCCTTTCAGATATCATTGATCTAAATTTGACCACGCTAGCATCACAACTTATACACTGTTTTATTTATTATGAAATTACCTACTTTCTGTATATTGTTGCCCTAATCTGGGCACGCTAATGCTAGATATGTAAATACTTTAAAACACTTATTATTGGAGAAACAGTCAAAACAACTACTCTTCTAGCTAATACTGACGAAGTATTGAATTACATGATAGGATTCCTAGCATTTTAAGGCAAAAAAATACGAACCGACTTGTCAACTTCTTTCATCCTCTTACCGTATCTAACATTCAGTCTGAAAAAAGCAAGAAAATAACCATTCATTCTATATACTGATGACCCAAGTGTAATCATGCCAATATACTATAAAAAGCCCTCCATTTTAGAGATACTAGAAAGAATGCCTCGTAAGGGAAGTATTTTATCATATATTGGCATGATCAGACTTAGATCATCAGTATATAGTACAAGAAAACATAGAAAAAAAATCACCGTAACACGAGAAAAAATTGTGCAGGCTTTAAACTTTGGTTATAAGTTTAAAATAAGCCAAAGTTCACGAAACAAAAAAGTTTAGGAGTTTTACGACTCCGTGGGAACCTATAGGGGGTAGAAAGGGGTATTTTTAATTAAAAAAAAATCGATTTTTCTTTATTTTCTCGGGAAATATGGCATTTAGAACTAAATCAAATAAAAGTCGATTCTTGCAATATTATCTTTAATTTGGTGTTTTTAAATTAATTTTATAGTAATAATTAACCGACATACGGCCATTTTTCGATTGAGGGATGGCGGATGGATTTCTTTTCTAAAACAAGTGTTTTAAAGGGTCAAAATAAATTGAGCATCTAATCTAGGTGATGCTAAATATTAATGAAAAACACAAATTTTTGAAAGAAAAATTAATTACAATTAAAATAACAAAATGCTGACATTTTATTAACAAAAATGTGAAAATGCACAATGAACCGGCCATAACTTCTTTACTTTTTGTGATGTAGAAACAAACAAAAAATCATTTTAAAGATTGATTAATCACCTTTCTTTTAGAACTTTTAATGGAAGTGTCCAAGCGCGGATCTAGAAATTTCAATAATTTTTTTCTCGTCTGTGGCGCATGGGACCCATACGAAATATGGGAAATAACATCTCGAGAAGCACTTCTCTAACGACCCCTAAAAATTTTTGAAAAAGCAGTTTGCGAAATTTTTTTTCAAAATTCGATTACCCCCCCCCCCCCAGGTCTAGGGACTCCTGTTTAAAATTATTTTTTTAGTCACATGCATTTCACTTTTCATAAAAATACAGCAACACGTTCTAAAGTTTATGAAAATATTTTCATTACTAACTGAGATACAACGAATTGAAATATTGTGATTTGTTAAATTGTAAATCACAAAATTTCAATTCGTTGTATCTCAGTTAGTAATGAAAATATTTTCATAAACTTCAGAATGTGTTGCTGTATTTTTATGAAAAGTAAAATGCATATGACGAAAAAAATAATTTTAAACAGGAGTCCCTAGACCTGGCGGGGGAAGGGGAGGGGGGGGTTATCGAATTTTGAAAAAATTTTTCGCAAACTGCTTTTTCAAAATTTTTTAGGGGTCGTTGGAGAAGTGCTTCTCGAGATGTTATTTCCCATATTTCGTATGGGTCCCATGCGCCACAGATGAGAAAAAAATTATTGAAATTTCTAGATCCGCGCTTGGAAGTGTCACAGTTTCTAAAATATTTAACATTTTAAACTAAATAATTCATCCTAAAAACGGTCGGATGCCATTTATAAAATTGAATATCTCAGAAAAAATTAACCCTACACAAATATATAAACAAAATAAATTTATTCTTAGTTTATAAGCTTCATTTTTGATGTCCACCATATTTTCTCTTAAACTAATATTTATTGAGTATTTGCAGAGAAACAAGAATGTTACGTTTTTTCTAACTTTACAGTTTAAAATGCAATTTTTTTCTAAAGCAAGTGCGGTAAGCCGAAGAAAAAATTTGAGCATCTAGGTCACACCATATATTAACGAAAAACACACTCAAAGAAATAGTATGGGTAAATTCAACAAAAAAAAATGGTTAACTAACAATATCGTTAATTTTGTTAAATTAAATTATATTGATGGTATTTTTAAACAAGAGGTGATTGTAATTTTAATTAATAAAAAGTTGTCGTACGACAAAACAAACATTAACTTAAAAAATAGATGAATAAGACTATTATTTTTTTCGTCTGACTATTATTTTGTTGAATTCTGTCAAATTAAACTAGATAATAGTATATTTTATTTTTAACTATTATCGAATTGTAATTCTAACCCAGTATTAGTTCGCTGTATTATTGTACTTGGTAGACAAACCAATATTATTATCGTCTTCTAGAAGTTCTAAAAGAATTACCATAAAATTTGCTTGCTTACCACGTAGTCTATTACAGAAATTATTCCCAGATGACGCCACATACAAATCACTGACAATAATCGATCATGCATTATCTTATACTCTTATGAATTTATAGAAAATTAATAACATGATTGCAATGTTCAAATTCTCTCAGGGATCACCGATATATTTAGATGGATCTTATAAAAGATCTCTAATCTTTGGCTTGGGTGGTCTGATGTCTCAATACTGAGATTTTGGCTAACCAAAAAAAAAACTTCATCATACAATAAAGTGTAGATCAACCTAAAAATTAGTTGGTGAACAAAAAACAAAGTCGTACTATTTAATTGTAGACCAAATTGAAAATGGTTAGTGAACATAAAAAAATGTCATTGTACTATTTAATTTGTTACAAGAAGATATGATTATTAAACTGCTATTTGTTTACGAAAACAAATAAAGTTGTATGACTATTCTTCTCTGATTGATTTAACTATGAAACTAGATAGGCGCGATTTCATATGCTCTTTTTGGTTGAATTTACCTATCATTTTCTTTGAGTGCAGTATGTGGGAATATATTTTTTAATTACTAACTACTTACATTAACAAAATTGAGAAGTATTTATTAAAAAAAATGCGAAAAAGTACATTGTTTCTGTCATAACTTCTTTGTTTGTTATGCTATAAAAATAGAAAAAAAAAATCATTTGAAAGCCTAATTAATAGTTTTTCTTCAAGCGTATTAAAATGTTTAAATTATGTCACCAAAAACAGAAGTAGAAGTAGGACATTTTTTTACTAGTAACAAAATGTTAGTACCGAACGCCACCGTAGTGGACATTGTTTTACTAGTAACATAATGTTAGTTCCGAAAGCGCCACCGCAGTGGGTATTGTTTTACTAGTATCATAATGTTAATACCGAAAGCCACCGGTGGCGCGCTATCCACTAGCCACTTGTCATATTGTGTCAACATGTAAGACTAGTTTGAATATTTGTACATTTCTGATAAATAAATGAATTTTTGCATTTTAATACGCTTGAAGAAAAAATAGCATATATTACACGGAGTAGAACGCCTTTTTTTGTGTTTCGCCCAGTTTGCGGCTTCGGCTTCGCCTCGGCCGCAAATCCTGGGCTCAACACAAAAAAGAGTGCGTTCTATTCCTAGTAATATAATATACTATTTTCATTTTGGTTGTCAGCGTTTTTGGCCTAAGTGTCATAATTTCTGAGATATTTAACTTTTAAACTAAATACTTCCTCTTATAAATGTTCGAACGCCACTTTTAGACTTTCATACCTCCGAAACCATTAACTCTACAAAAAAACCGCTTCCCAAGGAATCACTACTTCTACATCCAGATTCTCTATACAAGTCACTCACAACGAAAAAACTTTGTATGTGTTTATGGAACTTTAATAATATGATATTTGAAATCCTCTACCCCAAAAACCCATAAAACGATACCCCACATCGGTAGTGAGGTGGGGGTGTGATAGGGGGGTGGTAGTGGGTAGTGAGGGTGGATGAAGTAAAAAAATATTTTGAGGTTTCTGGTTCTTGTACATACACTAAATCACAATTTTTTTTCTTCCTCTTTAATAAGAGGGTGGGGGTGGTAATGGGGGGTGGATAATGCCAAAAATTTTTTTGAGACCTTAACTTCTCTTGTATATACTAAATACCAATTTTATGGAATCTTACCTGCTTGATTTACCCATTTACCCCAAATTTATCCCAATTTACGCCCCAACCCTTCGTCGGAACAACATGAAAATATAATCTAGTTCCAGATCTCATTAAAGTACATACGTGTACCAAATTTCAAGTCAATATCTTAAACGGTTCCAGAGTAAACCTGCGCACAAAAAAAGTTACAGACAAACCGACAGACAGAAATTTTTTTTTCGCTCAAACTTAAAATCTCGACGTTTCATGACATTTTAAGCCTATTTGAACAATAAAAAGTTTTAAACATTTTTTTGTCGTTACTATACTTCCACTGGATGTGGAAGTAATTAGAAACAATCGAAATTCATCCTTAATTTAGTAGCTTTCTTATTTTTGTCTCTAGCTTTTTTTTGTTTAATGTAACACCTTTCGAGTTATTTGGCGAAAACGTATTTTTCAAGATAATATCCCAAATTTTCCATTAGTTATAACTTAAATCTATCAATTTATATGAAATGTAGCATAGAACCTTTTATGTTTTTATTATTTGTTTTTTTTTTAGGCGCCACCCCTTGAAAAGGGGTAGCATCCACCCCCTATAAATTAGTAGGCAATTGCATAATAAGGAAACTTCTTTTTTTATGCATTTATTATTAAGCTGCCAAAAATGAACGCGATCTAATTCATATTAGTACACGCAAATTAGATTAAAAAACACTGAATAGGAGAAATAATTTATAAAGAAATAATATTTGGAATGCGTACTCTAGATGGGGTTAAAAATAGATAATCGAAAAGTTACCCCCAATTTAGGGGTGGAACGTCCTTTTTTTTTCAAAAAGCCACCACCAACAGTGGTTTTTCACTATTATCTTGTAAACTGTTCGTCGGAAGAGAAAAAGTATAGGAAATGAAAAATTTGTCGTTAAATTCTGCATAAAAAATATCCTATTAAACTTGTAGCTTATCCTCACTTATTTCGCGCTAACAGCGTCCGAACAAAAGGGTAGTTTGGGGCGCAGAGGTAAAAATCGATCCTATTTCCAAGTTTCACAGCGAATATCTTAAAAACGATTACTTTAACTAGAAGAATGCTCAGGAATGAATTTATAGAACGCAATTTTCTCTATAAGATGCGTATATAGAGGGTTTTGACGCAAGTGATTTTTATGTATTTTCCCCTTTTTTTCCACAAAGCTGGTGTTTCGACTCCACAATTATATCTGTATTGTTCACTCAAAACAAGATTTGGAGTCATGTTTCAACTTTGAACTTTGCCTCTTCCTTTCTTCGATGAGAAAGGGATAATGAGAAAAACTAAGAAATCGTCTCTGTATGATAGTTTCAATGCTGTACGAGAGAGGCCAATAGATTTCTCCGATTGCCAGTTCATTGTTGGCGGTAAGTTGGTTCATTGTATAGTACGGCCGAAGCAGGGCAACTTTGGCGACGTTTGTACAGCCTACGTTCGCTTTATTCGTAATCATTACGGCCAAAAAGTGACTGTAGTGTTTGACGGATATGCTGACAATGCCTGCAGTACGAAGAGCATTGAAAGACAGCAGCGACTTTTGAAACGCATTTCACCGGAAATTATTTTCAATGAGAATACGCCATGACTGAAACACAAAATAAAATGATAAACAATCTCACAAACAAGGAATGGTTTATTTCGCAATTGGTGGAGAGATTTAAAAACGAGGTAATCAAAACAATTACTGTTGTAGACGACGCTTAACGTACTCATAGTTCAAACAGCTTTAAATGAATCTCATGCAAACGATACAGTGATCATCATCGGGCAAGATATTGATCTTCTCGCATTGATTATCGCTCTCGCACCTGAAGATAAAGATATATGTTTCTTAAGAGAGGCTCAGGGAAAAATAAAAAATAAAGCTTACAGTTCTCGTTCTAAAAAGCTGTCAGGAGACAGTTTTGTTTGTCCACGCGTTCAGTGGGTGCGTTACCACTTTAGCTTTCTTTGGTAAAGAAAAAGTGCAAAGGTGGAATGCGTCAATAAAAGAAAAGATCTCGAAGAGGTTGTTCGTATATTCAACAACCAAACGAAAAAAGAAATTACAAATGCTAGAGAGCAATTCGCGCTAGCAATATACAAAGTCCCCAATAAAGAGACAAATTTAAAAACACCAAATTAAAGATAATTTTGTCAGAAACAACTTTTATTTGAAGATTTTTTTTTGTAAATACCATATTTCCCGAGAAAATAGAGAAAAATCGATTTTTCAATTAAAAATACTCATTTTTACCCCCTACAGGTTCCCGTGGATCCGTAAAACTCCTAAACACTTTTGTTTCGTGAACTATTTCCTATTTTGAACCTATTACCACAATTTATTCCGAGTTACAGTAAAGTTTTCCTGTACTAATATAGAAAGATTCAAAGTCCCCTTATTAAAAAGGTCTTTCGGGTTATGCTATAGTACCTAGAGCTAAAGAATATTATTATGTTAAATTTTGAAATAATTTCATATGCAATGATACTATACTTCCACATCCAGTGGAACTATAGTGACCAAAAAAAAAATTTAAAAAATTTAAAAAATTTTTATTGTTCAAATAGGCTTAGAATGTCATGAAACGTCGAGATTTTAAGTTTGGGCGAAAAAAAAATCTGTCTGTCTGTCACTTTTTTTGTGCGCACACGTTTACTCTGGAACCGTTTGAGATATTGACTTGAAATTTGGTACACACATATGTACTTTAACGAGATCTGGAACTAGATTATATTTTCATCTTGTTTCGTCGAAGGGTTGGGGGGTAAATTGGGATAAATTTGAGGTAAATAGGTAAATCAAGCAGGTAACAGTTCATAAAATTGGTATTTCGTATATACAAGAGAAGCTAAGAACTCAAAACAATTTTTGGCATTACCACCCCCAACCCAGTGAAAAAAAATTGTGATTTGGTGTATGTACAAGAACCAGAAACCTCAAGATACTTGAGGTTTCTGGCGGGGCTAGGGGCGGGGACCTTTAGTATGTTTACTTCCTAACTACCCAACTCATGCCCGGGTGGCTATTCTTGAACTTGGGGGAGTAGAATGTGTAAGAGAAAATAATCATTTTCTACTCCCTCATGTAAAGTTTGTATTCTTGAATTTATTTTCCCCAGCCAGATAGACGAAAACACTCCCTACTAATTTCCTTACTTTTCGTGAGAGAAAGTCGAGGGAAAGCAGAGTATGGAGTATGGAGTATGGAATTAGCAGGAGGGTGGTCAAAAACCACAGCACTTAGGCCCCATTGGACCCCTTGTACATCCTCCCTCTAGGCAGACACTCGCCTAGGCCTCCAGCCAACCTATTCTTTCGAAGTAGGTGGTGATGTTGCCTAGGGGCATCTCCCTTACATTGGCCAAGGTAGGCCAACGCTCTCCCAAGATGGATTCTCTAATTGATGAGACGGCTGAACAGTCGCAGAGTACGTGTTGAACCGTCTCATCTTCTTGTTCACAACCTCTGCAAAGAGGTGTTTCGCTTAATCTCATATTGTATAGATGTTTCCTTAGCGGACAGTGTCCTGTCTGGATTCCTGTTATAAAACGTAGATTCCTTCTGGTCATTGCCAGGTAGTCCATTGCTGTTTTCTTGTTGGGATACGTGAGTAGTTCCCTAGCAAGCTGACAGCTGCTTGTTTCATCCCACAGCTTCTTAAATTCGTTGTGGGTGTTCTCCTTAATTAATTGTATTATCGCCGTAATCGGTAACAGACTGGCCGGGCCTGGTCCAAAAATAAGTTGGCCTGCTGCCTTCTTGGCCAGTTTGTCGGCTTTTTTGTAGCCACTGCACTGTGCGTGTCCTTTCACCCAGCATACCGAGATGTTGTTCGTACTGGAGGCACCCACAAGTGCTTGATGACATTCCCATACTGCTCCTGTGGTTATTTTGTAACTTCTCAGGGCTAGTAGTGATTGTCTACAGTCTGTGTAGATCCTGATTGTTTTGCCCGTAGTTTGTCTGCGGACAATCTCTTTTGCGGCTATGGTTATGCCCGCCAGTTCAGTTTGTACTATGCTGGCTCGCTCATCCATAGTCCATTTATATTGGATTTGCAGGCTTCTGGAATATATTCCACATCCTGCCCCCTCCTTCTTCCTTGATCCGTCTGTGAAAATGTTAATCACACCTTCACCAGCGGTCTCGTTTTCACTGTTTGTCTGTATTGTGTAGGGTCTATCAAAGACAAATCGGGAAGAGATGCCATCTGTGCATGCCTGTAGAAGAGGCGTCTTCCTGACAGCCTCGTTCCACAGGCGACTTCTGGTCTCCCCACAGCCTACATTTGGTTGTAGGCCAACGGACTTGAGGCGTGCCATTGTTATTAAGGCCACTTCTCCTAGATGTAAATCCAGTGGTGGCAAACACAGCATTACCTCCATTGCTCTCGTTGGCGTTGTTCGCATAGCTCCTGTTATGCTTAGGCAGGCAACTCTCTGCACTTGGCTGAGCTTGGCTCTCGCTGTAGTCTGTTTACTCTTAGGCCACCAGACCACAGCTCCATAGGTTATCATTGGTCTTATGATGGCAGTGTATATCCACATGACCACTTTGGGTTTCATTCCCCAGGTTTTCCCCACGGTCCTGCGGCACTGCTCATAAGAGATGTAAGCCTTTTTTAGTCTTCTGTCTAAGTGAAGATTCCATGTTAGTTTGGCGTCGAAGGTTACCCCAAGGTATTTCACTTCTGATGCGAAACTTAGTGTTGTGTCCAGGAGAACTGTTGTGTGCAGGAGGGGAAGCAGGAGGGAAAGCAGAAAAGAAACCCTTTTTTAAGTACTCTGTAGGTTATGATCGTGCGTGTGGAGACGTGTCATATTAATTCGGTTTTATTTAAATAATGGATATCGAAGATTTAGTGGCTGACAAGTTTTGGATGATTTAGAAGATGCGAAGGAACAGTTTGAAAATGCGAAAAGTATTCGAATTTTAGGAAAAACGGATCAAATTTTTGTTCGTTTATTTAGGTTGTCCAAACCATTAATGAGATATTTTAAACCCTCTGCCTCGTCATCCTAGCCGAAGATCGGCATAATTTTTCCGATTCGGATTTAGTATAGCTTGCACTAAATTTTCCACTGTACATTTGTGGATTTTCCTCGATGTACTTAACTAATAAATCTTTTTGTGTGCGTGTGACCTGACACGACTTTTTTAAATAATCGGGTCCATTCTGTACACAATAAACAATGCTTTTCGTATGAGACTATAATACTGTAATATGAGATTAACTTTTAGATCACTAGAATAAATATGTTTTTGATCTGTCAACTGTCACGCTACCACCAAACAGTTTTTGGCCACCACAGCTGACAAATATCAGATATAGGAGAGTTCTGATTGGTTATATTGTGAAGAACAGCGGTTTTTTCGTTTATTTTCCTTTATGGGTTATTATTGTAGTAAAAGGTAAACTCTTCAGTGTATATATATATGATACATCGTAATATGGTAATGCTATATATTAACGAAAAGCAGCATTTTTGAAAAAAAAATTAATTACTGTGCAATTAATAACAAAATGGCGATACTGTGTTTAAAAAAATGTGAAACGCACATTTTATCGGCCATAACTTCTTTATTTTTTGTGATGTAGAAACAAACCAAAAATCATTTTAAAGATTGATTAATCATCTTTAATTTTGTTGCTTAGAATTTTTTATGGGAGTCTCACAGTTTTTAAGATATTCAACATTTACACTAAATACTTCATCCTAAAAAGGGGCAGATGCCATCTATAAAATTAAATATCTCCGAAATTATCAATCCTATACAAATATATGCCTATAAATAAATTAATTCTCAGTTTATAAGAATGATTTTTGATTGCTACCATTTTTTCGCTAAAATTAGTATTTATTGAAATATTTGCGAAGAAACAAAAATATAACATTTTTTCTAAAATTCCTTTACAGTTAAAAATGCTATTTTGAGTGTCTAGTTCATATTAACGAAAAACAGTATATGGGACCATATTTCTTAATTACTGACTATTTACAAAATGGCGACGTTTTTATTTAAAAAATGGAAACATTATATTGCATCTGTCATAACTTTTTTTTATGCGATAGAAATAAGCAAAAAATCATTTGAAAGCCTAATTAATTAACTTTCATTTTGGTTTAAACTAAATGTTTCATCTTATAGACGTTCGGACGCCACATTTATACTTCCAGATCTCCGAAACCATTGACTCTACAGAAATTAGGAAAAAACGAAATTCATCCTCAATTTAATAGCTCTACTATTTGTGTCAAATCAAATCAAACAATACTTTATTTAAATTAAATTATAAATGTGTCTCCCCGGAAACTGTCCCGGAGCCAGCCAGACATACACAGCGCGCAGCGCCGTGGTGAGTGTAAGGCTGGGCGGCGCAGGCCCGGTTTGACTAAACAATAGTTAGTGAGGGGGTTAGAGCTCCTGTTTAAAAGGTATAAACTTAAAACTAACAATAACTTTTAAAAAACATGATATATGAAAATATCTAAAAATAACTAAAATAGCACAATAAAATTATCAATTTCGCGCACAACACGAGCGCGAACACTTTGAAATTTTGGTTGCTGGTACGGGAAAACAAAACTCAACGAAAAAACCCGTTCGAAGCAATTCCACCCTGGTGGTCTTCCTGCCAGGAAAATGTGGTGAAATGAAAGTTAAGGATTAAAAGAGTTAGGATTTTTATAAATTTATCGGCCTAAATGGAATTTGGAGACAAAAATGGACAAAAGAACAGAAAAGGATGAACGAGAACAAAATAAACAAACAGAGAGGGAATAGAAAACTATTTGTGTCTAGCAGGTTTTCGCTCGATGTAAGAATACCTTTCGAGTTATTTGACGAAAACCTATTTGAAAGGCCTCTTTTTCAAGCTAAAATCCCAATTATCCAATCGTTATATCTTGAAGACTATCAATTTATATGAAAAGTTACATGGAATCTTTTCTTCTCAAAATTTGATTCTCTTTCTGCTCTAAAATGTTTTTTTTTTTTCAGGAGGTGGATGCCGGCATCCACCACCTATAAATTAGCAAGCCCCCGCATAATATAGAAACTTTTCTTTGCTGCATTTACTATTAAGTTGCCGTAAATGAACGAAATCTAATTCATATGACATTATTCCGAAGTTAAAACCTCTATTGGTGTAACTTGCGATTTTTATAACACATTACCAAGCGGTTTCAAAATAACTGCATAACAAGTTAATGATCAACTAATAATATTAATTCTACCTTTTTTTTTTTCGTGAAAGGGGAAATCCTCATGGACACCCGTCGCTTAGAGTCTATCGCGAACGGGTAGTGCTGGACTCCAACCAGCTAAAACCCCTCCATCTCTTCAGTGTTTCCTGTTGGCCTGGGACTTTTCGCTTTTCATCGGACCCACAGGTCATTTAAGATTGTCGGTGTTAATTGGCGTTTCTCCATGGGTTCAAACCCATCTCTCTTTCCTCCTCTTCCTTCTTTCTGATAATGCGGGTTATTGTCCCCTCTTCTCCAGTTCTCTTCCGTTTCTAACATCCTCCCTAACCATATCTTCTGGAGACAATAACGATGCCCCACCGTCTCGTCTCTTGCATGCGAACACGGTGTGCTCCACGTCATCGACCTCTCCACAGTACGCGCACTCTCTGCTATCAGTCTTGCCAATATCGTATAAGTACTCCATGAAGCACCCATGTCCACTCAGGGCTTGGGTGAGGTAATAGCCTACCTCACCATGCCTCCGTTCCATCCACGCTCTGATGTTCGGGATGAGGTGTCTCGTCCACCTTCCCTTGTCTACAGTGTCCCACCGCCTCTGCCATCTTTCAAACAGCCTATCCCTGGCCTCTGCCCTCTCGGCTCCTTCACAGATTTCCAGCCGTTCTTTGACCATCAGATCCAAAGAGGGGATCCCCGCCACTACCAACGCCCGCCGCCTCGTACGAAATCGTTTTGTATGCACTGCATACCTTTAGTGCGGCACATCGCTGGATCCTAGCCATCCTTCCTCTCGTCCTGTCCACCTTCATCGCACTTTCCCAGACCGAAGCTGCATACAAGAGGATAGAGTGCATGACACTGCACAGCAGTCTCCTCTTGCTCGCTCTTGATCCGTGCGTATTGGCCATAAGCCTCCCAATGGCTGTGGCTGCTTTTCCCGCCTTCTCGGCCGTCTTTGTGGCATGGACGCCGAAGTTCAGCTTGGAGTCCAGCCAAACCCCTAGGTATTTCATGTGGTTCCCTGAGGATAACTCCACCTGGCCCACCCTAACTTTCATGGGTGGAAGATTTCTTTTCCTGGTGATAACCAGGAGCTCCGTTTTTCCGGCAGTTAGCTCGAGCTGCATTCTTCCTAGCCACCTCTCAATATTTCTGATGACCTCGTTGGCTGCTTCCATTATTTGGACAGTCCACCTTCCAGTCACCGTTATGGCCAAGTCGTCGGTATACCCGATGACCTTTACACCCTCCTCCCAAGGTAATCGAAATATATCGTCAAACATCACATTCCACAAGGTCGGACCGAGCACCGACCCTTGTGGAACCCCACACTTGATGCTTTTTCAGGTTATCTCTCCCTCTGATTCGAATCCGATCATCCTGTCTTGGGAGTAGCTCATCAATCACCCTGACGAGGTACGGAGCTACCCCCAAGCTCTGCATCTTTCCGACAATCATATTAATTCTACCTAAAAAACGTCTACTGGTGTCAAGTTTGGAGAACGGGCATGCCGACGACATACTCGACATGGAGTAATTAATGTGGACGAAATCTCTTCTTCTTAACTACATACTTTAGTAGACTGTTGAAAATTTACAGTTTCATTTTCGGTATGGCAAATGAAGTAAAATAGTATAAACATGGAAAACTATAAAAACATCACTGAGATCTTTAAAATAAAGAATCACTCGACACTTGCGCCAATTAAAATTTTTAAGCAATACGTATTAGATTTTAATTTAAAGTTTACAATAAGTGTGACTTGAGTATAAGTTGATTGTTCTCTGATAGCAACATTCAAGTTGAAGGCTTTATGGCATGATTTAAATATCTCGTCTAAATCTGATTTACTAATTGTTTAAGTTAGGTACGTTTTTATAATTCTTATAACTTTAATAAATATTTTCCTTTGTCTCAGATATATTAAAAATCAATTCATCGCGAGTAATTACGTTGTTGATATATTAGCAGCTAAAACCTAGTGCAACATTTCAAATAAGTTTAAAAATAGATAATTAAAACGATTATTAGTGGATTCCCCTTCTGATATCAGAAAAAATAAATAACATCCTCATTGATTAGATAAGAATAATCAAAATTAGTTGGCACTGAAATCTTGAACAGCCATGTGAATACTTATATGTTCTGCGAAACGTAAGTTTTTATTTATGATTAGTCCGTATGGGAATATATTTTTAAAAGATATAAGTACTTAGTCAATAATCGTCATAATTGTAAAGTGTAAGTTGCAGTCGTGCGCGGTCGGCTGCGAATAACTATTTAATTAATTTTGCTAGAATATGGCTCAATTTACTTTTACGCGCTGTCGCTGAGTTAAACACACATTATATATTTTTTATTTATTTTTATTTTTCAAATAGGTATTCGCAGTCGGTAACGCCCGACTACTATTGTGACTGGTTTCGTAATAGGGTTATTAAAATTATTTATTCACAATCATATAGAAATAATCAAATTGTCTTACATGTCAAAAGTTGGAAAGTATGACATTTCTACTTCATTCGACAATTGAACTGAAATGTCACATTTCAGGTTGGAAAATGACATTTGCAGGTTGGAAAGTAGCCACTTTCTTACCAGTTTTCGGGTTGGAAAGTGAGCATTTGCCAACCTTTGTTCTTTACTTTTTTACTTTTTTCTGGCAATAAATTTTCTGTTGCTCGCTCGGTAACTTCCCTGAGTTTAGGAGGAGTACATTCCATTTCACTATCGGTATTAATATCCTGCATTTTCTATAAATAGAGGCAAGGGACAAACACAAACGACTTTGACATTTGTCGTCTGACAAGAATTTTTTGTTCATTGCCTGCTTAATAAAAACATAAAATGCTATTTAAAAATTTAGAAAACGATTTTTTTGGCTTTTTGTTCTTTAAGGGAGATGATTGTGAATAAAATAGTATACATACCTTGGTGGAAAATTTCATTGCTGTCTCGAGAATTAGTTATCTTATCTCTCGACAACAATGAAACACTTTCCACCCCGGTATGTAATATACCATTTAATAACATTTTGAAGTAAAATTGACATACAACCTAATCTAGGTAATAGTATTTTAAAGTTTCGAAAACGAATCTTTTCACACAAGCGAAACAGTTTGTTGTTTACAATATTTTTTCTACGACTGCAAGGAAAATAAACAATTTCATAAATAAACAGATCAACCATATTTAATAAACCTCTTTAAAAGTGATATGGTTCGAAAAGTTCAAAACTGATGTTTAGTTGTTAAATAAGTCGGTTGCTATGAACCTGTTTCAAAAAATACAAATTAAAAGGTGTCATAGTCAAGGCGGTGCCACGCTAGTCCCGTCAGGGAAGTAAAAATTCTAGTTAAAGGGTATAGCCGGAAAAGTTAGGGAAATGTGCCCCCGCACTTACTTAGTTAAAATGCAGTTTATAGAGTATATTACACGTTAAAAATTTTAACCCTACGAAGGTGAAAAAAAAATAATATGTCTTTAATTATTATATTCTTTTTTTCGGTTTCTATGCAATCAATCAACTTGAAATTTGGCACGAATATTGCATGCGTGGAGATAACTTACTCCAGAAACTAAGGTCATTTTATGACCATTTTAACCATCGGAAAAAAATATAAATTTTTTTTAGAGGACAAAAGGGTGGCTACCCTTCGTGGTACAATCACCATTCTATGATATATTATGTCTTGACACTTCGAGATAATCATACTAAATTGTCAGATTTTTTGCTGTGGTGGAACAATATGGAAAAAAATAAAATTGGATAAAATAAAATATTTACACATGCTTCTTAGTTGTAGCAGTTAATACTTATAGCCTTACAAGATATTGTTGCATATCTACAACCGACCGCAGGTGCCAGTGTGATGTTGCCAAGTCGACTTCTTCCCCAGACGTACGGAAATTCGGCACAATCTGGCAATACCACTTCTGGAGGTCCCAGGGGCGAAGTATTAACTCTCTAGGACCTTGGGGAAAAGTTTAGCAACGAATGATGTTCATTGTAATTACTGTCGCATTACGACATCTAAAAAACGACGTACTGAACCAGATGAAGAAAGTGAGGGAACGATCGAAGAAGACCAGCCTTTCGTGCCTTCGACATGTTCTAGCACTATGACTAGTGACTCTGACGAAATAATGGAACTACCAATGCAAAGACTCGTTGTCACACATAAATGCTGTTGCATATGTGGTGATGATAAAGAACTGACCGTAATACCCACTAATGTGAGACTACAGTGCTATTGAAACAAACAAATATACATCCCCGAGGCAATCATTGCTGTAAAATACATTTGATTAAACATCGCTTTTATGAAGACGATATTAGACAACTGGAACCATATGCCATATTCCTAGATCGAATTTATGCATTCTATTGAATTCCTTAACCCCAATAACAAATCTAAAAGGCTCTACAGACCACTGCGGTTTATCAGAGAAGCAATTATTAACGTTTACAGGCTTAACGGTAAATGCCATTTACGAATTAAAGTCACTGTTGGAAAATTCCAGTACAAGAACTTCTTCTGTCCTTGTTTTTCTATTAAAACTGAAAACAGGTATTGATAATCATAACAGAATGACCTCCTACATTACTAAATTGTTCGATATGGTGCCAGGTGCAGCGAACTCTTGCTAGGAAGCTGAAGAAATTGACCATCCTCAGAATGGTATCATTGGTATATTATTAAGGTTGTAATTAATAACCATAACTAATAAGATGGTCTGATAAACCGCGGTGTTCTGTAGAGCCTTTTAGAGTTGTTATGTTATTGGGGTTAAGGAATTTAATAGAATGCATAAATCCGATCTAGGAATAGAGCTACAATTGGCATATGGTTCCAGATGTGCAACGTCTTCATAGAAGCGATGTTTAATCAACTGTAGACACATTTCGCGCCCAGGGATCCATCAGGGCGACTTAAGTTTACACATAGACTGGACCGCGTATAATAGGTTAAACCACAAAGGTTATAAAAACAAAGGCATATTAGGAATCAATATCACAAGTCAGGATAAAACGACAACTAATGTTAAACAACTTTACCATACTGAGATAAAAAAAATTTCATCTGCGTAGCTGGCTGATGGAACCCATCCAAAGCCAAAAATGAGGGGAAAAAAATCAAATGTATTTTACAGCAACCATTGCCTCGGGGGATGTATATTTGTTTGTTTCGATAGCATTGCAGTCTCACTCTCAGTGTAGCAACGAGTCTTTGCAATGGTAGTTCCATTATTTCATCATAGTCACTAATCGTAGTGCTAGAAGATGTCGAAGGCATAAAAGGCTGGTCTTCTTCGATCGTTCCCTCACTTTCTTCATCTGGTTCAGTACGTCGTTTTTCAGATGTCGTAATGCGACCGTAATTACAAAGAACATCATTCATTGCTAAACATTTTCCCAAGCTCCTAGAGAGTTAATTCTTCGCCCCTGGGGTGTATTGCCAGATTGTGCCGAATTGCCGTACGTCTGGGGAAAAAGTAGACTTGGCAACATCGCACTGGCACCCGCGGTCGGTTGTAGATATGCAATAATACCTTGTAAGGCTATAAGTATTAATTGTTACAACTAAGAGGCATGTGTAAATATTTTATTTTACCCAATTTTATTTTTTTCCATATTGTTCCACCACAGCAAAAAATCTGACAATTTAGTATGATAATCACGAAGTGTCAATACATAATATATCATAGAATGGTGATTGTACCACGAAGGGTAGCCACCCTTTTGTCCTCTAAAAAAATTTTTATTTTTTTTTTCCGATGGTTAAAATGGTCGTAAAATGACCTTATTTTCGTAGGGGAAGTAGCGAGTTAAAATTTTTACCGAGTAATAAACTGCATCATCTGGAAGCCATTTTAACTAAGTAAGTGCGGGGGCACATTTCCCTATCTTTTCCGGCTATACCCTTTGGCCCCAAAATTATAATAAAATATAGTACATATGAAAAATGACTGTTTACATACTTCTGATAGTCACCTCATATATCGGATATGGTTCAATGTCAGTAGGGAGTATTTCTGCCTTGTTATTTTACGTACATTACAAATCTGAAAAGGTATTCGCAGTCGGCAGCACTAGAATGAAACTTTAATTTGTTTCGTAAGAGTCTTATTAAAAATACCTCAATAACATTTTAAACTGAAATTGATATACGTAAAGCTCATTCCATTTTTACAGTGCACATAAGAAAAGCTGCAGAAACTGGCAATTAATACATCAAAGTCGACGTTGTTGCATGCTGACAAAAGTACTATAGTGCCGTACTTCAAATTTTCGTGTATTACAATGACACAATAACACTAGAGATTTAAAAGTAGTGCTTTCGGCAAATAGAAATTTGGTGCCATTTCTGGTAAATTAAAAAATCTTACTTATTTTCAAGACAGGAATATCTTATACATTAGTGGACGCATTGCCCGCTTTTCGCGACACTGACCGATACATTTGAAGTTCGACTCTGTACCCAAGGTTTGACGCGCTAGACGAGACAATAAAGGACACGCCTTTTACTTCCACATCCAGTGGAAGTATAGTAACGACAAAAAAATTTTAAAAAATTCTTATTGTTCAAATAGGCTTATAATGTCATGAAACGTCCAGATTTTAAATTTGAGCGAAAAAAATTTTCTGTCTGTTGGTCTGTTGGTCTGTTCGTCTGTCGGTCTGTCGGTCTGTCGGTCTGTCGGTCTGTAACTTTTGTTGTGCGCACGTTTACTCTGGAACCGTTTGAGATATTGACTTGAAATTTGGTACACATATGTACTTTAATGAGATCTAGAACTAGATTATTTTCATCTTGTTCTGTCGAAGGGTTTGGGGGTTAATTGGGGTAAATTTGGACTAAATAGGTAAATCAAGCGGGTAAGAGTCCATAAAATTGGTATTTAGTATATACAAGAGAAGCCAAGGTCTCCAAAAAAATTTTGGCATTAGCCACCCCCATTACCACCCCCATCTATTAAAGGGGATGAAAAAAAATTGTGATTTAGTGTGTGTACAAGAACCAGAAACCTCAAAATATTTTTTTACTTCATCCCCCAACGTTACCCCACACTACCGATGTGGGGTAACGTTTTATGGGTTTTTGGGGTAGAGGATTTCAAATATTATATTATTAAAGTGCCATAAACAATTATTTCCACATACAAATTTTTTTCGTTGTGAGTGACTTGGATAGAAAATCTGGATGTGGAAGTAGTGATTCCTTGGGCAGCGGTTTTTAGTTTAGGGGTGACTAGCATAGCTATATCACGTAGCTTAGTTAGAAATCCTACATAACAGGGGTGTGTTTACATTAATTCCTTATTTTAATCATGCCAGAACATACTTTAAATAAGAGTAATGATGTTTTATTTATTAAGTAATACATTATATTTATTATTTAATATGATGTAGAAAAATAAAGCAAGACCCGATCTTCCCTTATATTAGCTCAGTCGGCACCCTCGAGTTTTTTTACACTGTACATATGAAATTAACTATACTTTTTCATATTTTTGTGTGCTTAGTCAAAAGCCTTAGCAACATTCTTGAAAAAATTATACAAAACGTGACTGTTAACAGGTCTCTGACGATCATCTTGAATGAGTGATATGGCCTGATTTCAATAGAGTGTTCTTCCATGAATTGTTTAAATAGCAAATTTGAAATTAAAACTTTTTGTCTAACAAAAGTCATCGTATTAATAGGTATTATTATTCGGCACCCCCCCCCCCCCCCACTGCAACATTCATTCATTTAGTAAAAGTCTTATTAAACATATTGTGAGGTGTTGCAACCCCTTCAATTAATTCAGATGTATTTGCACCTACTCGAGAAAGAACCTACCAGTAGTTCTAGAGTGCTGACATCCGGAATTACCTAGAGAATGGTGGCGTCATCACAGAAAAATCGAGATCTGTCATTTTTAGGTATAAAAGACCGACCGCATTCTCGGCGAGTAGTTCAGAAAGTATAGAAAGTATAGTAGTTTTTGAATTGACATATGGACAAGTGAGGTTAAGACTCCACAGTGAAAACAAAGGGATAAACATTGTTATTTGTAGTCAGTAAAGTACATTTAAGTTAATAACAGTATTGTGAAGTAACCAGTAAGTTATAAAATAAAGTGTGTTAGTGAACATCTCTTGTTCTAATTTTTGGAACCCACGGATTTTGCAAGGGCGGTTTCCTAGGGGTGGAAACACGTTACAAATTGGTGTCAAAAGCGGAATTTTATGACAAGAGGAGCTCTGAAGTTGTGCTGAAGTGTTCGAGAAGTATTCTCGAGGGTTAGTGCTAACACAGAGGACTAATTTACTGGACATTGTTCGAGGGTTATTTTCGAACGGGAAATAGTGTTAAGTGCGTTTTTTTAAAGACATTTTAGAACATTTTATTAGAACATTAGTGTGATAATTAAATCCTTTAAACTTAGAAGTGATAGAGACACTGAAAAAACTCATTTGTGTTAGTGCGCGAAAATTACTAGAACTTTTCTATTTGGACATTAGTGGAGATTATTAAATTCTCTGAACTGGATAGTGATAAGACTCTGGATAAGACTTTTTCGTGCTGTTTCGAGATCTTTCTGGAAAGTTCCATTACCGATATTGACGTGGCAATTAAATTTATTTTATTTTAACATAATCGTATGCCCATTACAACAAGAACCATGGCTACGGAGAAACAAATGAATGACCTACTTGCGGAATTTACGAGAATGATGGCACAGCAGCGCCAGGAGGGGGAAAAACGGCGTCAAGAAGAAAAAGACGAACAAGAAAAGCAACGTCAGGAAGAAAAAGAAAAACAAGAAAGAAGACGCCAGGAAGACAAAGTAGAACAGGAGAAAAGACGTCAAGGGGAAGAAAAGCGACGTCAGAAAGAAGAAGAGGATGAAGAAAGAAAACGTCAAGAAGAAAAATACGAATTGAGAAAAGTTATGGAAGACCTGAAAATACGACAACAAGAGGAGAAAGAAGAACAAGAAAGACGACATGAAAAGGAGAGGGAGGAGCAAGAAAGACAACGTCAAGAGGAAAAAGACGAACTCAGAAAAATAATGGAAGACTTGGGAGAAAGACGTTAGGAGGAATTAAGGAAGATCCTGAGCGAACAAATCAAAATACAACAGGACGCTATAATTTCCGCCAATGAAGAATTGAAGAGTGAAGTTAAAGAAGAGATAAGCAAGGTAGAAGAAAAAATAGATAAGGTAGAAGACAAAGTAGATGTAGCTGAGACCGAAGTCAGTCAGATCAAAGGAAAGATGAGTGAGTTCGAAGGAGAAGTGGAGCGAGGAGGTTTTAGTCGGTGACCTCATCAGATCACCGACTAAAACCTCCTTCTTTTGACGGCCAAAGTTCCTGGACGACGTACAAGAGGCAGTTTGGGGCAGCAGCGTGTGCGAACAACTGGAATAATGAGGAAAAGGCCATATCATTAGTTCTGGCGTTAAGGGGCCAGGCTTCAGAGTTACTTCAGACTATCCCAGTGGATAAACAAAGGGACTTCAAAGTCTTGGAAGCTGCATTGGACTTGAGATATGGCGACCAAAATCTCGCCCAAGTATATCAGGCCCAACTAAAATCACGGACACAAAAGGCTGGAGAAAGTTTACAAGAATTCGAAGCTGCGATAGAGAGACTTGCACACCTAGCGTATCCGAGTGCACCTAGAGAATTTCAGGAACAATTAGCCGTAGGGGCCTTTTTAGATGGCATAAGGGACGAAGAGGTCCGGCGAGTTCTGAGGCTGACGAGACACCAAAGTAGTAGCGAAGCTTTGGTACGTGCACTGGAAGTAGAAGCCGCTTACAGGGATACTCCAAGATCGAGAGTGCGAGCTGTGACTCTCGAAGAATCGCAACCAGAAATGAACCAGCACCCTATGTTGACAGATATGCAGAAAATGTTCACCAAATTATGTGATAAATTGGATGGCCTCGGAAAGCAGGAAAAACAGCTAAATAAAGGAAAGCCGAGTGGTGGTATTAAATGTTACAACTGCGGCAAGGTGGGACGTATGAAACGAGACTGTCGACAGCAGAACTCGGAGAGTCGAGTAAATGCTGTGAATGTTGAAGAAAAGCAGGAAAACTATGCCAGGGGGCTGTGCTGCTAGGGAATACAGTACCCCCAGAGAAATAAAGATGTCCCAGCTTCGAGAAATTTTGAATAGTCTGCTGTTACAAGGCTATGTGAATGGAAGGAAATGTTTGTTTACCATCGACACAGGTACTACGTCATCAATAGTACGGCCAGGATTTATATCGGGTATAAAGATTACCAAGAGGCAAAATGAAGTGATCGTCCGGACAGCTACGGGAAACAGAGCTACGGTTCATGGAGAAGTAGACCTGGGTTTGCAGATTGGACAATTAAGCTTCGACCGCAGCGTCATCATGGCTGACATCACGGATGACTTCATTTTGGGACTGGACCTTGGAACGAACAATTTATTCTGTCAAAAGTGAATGACCAATGCCAGAAAACAAGAAGGCTATTGACAACGCAGGCAGTCAAGACTCCTGCATTATCCACAAAATCAGATCAGGTGAGAAAATTGCCGAACAAGACATTGAGTAGAGCACGGGAACGGTTCTATTGGGTTAATAGTCGCCAGGATGTGGAGGCCTGGTGTCGCAAGTGTAAGAATTGTGCTGCCAGTGGGGAACCATTTTCCATGAGCAACTACAGAAATGAAAGTCGAGAACAGCCGAAGAATGACCGAGAGCAGATGAACAAAACTAGTAACCGATTGAAGGCTCGTTATGATCAGAATGCCAGTACAGGGGGATTCAAGGTGGGAGGTCTGGTTTGGCTGTACAACCCACAGAGGAAGGAATGGAGATCCCCGAAACTTCAACCTCCTTGGGATGGACCGTATACTGTTATTACCCGAATAAATGATGACATTTATAGGATTCAACGAAGCAAAAAGTCCAAGATGAAGATCGTATATTTGGATAGACTGGCAAAATACACCGATGATTCCAAATTGCCTGACCGGGACGTTCAGGCTTAAGGAGGGGGCAGTGTGATGTGCTGCAATTAATTCAGATGTATTTGCACCTACTCGAGAAAGAACCTACCAGTAGTTCTAGAGTGATGACATCCGGAATTATCTAGAGAATGGTGGCGTCATCACAGAAAAATCGAGATCTGTCATTTTTAGGTATAAAACACCGCATTCTCGGCGGGTAGTTCAGAAAGTATAGAAAGTATAGTAGTTTTTGTATTGACATATGGACAAGTGAGGTTAAGACTCCACAGTGAAAACAAAGTGATAAACATTGTTATTTGTAGTCAGTAAAGTACATTTAAGTTAATAACAGTATTGTGAAGTATCCAGTAAGTTATAAAATAAGTGTGTTAGTGAACATCTCTTGTTATAATTTTTGGAACCCTCGGATTTTGCAAGGGCGATTTCCTAGGGGTGGAAACACGTTACAATATTTCAATATCATTTTAAGTTAAACTGGTATATCTTCTAATCTACGGAACGTACGTTCAAACCTGAGAGGCACACACTGTAGATGATTACACTTTTGATATCTTGCACATCTTTATATTTCTGTGCGCTTAGTCAAAAACCTTAGTAACATCTTGCTATAACATTATTAAAAAAAATGAATATAAATGAACCGCCTTCAAAAAAGATCGCTAAAAATTGTGAAATAATATTTCGTGACGTAAGCTCGCTCACTGTGCGCTCCCCAGAGATTTCAAACTATTCGAATTTTCTTGTGCCTATAATATTCTAGTGCCAATACCTTTTTGAAAAAAAAAAAAAGAAAATTATTAACAGGCAAGGACCAGCCGGAAAATTTAGTTAAGGTAATAACTAAGAGAAAAAAAACAAAAATTAAACACGAGATAAAGTGAAATTGTGAAACGGAGGTGCTGTTTAGGGGTTGAAAGTGTTCTTTTGCGATTTTCGGCGAAACGTGACCTCCTAGTGGAAAATGTCCTTCACAAAAGTTTTAGATAATAAAAAAATATAAATGCTTCATATGATGCGTTTTTCAACTTAACCCCAAATTTTCCGAGAAAATGGCGGAAAACCGATTTTTCGGTTTTTTATTTTCTCGCTCGTAAGATTATTTCAATTTACATGATATTTTGTGAAAGTACACTTTTTGCATTGAATAAGTATGATTTTTTTAGAATCTGGGAAATAAGTAGTTTCCGAGATATTCACATTTTTCAAAAAAAAAATAATAATTTCCACGGAAAACTTTATTGGTGTTTTTTCGATTTAAATATTCTATCCAAGCTCATTTTAACCGTTGAAATGTCTACTTTAAAAAGGTCTATATATGTTGATGGTTTATTTTTCATGAAACTGCTTAAAATTGAGAAAAACCAAAAAAATGATTTCGTATCACGAATTTTTCAATATTGTATATTATTTTCAATATTTTTTTATTATGTATGTAAATAATGGATTAAATTTCAATGACAGAATTTATTTCTATGTAATATTACTAAAGTTGAATAAATTTAATTGAAGAAAGTGGGGAAAAACATTCTGAAACTTAAGTTTTTCATGGCAATGAAAGTCGTAAGCTAGAGTTAAGACTCGCTGGCCCAGTGTGCATTTTTATTAACGTATACTTTACTATTTTATTACTAAATAAATAATATAATGATGAGTAATCTGTTTTAGGTATATTTGAATAAAATAATTTGAAGTCATTTTTTTGATTTTTCTCAATTTTAAGCGGTTTCGTGAAAAATAAACAACAACAACATATATAGACCACTAAAAGTAAACATTTCAACGGTTAAAATGAGTCCAAATAGAATATTTAAATCGAAAAAAACAGCAATAAAGTTTTCCGTGGAAGATTTTGTTTTTTTTTTAAATATCTCGGAAACTAGTTGTTTCCCAGATTCCAAAAAAATCATGCTTATTCAATGCAAAAAAATATACTTTCACAAAATTTCATGTAAATTGAATTATTTTTACGAGAAAAAAATAAAAAACCGAAAAATCGTTTTATAGTTTCATTATATTATTATATTCCCATGGGTTAATTCATTATATTTATTTTCTCTTGTTTTTTTTTCTCTATATTATTGCTTTCGATTGAATTGGAATTTTTTTTATTTAAAATGACCTGAGTGCCTTAATAATGGGAGTGATGTTGGAAACTATACAGAATGTTTTAAATATACATGAATACATTTTAATCAGCGAGTCCTTATGTAAAGTGAAAACCAATGACACTTTTCAAATTTAAAAATTTCAACAAAGAAATATAAATTTGAACCCACATTATCGCTCCTAGCTCGACTCTTCGCTTGAATGAAATATTGCACAGCTGAGGCGAACGTCGAAGCGCAAGAACAAGGTCTCATGAAACATGATTGCACGGTTCATTGACGTACATGGTAATTGTTTGCAATTATCAATATTTATCTTCTCGGTTATTTTTGGGCATGAATATATGCATGTACCATTAAAACACCCTGTATATAAACGAAAATATTTTTTTTATCGAAATATTGGTGATAAAATGTTGTTTTTATTTAAAATTGAAGTAGATCAACTCACTTCTTTTCCTTGCACGTTTTTTGGAATTTTTTTAAAATATTTGAAAAAATCGACAACACAATCAGTAATGAAACTTACATTCAAGAAATTATAAAATCAAAAATAGTTTTTTTAACAATAAAAAACATATAACAACTTGTTTGACAAAAATACGATAATTAATTTTACTTACTTTGACATTCTTTGGAGTAAATTGGGAATATTTCTAAAAATCAGCAAAGTATACGTCAGCCAATTTTTTTCTCTATTTATGGATATAAAAACTAACAAATGCGAGGTACAATGAAAAGACTTAATAGAGCTTTTTTTGCAAATTAACAATTAATTAAAAACTTCAATCAATCATTTTTTTATGTATATTTTTGATAAATGAACAATTTTATAGCAATGGCTGAAACAATATAATAATATAGGAGCGGTTTTTTTTTTGGAAATTTGAAATTCGTTTATTTAAAAAATCAGTAGCAAAAAAGCTCGGTAGCTGCTCTAATCGATCTGTTTTATCAATACCTTCACTCCATATTATTGTTAGTTACAATTAAATCATATACCCTTATTTCCACCAGCTCTCTAGCTACTCAGTTTAAAACGATTATATTGACCTACTGTTCGGGTGATAGACAGATTAAGATATTAATATTACAATTTATAATCGTGACTACGCCACTGACTATTCATGTACAATAATTTTTCCCAATAAAGTACGGTAAAAAGAACTAATAAATTGGTATGACTGATTACTGATTAGATAAATATGTTGATCCAGAACATGCACATTGTTGTTTTTCAATTTTAGAAAAAGTCAAGGTTTGATAAGGAAGTATAAAATATTATCAATAACTAGGTTCACGACAACTCGTTTCAAAAATAAGTAATGATATGAATGTTTCGCACCTTTGGACTCCTTAGTAATATACTTTCATAGAGTAAATTTGTTTCTGGTTTCAACCACGTCTCACATTAAATGATCATGTCAGTTTGGTTCCTGAATAAACAATTACTTCCACATCCAGTGGAAGTATAGTAACGACAAAAAAATTTCTAAAAATTTTTATTGTTCAAGTAGGCTTAGAATGTCATGAAACGTCGAGATTTTAAGTTTGAGAGAAAAAAAAATTCTGTCTGTCTGTCGGTCTGTTGGTCTGTCTGTAACTTTTTTGTGCGCACGTTTACTCTGGAACCGTTTGAGATATTGACTTAAAATTTGCTACACATATGTACTTTAACGAGATATAGAACTAGATCATATTTTCATCTTGTTCCGTCGAAGGATTGGGGGTAAATTCGTAAATTGGGATAAATTTGGGGCAAATAGGTAAATCAAGCAGGTAAGAGTCCATAAAATTGGAATTTAGTATATACAAGAGAAGCTAAGGTCTCAAAAAAAATTTTGGCATTAGCCCCCCCATTACCACACCCACCCCATTATTAAAGTAGATAAAAAAAAGTGATTTAGTGTGTGTTCAAGAACCAGAAACCTCAAAATATTTTTTTATTTCATCACCCCCCACTACGACCCCCACCCTACTACCGATGTAGGGTATCGTTTTATGGGTTTTTGGGGGTAGATGATTTCAAATATTGTATTATTAAAGTTCAATAAACAATTATTTCCACATAAAAAATTTTTCATTGTGAGTGACTTGGATAGAAAACCTGGATGTGGAAGTAGTGATTTCTTGGGCAACGGTTTTTATAGTGGATTGTGTGAGTCGGACGAAAACCCGACTATTGTCTGATGCAACCAGATTATTTCTCCCCCGGGTTTTCGAGGATGCTGAACACCATGGTGGTGGCAGAATTTCTCGTTGGACGTTTGGACTCCTTAGTAATATGGCCAAAAAACCATCCCCAAACGGGTGTTAACGCGTATTATAATTGTTTGAGGGACTCTCACTTAGTGTTCCCCTGTTTTCGAGGATGCTGAACATCGTGGTGGTGGCAGAATTTCTCGTTGGAGTGATCCACCCCCGCAAACGGCCAAGAACCATCCCCAAACGAAGGTTAACGGGTATTATAATTTTTGAGGGGCTCTTACTTGGTGATCCTTTTCGAGGAGCCAGAACACTGTGGTGATGGTGGAATTCCTGACCCACTTCTGTAAATAGCCAATAACAACCCTCCAGAGGGGTGAGAGTGCAAGGCTCCCGCTCCCCCTTTCGTTTTTGAGGATACTACACAGAAGGAAATTAAGATGCCACCTCGATCTCGTCAAAAAATTAGTCGTCTTCATTTACTGCGGAGCTGATGAAAGATGAATGTATATTTTTTTATACATATTTTTTAGGAAAAAAAGGTTTGTATAATAATTGAAACATCTGATTTATTTAATTATAATATATTATATAAAATATGTTTATTGACGCAAACAATTACTGCGTACATTGTTACGATGCCTTTTCTTACATTACAAAATACTATGACTATTTAAAAAAAAATCATAACAATAATTTTTTTTTTCATTTTAAATTTATTTTTTACGTTCTTTGAAACCGTGCAGTTACCCTCATTGTGAAAAGGCCATGTCCTCTCCGTGTTCGGCATGCCCGAAAATGGGAGGGAAACCTTTTTGTGCAGTGGTACAATGAGAGTGTTCTCTCACCTCTTTGGAGGGTGATTATTGGCCATTGAGGGGGTGGGCGGGTGTCAGACACGCGTCCCAGGGTCCTCCCTATAATTGGCATGCTCGAAAACGGGGATCAATAAGTTAGATTCTATGAAACATGATCAATACGCGTTTGGCGCGTTTGGGGATGGTTTTTGGCCTTTTGCGGGGGTGGGTCACCCCAACGAGAAATTCAGCCACCACGGTGTTCAGCATTCTCGAAAACGGGGGGTAGAACTACTTTAGTTGCATCAGACAATAGTCGGGGTTTTCGGGTCTTTTTCCGACTCACACAATCCACTATTAATAAGCTAATCTTATTTGATACAATAGAACGAGCCTTCCATTGAATAATGCTTAAATTGTTATTAATTTTCGTTGTATTAAGTGTGTGATAAGACTATAAATAACGAAATTTGATCTGGTACAACATTAGACAACAGGGTATTTCCAACGGGAAAGCTTACTAAATTGATTTTTACGCTTTGAGGAATAGATGATCCTACGAAAGTCAGTATAACTACTTGTCGTTTTATAATTCCATAATTTCCTTCTTGATCGGTTGTTTTCTTTGCCATTCTCTTTACATCGATGACTTTACTATTTGATTCGATATTATCCAAAATATAAGCTTCGTCGAAGTAGGATGACACCTTTCTTTGTGTAGGGGGAGACCGGGGCTAGTTGACTATAGACCATAGTTCCGGTGCCTCCTACTAGAGAGCGCCACCATTACGGTATTCAAACGTTCTAGTGTTAAGTCCACCAGTACCGATGTTGCCGTTATAGAAGGTTATATGTTGTGTCTGTAAGAACGAGAAATCTAAAAATATCCCTGGTAAGTAACTATTTTTCTTCCGAGAATTTATCTATTATCGTCGATTCTATAATCTTTCATATATTTTCACGAATATTATGAAGAAATATGGTATATTGACTATGATTTAGCGTGTATTATTTTTACCGGTGTTAGCGAATTCTTGACGTGCGGCCCGCACAATGTTACAATGGCGGTCAGGGTATCTTGACTAAGTAGAGATGGGGTTAGTTGACTATTAGTCTACTAACCCCCGAATACATTCAAGTATAAGGGCCCCGTTATTTTTTTAAATAATGGTTTGTTAGAAATCATTTTGCATGTCACACTTAACAGCTTTCGGGTTACATAGTAATAGTGACTTCGAATACATTTGAAGAATGTCAATATAGCGGTGCATGATATTTGGATTATTGAAGCGTTAATCACCGATCTTTGTTACAGGCACAAACATGAGAACCTACAAGCGAAAAACTGAGAAAGGCAAAACACCAGCTAACACTATTCAACGAGTAGTTCGAGCAGTATTAAATCAAGGCGGGTCTGTTAATAGTGTCGCAAAAGACTTTTTGATTCCACAAAAAACGCTTCATCGCTATGTCGTAAAAGCAAAATCACAGAAAGAAAATAATGGCAAAATTAACTTAGAACGTGTTGGTTACTTTAACGGTCGAAACATTTTTTCTGAAGAACAAGAGACTGTTTTAGCAGATTACCTAAAACGAGCTTCAGATATTTATTATGGGTTAACCCCGAAGGAACTCAGAAAATTCGCATTTCAATATGCCACTGCCAATAACCTTCAGATTCCTGGTAGTTGGACAAACAATAAAATGGCAGGTCCAGATTGGATACATCTTTTATTAAAAGAAATAAGACTCTATCCTTGAGGACTCCACAAGCCACAAGCCTGTCAAGAGCCACTTCGTTTAATAAAACCAATGTAGGCATGTTCTTTTCCAATTTGAAGACCGTATATCAGCGGTTGCATTTAGAAGCTCCAGATATTTGGAATGTAGACGAGACGGGCATAACAACGGTCCAAAAGCCCGACAGGGTAGTAGCTCGACGTGGTTTTAAGCAGATAGGAAATCTTACGTCCGCCGAAAGGGGAACTCTTGTGACTCTCACTGTTGCAGTTTCCGCAAGCGGCAATACAGTTTCCCCATTTTTCATTTTCCCGCGGGTAAACTACCGGGAACACTTTGTCAGAGACGCACCTGTCGGAAGCCAGGGTGATGCGAATCCATCTGGATGGATGAAGGAAGAACATTTCATTAAATTTATTAAACATTTCGTCCGTTATGCAAGATGTTCCAAGAAAAGATCCGTGCTTTTGCTACTTGATAACCACGATTCCCACCTTTCAATAGAAGGCTTGGATATTTTCAAAGAAAACGGCGTGACCGTTTTGTCTTTCCCTCCGTACTGTTCAAATAAATTGCAGCCGTTAGACAGGAGTGTTTGCGGACCACTGAAGAAATATTGCAATTCAGCTATAGACAACTGGATGGTGAACAATCCTGGCAAGACATTTTCAATCTATGACATCCCTGGAATTGTAAAAATGACTCTGCCTCTAGCAACTACACCAAGTAATGTAATGGCTGGCTTCAAGAAAACTGGGATTTGTCCTTTCAATGAAAATATTTTTCCTGGGAGTGAATTTTCACCTTCATACGTGACAGATAGGCCTGCACCTGCAAACAACGATGGAAACTTGACAGACAGTAATGAAAATTCCCCTGCAATTAAAGAAAATCTTCCTGAAATTAACGAATATCTCCCTATAATTGACGAAAGTTCCAAATCTGTTTCTGTGCTGATTTCTCCTGAGCAAGTCAGGCCGTTTCCAAAAGCAGGTCCGAGGCAAAACACTAGAAAAGGAAGAAAGAAGAGACCAACTGCTATTTTAACAGATACACCGGTAAAAGAAGCTCTGAAAAAGAAAAAGAAGAGGCCAAAAAAAAGAAACAACCACGTAAAAGAAAAATGGTTGATAAAAAAAATGCTAAGAACAAGAAAGTTAAAGATGGAAGAAAATTTCTTTTCCGAGAAGAAGAACCAATAGCATCTGCGTCTCAACCTAATAAACACTCATCATCCTCAGAATCAGAAGATGAAACAGATTGCTTGATATGTGGAAAACTTTATAGTAATAGCGCTCGTGGTAGTGATTGGGTGCAGTGCACACATTGCAGTAGGTGGGCATACGAGAAATGCACCAAAAACTCTGATCTAAAATATTATGTGTGCATCAACTGTGACTCGGATGATGATTTATAGACTTACATTTGCTTAGTTTTTATTTTGTTAACTTCAATGAGTATGAGAAATTAAATGTTTAATTTTTTGCAGCCGCTTTAATATTTTTATCCCTCAGGTGTTAATTAACTCCAGCACGTATGTCAAATAACCCCGCTCCCAGGGCTAGTTGACTTACTCTGTACGCGAGTCTAAATATGGTAAAAACTTTCATTTCGGTTCGATTAAAGCCATTTGACAATTATATTTGAATACCTGACTAAATTTACAATCTTATGGCATACTATACCTCAACAACGTACATACGGTGAATTTATTAAAAATAAATATGTAAGAAACTAGTCAACTAGCCCCGGCCTCCCCTATACAATTTTGGGATATATAGGATGCGCCACTTAAAATTCCCAGGCTTATAACTTTCTTATTTTTTAAGTGACGACCATGTTGGCACATAAATTATAGATATTTTTAAGGTATTTAAACATGTGTACAGAGTGATTAAAAAAAAATAGTTTTGAAAAAATTGTTAAGAAAAAAACTTAATTTCCTGGAATATTTTTTTACCACACCCTGTATATGAACTGCGTTAATGTTTTCTTATACAGAATTTAATTAGCTTTAATTTATGTTATTACGTCATAATTTAAATTCTTTTTGGTTTTAGAGAATGAAATTAAAAACACTCTTTCCGATTCCAAACTGATTTTTTTTTAAATAACTTTGAAAAGAATGTAAATAATAATTGTATACTTTATTTGCAAAAGATATATCCAAACAATATCCAACGTAACAAAACTGTAACAAGAAACACAAGAAATAAATATTTTTAAAAACAAACTTATATTAAAATGTACTAAATAGGAAATTGCGAAATTTTTATTTTTTTAATTTTTTTATTTTAATAACATAAATTGAAGCTAATTAAAACCTTTATAAGAAAACATTAACACGGTTCATGTACAGGGTGAGGTAAAAAAATATTCAAAGAAATTAAAGTTACTTTCTTAACAATTTTTTCAAAAATTTTTTTTAATCACTCTGTATGCATGTTTAAAGGATTTAAAAATGTCTACAATTTGATGTGCCCAACATGACCATCGCTTCAAAAATAAAAAAGTTACAAATCTGGGGAGTTTTAAGTGGCACACCCTGTATATGCAATTAAATTATTTTTATAAATTATTTCGTGATTAATTAATAAATCTGCAGATTCATATGATTTTAGAATCACTTTCACCCTATTAATACCTCTAGCTTTAATATCTTGCACGGCCTTTTTAAATATAGCATTTTCAAAAAGATAGTGATCAATTCTCATTGGAAAAAGTCGACCAATATTTTTATCTACGTGTTCTATGTATATAAAGTACGGACCTGTATCTCGATGAATATATTTATTATCAAGATCGATATGTTTTATTCGGTCTAAGTTTTTGTCAAGCATTTGTGTATCCTCGGGGTCAGGCAGTTTGTCCGGCGCACAGTGGTGCCAAATTCAGTTTTTTGTTCAAAAATGGCTAGAGAGCGCAAATCTAGTCGGAAATAAATGATTTTTTTTTTAAATTAAAGCTTACCGAAATTCCAAAAAATCCTCGGAGCCCAAATTTTGAAAAAAAAATCCTTTTTTATTATATTAAGTTAAAGGCCAAGAGAAAAAATTGGCTAGAGAGCGCAAATCTTGTCGGAAATGAACAATTTTTTTTTAAATTAAAGCTTACCAAGAGTCCTCGCAAAAGTCCAACAAATCTTCGGCGCCGAAAAAATTCCTTTTTTATTATATTAAGTTAAAAGCCAAAAAAAAATGTTTTGGCATTTAACTTAATATAATAAAAAGGCTCTCTAGCCATTTTTGAACCAAAAAACTCAATTTGGGACCACTGTGCGGCGGCCCATTCGAGAGCCGATGGAGACTGTCATTTTATCTTACCTTATTTTAGTAGGATATATTAACTAAATTTTGTTATACTTAGTGATTAGAATAAGAGTATATTATTAATTACACCATAACACTGTATTGTTATAAAGAAGTAATACAGATAATTTAAAAATTACGGGAAAAGCACCAAGTCTCACATTCGTTGTTCAGTACACCGTGTGTACTTTGACACTTGATACATATTGTTTCGGCCATAACTTTCTTGCTTTTATGATAGAGAAACAAATAAAGAATCATTTTAAAGAATGGTTAATTCTCTTTAATTCTAGTCCTCAGAATTTTTGACGCAAGTCTCATAGTTTCTAATTTATTCGACATTTAAACTAAATGATTAATCCTATAAATAAATAAATAAACAAATAAACACTTTATTTGCCCAACAGGTACAACCCAATTACAGGGCAGAAGTTATATTCAAAGTTTAATCAACAAAAATTATCAATTATTTTAAGTTAAAGATTTGTATGACTTTTTTTTTGAGAGGAAAGTAGAACAAAATGAAACTTAAAAATAAAAGCTAATTGTAGAAAAACATATCTATATCTACACATTAATTGTATACTTAAACACACATATACTTATAATTTCTTAGTGGAAAAAAAAAACTTATATACTAAAAATCTGCCTTGCACAATTTATCACTTCATTTTGAGAACACGTGTTTATATCACAAAATTCACTTATTTTATTATAGTAATTACACATACAGTGTACAGGTGATTTTAACATCACATTTGTATTAGCACTTTCACAATAAAACATTATATTTCGACGAGAATGCAACCTTGGAACGTAAATATTTAACTGAAAAAGAATTTCTGGGCAGTCAATTTTATTACGAATGGTTTTATATAAGAATACCAAAAAATAACAAATTCTTCTAAATTCGAGGCTCTCAAAATTAAATGTGCTTAATAAATAATTGTTGTTCACACCTCTTTCCGGATACTGTCCTGTTGATTTGAATGTAATAAATTTTAAAAACTTTCTCTGAATTTGCTCTAAACTGTTTTTGTGAGTTTGATAATGTGGATTCCAAATTATTGCTCCATATTCAAGTTTTGATCTTACATGTGAGTAGTACAATAATTTTAATGCCTCCAGATTGGTAAATGATTTGCAATTTCTCAAAATGAAACCAAGCATTCTAATTGCTTCATTACATTTGATTCTAGTATGTTCTCCAAAACTCAGTTCCGTGTCAAAGTAAATACCCAAATCTTTAATCAATGTAT
Source organism: Rutpela maculata (assembly GCA_936432065.2). Taxonomy (NCBI): domain Eukaryota; kingdom Metazoa; phylum Arthropoda; class Insecta; order Coleoptera; family Cerambycidae; genus Rutpela; species Rutpela maculata. The sequence continues at coordinate 63,822,342 of OW386286.2, forward strand.
CACGCTCTAGTATCGTTTCATCTATAGAATAATTGTAATTAAACCAGTTTTTCTTTTTCGTATATGATATAACTTTACATTTTCCGACATTCAGATCTAGTTTATTAAGAGGACACCACTGACTGACTTTGTCAAGTTCCTTTTGAAGTACTCTGCAGTCATCTTCAGATTTTATTCTTTTAAAAAGTTTTAAATCATCTGCATATATTAGTTTGTCACATTCTAAAGTTTCGCATAGATCGTTAATAAATAATAGAAACAGCAAGGGTACAAGATTACTACCTTGAGGTACTCCAGATGTAGATGCATATATAGATGATTTACAACCGTTATAGAATACAAACTGATATCTATTTTCTAGATATGATCCAAAGAACAATAACAGTTGGGTATTAAAACCAAAATTCTCCAATTTGTTTAGTAATGTTTTATGGTCAATTCTATCGAAAGCCTTAGAAAAATCTGTATACAACACATCCACTTGTCCTTGCGCATCTAAGGAATTTGACACATATTGAGTGAAAACTACTAAATTTGTTACGGTTGATCTGTTAGTCATAAAACCATGTTGATATGTTGATATAATTGTTTTGGTAGACGAGTAGATGTGGTTATACAAAATCATCTCAAAAACCTTCGCGAAGTTATTCAGAATAGAAATTTGTCTGTAATTGTTTACATTAGCTGGATCTCCCGCTTTAAAAATTGGACAAGCCTTTGCTATTTTCCAATCTTTCGGAAATGTTGATGTTCTTAACGACAGATTAAATATTATGTACAATGGAATTGATAGCACATAAGCACAATCTTTGACCAAAAAGGAGGGTATTAGGTCCGGACCGGATGTCATTTTGTTCTTTAGTTTCTTTATAGCCTCTTCAATTTCTGTTAATGACATATGTGTGATATTAATGATTTCAAAGAGGTTCTTCTTTCCAGTGTTGTTAATATTGATATTGTCATGTGGCTTTGAGAATACTGAGCTGAAGAATTTACTAAATATGTCAACAATTTCTTCAGAAGTTTCATAGGTTTTATCCATATATGCCATTTTACCTGGAATCCGTGTTTGTTTTCTCTTTGAATGTACGAACGACCAAAATTTTTTTGAGTCTGTAGATATAGAATTCTGGGTTTTAACTAGATAGCTATCATATGCTTTGTCTATTTGTTGCTTGATTAACGATCGAAATTCTTTGAATTTATTTAAGTGATACTGGTTGTTCGTTTTTTTATAACTGCGATGATGTCTATTCTTTTCTTTAATATTACTGATAATTTCTTTTGTATACCACTCTGGATAAGATCTTTTATAATATTTGTATTCTGGGACGCAATAATCTAGTATGTTATATAATTTATCATAGAATTCCTTAGTTGCTATATCAACATTTGGAAAATTTTGCAAATCATACCAATCCGTGTTCTCGAGAGCACTGTAGAGAGCTGGATAGTTCGCCTTTTTAAAATTATATGTTTTCTCTGCTTTTTTTGCCAGAAAGTTATTGCATTTTATTGAAACGTTTAATGTAACAAAAAGTGCCGGGTGAAAAATATCTGATACACAATATATGATACACAAAATCGGCCTAGAATTTTGCGTGGAATCCAAAAATGTAATAATATATAGGGTGTCCCATTTAAAATAAGCAAGTTGATATCTACTTCCGGTATAACCGGAAGTGCCATCATCTTGAGAAATTTTAGCCGAGTTGCCCTCATCGACATTAGTTTACTACCAAATTTTCAAAATTTTACAATGTCTACTATTCGAGATATCGATCGCCGCAGTTCGTCGTGGGACACCCTGTATGTGTATAGTAGAGTAACTACAGGTTTGAAATTCGGAATAATGTAATATTTTTTCAATTATTCTTGTAGCTTATTAGTAAATGCATTACAGAAAAGTTTCTATATTATGTCTTTGGCTTGCCAATTTATAGGGGGTGGTTCCTAAAAAAGAAAAATATATATATATTGAAGTTGAAGAAGAACCAAATTTTGTGAAGAAAAGCTTTTATGCAACTTTTCATATAAATTGATAGTCTTTAAGTTATAACGACTTGAAAATTGCGATGCTAACCAAAAAAAAAAAGAAAAAAGGTAATTCAAAACGGTTTTCGTCAAATAAGTCGAAAATGCTGGAGACAAATAAAAAAGCTACCAAGCAAGCTGAGGATGAATTTCATTTTTTCTTAATTTTTGCGGAATTAATGGTCCCGGATATCTGGTAGTATAAAGATGACGTCCGGATGTTTATAAGACGAAGAATTTAGTTACGTCATAAATGCTAATGATAAAAATGAAAGAATACTATTACTATAGCATAAAAAACAAAGAAGTTATTACAGAAAGAATATGCTTCTTCACATTTTTTAATAAACATGTTTCCATTTTGTTGCTGTATAAGGAGTCAGTAATTAAAAAATATAATTCTTAAATACTGTTTTTTGTTATATGGTATAACCTAGAAGCTCAAATTTTTGATTCGTTCACAGCACTTGCTTAAAAAAAATACATTTTAAACTATAAGGAAATTCTCGAAAAAACGTAAAATTTTTGTTTCTTTGCAATTACCTCAGTAAATAATACCTTTAGTAAAAGCATGGTGAGTTCAAAAATAAAGCTTATAAACTAAGAATGAGATTTATTTTTTTTAAATTTATTTATATAGGATTGATAGTTTCGGAGAGATTTAAGTTTAAAGCTGGCGTCCGAAGTTTAACCTGAACGCTTTAACCGAAACATGGCTTAAAGAAGATGTGTTAAGTACTGAACTATTTCCTGAACAATATACTGCGCACAGGAGTGATAGAAAACTTCATTTAACAGAACAAACAACAGGAGGTGGAGTGTTATTAGCTTGCAAAAGTGAAATAAGGTCAGAAAAAATTACGTTACCAAGTATCATTAATAATTTTATAAGCATTGATATCCTGTGCTGTAAATGTTATTTTAATTTCACTGTAGTATATGTTTTTGTAATATATATTCCACCAAATACTAGTATAGAAAATTATGAGTCATTTTTTGAGTGTCTTGAACAAATAGATTTTATATTGGGAAAGCATATACTTATCTTTGGAGATTTCAATGTACCACAGTATGTTGACAATGATATTAATGATAGAAAATCTATAATAATTAATAATTTTATTACATTCCTTAATATACAGCAACAAAATAATATAATTAACAATAGAGGTCGTTTACTAGATCTTATCTTTTCTAATCTTGATTGTGAAATTTTACACGACAATGCACCGCTTGTGAATGAGGATATTTCTCTCCGTTTTTGACATATTTCAATTTTTATGTCAAAAATGACGTTTGCAGGGCCTAAAAGAATTATCAATTTTTCCTATAAGAAAGCCTTTATTATCTAGTTTGGGTTGAATACTTTGTTGAGAAAGACCTACTTTAATAGTGTTTTCATAATATTTTGATAAATATTAATACAGAGTGTTCAAAAAATAAGAATAAAAGTGAAATTCAGAAAACTGTCAAAAATCAATTTTTTCAAATGGAAACCCCTATATTTTTATAATCTTATCTTATTTGCCATTAGAAATAAGGGTAAGTTTGTGTATGGATGTCTATTCCGAAAATTTTTAGTTTTCGAAATATTGCCAATTCAATATTTTTATATGGGGATTTTGCTATGGATTTTAAGTTCAAATTCTCTTAGTTGGCTATGACGGCTTTGGGTTCTAAACAAATGTATGTAGCTGTTACTTACCATTTGAGAATTATTAATTATCATGCCGGGATGCTTAAATTATACGCACGAGGATTATTTAAATTTGTTTATAATCTATGGAGAATGTAACAAAGTTTTATCAAGAACATGTGAAATATTTGGTAAAAGATATCCAGAGAAATGAAAACCGGCTCCAAACAGTATTAAACTAATAATGGAGAATTTTAAAAATTGGCACCGTTAAGGCAACAATTCATAAAATAAAACCAATTGTCAATGATGAAAATAGCCAAATTTTGTAAAATTCTCCATTATTCGTTTAATACTGTTAGGAGACGGTTTTCGTTTCTCTGGATATCTATTACCAAATATTTCACATGTTTTTGATAAAACTTTGTTACATTCCCTATAGATTATAAACAAATTTAAATAATCCTCGTGCATATGAATTAAGCGCCCCGGCATAATAATTAATAATTGTCAAAAGGTAAGTAACAGCTACATACATTTGTTTAGCACCCAATGCCGTCATAGCCCAACTAAGAGTATTTGAACTTAAAATCCATAGCAAAATCCCCATATAAAAATGTTGAATTGGCAATATTTCGAAAACTAAAAATTTTCGGAATCGATACCCATACACAAAATTACCCTTATTTTTAATGGTAAATAAGATAAGATTACAAAAATTGGGGGTTCCCATTTGAAAAAATTGATTTTTGACAATTTTCTCAATTTCATTTTTATTCTTATTTTTTGAACACTCTGTATTAATACCTATCAAAATATTATAAAAATGCTATTAAAGTAGGTCTTTCTCAACAAAGAATCCAACCCAAATTAGATAATGAAGGCTTCCTTATAGGAAAAATTGATAATTCTTTTAGGGCCTACAAACGTCATTTTTGACATAAAAATTGAAATATGTCAAAAACAGAGAGACTTAGGTAAAATACATGATACACAAAATCGGCCTAGAATTTTGCGTAGAATCCAAAAATGTAATAATATATAAAATAAGCGGTATAACCGGAAGTGCCATCATCTTGAGAATATTTTAGCCGAGTTGCCCTCATCGACATTAGTTTACTACCAAATTTTCAAAATTTTACAATGTCTACTTTTCGAGATATCGATCGCCGCAGTTCGTCGTGGGACACCCTGTACATATAACTGTCTACTTTACACTCCCAAAACTTTAACATAACGATACGGGACAGCTTGTACATACCTACGTATCACAAATATAAATGTCTCTGTTTTTGTTCTAACCAAAGACTAATAATGTAATATAATATAATAAATACCTACGCGACACTCGAAACGAGAATCTCGTTTCTTGAGAGAGACAGACAAGATGCCAAATTAAACCTCCCGTAGTTTCTTTACGCATGCGTCAGCAGGTTACCTTTACCAATCTGTGTGAGGCATTCCAGAGACGGCTTTTACGAAGATATATTACAATGTAAAACCTGAGTGAGACATTCCCAAACAATATAAAAACAACGAAGTGATGAAATATTATTAACATTTCATCCCCTTCTGTTAACTTGTCCATGTTTCCTCGTATAATACGTAAAGTGTTATTTGTATATATACATCCATGAACAGTTTTACTCGATTACACATCATTTAGAGCCAACACTGGTTTTGATGTCCTTCACAGCTGCAACCTACATTGAAGAGTTGCTAGATGAAGATGCCAATTTAAATACCCGAGGTCAAATTTCGCAAAGGAGTTTTATGAATGGGATTGCTTGAAATGTCGTGTCTTTATAATATTATATTATTAGTCTTTCGTTATAACAATGAAAAGTAATTGCTTATTTTCTTTTTGGATACCTACCGTTAAGTAAAATGGAATATGATAGAGTAAATAGGGACAATATCCAAAAATATAAACAAATTTTCTTACTTTTAGATGACAAACACTGCAATTGGAATTGACTTGGGTACGACTTTTTCCTGTGCAGCAATTTATCGAAACGGCAGAACAGAAATCATTCCAGATGCAGACGGAGAACACATTATTCCTTCAATTGTGTACTACGATCCAAATAATGGTAATGTCCTAGTGGGAAAACATGCTTTTGAGGAAATTCCAGAATGCCAAAGTAATGGATTGTTTGGTAGGTTCAACTAAATAAGACCATCGATAATTATCAACAAAAATGATTGCGAAATGACCGCAGTGAATTTTGCATTATTATGTTTCAAAAGGCGCTTTCATAAAGTAGTGAGTAGAAAATCACTCAGGCATGTCAAAAGGGGCATATTGAATTGCATCTTTTCATATGTTTTTTAAATTTTTGACAAGTTTGACAATTTTTTGTTCGGTATTTGAAAGGACGTATTTTTTTACATAACAATACGGTAAATATCGATGCAGGTTGCATCAGAAATTTTTTAAGAAAAACTGTCTTAAAATTTAAAAATACTAACTTTATTAGAAATGCATAAATTTCAAAAACAACTAAGTCAAACTGCACTTCATTTGCAGCCTGACAATAGCCAAGATGGTTAATAAACTATTTTTGAACGTTATCGATAATTTCCGGTGGTATGTGAAGTATTTCTTTACGAATTCTTTCCTTTGAAGATATTCCTATAGAAAGTAATCGAGGGGCGTCAGATCTAGCAATTCGGGTGGCCACTCAATTGCCCCTTTCCCCTTCTTCCTTTGGATTAAATACGCTAGGACAGCGGTTTTCAACCTTTTTCGGACCACGACCCTCTTACAAAAAGAAAAAAAAAGTTTACCCTCTCGCGACCCCCAACCTGGATCTCTATTAATAAAATCTAAAATCAATAAAATTTTGAAACTTCTTGTTATAGTTTTTGGTATGATTTCTCATTAAAAATTGGTTTCATTAAAATTGTATGTGTGTAATATTTAGATTTTTAGATTTTTAGAATAAATGATTTAACTTTATTGGTTTTTTTCTCAATGGCTCAGGACCCCCTTGGAATTGTTTCGCGACCCCCCAGGGGGTCGCGACCCACAGGTTGAAAACCACTGCGCTAGGATGTGGGCTACGTGATTTGGAGGGGGTACCTTCTTGTTAAAAAAGAAGAATTGTTTCATGGAAAGTGGGGGACATGAACAATGAAAAATGAAACTAGACATTTTACCCTACTACTGATTTAACAGTGTTGTCTAAGAGTGGAAACATTCTATTCTGACATCGAGGTAACTAAATGACACCAACTGTCAGTTTGAGAGTTCATACAAGTATAGAAATTTGTAAGATGTATTGATTTGTTAGTTAAATCCATTTTGCAAGTTTTAATTTTCACATATTATTATACATTAATCAGTGAGTTAATTTTCTTAGTAGAGTAACAGTTTTCAACAGTATAAGTGCAAAGACATTCAACGTGAATGATTAGATATGTGAAACTTTTTGTAAATAATTTTTTTCTTTAATATCCTTTTCTTCGTTTATTGATTTTGATAATTCAAAATCTCTTGATTTGTGTCAGCGTCAAGCGAATGGTAATCAAAACATGTTTTCGTTTCTTTCACTTCCAACATACAGGGTGTAATTGGTTTAATGTCATTAAAAAAAACTGGTAATGGGAACAGACTAGATAAACAAAAGACCTACATGACTTTTTCTTCCAGGGGCCCTTTGAAAAAAACTGACATAAGTCAACAGTTTGACTGTTAAGATAGGAGACATGTGAGAACAAGTGCTTTTCTGGGTCAATGGCTGTATAGTTCTGTATCATAGAAGTGTCTTATTACTTTTAAAAAGTATAAAGATTACCGTCTTTGTCTCGCCGCCGCGCGATCTCAAAGGAAGAAGGGCGGCCCTTTGATGGGTCCGCTTCAACCGAACTTTCTACACCAATTATAAAAATGTAAATAATTCGTTATCTCTTTCTACACAACAGCAAGCATGGGTTTAAACAGAGGATTGTTTACCATGTGTGTTTCTTAATTTAGAACAAAATTATTAGAGTTTTCATTGTTGTTATATGTGGATAACAATAATTGAGAGGATCATAAACAGTCTAGGAAAAGACTGGAAGCATACTGGAAAAGACCAGCTAGAAGAAAAACATAAAAAAGGAGCTTAAACGCTGCTTAACTACGCAATGCGGCAATGCACCTTGATTTACCATCCCAGATTCCTGTACCATGCGTCTTGTGGCTCTTGCTACTGGCAACAAGCATGATCCTAATCCAACAAAGCGTGGACATAGCTGGCCCGGCGGTAAGTTTCCACAAGGCCACAAAGTTATGATAAATATTTTTATAGTAGAACTGATAGATAACTATGTAAAATGTTTAGCAGAGGTCACATCGGTGGATACTTTTGACAGATTACTTAAAATGACGAAATAAAGATCTATACAGAAATTTTGCTTGTTGTGAATTTTTCCACAGATTTTCCATATTTTTGACTGAATTCCCTGAAGTATAACTAAATCAATTCCTTGCAGAATTAACCAGTTAAAAATTGGTTTTATCAGCGAGATGTGCAATAATCATGTATAGTCGAGTAAACTTTAACTTGGCGGGTTCAAAGGTCGCTTCTTCATATAAACTAAGAGAACCAGCTATATACGACTAGTTTCTCTCTGCGTCATTGCAGTGGCTCTGTGCGTATAGCATATCAAATCGTACGTTGTGTTTGCCAATTTATATACACGCCAAATAGTTTACTCGACCCTATCCAAACTATTCATTAACTATATCTTCCTCGTACTTAATATATCTTTTTTAATTTCAGATGCAAAAAGAATTATTGGCCGAAAATTCGACGATGAATACGTTTCGAAATTTGCTAATTCAAATGAGGTACCATTTTCCATAGTAGAAGCGGATGGAGAGCAAGCGGCATTTCAAATAACCATCTCCGGATCCAAAGTGACAAAAACACCAGAAGAAGTTAGTGCGGAAGTCTTAAAGTACATAAAAAATGCTGCAGGAGTCCACTTGGGCACTGAAGTCACAGAAGCCGTCATATCAGTACCGGCCCGTTTCAGCGTGGCGCAACGGCAAGCTACAAGGAGGGCGGCAAGAATTGCTGGCTTAAAAGTACTGAGGCTCATTACCGAACCCACAGCGGCTGCAGTCCATTACGCTTCTGACAAAGAGAAAGATGATATGAAAATTCTAGTTTTTGATTTTGGTGGAGGAACCCTAGATGTCTCTATAATAGAAGTCGCCGATAGAAAATTCGAAGTGAAAGCTGTATACGGAGATACTTTTTTAGGTAAAAGTCATCATTTTTTGATTTATTGACGATTCAAATTAATTTTCAAGCTTTGATAACACAAAATAAAAAAGTTGTCTGTTCCTGTAACTCCACTGGGGAGACTTCTATGTATTTCTACATTATTTTCGGAATTTACTAAAAATTGGTGGGTGATGGAGCTAAACGGTCAGCTGATTCGTATTCAGCACGTCGGAATACATGGAGGTTGCCAATGGAATCCCAGAAACATACAATTTTTTTCTTGTGTGTGCCTGTGTAATATATGAATATCACCGGATCCTCCGCCATTTTATAGAAAACTGCGTATGCAAATATATTACACAAACACACACAAAAAAAAAAAGTGAAAAGTGGGCTGTTTCTGGGACTCCATTGGATAAGCTCTATGTATTTCAACATGCTGAATACTCCGTTACCCACCAATTTTTAGAAAATCGCGAAAATAACCTAAATTATGAGTTTTTTAAAGTTATTTTCACGATTTACAAAAAAAATGGTGGATGATGGAGATAAACGGGCACCTGATTCGTGATCAGTACGTCGAAATACATAGATTGCCCGATAATCGCAATGTACTGATTTTTTAAACACCCTGTATGTTAAATTGACTTCTTAGAACTAGATTTTTTATTCGAAGAGCAAAAGTAAATTTGAGATCAAAATTAACATTTATTAAATTTCACGTTCTAACGTTTTACTTGAAGTAATATTTCTAAAAAAATTAATTAATTAAAATGCACTAATTTATAACATTGATTATTATTATTAGTGGAAGTAAGTAGTCGGAAAGTATACAATATCGTGCTAAAGTTATGAAACCTATTCTTCCCCCGTTTTCGAGGTTGCTGAACACGAATAACAGGGTGAAAAAAGTTTCTAGTCATGCGCACCCCCTGATTTCTCGTATCACAGCTTGGTATCGACTATTATTGCAGGGATTCTTTGTTTTTTCATGGAGATATAACAAATGGTGAAAGGCGATATCAGATAGTAGACCGCAACCGCCCTTGGGGGTGGAATCTACCCTGTCAAATTGTTTTTTTTTTCTTTTTAGACGTTTATCCCTGTTTTCTAGGATACTGATCAAGGACAATGGTAAGAGTGAACTGTGACAACCCAAAGGGGGCGGTACCATTTCTCACCCCCAGGGAGTGGAAAATTGATTTTTTTTATTTTCTCATTTATATATTGAGTGGGAGTGGTTTCAAAGTAACCATTTGTCCATTTTACATCCTCATCAAAAATGAACCTTTTTTTTTTGCGGGGGGGGGGGAAGGGGAAATCCATCATGGACACCCAGCGCCTTGGATCTACCACGCTGGGTAGTGCTGGACTCTAACCAGCTAAAACCTCCTCCGGAGCCCCCTCCCTGTCTTCAGTGTTTCCTCATATCCTGGAACCGCTCTCGCTTACCGTCAGAATATCAGGTCAATCTTAGTGTTAGGTGTTCGAAATAATCTGCCCCCGCAGAGAGCTTCTTGCCCCTTACCCATCTCTCTATTTTTGCAATGGCCGTGTTCGCCGCCTCCTCGATTTCCCTCACCGTTCTGGCCGTGACTGTTACTGCCAGATCGTCGGCATATCCGATCACCTTAACGTTCTCCGGTTGGGGTAAGCGTAACGCATCGTCGAACATTATATTCCACAAGGTTGGGCCCAGGACCGATCCCTGCGGAACACCACAAGTCATTTTTCTCCACTGGGTAGTGCCCTCAACCTCCAGCCCTGTCCACCTGTTCTCGAGGTAGCTCTTTACTATCCTGAGCAGGTACGGGGCTATTCTTAATTTTCGCAACTTCTCAACTATCTCGCCCCAATCCGTTGAAAGCATTCCGAACATCCAGCGTTACTATCGCACAGATCTTCATGGCCCTCATAGCCTCCCCGGCTATGCGCCTTATCGCTCCTACCGTGGATCTACCTTTCCTAAAACCGAACTGGGTCTCCGATAACCCTCCCTTCTCTTCAATGTCTACCTCTAGCCTCCCCCGAAGCAGATATTCCATTAACTTACCCATCGTATCGAGTAGACATACCGGCCTATATGAGGATGGTTCATCTGGTGGCTTGTCCCCTTTCTTTATCAACACCAGTCTTGCCTTCTTCCATCTCTCGGGGAAGTTTCCCCTTTCCAGGGCACGGTTCATAACCCATAGGATTACCCTAGGTTGTTCTTCCGCCACCAGCTTTACTATTTCGGGGGGGATTTCATCCGGTCCAGAAGCCTTTCCGCTCAAAAATGAACCTATCCTCGCAAAGATTTGAATTCCATGTTCCTTAAAACGGGGTATAAGGAAGAGAATACTATTGGTAAAAATTTCTGTTTTTAATAAATTACTTATATATGCAGGACACGATTTTGAGTACAATATAATATTTTTTACAAGACATTAATATAACCTAGGGCGCTTACAAAGAGAATTACATGGTTCATATTCTTCGAAATGGGCATCACATTCAATGCTATTGTCTCTTTCTTCGTCGCACGCATCGTCCGTTTCCGATTCGTGATTGGAGATAATATAACTAGTGTTATAATTAGACAGCCCCACAAAAAAAAAAAACAAAAGTTCAAAGCAGCGAACCAGACCCATGTATTCCTATATGTATTTGCGGTCGCTGAATCCGAATCCGGGGTCAAAAATGATCATTAGCTAGAGCCAAAAAACACCCCTGAAATGGGGTAAAAAGAATATTAAGCTACGAGAATAGTTGTTACATCTTAATCAATCGAATTATACAAATTAAGGTTAAACAGCAGCGTACATACAATAGATATGAAACACACCCCCAGGGAGGAGCGAAAACTAGCCCTATATATAAAAAAATCGATCCAGAACAGCAATGACTGCTGAAAAAGCTCAAAATGACTAAGTTTTGTTAAAGTGATAAGAAACTGCATCAGGTCCGACGTAATCTTCATAAACTGCCCCTATAGAGTTGAGAACAACCACCCCCAAGTTTAAAGGACACGAGAAAAACAAGAAAAAACGTAAAATGCCACAGGATTTCTATTTTCATGGATGCTATGATTGGCTGAAATTGCGTAGTACTCTAAAATAAAATTAGAAACTTACGTACCATCAACATTCTACAGTGTGTGAAAACTACCTTCAAATGACCTTGAATCCTATGTGATAGAGTCCAGCCAACCATGGATTCGAGGTCAGCGACCTAAAAAACCCATGTAAGCATTTTTCCAGATTTTTTAGCCGCTTTTTCTCAATTTGACCTCAAAATGATCTCTAAATTCCTTGAAATGACCTCTAGATATTCTTGAAGGGTAAAAATAACAGCGGATTTGAATTCAGCGACCTCAGAAACATAAACATGAATTTTTTCAAATTTTTTACAACACTTTTTCTCAGTTTGACCTTCAAATGACCTTGAATCCGATCTAATAAAGTCGGATTCGAGGTCAGCAACCCAAAAAACCCATGCAAGCATTTTTCCAGATTTTTTAGTTGTTTTTTCTCAATTTGACCTCAAAATGATCTCAAAATGCCTTGAAATGACCTCTAGATGTTCTGCTGTTCTGGAAGAGTAAAAATAACAGCAAATTTGAATTCACCGATCTCAGAAACATAAATATAATTTTTTTCAAATTTTTTACAACACTTTTTCTCAGTTTGACCATCAAATGACCAAGAACCTGACGCAATGAAGCTTAACCAACTTCGGATTCAGAATCAGCGACCCAAAAAACCTATGTATACTCTGGTAAAGTCTGGTGATTGTTCTTAGATCAAATGTTGACCTGTTAATTAATGTGGGTGAAGTTTTCATTACACAAATTTCCTATTGGTGACTAACAAGGCTCATTTTCTCGAAAAGACCTTATATTTTGAATATTTGGTGAATATCACTAGAAGCGCTCTAGTTTTTTGAGTAAGTTTCCAAAAATTGATAATCGTAGATCAAACGCTTGATTTAAGATCGCGATGTATGTTTCGAAAAACATATTTTTCGAATTACCTCTCAAGCATCCAAAATAGAATTTGGAAAATTTGGTCCTACTAAAACAAGTAGTTGTCAAAATTCCATTTCGTATAACCAAAATTATACTTTACAAGAAGCCATTTAGTTGTACCTTAATTAAAAAAAAAACGGTATAATCTCGAGCCGATTTCACTCCACTGTTACTTTAATTACCACATACTATAAAACCGGTACCCAAGGAATCACTACTTCCACAACCAGGTTTTCTATCCAAGTCTTTCACAACGAAATACATTTTGATACAATATTCGCTCTCCACTATGTCGAAATAATTGCTTATGAAACTTTAATAGTCTAATATATGAAATCGTCTACCCCAAAAATTCATAAAACGATATGCCATATCGGTAGTAGGGTGGGGTGATGGTAGTGGGTGTGGATGAAATAGAAACATATTTTGAGGCCTTTGGTTCTTGTACACACACCAAATCACAATTTTATTATTCTTTTATCCTCTTTAATAATGGGGTGGTGGTGTCTAATGCCAAAACAATTTTTGAGACCTTAGCTTCTCTCGTGTATACTAAATACAAATTTTATGGACATTTACTTGCTTGATTTACCCCCCTTTTTCCCCCTAACCCTTCAACGGAATGGGATCAGAATGTAATCCAGTTCCAGATCTTGTTAAAATACATACGTGTACCTACCAAATTTCAAGTCAATACAGGATGTAATTAGTTTCATGTCATTAAAAAAAACTGGTGGTGGGGACCGACTAAATGAACAAAAAACCTAATATAACATGGGGTCTAAAACCCATAGTTTTAGAAAAAAAAAACAAAAATTTCGAAAATTTTCAATAATATTGTTTGTTGGAATGTTGGGATAGGCTTTTATCTTCGAGTATGTCGGCGCCTCTAATCATCAAATATGCTAATACGGCTTTTTCAAAGTATCACGCTCCTTTGTTAGAGACCACGCGTCGGCGGAGACACAAGTTGATAATCACACTTTTTTATGGCTTTTTAAAAGTAAGGTCTTTAGCGGTGCGGTAAAGGTGAAATACGTCGACGTTTTTTGAGTGCTTAGTAGATCTGAAGAAAACTATACTCTCCCTTGTACAATATTTTAGTTTCTGTGGGCACTTCGTTAAGTACATACGTCGAACCCGTTCATTGTTTTCGTATGTTTCTTTTGTTCTTTTTGAATATTGAGCCACGTATTTACAGTAAAGATTTATTTTATTGACTTACCGTTCAAGTCGTTAAGTTCTTGATTACGTACAGACATTACTTGTTCCTTCTTTTTGTGTTGCTTTTTGGATTTTGGACCAAGTAATTATTTTTATTTTATTTATTAACGTTAATTGATAATTTAGTGTGGTATTTTAATGTGCAGAGAAACCATAAAAAATGATCCTAATGTACCAAATGTGTTGAACGGAGTGCGTATGTCCTTAGTTCGACCTGCCGAAAAGTGTATTAATGCAGACGGAAGACATTTCGAACAATTTATGTAAAAGAATAATTTATTGGTAAGTTCTAGATTTACAGAATATTTTAGTTTTCGATACCTGATCTGCAATTCGTTAAATAAATCAGATTTTTTTCCTAACTTAAAATACCACATAATTGTTTTCTGTTGTCGTATCTCTTTATTTCCCAATATGCAATAATGTGATGTGTTTTCTTCCAGTCGCCTAGCTCGTAAACGAGTGGAAGCGTCACTTTGACGCCGAGATCTACTTCGGTATCACTCGGGCACCACCTTTACAATTCTTACGTTGGGCAGAGGTTCCACAATAGCCTCCTCACGCAACCTGTTGCAGTAGGGCTGGGATAAACTCAGTGAAGAAACGGAAATGTCTAGAGGTCAAAACTGTAGATTAGATTTTTACTCACGTTCAGCAGTAAAACAACAAATTCGGCAAAATAATGTTTATTGTACAAGTAAAATTGGCATCAGCAATAGCAAAAAAAACAAGCTAAAAACGTACTCTTCGCCAATCTACTGAGCTTTTTATATATAATTGTTACACATTCTATAGGCGTCTGAATTTAAGATGCCAGCGCCAAAGTGGAGAACTCGTGAACTAATTATATGCTTTTTGTTTGTTTGTATGGCGAATACTTATATTGATTTTGTTCTGTTTATTGTTGTTTTTGGCGTTAAAAATAATAACATTATTAATATATGACCTAAAGGTTTGCAAGATTTTGTTGTAAGTGATTTGCAAGATGTTAATGGCATTATTCAGCAAAATTCATATTTTTTTAGGTTATCCAGTTTTTCCCTTGAAAAGTACAGTTCTTCGACATAAACGGTGTCTGGCTAGTTAAATATTAATAAACTTAAATATTTCTCTAAATTTATATACAGTTGTAGTTTAAATTACTTTTTTTTCAGGAAACATGAGTGACATTTAGGTTAAACATATTGCAATGTATGGAACATTTATGAAGCACTAAAAATGTAAAAATTCTAAGTGTGTGTATGAAGGGGAATATGTTTTAAATGCAGGACATATTATTTTGTGTGGTACAACCCATATTCAACACAAAACTTAAAAATGTGTATGCTCTATGTTTACAAACAAGTGTCTCAGATTCAAATACCCATGAAATTAGTGGTACATTGAATATAAGTGAAAAGATATTTCTTAATTCTTTAAGTAAAATAAATGAAACAGTATTTTGTAAAATATGAAACAGAAATATTCAGGGGTAAGACATAATAGTGCATGGTGCAATAGTATATATTACTTTTAAATATACTGGAATTACATATATTTACTTATTTCAAAAATTTCACTTACAATGTGTGATTGTCTAGGACATTATTATTGCTACTCGGGCCACGGTTATTTGCACCAGCTTTTCCCCTCTCAATGCCTGGTTAAAGGTGTCTACATTAAAGAGGGTATGCTTTGAACATTGCAGCATTTCACGAGTTGTCCCTGCAATCTACAAAGGATACCGACTAGGTTGGCTTCAGCGTAAATTGGAAGGCGTTGATGTATGTGTTTGTGTTTGTGCGTGTGTTGTACGTTATGTTGTTGTCTAATGTTTGTTATGTTCTGTGTCAGTTGGGAGTTCGTTATCTTAGATGTAAAAAATCACTGAGAGATTTCGTCGATGTGCTCTCGAATCATTTGCACCCCAGTGATTCTATGTAATTCGGCAATTGCGATATATCTAGGGGAGTTGGTTAACAGACGCAGCAGCTTGTTTTGCGTCCTTTGTTGCCTGAGGCACTGTGCGTCCGAAATTAAATTCCAGGACGCACAGGCATATGTCAGTATCGGACGAAAGATGACTTTGTAGAGACATATTTTATTGTCGATACTAAGCTGGCTACGTCTGTTAACCAACGGATATAATTTACTCAATGCACTACAAGTCTTATTTATTACTTTTGTCACGTGGGGTGCAAATGATAACCTAGTATCTAGTGTTACACCCAGTAGATTAACTGTCTTGCGTTCTGTTATGTCTTGATTGTCGAGTTTAAGTTTTGTAATTGTTTTAATGTTGGTGAATTTCCTGTGGAAGATTATAATATCTAATAGTAACATGACTGTACACTGCTTCTTGTTGTAAGAGTCAATTATATCCTGCACCACTTTTACTAGCGATAGTGTTGTGCTATGCCCCTCCCTGAAGCCAAATTGGCTCACCGGAAGTAAGCGGTGTTTTGCTAATTGTTTATGCAGCAGCCTCTCAGCCACTTTTCCCATGGTGTTTAGTAGACAAATGGGTCGGTAGCTACGAGGATCATGTGGGGGCTTATTTGGTTTCAGGATGGGGATCACTATCCCCAGTTTCCATGATGCAGGAAAGTACTGTAGTTTTACCACCGAATTGCAACAAAAAGCTTTAGCCGCTGCGCCACTACCTGTTGCTAGGAAAATTGATTGTCTGTGATATATATCTTTCGACATTCATACATATTTCACTTCTAAGAAATATTAGTAAAGTTCATACACAAAAAAAAATTTGTTATGGAAATAATATCTCGCGATTTCCATTTTAGTACAAGCCACAAAAATTAACAAAAAAATTTTTTTTTAAATTAAATAATTAATAACTTTTTTATTTACTGATCGATTTTCTTCAAAAACAATAGGGTTCTTCCTCTAGCTAACACTAACTTATTTTCTAAATTTCAATACAATCAGACTTTTCTTTCTTAAGTTATCGTGCTTACAAGAAACGTGACGGACGGACAGACAGACAGACGGACGGACAGACGGACATTTTGAAAGTTGTTCAGAATTCGTTCACTAACACAATGATATGAAAATTTTTTCTCTACGAGCGATATTTAGAAATGTGCCGATCAAATACAACATACTCTTCGTTTTTGCGAAGAGTATAATAATAGATGATCAAGTCATGGAGCAACTCATAAGGAGTTCATCAAAAATAACGTCAACTTAAAATATGTCATTTAATATATCATTTAATAATATACAAAATTATGAGAATGACTAGACTTTGACTAAAATTCGATTTAAAATCTGATTACAACCAAACGGAAAGAAGGTTTTTACTACTAGTTACAAATTAGCGGAAATTCAGAGGTTTTGTAACTTCGGACGCCATTTTTGTGACGTGGAGAACCAAAACGAGGAGTAGGTTTATACTACTAGTTAGAAATTAGCAGAAAGTAACTTTAGCAAGCAAGCGGTTCTCAACATGGCGGATGCGCCAGCATTAAGGCAGTAATAAAAAATAGCAAAGAAAATAATCAAGCAGCAAGCAAAAACAGGCAGTGTTTGAATATCAAGCGATAGCTTTACAATTATTTACAGCAGTTAACATGCAGGCGGTAATTCTGCTTCGACGTTTATATTGGCAGTAAAGTCAGGCGGTATTACCAAAGCGGTTATCACGTGTCGAAAATATAAAATCTTTAATTTCTAGAATTTCCGATTTTCGGATTAAGTCCCCGGACTATAACAAATTTTTATTACAAACAAAATTTAAACAAAAATTCAACAAAACTACAGATCTTACTTTACTTCGTAAAATATGACAATAATCAAAATAAAATGGACTTAACCACGTTCTTATCAACTCGGTAACATGACAGTTTTTCAGATTTATTTTTATTTTAACTCATTAAAATTTTATACACGGTTTAAGTTAAAATGAAATGGACGGAAAAAATGTAACTTACTGGTATTCTTTCGAAATATCTACTAGGTTCGAGCCTAAAGAAAATTACTTGAACACAGTCGTTTGGATAAATCTCAAGATTGTAATACTCTTATTCGAGTATGACTGTTTTAATAAACTATAATTTCGGTAATAAATACACTGACAATTCGGAAATCGGAAATAATATTTTAATTCTTTTAAACGTAATGAGTTTAAATATTCACTTTATACGGTAAAACGCGGTAGAGTTATCTTATCATGTTAACACAAAAAAAATCGAGCCCTGATAATGTTGTAGAACCCTCCAAAATCGTCCTAAGTTGAAGACAGAATCAAAATTCGACTTAGGCAAAAATTTCATTTAAAGACATTTTTTTAAGAGTCTGAGGGACTCAAGAGGCACAGACCTACCCATAAGGACCGTTTTGGGTTCTATAAGGCATTATGTATATTCCTAGATCTTGCTAAGGCCTTTGACACTGTTAGTCACAAACAGCTGTTGGAGGTCTTGCAAGATATGGGGATAAGGGGGAATGCCCACAAATTAATCACAAGCTATTTAACTGAAAGAAAACAATATGTAAAAATACGTACAAAAATAAGTTCAGAAAAAATGGTAGAATACGGTGTACCTCAAGGGACAGTGCTGGGACCTCTGCTATTCTCAATATATTTAAACAATTTACTCACCATAAGAACATCCGGGATGATCATAAGTTTTGCGGATGACACTGCAATTTACTATAAGGAACAAACTTGGGTTGAACTAAAAAATAAAGTTGAAAACGACATGAAAATAATAATTGATTGGTTTAATCATAACATTTTAACAATAAATTTCGAGAAGACAAAATTCATACCATTTACCTGTAATAAAAATAGCTTACCTGAATTTCAGTCATTAAAAATAAAAATAAATGATATAACTAACTCCATAGAGATAAAGTCAGCAGAACATATAAGATATTTAGGTGTTACGATTGATAAACATCTAAGGTGGAATATACATGTTGGTAATGTTTCCAGAACGTTAAGAAGTATCTTATACAACTTTAAGTATTTTAATAAAATACTTGATACGTATCATATGAGAATTATATACTTTGCCTTAGTTGAATCAAGATTACAATATGCAATATTAGGATGGGGAGGAATCTCCACTACTCACCTAAAAAAGTTAGAAAATAATGTATAATAAGGAAAATACTTACCCATCAGATCTCTTATTTATAGAATCTAAAATATTAGACATTAGGCAACTGTATTTTTGTAGTATTGTAACCTATATTTACAAAAACAAAACAGCCTTACAATATATTGACCACTCTTACTCGACAAGGAAAAAAATGAATCATCAAATAAAAACAACAAAAACAGAAAAAACAATAGGTCAACGAAGCCATACTTATCTTTACTCCAGAGTCTTTAATTTTTTGCCAGAACAACAAAAAAATCAAATTCATGACATAAAATCTCTGGGATTATTTAAAAAGAAAATAAAAAATTATGTTTTAAATATAGAAAGAATTAATATTCACAACCTCATAGATTCAAAAAATTATTAAACTTCTTTCTCCCTTAGGTTACTAAAATTTATTTTAATTTACTCAAAAATACTATTGTATTGACCTTAGTTAGTTTTTCTTAGAAATATAAATCAACTACGAAACATTGAATAAACAAAAGCACATCTACGCGCAACCTATGGTTTTTGTAGATTTCTTTTCATTTATTTATGTGTATTATTTTATAAAATGGTATTGTAAACTATATTATATTATGGTAAATAAATGTTTTTATTATTATTATTTATTATTAGAAATGACCAGGTGAAAATTCGAAGAAACGCCGTGATGGTAGGAAAGCCAATAGCAGGGCTCTCTAAATAATAAAGTCATAGAGGAAAACGCCTTGTGCATAAAAAACCAAAAATTCAATTTTGCCTAAAAGTCGCTCGGAGATGGATCGTTGTAATTTTGCTAATATTGAACAACTGCATAGGGGCAAGTAAGTTGTGGACTAATTGAACGCCAAATAAACTTATGCAGTCATAAGTCCTCATGAATGTGTTTGAGTACGTGAACTGCCACGATACGAGAACTTTAAAGCTAGGTAGTCTCTAGCGAAACTAATTTTTTTTTTTTTAGTAAAACTTTTTTAAGTTATAATCAGTCAGCCGTAATTATAAAATTACATAGAGTCTAAGACTTCTCTAAAAAGCTCGCATTTTGATTCTGAGAAGGTATGCATGAATCTTTTCTACCAAATCGATCGTTAGCGTGAACGTTCTCGCTTGTATGGTCTGAAACCCGTTTGTCTTAATTGGGGAAGGCGCGATTCTTACAATGAGAATTTTGCTATAACCACTTTTTTGTATAACCATATCTGTTAAATAAACGGATTCTTTGAACTATTGCATCTTAATTGATCTTGAGACTTGTTGCTAGTCTATAATCCCTGGAATTTTCGTACCGAAAACCGGATGTGTCGAGTTATTGCAGCACACTCGACCTTCTAGTTGCTGTACGGGGGTTCGAAAGGGATTTTTTTATGCGTTTTTCTCAGAATTCCTAAGGTGTAGAGTCCGTTATTAGCAGAGAAAAACGTGATCAGCACGACAAGAATTAATCCCATCGGAGAGAAATTTTCCGATCGGGGTGTTTTTATGCAAAAATTTAGCTTTTCAAAAGGTACAAAAACCTAAATTGAGGAATTCACGTCCAGAGAGAGTGCCGTTAAAGATCTGAGGTAGTGCAGCCTTGGTCCATTATTCGGCTATCTTCAGTGCATCTTATCTCGAACCCGCCTGGGAGGTAGAAGAACGGGATAGCACGCGACTGGCGCCCCCTTAGAAATAAATTCGTGTCGCGTCATTTTGACGCCCGGTAGTGCGTTCTTCTACAATAACACGGTGTCTGCTTGCGGTGTCAAGCTGAAGAGATGATTTAAAATTGCTTGCTTACCCTTTGACGGCTGGTAAAGGACTTGCGTTTTCAAAATGCTCTTTTGGGTATCTGACCTCCGTGTCTCTGTTGTAGAACTCTCCAAAATCGTCCTAAGTTGAAGACAATCAAAATTCGACTTAGGCAAAAATTTCATTTAAAGATATTTTCGGGAGTCTGCAGAGGCGCAGATCAGTCCACAAGGACCGTTTTGGGTTCTATAAGGCGTTGGAAAGGACCAGGCGAAAATTCGAAGAAACACCGAATTTTCACTTAGGAAAAATGTTTTTGGTTCAGAATATCAGAGTAGAAGTATATAATGACAAAGATTTATGAATAATATACTTTTTCAAAGGTACCATAAATTGGACTTTGAAAAAAAATAATATTTTTGGAAGGGCGTCAAAATTTGGCCCAAGAATCGATTTATCGAAAGTACGCCAAAGTTTCACTTGCAGACTAATTTTTCAAAACTGCGTTGAAATTTGGCTTGAAGATCGATTTTTCAAAAGTACGCCAAAATTTCACCCGCAGATTAACTTTTCAAAAGTACCTTGAAATTTGGCTTGAAAATCAATTTTTCAAAAGTACGCCAAAATTTCACCCCTCGTTTCACCCGCAGATTAACTTTTCAAAAGTACCTTGAAATTTGGCTTGAAAATCGATTTTTCAAAAGTACGCCAAAATTTCACCCGCAGATTAGTTTTTCAAAAGTACCTTGAAATTTGGCTCGAAAATCGATTTTTCAAAAGTACGCTAAAATTGGTCTTAAACTGGATTTTTCAAAAGTACCACGAAGTCAGTTTAAAAAGTACCACGAAAATATACTTTAAATTATTTTTTATTTTTTATTCCTCAACCAAAGACATTGACCTTTGAGGTACGATCATTGAAAGCACAATTCTAAAGTATGAGCATAAAATTTTAACGATGCACTGCATCCAAAAGGCAAAATAGAAGATTTTGTCAAAGCCGGCGTAGTGCCGATAAGCAAAAATTGATAAAAATCAATGCACATGTACAAGGCCGGTTTCTCGCATGGAAAGAGTTTGGATTGACCCAGCGGCTCGCAATTTGGTCGAGCGCGTTGAGTAGTCCAGACAAAGCGATGGTAGAAAAGCCAATAACGGGGCTTTTCAAATGACAAAGTTATAGAGGAAAACGCTTTGTGCATAAAAATCCAAAAATTCAATTTTGCCTAATAGTCGCTCGAAGGTGAGACGCTGCCAAATCGATATTATTAATCGACTGTGATAAGGGTTAGTAAGTCGTGGACTGATCGAACGCCACTCAACTTATGCAGTAATAAGTCCTCTGAATGTGTTTGAGTACGTGAATCTCCACGATACAAGAACTTTAAAGCTAAGTAGTCTCTAGCGAAACTAAATTCATTTAGTAAAACTTTTTTAAGTTAATTTCAGTCAGCCTTAATTATTCATTTACCCAGAGTCTGAAATGATTCTAAAAGCTCACATTTTGATTCTGAGAAGGTACGTATGAATCTTTTCTACCTAATCGATCGTTAGCGTGAGCGCTCTCGCTTGTATGGTCTGAAAGTCACTACCTTGATTGGGGAAGGCACGATTCTTTCTTGAGAATTTTGTATAACCAATTCTGTTAAATAAACGGATTCCTTGAACTAATATTTCTTAATTGATCTTGAGGCCTGTTGACGGTCTATAATCCCTGGAACTTTCGTATAGAAAGCCGGATGTGTCGAGTTAATTCGCATTAACGTTCGACCTTCTGGTTGCTTTACGAAGGTTTGATAGGGATTTTTTTATGCGTTTTTTGAGAAATATATTCCGTTATTAATGGACCAAAACGTGATTTTCGCGTACCAAAACTAATCCCTCCGCAGAGAAATTCTTCGGTTGGAATTTTTTTATGCAAAAATTCAGGAAATTAAGAGGTGCCTAAACCCCTAACGAGGGAATTCGGGTCCAGAGAGAGCGTAATTTCCGATCTGTGGTAGTGCCGCCTTGGTCCCATTACTCGGCTACCGAAGTGCATCTTATCTCGAACCCGCCTGGGAGGTAGAAGAACGGGGTAATACGCGACTGGCGCCCCCTGAGAAATAAATTGGTGTCGCGTCATTTTGACGCCCGGTAGTGCGTTCTTCTACATCTCAACCCCTACCCCTGGAGTGGCAATTAGCGCTTTTGGTAATTAAAATCTCAAATAATACCTTCTTTCGGTTTGGAGGATTTACAATTCCTAAATTATAGAATCCTACTTTGTATATAGTTCTTTGCATATTTGAACTTGGTTATAGTTCGGTAGAGGTCGTCAAAATGAACAAATATGAATATTTAATTAAATTCGAAATTAAATCGACACATAACGAAGGCGAATAGTAATTGAATGCATTTTAGTATCGACAAGAAAAACGCTTCGTTACATCAATTACTCATTTTTTAATCTTTTAACCCAGAACAGTCATTTAGGTTACAAATGTTAACAAACCACATTTAAATCTGATAAATTATAAACAACAATAAAATATTTTGTTCTAAATTAAGAAAACACACATGTAAAGAAATGCTGTGTTTAAACCTTCATGCCCATCATTCATCATTTGCTTGCAGTTCTGCAAAAAGAGATAACGAATTATTTACATTTTTATAATTGGTTCGGTTGAGGTGGTCATCAAAGGTGCCGCCTTTCTTTGCTTTGAAACCGCGAGCCTCTGCGGGCCGACGAGAACGAGTCTGTCGGTAATCTTTGCATTTTTTTATGACAATTTAAAAGTTGTAAACTTGGGAAGTACACGTCCATTGACCCAGAAAGGCAGTGGTTCTCAAATGTTTCCTACCCTAATATTCAAATTGTTGACGTAGGTCAGTTTTTTTCAAAGTACCCCTAGAGGAAATCGTTATATAGGTTTTTTGTTTGTCTAGTCGGTCCCCATTACCAGTTTTTTTTAATGGCATGAAACCGATTAGACCCTGTATCTTGAACGGTTCCAATGTAATCCCGTGCACAAAAAAGTTACAGACAGGCAGATCGACAGACAGAATTTTTTTTTGCTCAGACTTAAAATCTCGACGTTTCTTGACATTCTAAGCCTGTTTGAAGAATATATATTTTCAATTTTTTTTTGCGTTACTGTATTTCCACTGGATGTGAGAGTAAAAACCGCTGTCCAAGGAATCACTACTTGCACATCCAGATTTTCCATCCAAGTCTCTCACAACGAAAAAATTTTGTGTGTGGAAATAATTGTTTATGGAACTTTAATAATATAATATTTGAAAAACCAATAACACGATATCCTACATCGGTAGTGATACGGGGTGATAATGAGGATGGATGAAGTAAAAAATATTTTGAGGTTTTTGGTTCTTATACACATACTAAATCACAATTTTTGTTCACCCCATTTAATAATGGGATGGGGGTGGTAATGGGGGAGGCTAATGTGAAAGAAAATTTTGAGACCTTATAGCTTCTCTCGTAAATACTAAATACCAATTTTATGGACTCTTACCTGCTTGATTTATCTATTTACCTCCATTTACCCCAATTCACCCCCAACCCTTCAACGGAATAAGATGAAAATATAATCTGGTTCCAGATCAGTTAAAATACATACATAAATTTCAAGTCAATATTAAACGGTTCCAGAGTAATCGTGCCCACAAAAAAAGTTACAGAGAAGCAGACCAACAGACGGACAGAAAATATTTTTCGCTCAAACTTAAAATCTCGACGTTTCATGACATTCTAAACCTATTTGAACAATAAAAATTTTCTAACTTTTTTTGCGTTGCTGTACTTCCACTGGATGTGGAAGTAAAAGTAAAAAATTTTTTACTGAAAGCTAAATATTATGTTTCAGGTGGCCGCAACATCGACGAAATCCTGTTTAACCATTTCCAAAAGCAATTTCTAAAGGATCGAATAGTGAGCGAATCACGTAAGAGAACGTTTCTTCGTAGACTTCGGATAGGCTGCGTCGAATTGAAAAGAAAATTGTCAACCAATCCCGAAGCTAAATATCCGATCGCAAGCTGCTTCGGAAGCGATGAAGAAATTTACCTGACACTACCAAGTAGTCAATTTGACGAACTTACACGTAATATTTTCGAACGAGCCCTCGAAATAGTAGACACAGGCTTAAAGGACTACGGTGTATCTAAAACTGACATAGACGAGGTTGTAGTAGTTGGCGGTACAACTCGAATTCCCCGAATTCGCCAAATGTTGAAATCTTATTTTGGAGACCACAAACTTAAGACTGACATCCATCCAGATGAAGCAGTTGCTGCCGGTGCCAGTTTTCAGGCAGCCCTACTCAATCAGTTGGGGAATGAGGGTAACGATGCTACCCTCGAGAATTACAAAATAATAGAAGTAACACCGCTGTCACTGGGAATTGAAGAGAGATGTCATTTAATGCGACCATTGATACCTAAAAATTCACCTTTACCGTGCAAAGCTAAGTTTTTCGGAGAAACAACCAACAACGATCAGGAAGAAGTGTTGATAAAAATATTTGAAGGGGAGAGAAAGAATACCAATTACAACAGCTTGTTAAGCGAAATTGAGATAAACGGCTTACCCAAAAGACGAGCAGGTGACGTGGATTTTATTGTTAAGTTCAGATTAGATGAAGATGGTGTATTAAGTGTAAGAGCACATGAAAAGTCCACAGGGGTGAAAAAGAAGCTGAGGATCACAATGGACCAGTTTCGATTAAGCGAACGTAAAATAAAAATGTCCACAGAGGAAGCGGAAAAACGAAAACATGAAGACGACGCTTTTGAGAAATTCATACTTTTCAAATTACAAACAGAAAAAACTTGCAAGCACATACTGTACGATTTGAGTAAAATATCTTCAGAAGCAGATCGGGACATTGTTGGGAAATGCTGCAAAGATTACCTAGAATTTTCAGATACGTTAGACTTTACAGAAATTGATAAACTTGAAGAGAAATTTGCCATATTCAATGATAGTGTGACGGATATATTAAAAAATAACCGGATGCTACAGATAGAGTTATAAATGCTACGATTAATTAATTATAATTTTGAAATAAAAATTAGATAATTAACGCATGTGTTATTACTGCAGTAGAGTTATGTTATGTTTTATATGTATACCAGCAGAATACCCATGATCCACTATGGGATTCTTTAAAACCTATTAAGTTGACATATATTTAGGCCTCCATTTTCGATCCACCATTTTCAATTTTCCAATTTTTATAATTTTCTTGAACGTTTGGAAGATAGTTTATATTTACGTTGGATGTTTTTACCTAGAAATTCGTTTTGAAGGGTGATGCCCTTTTTACATTATTTTCTATTTTCGATACTTAATATTTTACAACTTTCAAAATTTTATTTTTTGTTGTTGAGCGTACTTTTTGGGATTACGTGGTGAAACGATATGGAATCCAACCTCGACGTACTTCTGAAATTTGTAGGGCCGTTGAACGCCGTCTTGCGAAGTTGAAAAATTTTTGGCGCACTTTCGAAATTTTGCCTATCGCAAAGAACGTCGTCAGGTGGTGTGAAAAAAAACTTTAAGTCAAATTTCAGCGCTGATGCCATAAATTTGCTTGGTTTTGCCAAGCGCGGATCTAGAAATTTCAATAATTTTTTTCTCGTCTGTGGCGCATGGGCCCATACGAAATATGGGAAATAACATCTCGAGAAGCACTTCTCTAACGACCCCTAAAAAATGTTGAAAAAGCAGTTTGTGAAAAATTTTTTCAAAATTCGATTTACCCCCCCCCCCCAGGTTTAGGGACTCCTGTTTAAAATTATTTTTTTTGTCATATGCATTTTACTTTTCATAAAAATACAACACTGTGTTTTGAAGTTTATGAAAATATTTTCGTTACTAACTGAAATACAACGAATTGAAATTTTGTGATTTACAATTTAAGAAATCATAAAATTTCAATTCGTTGTATCTCAGTTAGTAATGAAAATATTTTCATAAACTTCAAAACGGATTGTTGTATTTTTATAAAATTTTTCGCAAACTGCTTTTTCAAAATTTTTTAGGGGTCGTTAGAAAAGTGCTTCTCGAGATGTTATTTCTTATATTTCGTATGGGTCCCATGCGCCACAGACGAGAAAAAAATGATTGAAATTTCTAGATCCGCGCTTGGGTTTTGCTGTCAAACGTCTTTTCGGGCGAAAAATCTTCTTCCTCGATTTTTGTTACTTTATTTCCTTAATTTTTTAAATATTTCACTATGATTACAGACTTTAAATTTGATGTAATTTGTCAAAATATCTTTATATAATCTTACTTATTCTTGAAAAAGTAAAATACTGCAATTTTGCTTCTACAATTTCTTTCATATAAAGAATAAAGATATAATTTGAAAACGTAAATAATTTTATGTCATACTATTTTATTATTGTGTTTTTATTGCTTAGTTACCAAGTACATAATAGTGTACTTTATACCCTTGCGGGCATAAAGTACAATTTACGGCCCGCGCGGGTTTAAAGCCAAAAAAAAACATTTTTTAATTAACTTATTAATAAACTTTATTAATTACAAAATATGAAATTAAAGTATTATGTAAATAATCTACTTAACTTTATTTAGTCGAATTCACATTAAACTGGCAATTCTGGAAGGATCCGGTGATAGTTAGATTGCTTGCAGCAAATGTTGATTCATGTTTCATTGTCTGGGTATCAAGTTTCTGTAAGGAAAAGCCAGATCCAGAACACACCTCTTCTCAACAATTTTAAGTCTCATCAAAATGGCGACTCAAAATAATCATGGTATGTTTTCAAGTACATCAAAAATTGTCAAATTCAACTTTGCAGAAAATCCCAGCTACTGTTTTTCTCAAGATATCGACAAAAACGTTATTTCTTAATAAAAAAGCTCCGAATTTGCGAATTATATGCATATATTCATATATTTATCGATAATATTTCTGTTTAAATATCTACTTACACTTCGCATACATATGTCTAGGTATATATATATACAGGGTGAATCACGTAGGCCATGAGAAGTTTTTCAACTTGCAGTTGGATTACGAACTTGAAACTTGGTATGGAACCATAATCGATCATGCCCGTTCTACCTAAAATATTTTCAGTCCTCCAGCTATACATGATGTGCCAAAAGTTGGTACCAACTTTCTTATTTTAAATGGAAACTTATCATTTTTCTTACATACTGTTCTTTTTTGACATCTCTCGAAATAAAATTGAATTTTAGGGTGAGTTACTTAAGCATTCCCTGTACCTAACTTATCGAGTTATTTAATAAAAATCAAGAAATACTTTATCTTGCCGAGCTATTGCTTGGTTTTTCAAGTATGCCAGGGAAACAAAAGACAATTCTAACAATTTACTTAACAGATAAGTTAACATAACTTGGGTTGTTTAAACTCAGAATTGGAAGGCCAATCGAATCATGTATGAAAAATTGTAGGTTTCCATTTAAAATAAGAAATTTGGTACCGACTTTTGGCACACCCTGTATAGCTGGAGGACAGAAAATATTTTATGTTGAACGGACATGATCGATTGTGACTACACACCAAGTTTCAAGTTTGTAATCCAACTGCAAGTTGAAAAACTTCTAACGAACGGCCTACGTGAATCACCCTGTATATATATACCTAGACATACGTATACGAAGTGTAAGTACATATTTAAACATAAATATTATCTACAAATATATGAATATAAGCATATAATTCGCAAATTCGGGGTTTTTTCCTTGAAAAAGCTGGGATCTTCTGCAAAGTTGCATTTGACCATTTTTGATGTACTTGAAAAGATACCATGATTATTTTGAGTCGATATTTTGATGAGACTTAAAATTGTTAAGGGGAGGTGTGAGAAAGTATGCCTCACAGCATCCTTAAAACCGCATTTTTTGAAGATATACTGTCCTCCAAATATCCTTCAGCAACCGATGTACTCTCCATCCACCATGGCGTTTCAACGTGGTCATACTGGCTTCAGCCTCTGCCAGAAGAGTTGCCGATGTTCGACGCAGACAGTGTCCTGTATACTTATCAGGATCGCTCAAGCCCAGATATTTCGCAATGATGAACGGGATTTTTCCAAATGTGTTTTTTCCAACTGGCTGAAAAGTAGAGCGACCTTGTCTATACCTTGTCTGTCGGTCAGGAAAAGTATTTTTTCTGAACAACTACGTGGTCGTAAAGACATGTAGTCTCTTATCAGCTTCAAACTGTTTCGTCTTCGTCAACTATGGTAAAAACGCGCTTTTTATCGGTTTTTGTCTCTGGTACATGTATCACAAAAACTGATTTTCTATCTTCTACGTGAGTAACTAGCATATTTACAAGTTCTTGTCATCGACATCCACCAAATACACCAAATATTAATGCAGTTTTGTTCATTCATCTCATTCGGTGCCTCATGTAATTTTAAAACATCTTCTCTAGACAATACTTTAGATTTTTTTGGCTGGTATACTTTTGACTGTTGCTTCAAATATTCGCTTAACTTATGGTAATTAGCGATGTTAATATTCTTATTTACCATTAAACTCTTCTTCACCATTGAATATTTGGACCATAAGGAAGCCGAAGAAAATGTTTCAGCGAGATCGCCGAAGAATGCAAGCAGCACAGTTTCATCAATATGTTCTACACAGTTTTCTGCCATTCAGTTTAGTAATTTGTCATATTCTGTGTTGTAGGCGTCTCTCGATTTATTCGGTAGCAAGTTTTGTGTTGCTTTTTCTGCTTTTTTTGCAATTTCATCAGGAATTTCAAAACGTTCCTGCATTTTGACTTTTTAAGTTTGACAGCTAGCAAAATTTGTTTATTCAACAAATAAATAAAGCATTTCCCTAGCAACGATATGATAAAATGAAAATGTTGTAATAGTCAAATTGAATTTTCAGATTTTTTAAAATAATATTGTGGATGAAATAACGAACTAGTATGACATAAAAGTTTGTATACACCGCGGGAATGAATAGATGTTTATGCCCTCGGGCGACTTACAAACCCTTGGGCCAAAGGCAATCGGGTTTGCAAGATCGTTGCCCTCGGGGCATAAACATCTACTTAATTCCCTTGATACATAAATAACCAGTACATAATAGTTATTTACGCAACAAGTGCGTAAAGTGAAATAATAAAATAGCACGGTAGTTGTTTAAAAATCGCAATATCACCATTAGTACAGTAACTAGAGGTTTTAACTTCGGAATAATGTCATATTGAACGGATTTCGTTCCTTTGTGGCAGTATAATAGTAAATGTTTCACAGAAAAGTTTCTATATTGTGCGGGTACTTGCTAATTTATAGGGTGGATGCCACCCCCTCTCAGGGGGTGTCACTTAAAAAAAAAATATATATATATATATATATATAAAACATATATATATATATATATATATATATATATATATATATATATATATATATATATATATATATATATATATATATATATATACATATATATATATATATATATATATATATATATATATATATATATATATATATATATATATATATATATATATATATTTATTGGAGCTGAAATAGAATCAACTTTTAAGAAGAAAAGGTTCTATGCAATTTTTCACATAAATTGATAGTTTTTAAGTTATAACGACTTCATAATTGCGATTTTAGCGTAAAAAAAAAAGTATTTCCAAACGGCTTTCGTCAAGTATCTCGAAAAGTATTACTTTATTGAAAAAATGTTACAGACCAATTACAGAAAGTACAAACTGGGAATTAATTATATTTTTTGTTTATTGATGTAGGATTAATAATTTCGGAGATACTTAAATTTATATTTGGTATCCAAGGGTTTCGAAATTACCTTCAATGTTTAAAACGCATTTTTTTCTAAAGCAAGTGCTTTAAATGAGCATCTAGGTAATGCTACATCTTAATGAAAAACTGTATTTGAGATAATTTTTTTAAATTACTGGCTAATTATAGTAACAAAATGGCGACTTTTTTTATATACCTAGAAAAAAATAAATACGTATATTTTTCCGTCATAACTTCTTTATTTCTTACGCTACAGCAACGAGTAAAAAATAATTTGAAAGCGCAATTAATTGTCTTTAATTTCATTTCTTAGCATGCATGACGTAGGTGTCACAATTTCTGAAATATTTAACATTTAAACTGCATTTTTCGTCTTATAAACGTTCGGATGCCATTTGTAAATTTTCATATCTCCGAAACTATTAAATCTGTAAATAAATAAACAAGCGAAATCATTATCAGTTTATGAGCTTTATTTTTGGTCTCATCATTTTTCAATAAAACTAATATTTATTGAGATATTTATAAAAGGAAAAAAAATTACGTTTTATCGAAAATACCTTCAGAGTTTAAACTGTATTTTTTTCTAAAGCAAGTGATGTATACAAACCAAAAAATTTGAGCATCTACGCCATGCTATATATTAATGAGAAACAGTGTTTGAAACTCCTGTTTTTTAATTACTGGCTAATTACAGTAACAAAATGGCGACGTTGTTATTAAAAAAATGTGTAGACGCACATTGCTTCGGTCGTAACTTCTTTGTTTTTGATGCTACAGAAACAAATAAAAAAATAGTTGAAAGCTTAATTAATAACCTATTATTTTACTTATTAACATCCTTGTCGTAAGTGTCACAGTTTCTGAGATATTTAACTCTCACTCTAAATAATTATCCTATGAACACTTGAATACCAAATGTAAACTTAAATATCTCCGAAATTATTAATCCTACATCAATAAACAAAAAAAAAATAATTAATTCCCAGTTTGTACTTTCTGTAATTGGTCTGGAACATTTTTTCGATAAAGTAATACTTTTCGAGATACTTGACGAAAGCCGTTTGGAAATATCTTTTTTAAAAGCTTTTATTTAACTTGCAATGTTTGTTTGTTTGTGTGTTTGTATGTTTGTTTGTTGGTTTAGGTCAAATCTTGCAAGCTGAATTTCGACTAGTTCTAATTAAGCTAGAGCTTTGAAATTTGGCACACATGTATAAGTCCGGTGACAATGCAACATAGTATAGCCATTATCGGTCTGAATCCAATATGGTGGACGTCCCAAGATGGCGGCTTTTTAGTCACAACCCCCCTGATATGGGTATCAAATGAAAGAATTTGACGAGTAAAATACGATAAACAATGTGACGTCATTCTAAATCCAATATGGCGGACGTCCCAAGATGGCGGATCGGCTTTTTAGTAACAAGCCCCCTGATATGGGTATCAAATGAAAGGGTTTGACATGTAAAATACAATAAACAATATGACGTCATTCTAAATCCAATATGGCGGACGTCACAACCCCGTTAATATGGGTGTCAAATGAAAGCGTTTGACGAGTAAAATATGATAAAGTGTGTGACGTCATTCTAAATTCAATATGGCGGACGTGGGAGAGGTGGGGAAGGGATGGGAATTGTGGAAAAGGGGTGGGAAGAGGTGGGGAGAGGTGAGAAGAAGTGGTGAAGAGGTGGGGAGAGGTGGGAAGAAGTGGTGAAGAGGTGGGAAGAGGTGGAAAGAGGTGGAGAAGGGGTGGGAAGAGGTGAGAAAGGGGTGGTAAGGGTGGGAAAGGGGTGGGAAGAGGTGGGGAGAGGAGAGGAAGAGGTGGGAAGTGGCGGGAAAAGATGGGAAGGGGTGGAAAGAGGTGGGAATAGTGTGGAAAGAGGTGGAGAGCGGTGGAGAGAGATGGGAAAGGGTAGGGGAAGAGGTGGGAAAGGGCAGTTGAAGAGGTGGGAAAGGGGTGGGAAGAGGTGGGACGAGGTGGGGAAGCGGTGGGGAAGCGGTGGGAATAGGCTGGAAAGAGGTGGGGAGAGATGGGAAAAGGCAGGGGAAGTGGTGGAAAGAGGTAGGAAAGGGGTGAGAAAGGAGTGGGAAGTAGTGTTAGAGAGGTGAGAAGACGGGAGAGGGAAGGGGTGGATGGCGGTGGCAAATGAAAGGGTTTTGTCTGTCTGTTTGTAAAATAAGTAGACTAAAAAGTTAAAAATAAAAAACAATATTTTTAAGAAAAAACTCTTATTTGAAAAAACTACTAAAAAGTAAAAATATTTTTTTTTAAATTCATACACATGGAAACCAAAAGCTTTGGGGGCGGTCAATTGAGCAAAGTAACTATGCAATAGCGCTATATGACCGCCCCCAAAGCTTTTGGTTTCCATGTGCATAAATTTAAAAAAAAAATTTTTACTTTTTATTTGTTTTTCAAATAAAAGCTTTTTCTTAAAAATATTTTTTTTATATAATTTTATTTTTAAGTTAAAATCGCAATTTTGAAGTCGTTATAACTTAAAAATATTTCTTAAGTGCCACCCCCTCTCAGGGGGTGGCACTTAAAACCCCCTATAAATTTGCAAGCCCCCGCACAATATAGAAACTTTTCTGTGAAGCATTCACTATTATACTGCCAAAAAAAGAACGAAATCCGTTGAATATTACATTATTCCGAAGTTTTGCATATTTTTTACCTCTAGGTATTGTACTACATAGTCAATCTAATTTTGAATGAGAGAAACTAAACAAATTTTGAAGAATAAAAGTGGAACATCAATATTATATGTAATTCAAGCATTATTGTCAAATAATACTGAAAATAAGTATATTTTGTAATGAGATACCCAGTGATAGTGAATAAATGGATTATATAAAATTAAATAACTAATTTTTGACGTTTAAAGATAAGATATGACGTAGCGTATTCACTTGCATATTAAGTATCGTCATGTATATGATACAAAACAATAATAGTGAGTACTATACTTATCTATATAACTCCCTACATTTTTAAATCGTCTTATCAACGTATGAATTATTTGCTATGTTATCATTTATTTACTATTTTAATTAATTCACAATCAATCAATTTTAAATTATTGAAAGACGCTCTCAACGCTCTATTGTGTACTTTCATTTTCACTTAGCATCGTCAAATACATGCTATTTTATTGTATCACTTACCTCAATTTCTTCTATGCATTCAATCAATTCCGAAAGACGCTCAATTTATAGATTGTAAACTTTCATTCATTTAGCATCGATCAAATACATGCTATTTTATTAATTACCTATTAAAGACGCTCAATCCAATAATGATTGTGAACTTTCATTCCACTTAGCATCAGTATTATATTTACTATTTTATTTCAATTCACCAATGACATATAATATGCTCACTCTAAAGAAAATATCATTGCAGATATTTTACCGCACATTAATGATTTTTCCTTATTGAACAACATGATATCTTGTCATATGTAGGTACTTCATTTCTGACTTTTCTTTTTTAAAGCTTTTTTTATTATTATTAATAACTTGGTAAGTTGATTTCTTCATTGTAGAGGGAGTATATGTAGCGTATTCACTTACATATTAAGTATCGTCATGGATATGATAAAAAACAGTAACAAAAATTATATTATTAATCTCTATTTTTACATGAATTTGCACATTTGAAATAAATCTTTTGAATTAAATTCTAAATTTATTATTATAGTAAATATTACTCTATGACTATGACTATTATAGGCAATTTTTAACTTTTTTACTTTACGCCCTTTACTCCTTATTTTCTTCTCTTTTGTTTATAGTTCTACTGCAAAATTTAAATTTAAAAATTTCAATTCTATATCTAATCTCATTCCATTCCAATACTTTTCAATAACGTCTAAATTCTTGAAATACGGTTCTGACTGCCTATACCATGGCGCATATTTAAAACTTTGATATGAATGACGATAGAAATGTAAGCCAGTAATTCTTCAGACTGTTAAGGTGTTCTGTGTTCTGTGATAAAATCTCTGATAAAATATCAGTTGCAGCGCTCTCTGATTAGCCACAGTTACAAGAGTTGATTTCGACTGTTGAGGTGAGTTCGTGGGTAATTTAAAGAAAATAATTAACTACCTAGTATTTGTCTGTCTAATATAAAAAATAAAGGTAAAATATGTAAAATAGTGTAACCTATAGAGTGCCCACCAATCATGAAACAACTGTCAACATTTTCTTAGTTTATTTTGATTTACAACCAAATTAAATAAACACGTAGTCTAGACTGTGAGTGAATAAAATGTAACCAAAATTATGAAGTTATTCTGAAATTAACGGACTACTAAAATTATAAAAATATTCAAACAAAGGCCATAGGAGGTGCGTAAAAATGCCCCTCCCCCACTACTTTTTTTTACATTTTTTGTCAGAAAGATAGCCCCAAAGTAATTAGCTAGCACCCTATTCGTTATCAAGTTATTAACTATTGAATATGTGGGGTGGGGGGAGGGGCAAGTGAAGGCTTTTTTGCTCACATCTCAGGTCACATTAACAAAGATTGCAAAAATAATCTCAAAATTTAAAAAATAGCAAGCACCCTTTTGCACCCCGAGTAAGAAAGCTAGCGAACTTTCTGGGCCGTAATAATAATAATAAGATATAGGTGGGGATCCTCATGTTTTCAAAAAAATTTTTTAACTATATTTGTCAGTGAATAGCTGTCGCCCACTTGTCACTTGTGCTCTTTAAATTAACGCTATTTTTGGTTACGCTTAGGCTTAGGCTTAGGCACAGGTCTCTCTTGGTACCAAAAATTAATAATTACAAAACCGCTGCGTAAGAAATCACTACTTCCACATTCAGATTTTCTACCCAAGTAATCATTTAAATGCCAACAAGTATTTATCGGGTTTCATCACAGATTTAAGAAGGTAAATAAACCGAACTAAGTTTTATTATTTCTTTTGTACATACCAATTTATCTGCAGATAATACCGTGTGTGTAGTCGCGGGCTAGGCATGGGGAGTAAGAATTACAACATCGCGTGTGCCAGCTAGCTGAAATGAAATAGCAAAGCTGGAATGCTCCACCGACGGACGAATTTACGGCTGCCGGTGTTGTCAAATTTCTCGCGCTACGTGAATGTACATGCCTGATGGGAAATTACACGCACGGTATATACTTAAAAAAGGCCTTCTTTAAAGCAATTTATTAAAACTCTTTGCTCCTTAAGACCTATTGGTCTTATAGCCACTTAATTGCTGCATTATTCAAAACCACAATAAACTCATTAAGTTATATAGTGGATTTTAAATATTTTAAGTTTTGTGGTAGACATCTATAAATCTTTAGGTTTTATGGGAATTTTAAAATATGGTCTTTAAGTACTTCTTATGATCAAGCAATAAAACTATAACTCTTAAGTAGTCTTACCCTTAATATATGTTATCATAAATACTGTTTGCTTTTAACGATAATTGGTAAAGGTTCCTCACAACCTAATAGTTTTTTGGTAGCTTTATTAAGTTACGTTAAAAATATTGTCTAAATGTTGGTTGTGGGATTTTCTTAATTTTTCTCTATTTCTAATTGGGATGCTCTGCCACATGTATTATCTTCTTAACACTGTCTGAAATCCTTTGGTTCCCCCACTTGCAGAAATAACGAGAAATTAATGATCGCACACTCAAAAGCACGAAATAAATAATGTTTTTTTTGGTTATATTATCTAAGCGAAGTACATTTGGATTAGAGATTGTCAGAGATAAATCTTAAGGGTTTTAAAGAAGAGTAGTAAGGCTGGGTAAAGTCTTACAGGCTTTAAAATGGTAATAAAGTGGAGCAATTAGAATTTAACAAAACCTTTTGTTTTATAAAAATATTTCCTAAAGCCACAAAGGGTGCTCTATTAAAATAAACAGTTTTATTAATTTTTCAGCCATGTTTTTTTCTGTTAACTACGGCAGACATGTTTGAACAAAGTTGGGGCAACAGTGTTTAGTTATATTTTTCTTATTCTTACTGTTTACATTTAGCCTGCAATTATCTAAAATGTGTTAATATGTCATATAAACTCCTAAAAAGCACAAAATCATACTGAGTAAGCTAAAACTAGAGTTACTATTTTTTTTTGTTAATTGTAAATAATAATTAATAAGCTGACAAATGAAAGGCGCGTGATTTTTTTAAAAGTTTCTTGATATACTTTATCAATAAAGTGGTCTGCATTGACAATTTTTTGATACTAGGTTGTTTATTAATATCAAATTTTAAAACATTACCATATGCAGATACTTCAATCGAGGCAGACATATTTTAATTACTTGGCGACATTTTCTGATATAGACAATTTAGGTGCAACAAGTTTTTGAAAAAGAATTATTAAAGACACAATTATTTATGACGTTCTCAAAGCAGGCTTAAAATTTGATTGCAAGTACTAACGGTTTTAAGAAGATTTTATAAAAGGTTTTACGGTAGACTTGAAAACATTTTGCAGATTTAGGTTCTAAAGTACTGTTGGTTTTATTGATAGTTTTAAGGAAAATATTTATAACCTTTATAAAAGGTCTTTTTTGGTTTTATGCCAGGTTTCTTGTAGCTTTTAAGAGGTTATCTAGTATAAACAGTTTTACGATCAGTTTTATTATATAGACTTAATAACTTCTTGTAGATTGCGATAAAACTTAAATTGTTACTTGGGTATCCAAGTCTCTCAAAACAAAAAAAAATTGTATGTTAAATAATTGTTTATGGAACTTTAATAATATGATATTTGAAATCGCCTACCCCAAAAACTCATAAAACGATATGCCACATCGGTAGTGAGAGTGGGGGTGGTGGAAGGGGGTGGCAGTGGGGTTGAATGAAGTAAAAGTAAATTTTGAGGCCTTTGATTCTTTTACACATACTAACTCACAATTTTATTTTTTCCACCCCTTTAATAATAGGATGGGGGTGATAATGGGGATGGCTAATGCCAAAAAATATTAAGAGATCTTAGCTTCTCTTATGTATACTAAACACCAATTTTATGTACTCTTACTTACTTGATTTACCCATTTACCCCCATTTACCTTAATTTACCCCCAACCCTTCAAAGGAATAAGATCAAAATATAATACATTTCCAGATCTCGTTAAAATACATACCTACGTGTGCCAAATTTCAAGTCAATATCTTAAACGGCTCCAGAGTAATCGTGCGCACAAAGAAAGAAAAGTTACAGACATGCAGACAGACATTTTTTTTATTTAAACTTAAAATCTCGACGTTTCATGACATTTTAAACCTATTTGAAAAATAAAAATTTTCAATTTTTTTTTGTGTTACTATATTTCCACTGGATGTGGAAGTAAAGGTTCAACGGTTTGGCACAGCCTTTCTCTTTTTGCGTTTCATTGTCTACGGGAGGTATTTTCAGTGAGTTGATTTCCTGTCTCAACAATCCAAATTTAAAACAGTGCATGTGCTTTTTCTACAACGAGTTTTATTTGGGAAAATCATATTTAGGTTAAGTCCCTTTCTGTCAAAATGTCAAACTAATGAAATTATACGTAAATGACAGAACTAAGACGTCACCAAAGCACACTTTTCAATAAATACAATTTTTCCTCTCCAAACTGGCTTGTTTTCAAAGAATTTTTGAGACTTATGGGGCAGTTTTCTCGAACACGGTTGGAATTATCAAGTTCCATGAAGTGTATCTTTTTTACGTAGAAATGACTCCTGCATGAGATTTTCTAATCAAAAGTGCCACTACGTTTCGTAAAAAAAAAAGAGAAAAAATATTCATCATCATGAGGCGCCGTCCACGGGCTAGCGTGATGTGTTACATAAATTATTGTTTCTTAGCTTAAAAAATGTTTCCTTACCAAATTGGCAGAAGATCGGACAAGAGAAATACTCCAAAAAAAAAAAAAGAAAAAAAAAATTACAACTTTATCTCAGTAAGGAGGCACATTTTATCTAAGTGTTTCAGGTTAAATCTTCATATTTTGGATTAAAGATTCTCCATTTAGTGTATGTTGAATTAATAATGAAACACACTGTATATTTGTTAACAAGACATGCGTCCAAATGATAGTGAGGCGCGTAGAAGAGAATGGTCGGTAATGCAGTTTTTCGTTTTTTTAAGTATCTTCCACAATTTTTAAAAATATGAAAAAAATTTGAGAATAGGCCTTGATAAATGACGATGAAAAATCCAGAGTGGCCTCTTTCTTAAAGTGCCAAAAAATTGTGTGCAAAAATTTGCAAATTTTTTTTGCATACGGAATTTGCATTTAAAAATTATGAAAAAAATTGGGCAATTAGTCCAACATGTAGGTAACAACTGTGAATTTTTTCGGAGTTTTTCGTACAACGGTATCCGAGAAAATTTAAAAAAACGAAAATCAAAAAGCCCCCCACCATTCCTCCAATATGGCGGCTGCAGGTTTGAAATATTGGGAAAATCATATCTAGGGAAGTCCCTTCAAATAACATAGTTGATAACAAACAAAATTTTGTTTGGTGGCAGATTTTACATGCTTATCCTGCTATACCCTTTTTCAGCATAGCAGGATACCTTACTTCTCTAATGAACCGACTCGGTAGGTAGGAATAGGGTAATTGTGACAATTTATTTTAGTCTACCTCGACCTCGTTCCTGTCCAGCCCTTCAACTTCCGTGGAGCCTTGGCTAGCGGATGTCTGGCTGGACACGGGTTTTAAATATGAAATAAATCTGATTTGATTTGGTTTGGTTTCTCATGGGAACCGCTCTCTAATTATTATTATGTCAAAAAGTCAATAGAAATCTTTATTTTACTTCCACATCCAGTGGAAGTATAGTAACGACAAAAAAATTTTAAAAAATTTTTATTGTTCAAATAGGCTTAGAATGTCATGAAACGTCGAGATTTCAATTTTGAGCAAAAAAAATTTTCTGTCTGTCGGTCTGTCGGCCTGTAACTTTTTTTGTGCGCACGTTTACTCTGGAACCGTTTGAGATATTGACTTGAAATTTGGTACACATATGTATTTTAATGAGATCTAGAACTAGATTATATTTTCATCTTGTTCCGTCGAAGGGTTGTGGGGTAAATTGGGGTAAATTTGGAGGAAATAGGTAAATCAAGCAGGTAAGAGTTCATAAAATTGATATGTAGTATAGACAAGAGAAGCTAAGGTCTCAAAAAAAATTTTGGCATTAGCCACCCCCATTACCACCCCCACCCCATTATTAAAGGGGATGAAAAAAAATGTGATTTAGTGTGTGTACAAGAACCAGAAACCTCAAAATATTTTTTTACTTTATCCACCCCCCACTCCCACCCCCTATTACCACCCACCCCACTACCGATGTGGGGTATCGTTTTATGGGTTTTTCGGGTAGAGGATTTCAAATATTATATTATTAAAGTTCCATAAACAATTATTTCCAGATACAAAATTTTTTCGTTGTGTGCCTTGGATGGAAAATCCGGATGTGGAAGTAGTGATTCCTTGGGCAGCGGTTTTTTGTTAAAAAGCTAACCAGTTATTTTTCTTTCTTCCACTACGTTATTAAATATGCAATAATATCCCGGGGCCACCCACTCCGCAGTGCTCGAATATTTCAAACACAAAAACATGCAACTCGTACTTTATACAGTGTGTCCCAGGATAGATGCAACAAGAGTTGTAATGGACCAAAAATTTTGGAATTTTGGAATGGTATCTGGGGATTGAGTCCTGCTTTTTGTAAAACTAAAGTATACCAAAAATGACTTGATTTGGTGTTCTACAGAGTGTTTTATAAGCAAAGTTGTAAAAATCACCACTAATAAAGTACCTCTATTTTTCAAAATATGAAAAAATTCCACTAAGAAAAATTATTTAGAATGCAATTTTACACCTCTATCCCAAATTTCAGGAATATAAAATTATTTTTTTGAAACTTCCCATTTTTTTCGAATTAAGAGTTGAATTCATATTTAAAGTTGTGTAGGAGCAAATGTTAATCATCTCAAAAAGAAGGCTATTGATAAATAAAAAATTCAATATACGAGATGTAAGAAGGTATAATGTTAATCGAACTAATTGTAAAACAAGAAACAATTACTAACAGAAGATTAATGAGGTTTGAAAATCATAACAAGTAATAAATGTCAAAAACATAAAACATAACAGATTCACAAACAAATTAATTATTGACCAATACAAAACAATGTTTACAATTTTTTAATTATTCGACGTAGCTACCACCCACATCCACACACATTTCGATCCTTCGCCTGAAGTCTTTAAAACTGTTTCGAATATGATCTAATGGTATGGAGTTTACGGCATTTGTAATTCTCTGCTTCAATACTGCTACATCGTTAGGAAGTGGTTCAGCGTAAACCAACTGCTTGCCCCAACATTGTCTTTACTTTCTTCGCTTTTATTTTTCTTTTCATGTTAAGAACACTACCAGTAGCCAGAAACTTTTTAATTATTTTCATAGCCTGAGTACATGACAAAGCAGTGTTTGAAAATTTCAAATTAAATTGGCTTACCACTTCTCTTAGCGAGTTTTCACCGCCAATTCCGTAGCATTGCACAATATAAATTTTTTCACGCACTGTGAGTACCATTTTCACTTAATTTTTTTATGCTTGATTCGTTAACTTGAAACAGAAATTAAGGATAATATTGACTACGTTTGACAGATATGTCAATAATAAATGATAAATGTGTATCCACTGCTTTTCTCATAGCCTACTTTTAGCTTCTACATAACTTTAAATATTAATTCACAAAAAATAATTTCTATGCAGTTTTAATTGAATGGTTCAAAATAAAATACTAATTTATTGAAAAAATGGGAAGTTTCAAAAAATAATTTTATATTCCTGTAATTTGGTATGGAGGTATGAAATTGCATTCTAAATAACTTTTCTTAGTGGAATTTTTTCATATTTTGAAAAATAAAGGTACTCTATTAGTGGTGATTTTTATAACTTTGCTTATAAAACACCCTGTAGAACACCAAATCAAGTCATTTTTGGTATACTTTAGTTTTACAACAAGCAAGACTCAATCCCCAAATACCATTCTAAAATTCCAAAATTTCTGGTCCATTACACCTCTTGTTACATCTATCCTGGGACACACT
This sequence comes from Rutpela maculata, assembly GCA_936432065.2. NCBI lineage: Eukaryota > Metazoa > Arthropoda > Insecta > Coleoptera > Cerambycidae > Rutpela > Rutpela maculata. The sequence goes on from OW386286.2 coordinate 63,864,188, forward strand.
GTATATGTGGTCTAAAATTCAGGGACAATGTGAAAAATAGACTCTCGGATTTAGGTGGGCGGTTTCGTGAACGTAATTCGAGAATTTCTCCTGTCTCCCTGAACCGATTGAAAAAATTTTTTGATATTCTTTTAGAGACAGCTTTATAGAATGGTACTAGGCTATTTAAAACTAAAAAAGGAAAAAAATTTTTACTTGTGCGAAAATAAAAAAAAAATTTCTTGACTTTTCAATAGTCTGGTACCATTCTATAATGTTATCTCTTAGGCCTATCAAAAAATTTTTTGAATCAGTTCAGGGGTGTAAGAGAAATTCTGGAACTACGAAATCGTTTTCTTAAGCACGGCACCGGCACCCTCAAGTATATTAACTTTACCCTCTCTTTAGGTCTTGGAATGTTTTATTTACGTGAAAATAAATATAAACAAATATACTATGATTTCCGAAACGCATAGTCATCACACTAAACGAAACAATGAAATAAAAACACAATTTTAGATTAACCCATAGCAGAAACGCTTACAATCATTTTAGTCCTATATATTCCAATCAACTCGCCATTTCAATAAAAAAGTACGAGCTGCCACCACGAAAAAATTTAACTAAAAAGTTATCCGCTCAAGAAAGCATTTTACACCTATAATGAATTGCTAGAATATAATTTAATTAAATGATATTGGAACACATGACAGTTAATAGAGTAGTATTTTAAATTCTCATTTGTCTTTTATATAAATAGTCTTTTATTTCGTTTTTATTATTGCTACATTTATAGCGGAGCGGTTTGAAATGAAACCATCTTTTTAAAAAAATTTTGACAATTCGGTTACACGCGTTCTATTTTATCATGTTATCAAGTTAGTTCAGCTTAATGACACGGGGTGGGGGAGGAATTCGTATTTAAAATTCGCAAAAATAAGTGCATAATCTGGTAAAAATTTCAAATCGGACGGTAACTTTTTGTGAATATATTTTTTAGAAGAAAAAGTAATTAAGAAAAATAATAACAAACGTGGGAGGAGAAAACCTTTTTGATTTTTTTTTCAAATACATTTTTGAGTACGTAGGAAAGGGTTCAAAACATAATTATTTTTACAGGTAAGTGATTTTTTATCTTTAATTTAAAAAACTTTAATAGTATAATATTTGAAATCGTCTACCCCATAAAACGATATCCCACATCGGTAGAGGAGTGGGAGCAGTAATAGAGGAGTGATAGTGTGAATGGATGAAGTAAAAAAATATATTTTAAGGCCGTTCGTTCTTGTACACACACTAAAGCATAATTTTTGTTTTCATCTCATTTTAAAATGGAGTGTGGGTAGTAATGGAGGTGGCTAATGCAAACATTTTTTTTTTGAGACATTAGCTTCTCTTGTATATACTAAATACCAATTTTATAGACTCTTACCTCCTTGACATACCTATTTACCCCCATTTATCCCAATTTACCCCCAACTCTTCAACGGAATAAAATGAAAATATGACTTAGTTCCAGATCTTTAAAATACATACGTTTACCAAATTTCAAGTCAATATCTTAAACGGTTCCAGAGCAATCTTGCGCACAAAAATGTTACAGACAGAACGACAGACAGAATTCTTTTTTTTTTTGCTCAAACGTGAAATCTCAACGGTTAAGGAAAAGGGATAGGGACTTCGGACCTTGATATTCGGCAATATAAATCTTTTTTCCATCTTAATATTTTATCAATCTACCCTTTATCAAATATTAAACTGTCGAAACGGCAGTGTACAAATAAGTTGCACTATTACTATAGCGTACACATTGTACAAACCTTAGATTTGGACTAGTAGTTTATTGTCTATGTACTGTAGAAAGAAACTAAAACGTTAAAGGGTTTTTATTGTTTATTATGTTCAATTGACCCCAAAATATGGGAAAACTGCGGAGTGCTACCATTTAAAGGGTTGTGTTTTTGAGATCAGGGCCGGCGGAAGAGGTGGGTACGCTGGGTAGTACTACCCACCTGAAAAATCTGTAGGTGGGGAATTACCCACCTGAAAACTTATTATTCTACACTATTAACATGTTTTTTTAAGAATTCCTCTGCACTACTCAGCTGGATTGATCAAGTTTTACCCACCTGGATTGATCACGTTTCGCCGGCCCTGTTTGAGATCGAAGTAAAAAAGTCCACTTTTCACAGTTTTGAGTTTTGCTCGAAAACTATGCATTTTTGCTAGAAACATGTCAATATAAATGTTGTAGAGAATTAAATTTCCAATCGAAATGGCACCTTCAGAAATCAAACAAATTTTCGTACAAAAAACAAAACAAAGAAAAACGAAAAAATGCAATTTTTAATTTTTTTTTATTTTAGCCTGTAATTTTTTTTCGGGTACATTTAGACATAGACATTACTGCATAAAAAAACTGGCGTTTTACCCGTTAAAATGAGATTTTGTAAAAATTATTACGATTAATAGTGACCGAGACATAGCTTTACAAAGTTTGCAACTTTGAGCTTTTTTGCTAATTTTTAATATTTTTTTTCTTTCGTCCTGTAACTTTTTTCTGAGTGAATTTAGGTATAGAATTATTATGTTAAAGTGAAAGCTGACTTTACGCCCTTGAAATGGTGGCTGGTAAAAGTCTCTACGACAAATAGAAACCTAGATACAGCGTTTCGAAAAAAATTACAAAATCTCATTTTAACGGGTAAAACTCTAGCTTTTTTATGCAGCAATGTCTATGCCTAAATGTACCCGAAAAAAAGTTAAAGGCTAAAATAAAAAAAAATAATAAATTGTATTTTTTCGTTTTTTTGTTTTGTTTTTTGGACTCATTTTTGACTTCTGAAGGTGCCATTTCGATTGGAAATTTAATTCTCTACAACTTTTCTATTGATATGTTTATAGGAAAAATGCATAGTTTTCGAGTAAACCTCAAAAATGTGAAAAGTGGACCTTTTTACTTCGATATCAAACAGGGCCGGCGAAACGTAATCAGTACAGGTGGGTAAAACGTGATCAATCCAGGTGGGTAGTGCAGAAGAACTCTTAAAAAAACATGTTAATAGTGTAGAATAATAAGTTTTCAGGTGGGTAATTCCCACCTACAGATTTTTCAGGTGGGTGGTACTACCCAGCGTACCCACCTCTTCCGCCGGCCCTGATCTCAAAAACGCACCCTTTAACTGGTAGCACTCCGCGGGTTTCTCATATTTTGGGTTCAATTGAACATAGGAAACAATAAAAACCCTTAAACGTTTTAGTTCCTTTCAACCCTCTTTATTTGGACATAGGCAATAGCCTATAGTAGGTACTTTAACAACAGTTTTCGACAACATTAAAAACGCTGAAAACAAACACAATTTGTTTTTTAACAAAATCGATCGGTAAATAAAAAAGTTATCAGTCATATAAAATTTAAAAAATTGTTTTCTGATTTTTTTAGATTTGTAATTGAATAGAAATTTTGTTAAATGCTATTTCCTTTCATTTATTTATATATTCAACTAATATACAGTGTGTCCCAGGATAGATGTAACAAGAGGTGTAATGGACCAAAAATTTTGGAATTTTGGAATGGTATTTGGGGATTGAGTCCTGCTTGTAAAACTAAAGTATACCAAATATGACTTGATTTGGTGTTCTACAGGGTGTTTTATAAGCAAAGTTGTAAAAATCACCACTAATAAAGTACCTTTATTTTTCAAAATATGAAAAAATTCCACTAAGAAAAATTATTTAGAATGCAATTTTATATCTCTATACCAAATTTCAGGAATATAAAATTATTTTTCTGAAACTTCCCATTTTTCAATAAATTAGTATTTTATTTTGAACCTTTCTTGTTTTACAATTAGTTCGATTAACATCATACCTTCTTACATCTCGTATATTCAATTTCTTATTTACCAATAGCCTACTTTTTGAGATGATTAAAATTTGCTCCTACGCAACTTTAAATATGAATTCAACTCTTAATTCGCAAAAAATGGGAAGTTTCAAAAAAATAATTTTATATTCCTGAAATTTGGTATAGAGGTATAAAATTTCATTCTAAATAACTTTTCTTAGCGGAATTTTTTCATATTTTGAAAAATAAAGGTGCTTTATAAGTGGTGATTTTTACAACTTTGCTTGTAAAACACCCTGTAGAACACCAAATCAAGTCATTTTTGGTATACTTTAGTTTTACAACAAGCAGGACTCAATCCCCAAATACCATTCCAAAATTCCAAAATTTTTGGTCCATTACACCTCTTGTTACATCTATCCTGGGACACACTGTATATTTCATAACAATATCATATTAAAACGTAGACATTATTTTCAAATACTGACATAAGTATTAATAATATTATCGCTTTCAAAAATAGGATAATATGAGATGGTGATGTAATAGGTAGGTATATTAGCTTGAAATCCAAGGATCGCAAGTTTGAAACACAGGCAGGTTATTATAGATGTAGTTGGTCCTTTTTTCTTTTTCTTTTTTATACTGACATACTGACAAGTGTCTTACCAAATAATAAGACTTAAAGTGTCCAAATATAAACATTTACAAAAAAACTGGGAAGAGTATTCTAAAAATGTGCAACAATTATATAAAAAGTTAAACAAATCGGCGAAAAGTGATTTTTACTCTTACATTTTAAGTTTTTAATTTACCAACTGTGAATTAGTGACACTTTTAGAGATTGAAGAGAGAATAATATATGCAAAACTTATTTATGATAAGATCATAAAAAATGGGGAAATCTAATAGAATTAATTACAGTACCTGGCCAACAATCACTGCATTTGCAATATCCTCTAAACCTGCTAATGCTAGAAAAGAAAGTTTAAAATAAAAAAGTTACGTCCATCTTTAGTCTCCCTTTCTTCTCGATACACTTGATATCTATTTCGAAAGATAAAAAATTTTCCCGCATATTACATTTGAGAATGCAAATTTTGGACATAGCCTTAGCCATAGCCGTTTCGGCAGTTTACTATTTGATAAAGGGTAGATTGATAAAATATTAAGATAGAAACAAGATTTATATTGTCGAATATCAAGGTCCGAAGTCCCTATCCCTTTTCTTTAACCCTTCATTCCAGGAAAAGCATTATGCCCTCTGCCTCCCTTCCTATTGCTTGGATTGTGATAATTTTTTTTTTTAAATTTAAGATAAAAAAATCCTCACTTGTCCGTAAAAATTCTCCTCTGAACCCTTTTCTTCGTACTCAAAAACGCATTTGAAAAAAAATGCAAAAGATTTGTTCCCTCCCACCAGTTTGTTTATTTAAAAGATATTAAAAAAAAATAATCGGTCAAACATTAGAGGTAATAGCGAACAAATTCCATTTTGGTTTTTCAAAATCGCACGACAAGGAAAAAGTTATAGAGGGTTGAATATTATTCCTTTTCCTACCTTCTCCCCGCTCCCCTAATTATCCATTCTACAGACTGTTCAGAAAACAGCAAATTCACATAAGGGAGTAGAAAATAGTAGTTTGTGCAACAAGAGTGGATATGATATCCTTGTCGCACGAGAAAGAAGTTTGAATGCGATATGGATAATCCACTCGAGTTGTACAGTATACGTTAGGACTGGGACTTTTTTTATAAACTCGCCTTTTATTTGTCGAAGCACACTAATTGCATTTTATTGATAAACATATAACATTAAAATATTATTCTTGTTTCAACCTGCTTATTTTAGATAAGTTATTTATTGCTTTACTCGTCGGAGGCTGGGGGTTTATCCCCAGATCCGTTGCATATGTGGTCCTAATCACGGGGATAAAAAAAAATAAAAATTTGATATTAGGCCACCGATCAATTGTCTCTGTTTTAAGTTGGCTGCTCGACCAACGTAATAGCTACGGAGTTGGTGGCAGAATTTTTTATATGATTTTATCATGTGACTGAAGTCGAAAAGTGTAAAGATCTCATAATAACAAGCCGGAAAAACCATTTCAGTCATTACGGCATTGCTGATTCTTTAATTAACAGTTATTTAAAAGTGCAAAAAAAACAAACGCTCCTATATAATTTTATTGTGTCAGTAATTTGTTTTAAATGTTGCCTGTCAGTGTCAATATGACATTGATATGAATGCAGTCGTCTGAAATCTATGTGTCTGCGTTTTCTTGTAATTTAATTTTTTTTATTAATTTATGATATACTAAAAATTAAGTGATTTTATTGGCGCTGTACCATATATCAAAAGTTTCGCAAAGCGGTAAGAAACAATAAAACAAACTTCAATTACCCGTACTGCTGAGTTTAAAGAGGGTGAATTTTCAAAAATGCGAAAAAAAACGCTTCTATATTATTTTATTATTTCAGCCACTTTGCAGGAAGCTTTGTTTGTTTGTAAAGAACATAAAAAAAATAATGACTGAAATCTACAATGCTGATTTCTCATTGGCTGACGTTTCTTATTAATAATTGAAAAGTGAAACATGTTTTTTCAAAATAATTCGGCAACGCTCGATCCTACGAGAAGAATGTTCAAGACAAAGTTGAATAGGACAAAATTTCCTACATTTTTTGTATATACATTTTTATTGTAAGTCTAATACGTAAGAAGATACAGCGGTGGAAAAATATTTGATTTTTTTTTTTCAAAAAATGCTCGAACTCCTTTGTTGCGCGGACGGTCCTGCCTTTAATACGTACAGGCTTAGAGAGCAGTGTTTTTGATTTGATAATAATTACTTACACTTTTGGTATATTGAATGTTTCTAAGCAATTGTAAGGATTAAATGTGTGTAAGGATTTTGTAAGGGATTTAAAATTTTGTAGCCAATAGTCAGGACATAAAATTTTATAATTTGAAATTTCTTTAAAAAATGTTGGATTATCTAGAAATTATAAAAAGAGTATAAGAGCAAGTGCCGACTCTTGAGGTATTCCATTTTTATTGCCAATTCTTCTGAATACCTGTCATTAAATTTAATAACTTTTGTTTCCTATTTTCGAGAAATGATGTAAGCCACTGTAATACTATTCCGTCAATTTAATATTTTTTTTAGTTTCAATACAAGTATTATTATAATATATCTTTATTATAATAATATAAAATTTGTTATGTTGTGAACATGCATTATATAATAAAAAAAAAATTTTCTTAAACCCATTTGTCTGACGCTGTATCTCTTTAAACATTAGACTTACAATAAAAATGTATATACAAAAAATGTAGGAAATTTTGTCCTCTTCAACTTTGTCTTCAGCATTTTTCTCGTAGGATTGAGCGTTGCCGAATTATTTTGAAAAACAATTTTTTGCACCTTTAATTCAAGATGGCGGTTCGCGCCTCCTCCCCACCCCCAAGGTTGAAAACTTGTGTTTTTTATCATGGCCTCGACTTAAACAACATATGTCAAAATCATTAATACTCCACATTTTGCAGGGCAAAATTCCCGACTGATTGTCTTACTTTGACATTTTTTGGAGTAAATTGAGAATATTTCTGAAAATCAGCAACGTACACGTCAGCCAATGTTTTTCTCTGCTAATGGATATAAAAACTAACAAATTACCAAACACCATTCGAGGTTTCTATTTTGAATAGCCTACATTTTTATTTGCACTTAAGCTTGGTTGCCATTTTGATAATATAACTCGATAACTGAAAGACACTCGACCTATGGTCTCGTGTTTTTGTACCATAATAAAGATAATGATTAACTATGTTATGTCAGTAACTATGATACTTCTACACTGTATTCTCGATCAGATATTAATATATTCCATTTTTTAACAGAGGCTGTCAAAATTACCTTCGCAGCCACCACAGCAAAACAATTCGAAGATGTGGTAGCTGAATGGCAGCGCTTCGCCAAACAAAGGAAACAGCGAGAGAGGCAATGAATAATATGGATTTTTTTTATAACACTAGTTTTTTTGTTGTTGGGAATTTGCATTTTTATTTTTATTTATTTTTATACATTGTATATTTTTATGTATATTTTTAACAAAATATATTTTTAATTAAATGTTTTCTTTTTATTTTAAGTTTAGGTGATTATTTATTAAATACTATAGATGCCTCAACTGATGCAAGTTAGTGCTGAAGGATTATGGACAGGTGCCTGTCGAATAATGTGTCCCCCACTAATTTGTACAGTACATCTTACAATTTCCTATGAGTAGAAACACATAATTTGACACAATATTTCTGTCCGTAATCCTCTAATACTAACTGGCACTGGGACAACTATAGTATTCAACCAAGGTTATTGTTACTTTGGGGCAATATTAATTCAGAACTAAATTAATGTTACCTTAATATTTACATTTATCTTGATACTACATTGCCTTACTAGTATTCGAATCAAGTGCGGATCTAGAAATTTCAATAATTTTTTTCTCGTCTGTGGCGCATGGGATCCATACGAAATATGGGAAATAACATATCGAGAAGCACTTCTGTAATGACCCCTAAAAAATTTTGAAAAAGCAGTTTGTGGATTTTTTTTTCAAAATTCGGTTACCGGGGGGGGGGGGTAACCTGGGGGGGCGAGGTTTTTTTTTGTCATATGCATTTTACTTTTCATAAAAATACAACAATATGTTTTTAAGTTTATGAAAATATTTTCATTACTAACTGAAATACAACGAATTGAAATTTTGTGATTTACAATTTAACAAATCACAAAATTTCAATTCGTTGTATCTCAGTTAGTAATGAAACGTATTGATGTATTTTTGTGAAAAGTAAAATTCATATAACAAAAAAAAATTATTTTAAACAGGAGTGTCTAGACCTGGGGGGGTAACTGAATTTTGAAAAAAATTTTCGCAAACTGCTTTTTCAAAATTTTTTAGGGGTCGTTAGAGAAGTGCTTCTCGAGATGTTATTTCCCATATTTCGTATGGGTCCCATGCGCCACAGACGAGAAAAAATTATTGAAATTTCTAGATCCGCGCTTGATTCGAATATTAAGCATACATTGCAGCAATGATATTCATGGTGAGATATAAATAAGTATGTAATGTAACACGTTAAATAAGTATGTAATGTGGCAAGTTATATTGATAAATTATTACGTCAATATGTTATGAACATTAAGTAATATTTTCACAATGTTGCCTTTTTAACAATGTAACAGAGTAACATTTAATAGTATGACAAATTACTTTGTAGCAACATTACGACACTGTTCATGATCTGTTTTACATAACATTACATGTAACTTTGTAATATTGAGGTTCTATTAAAGTAATAATGCATTGTTTAGTGGGTAAAAAGTATTTCTTCACGTTGATATTCAACCATAAAAGTTTCAGCTGCTGCGCGTAACTTTTCATCATCATTGAAATTTTTTACAAAATGATTTTTACCTATAAAAAGCCGAGGTTGTATCACATCCTGTAAATGGATGAATAAAAACAAGATGCTCCTTTTTGATATTTGTAAAATCGTTTAAGCCTGTCTTTGTTGAGTAAACTCTCGGTAATATATTGTTTTTTGGTGGTCTAAAAAAATACAATTCTCTGGTGATAAAGCCATCAATAAATACCAGAACATCAATGTCCTCAGCTACAGCAACTACATGAGGAAAAATGCAATTTAGAGCTGTTTGAACGATTAAATGATCGTCATCACTTTCTGCTTGAGTTCACTCAAAATTATTTTCAATCAGCTTCTTATAAAGAAGATTAATAAATCTATTTTTATTCTTGCTGTTAGCGTAGATTGAAGAGTCTATAAGATACGCAACTATACGACCAAAACCGTTCCTATATGTTCATCTCGCTCATCACGCTTCCCCCACACGTCTCTATCCACATATTGTTCGTTGACTTGTGGTGCCACCGCGCGGTGTTATTTTGCGCGAACCGCGAATAGAAATACTGGACGTTGATATCCAGCGAACGAGGGTACATAATATATTTATTAAGTTATAATTCTCCACGCAGGTTGTAGACCGGCGCAATCAGTGCCGGCGTCAGGGCATTTGGCACCTGTAGCAAACAGTTGCTTGCCGCCCTGATAAAAAACATTTACAAGTTACTACTGTTAGGAAAAATTTATTAATAAAAACTTACAAACAAAAATCTCAGATAAATAATTCTTTCACTAGTTTCACTTAAAATTCAAAAACAAGAGAAACCTTTAACTATCAATTATTGTCGCATTTCATCTTTTAAGTCGCCACGTTGTGCGCTGTAACAATCGTGTTTTGTTCGAAATTGCAATTGTTCCTTGTCCTCGAGACCCATTTGGGGTTCAAAAAATGTTTTTTTTGAGATTTTTGTTCAATTTTGAATTTCTGAAATTTATAAAAATGTGATGAATTAATAGTATATTATATTACTAGGAGTAGAACGCACTCTTTTTTTGTGTTGAGCCCAGGATTTGCGGCTGAGGCGAAGCCGAAGCCGCAAACTGGGCGAAACACAAAAAAAGGCGTTCTACTCCGTGTAATATATACTATTTTTTCTTCAAGCGTATTAAAATGCAAAAATTCATTTATTTATCATAAATGTACAAATATTCAAACTACAGTCTTACATGTTGACACAATATGACAAGTGGCTAGTGGATAGCGCGCCACCGGTGGCTTTCGGTATTAACATTATGTTACTAGTAAAACAATACCCACTGCGGTGGCGCTTTCGGAACTAATATTATGTTACTAGTAAAACAATGTCCACTACGGTGGCGTTCAGTACTAACATTTTGTTACTAGTAAAACAATGTCCTACTTCTACTTCTGTTTTTGGTGACATAATTTAAACATTTTAATACGCTTGAAGAAAAAAATATTTTATTTTGCTATTCGGTTCAGCTTCATGGAATAGTATTTATGAGTACGTTTAAGACCTCCCAATTTTTTAAAATAATTAGAAAAAAGAATATGCAAATGTCGAGGATGGTGTTTTTGATCTTTCAGGGGTTGCGTAGCGAGAACGGTAATAAATACGAAAATGCACCGCACTTTTTTTTGTACAACATGGAATTTTCTAGAAACAAGTCCGCGAGGGCATATTCTTATCTACTATAGTTTTCGAGCTACAGGTGCTCACGTGTAAGCATAAAAATGACTGTTTTTTACGCTACTCTGCAAGTGGCACTAGCGACTTAATTAACAAACAAAAAATTAAAAAAACGGCGATGCTAATAGTCAAATTTAAATTACACAAAACATAATGAGTAACTTCTGTTTAAAACTGTTTTTTATACGATGCATAATATTAATAATGGAGTTACAAGTATTAAAAAAATGTTGAAATAAAATAAAAAAATAGTTAAATATTCTTTGTGTTATTGAAATGTATGTACAATTGTACAGAAAAAAACACTAATTAATAAAAATATGCGGCAAGTTCCAGTTATATAAAAATCGATGAAAATGAAAAATTACACTTTTTGTTCCCAATATTAATTGTTTATATTTGATAAATAAAAACAAAATGATATGTCAATAATAGATACATTTTTTAAGAAAGAAAATTACTTCCTACAAGGTGGAAAAGTTCAGATGTACGATTTCTTTAATGTTTTTTGCATTAAAAAACGCATATTTAAGAAAAATGAAGGACGCCATCGTGCAGAGCGATTAGAAATTCGTAAATAAAAAAATCGACCACAAATTCTCATTGGACAAATAATATTTAACTGCTTTAACGGGCTGCTTGGAGAACAGCGCGAAAAACAGTTACTTTGAGGTTTGCGCGCGGGCGCCTTTGGCATGTGAGCTATAATAGATAAAAATATGCTCTCAGCGACTTTTTTGTACAAAATTCGATGCTTTATAAAAAGTGCATTACCGTTCTTGCTGTGTAAGTCAAAAAATACCTTCTTCGGAATTTCAATATACTTTTTCATAATCGTGTAAGCAAATTGGGAGGTCTTGAAATATTCACAAATACTGTTACCATCGAACTCAATGAAATCGCACTAAAATATTTTTTTTGCTAGTACCAGAAGAAAAATGCAAGCGATTTCAGAAGTGTACCATTTGTGCGATACTTTATCGCCTCGAAAACTATGCTCTCGAAAAAGTAATACCTTCTTGTAATAAAAAAAAAAAAAATTAACCAGTCTTTCCGCAGATATTCAAATTAAGTTAATTACTTCCACATCCAGTGGAAGTACAGTAACGACAAAAAATTTTAAAAAATTTTTATTGTTCAAATAGGCTTAGAATGTTGTGAAACGTCGAGATTTTAAGTTTGAGCGAAAAAAAATTTCTGTTTGTCGGTCTGTCGGTCTGTAACTTTTTTTTGTGCGCACGTTTACTCTGGAACCGTTTGAGATATTGACTTGAAATTTGGTATACGTATGTACTTTAACGAGATCTGGAACTAGATTATATTTTTATCTAGTTCCGTCGAAGGGTTGGGGGTAAATTGGGGTAAATTTGGGGTAAATAGGTCAATCAAGCAGGTAAGAGTCCATAAAATTGGTATTTAGTATATATAAGAAAAGGTAAGGGCTCAAAAAATTACTCCCATTACCACCCCCACCTCACTATTAAAGGGGGGTGGAAAAGCGTCAACATATTTTTTACTTCATTTGTCCCCTCTACCACCCCCTTCCACCACCCCCCACTACCGATGTGACATATCGATTTATAGGTTTTTGGAGTAGGCGATTTCAAATATTATGTTATTAAAGTTTCATAAATAATTTTCACATAGTGGAGTGCAATTTTTTCTTCTTTATGAGAGACTTGGATAGAAAACATGGATGTGGAATTTTAAGGTTTATAAACATGTTGCTAAATTGATACCAATGGTTCAAGGATAGGTGAGGATATAGCAACGCGTCCTTGCGTGTGTATCTAGCTTCTACGATTTTCAATTAAAATACTGTACAACTTCTGTTCGGTGTTTCTATTAATTTCTTTATTCTTTAATAAGTGGGTTATCTCGAGTAGTATATAGATGTGCAGTGGATTTCCTCGAGTACTATGGATGCGCGGTGGCTTTCCTCGAGTACTATAGATGCGCAGTACTCCAAGTAATATGGATGACCAGTAGATTTCCTCGAATAAAATGGATGCGCCATGGGTAACCTTGAGCAGTATGGATGCGCAGTGGGTTTTCACGTATAAAATAGATGCGCAGTAGGTTACCTACATGCTTGATTGATTGATTTACTTATTTACCCCCCCCTTTATCCCAATTTACCCTTCAACGGAATAAAATGAAAATATAATCTAGTTCCAGTTCTCGTTAAAATACATACGTGTGTCAAATTTCAAGTCAATATCTTTAACGGTTCCAGAGTAAACATGCGCACAAAAAAGTTAGGGGCAAACAGAAATTTTTTTTACTCAAATTTAAAATCTCGACGTCTCATGACATTCTAAGCCCATTTGAACAATGACGGTTTTTTTAAATTTTTTTGCCGTTACTATACTTCCACTGGATGTGATTGATGTGAAGTAATAAAATTCACTTTATCACGTTGTGCGCATTTGTGATGCACATGGTACATGGAACTTTTACTTAATTTTCTTTGTTATGTATTATTTAATATTATATCAAAATGGTTTATTTTACTGGGAAAAAAATGTTTTATGTTGCCAGCAGCTCATTGGGTTTTTATATTTAATTGTTATGAAAATAGACATAATAAACACGCCACACACTAAACAGAACAGGAAGGTATGTGTTTGATTCAAAATTGTTTTTTATTTGCTAGGTATGCATTACATGTTTTTGTAAGAATCATTACCGTTTTTAGGTTAAATTTAAAAATACAATGTAGCTGGCAATGATGAATATTTCACCATTTCGTCGTTTTTCTGAATGTTTCAGATGTTGCATTGCATTTAAATATATAATGTCTATATGAGAGCCGTCTCTGGCGCAGAGACAAATCTCCTTGTTTATCAAAAGCGACGATTTACGCGATGTGAACCATACGAGTGCATGCCATCAACCTAACTGATGTTTATGCAACTGACTAAGATCTTAGACCCCAATACGGTGGCGCCGTACTATACATCAGACCCTGCTTGGGCTACGATTTCAAGTACACGGTTGCGCCTCTTGGTAAACTTTTCACTCAACGCTGTTAGCTAAAAATTTTTCCTTAGTTGTTTGTACATACATCTTCATCAAAATCAATCGAGACATTACCGATGTACTACCTACGATTTCTCTCTGATGCTTTAGTACCATAGTATTTGAATCCATCAAATACAACATTAACTTTAGTACCATAGTTATTACGTAAATATTTGTTGCATTGTTGACAAATGCTAGAAAAACTTTGATTTTAACTGACTTTAACTTTGATTTAAACTTTTACTGTAAATTTTTGCAAAAAAAATATTTCTTAAAACAAATTTTCAATAAAAACAATTAACTTTTTCACGAATATCGTGAAAAAAAATTTAAAAAATAGATTCTTTCTCTCGTTCTTTCTGTAAAAGCTGTTATTATTGTTTAAACGATATAAATTTTTATCAACCTCGACTGTAGAAACATTTCTTATACTAAGTTTTCAATAAAAACAACTAACTTTTATATAAATATAGCGAAAAAACATAAAAACATAAAACATAAAAAAAAATTCCAATAAATAATTATTCGCTTCGAAATATTTCAAAAGATTTATTATAATAAATTATCAATAAAAACAATTTATTTTTTCATGAATATCGCGAAAAAACATAAAAAAATAGATTTTTCCTGTAAAAGTTGTTATTATTGTTTAAACAATACAAATAGTTACCAACCCCAACTGTGAGAAACATTTCTGAACTTAAATTTTCCATAAAAACAACTCAATGTTTTATAAATACCGCGAAAAAAAATGTTTTAATATTTTTTACTGTAAGTATTGTTTAAACAATATAGATGATTATTTGCGCCACTTGAATGATATTAAAAACACGCATTTAAAAAAAAATGGCCAAAATCGGAGCTGTTGCTGAGAATCAAGAAATTTTGACGATTTTTAGGCTTTATTGATTCGACTATATAGCATGAGTAGACATTTTAGATAGAATCGTCAAAAGTTTGTCATGTATTTGATGTAATGCAATAATTCTTCAAAATTAATTATAGACTTTTATGTTTTTGAATATTTGGGAGACTCGGCATTTTAATTAAATGATCAAATGACCTACCTCCAAGTTGGAGACCAAATATTGGTGCTTACCAGTGCAACGAGAAACCAAGGCAAAAGCCGGAAATTGGTTCCAAAGTATAGCAGACCATACGTCATCAAGAAAATATCGTCACCACGATCGCTATGTGGTGTCGTCTAAGACTCTTCCCGATCGCAGAGGAAGTATAAGGGAATCGTTCCCCTTGGTAAGCTTAAGGTCTATAAAGTTGAAGTCAGTTCGCAATCGAAAGACGAACTCGATGAGAATAGTATAGTTGGAGCTCAAATCGATACGTTGACTTTAATTCAGATGTTCCTGTAGGGTAATGTTTTTAAATATATTTTACCAATTTTAATGAATGACGACTAATATACTAACGAGTGATTCTTGCAAGAATTCATGTTAACTTCACAGATTCTACACGATGCAGAATATCGCGGAGTATCCAGCAGCTATAAAATTTACTAACAAATGCATGCGTATTTACTAAGTCAGTAATTTGAGTTTTCTTTACAGGGATCACGAATTTCAGAAAAGAAGAAGGTTGATCCATGAGGACATGGATGTCAGTAGCGAGGCCGACTGCGAACAACTCAAAAATAATAATATGAGAAATTCTGACGCACACATTTAGCTGTACATATTGAGGACTCAGCAATTGGGAGTCAGTTCGCAGGAGGCACTTGAGACGTTGGCACTAAAAATTAATCACAGTTACATAGTTATTTACTTTCATATTTTGTTAAATAAAATAAATTTAATAGTTGTAAAATAAATATTTACATTTATTTTACATACAAAATACCGAAAAAGTCACTTATGATAAAATGATAAAAGATCTTTTATTTACACAGGAAATAACATACTAAGATAACAAAATACCATAAAGTAGGTACTTACACACACAAAAAGTGATAAGATATATTACACACGGAACAGGGGAAGCACCAGTGAACTCTACCATATAAATGGAAGGCCAGTATAGGTATATGCGCGTGAACAAAATACGGTAATTACGGATTCAAAAAGTGTAGCCATGCGTCGATGCAGTAGAGAAATTGATGACTGTGCTTGAACCAACCTTTGTCTATGGGAGTTATGCGCTGATGCGATTCTGTGCTTTATTTGTTTCTCATAGATTCCGCAGCGTAAGTCTTGGATTAGATGAAATTTACAGAATCGGTGTCACTCGTTTTACTCTTTGTTTATTTCTGTTGTTTATGTAAAGTTGTTATAAATTGATTATTTTGTGTAATATTTTGTAACTGTTATAAACAGTTAATTTAGACAATATGGTGCAATCTTGTATGGTACTGTGTTGCAAGAATCGTTGCAAAGTCCCGGGTTTCAAACAGTTACAATAAGACCGGCTCTGGCGTATTTTGTAGTGCGATTGCGCTCCTTCTTACGGTCGCCATACTTGCGCGAGGTTCAATTTCACGTAAAAATTGGTATGGATATTGACCTTCCATTTATATAGTAGAGTTCAGTGGGAAGCACTATATTACAAAGGGACAAGTGCTTTTGCTTGAATCAAGTAAGCAATATCTATTCTAGCCCACCAACGCACAACCTCAACGCGCCGTACTGTCTATCAGTTAAGCGAGACAACCCAAAACTTTAACAACCAAATTTACCCTCAATAGGTAACAAAAATACAGGTATATGGTATACTTGTCTGAGCATCGATCATCTGAATTCCTTTACAATAATAATCCACATTACATTACTATAGACTTGACAGGTCAAATCTAGAAATATTCAAATATCACTACACATCGGGTGTGCAAGTATTACTAACCTACCTAACTAAACGGTTATGCAATGTGGATAGCTAACAGATCACGCCCACCAGGCTATATTACCACTAAGGTAATATGATATAAGGCATTAAAAATGATCATGTGAAAATTCGAGAAAACACTGAATTTTCACTTAGGAAAATATGTTTTGGTTCAGAATATGAGAGCGAAAGTATATAGTGTCAAGGATTTAACAATGGCATACTTTTTCAAAGGTGCAAAAAAGTTGGACTTTGAAGAAAATAATATTTTTTAAAAGTACGCCAAAATTGGACTTGAAGATTAATGTTTCAAAGGTACGCACGCCGAAGCTAGTTTCAAAAGTACTCCAAAAATGCACTTGGAAAAATATTAAAATATTTTCCATTTTTATTCCTCCACCAAAGACATTGACCATTGAAGTACGATCATTGAATGTCCTGTTCTAAAGTATGAGCATAAAATTTTAACGATGAAATGCATCTAAAAGGCGAAACCGACGATTCTGACAAAGACGGCGTAGCATCGATAAGCAAAATTTGATAAAAATCAATGCACATGCACAAGGTCGGCTTTTCGCATAGAAAGAGTTTGGATTCACTCAGCGGCTCGCAATTTGGTCGAGCGCGTTGAGTAGTCCATACAATGGCGATGGTAGGAAAGCCAATAGCAGGGCTTTCCAAATAATAAAGTTATAGAGGAAAACGCCTTGTGCATAAAAAACCAAAAATTCAATTTTGCCTAAAAGTCACTCGGAGGTGGATCGTTGTAATTTTGCTAATATTGAACAACTGCATAGGGACAAGTAAGTTGTGGACTGATCGAACGCCATCAAACTTATGCAGTCATGAATGTGTTTGAGTACGTGAACCGCCACGATACAAGAACTTTAAAGCTAAGTAGTCTCTAGCGAAACTAAATTTATTTAGTAATTTTTCTTAAGTTATAATCAGTCAGTCGTAATTATGAAATTACAAAGAGGCTAAGACTTCTCTGAAAAGCTCGCATTTTGATTCTGAGAAGGTATGCATGAATCTTTTCTGCCTAATCGATCGTTAGCGTAAGCGCTCTCGCTTGTATGGTCTGAAAGCCGTTTGTCTTAATTGGGGAAGGCGCGATTCTTACAATAAGAATTTTGTTGCTAGTCTATAATCCCTGGAACTTTCGTATCGAAAACCGGATGTGTCGAGGTAACTCTCATTAACACTTGACCTTCTGGTTGCCTTACGGAGGTTTGATGGGGATTTTTTTATGCATTTTTCTCAGAAATCCCCAGGTGTAGAGTCCGTTGTTAGCAGATAAAAACGTGACTGTTACGTCAAAAAACAATCCCGTAGGAGAGAGATTCTTCGATAGGGATTTTTTTTATGCGAAAATTTAACTTTTCAAAAGGTAATTAAAACCTAAATCGAGGAATTCACAGCTAGAGAGAGCACCGTTAATGATCTGAGGTAGTGTTGATTCATTACTCGGCTATCGAAGTGCATCTTATCTCGAATCCGTCTGGGAGTAGAAGAACGGGGCAGCACGCGACTGGCGCCCCTGAGAAATAAATTGGTGTCGCGTCATTTTGACGCCAGGTAGTGCATTCTTCTACAGCCATATCGTCATTAGATAGAGTTTTAGTGATATCTGTTGAGTTTTATTGCTTAAGTAAGAACGAAAGTCATGGCGTTTTCCTCTTATACCGCAGTTCTCCAATTTGTAAAGTAATATCTCATGACTAATTGATTCGAACGCTTGAGAAAAATAAAAATATATTCCAGCCACTTTCTCTTTTATGTCATTGCATTCGGAAACGAAACAGATGTCCTTATAATCTAGCGAGTTTAGTGGAACTTCTTCGTAGGAATCTATACTGATGACTAGTAAAATTTTGATTTTTTTTACACATGAAAATATTCCATTGTAAATTAGTTTTTCAAATATTTTCGACACTGCGGGCAAAACGGAGATGGGCCTATAATTGTTGCGTCAGGGAAAATACCATTCATAACTTGAAATTTTCTTTGGTTTGAGGTCGGCTACTATCTCACACGCATTACATGGAAATCCAGACTCCACCAAAATTGAAATGAATCGTTAAAAATGAAAGATTTGAGGTTTTTCACCAGTCACATCTGAAGGTGTTAGTCCCTTGAGGTAAACCAGAAAAAGGCAAAGAGCCCAAAAGTTCTGCGACCGCACCGCAAGACATGTACTCCTCCGTTCTCGAGGGCGTGGAACACGATGGTGACAATATTTTCCGACCTACCGTCCAACTGCTACCCTTAAATCGAAAAAATCGCCCCCTTTTCCGATTTTTTGATGCTAGGCTTGCGAGGGCTTGTCGGATCTGATTTTTTTTTTATCAATTTGAACCAAATAAGTGAACATTGACTACAGGTGACCTAACCCATTCTCAGGGGTTGAAACTACCGCCACCCCCAACAACGAAGTGTCACGAACACAACGAAAATCAGCTGGAAAGCGGCACACCTCCGTTTTCTAGGGCGAGAAATACGATGGTGATAATATTTTCTGACCTACCCTTCACCCACTACCCCCGAGCCGAAAAAATCCCACCGATTTTCCGGTGCTAGGCTTGCGAGAGCTCGTCGGATCAGGTTTTTATTTTGATGAAATATATAAATATTGACCACAGGTGATCTAACCTACCCCCCGGGGGTCGAAACTCCCACCCCCAATAACGAAGTGCCACGAAAACAACGGAAATCATTTGAAAAGGCATACCCCGATAGAACAAACCCTCGCAAGCCTAGTACGGAAAAATCACAAAAGAGGGTGGTGTTCATGTCTATGAAATGTCTATGGGGTAATGGGTGAAGGGCAGATCAGAAAATATTATCATCATCGCATTCCTCGCCCTTGAAAGCGAGGGAATATCGCTTTCCAGCTGATTTTCGTTATTTTAGTGGGACTTCGTTATGGGTTTCAACCCCCGGGGGTGGTAGATCACCTCTGGTCAATATTTACTTATTTTATTCAAATTGACCAAAAAAATCGATTCAACGAGCTCTCGCAAATCTAGCACCGGAAAATCGGAAAAAGGAGTGGGGTTTGTTCGGCTTAGAGGTAGAGGGTGAAGGGTAGGTCAGAAGATATTATCACCATCATATTCATTGCCCTCGAAAACGGGGATATGCCGCTTTCCAACTAATTTTCGTTGTTTTCGGGGCACTTCGTTATTGGGGATGGGGGTAGTTTCAACCCCCCGGGAATGGGTCAATATTTACTTATTTTGTTCAAATTGACCAAAAAAAAAAAACCCGATCCGACCAGCCCTCGCAAGCCTAGCATCGAAAAATCGGAAAAAGGTCTTTTTGATTTAAGGGTAGCAGTTGGACGGTTGGTCGGAAAATATTGTCTCCATCGTGTTCCTCGCCCTCGAAAACGGAATAGTACATGTCTTGCGGTGCTGTCGAAAAACTTTTGGGCTTTTTGCCTTTTTCTGGTGTACCTCAGGAAACAACTACCTTCAGATGTGACTGGTGAAAAATCTGCCCATTTTTTTTTATTCTAGTGTCAAATCTGTAATCTGGAACCTCAAATCTTTCATTTTTAATGACTCATTTCAATTTTGGTGGAGTCCGGTTTTCAATGTAATGAATGCGTGGTCCTTTCTTGAGGACTAGTTGGTGTTAAAAACATAGAATATTTTAGCCGCTACGACTAATATTGCCAGACGATATATTGTTCCGGGGTAATGTAAATTGATCAACAAAAAGATCAGCTATTTGGTGTGGGTTGTCGACTTTTACATCATTTATAATAATATACATATTTTCGTTTGTTATATTATTTCTGTTTTAGTTTGTTATATCTTTGAAAATGTCCCACACTACTTTAGACTTATTTTCAGCAGTTCTTATTTTATTGTCATTGATTTTTTATAGTCCGACAGAACTTTTTTGTACTCAGAGTTAGTGTTTTATTATTATCCACAGTTTCAATATAGTTCTATTCCATCTCCTTAAATTCTGTTCTATCTCCAGTTTATTTATCCACTAGTAATGCCAATAGTACCTACTGTTCTACCTCCAAAACTATTTATTTTGAATTATGAAAATTTGGCAATATGCAAAAAAAAATCCACAGAAGATTCCACCAAGCAAACTTCTGATAAGTACACTGGAAATGAACGTAGTTGTCATGAAGAATATATCACTCCACCCCACATCACTCTTACATAAATTGATTTATTGAACACATTCGCACAGACAGGAACAGTTAAACGTCGAGGATCAAACCCATCAAATCCTATAGCAGTTTTATTGCAATTTTGCAAGTAATTCAAATATGTAGAAGTATACCTTATTTAAATAAACTTTGAATTACTACTCGATGCATGATGCTATGTTTATTACCAACTATTTTTAAATTGCAGTCCTTTTGATGCCGAATCACCTTATATGTTTATTTTATCGATTAAGTTATTGAGTTGAGAAATAAACCCAAGATATTGAACTATCCTGTCCTATTAGGTCGCTTCCTCCGCTTTTCGTTGCTTTCAAATTACCGCATAGTACATACATCAACCGCTTAAAACATATCACAAGATCATTACGAGTAGAAGTTACAGATTAACTACTCAGTCAACGTGTTTTTTATTTTCATTGATAAAATAGTTATTTGCAAGTTAGCAACGCCTGACTCAGCAAATATCACTTATTTCGTAATAAGCTTCATATATTTTAAAGTGAAATTGATATATCCTAAACTTTGTTCAAACCTGAGAGACACACTCTATGTTAAAGTTCCGACGTATTATTTTCGTATTTCTTGTGCTTAATTAAAAGCTTCAGTAACAGTTTGCTCTAAAATGCTAATAAAACATTATTCATATACAGCAAGACAGTTTACACTCCTCTGGCGATCACTCTGTACGACGGAGTTGGCTCAATTTTAATAAGGGCGTTCTATCATGCTATACTACATATAAAATTATTATGTCGGGAGTCATTGTGTGTTGAGTAGGTATTAAGCAATGTCCGGTTGCAGCTCAGTTCGTATTGTAATAGTCTTGTGAAAAATATTTTAATAACATGTTAAGATAAAATTGATGAATCATCTAGGCTACGTCTGCTATCATAATATACTAAATTACCAGACAACTCTGAAAACTGCTCAACCACACTTCGACAACGCCCGATTGCAACTTACTTTCTTATTAAAAATACCTTAATGATGCTTTAAGGTAAAATTGATATATCATCTAATCTACACAAAGTTGGTTCCAACCTAAAGATACCCTGTATATTACATTTTAAACAGCTTGTACTTTTTCATATTTTTGTGTGGTTAATCAAAAACTTTAGTAACATTTTGCTCTAAAATTGCAATCAAATATAATTTATATAAAAATAAGTTCACACGCCTCTGATGATCGCCCTGCCCTGTATGCAGATATGGCCCAATTTCATTACGTGGTATTCTACCATTATTTTATGTATGATCGAACTTTGAAATAAAAATATTATGTCAAACAGATGTTATAATTAAGCAATGTCCGGTTGCAGTTCAGTTCATATTGTAATAGTCTTATGAAAATTATTTTAGTAACATGTTAACAGATGTTATCCTGTTTACAATAAATTAAAATAGCCAAAATGTAGTGTTTCAACATTTCCCTCCCCCATTGCCACCCCCGTAATCGTGGGCCCCCCGGATTTTATGCAATGCAGGAAGGTCCAACCTACACAACGATCGGGGTGATCTTGGTGATCACCCCGATCGGACCACCCCTGAGCACAGCGACAGCGACCGAACATTTGTCACACTTTTCATGTTTGTGCCCCCTAAACGCACCGTCACACTAACGATTCCTTAAATATTTCCAAGGTTAAAAGTTAGGAAAAATGAAAGTTTGAAGTACGTTTATTTCGCAATTGCGATATGGGACATAGAACAATGCAATACTCAATGACGATTGATCAAATGTATGTGTTACTGAAAATTTTTTGCTCAAATAGAAATTCTATTAAATTCGCAATTTTAAATCGGTGTCCCTCCAATTGGACGCGGTAAAATTGGACGTGTAACCTTGGACGCGTTTATTAAAATATTAAAAATAATCTTGTTGCATTAGCCTTGTCATGATTACAGAAAGTGGTTGCTGATTATGAGAATAGAAGCATTTTGGACTACTTGCGAGTAATTGCCCAACTGCAAGTGTAAATAAATTATATTTTATAATTTCTATGTTATTATGTTTTGTCAATTTTTTTGGATGATTATTTTCTATGTTAACTATATTTTTCATGGTGAGTCTATTTCTATGTTGTATTTGTAATTATTATTATTATTTAGGTTGGGTTAGGTTAGGTTAGGTACATGATTTTTTTTTAAAACTCGTCCAATGTTTACAAGTCCAATTTTACCGCGCATCCAATTGACGTAGATTCTTTCTAATGATATGTGCGGAAACAATCAATCAGAACAACATTACACTAATAATCTCCTTATGGGTCGAGTGGGCCGACGTCGCAGATTTTGAGTCCTTAGGAAAAACAGACAGCTGTCATTGAATCAGAATGTTTCCTTTAAGTGAATTTTGATGTGTTTGTGCCATTTAAAAGCTTAATGTTGGATTATTTAACATCTGCAACTATTCTTAATACTTTTATATCCTCAATTTTGTTCGTAAGGATTGATAATTGTCTCATGATGTAGAGGTATACTACTGCCATCGAATTAAATCCTTATATTTTGAGAAAAAATGCTTTAGTATAAATACTGATGTATTTCCAAATATTACACATATGGATACTGCAAATTACTTGATTTTTGAGAGAAGTGCATAGACAGAAGGATGAGTAAACTTCAAAGCATTCAAAAGTCTTGAAGCTGTTTGTGGTTAGGTGAAAGAAGTACGGTTAGGTGAAAGAAGTACTCTGCAAGAAAGTTATAGAATAAAAGCTTGTTGCAAAGGTAAGAATTGTTATCAGTGATCAACCATTATTTTCATATAGGTATACTTGGCCTTAAATGTTGCTTTATCAATTATTTCTAACGTACAAATTCATTTTTCAGGTTATAAACACGTAGCATCGTAAACAAAAGACTAGACTATTGCAGATTAAGATGGTTCCTTAGTACTTACTGTGAATGTGTTGCTAGTCTAGACAAAACACGTTCACTACTTAGTGACAAGAAGTATTTCTTTTTAGTATTTTAACAGTAAACGTGGCTATGGTAAATTTTGTGAAAAAGACACCATATAAAAACCGCTGCCCAAGGAATCACTACTTCCACATCCAGATTCTCTATCCAAGTCACTCACAACAAAAAAACTTTGTATGTGAAAATAATTACTTATGGAACTTTAATAATATAATATTTGAAATCCTCTACCCCAAAAACCCATAAAACGATACCCCACATCGGTAGTGGGGTGGAGGATGGTGATAGGGGAGTGATAGTGGGGGGGGGGTGAAGTAAAAGAGTATTTTGAGGTTTCTGGTTCCTGTACATACACTAAATCACAATTTTTTTTCATCCCCTTTAATAAGGGGGTGGGGGTGGTAATGGGGGTGGCTAATGCCAAACATTTTTTTGAGACCTTAGCTTCTCTTGTATTTACTAAATACTAATTTTATGGAGTCTTAACCTGCTTCATTGACCTATTTACCCCAAATTTACCCCAATTTACCCCCTAACCCTTCGACGGAACAAGATGAAAATATAATTCAGTTCTAGATCTCGTTAAAGTACATATGTGTACCAAATTTCAAGTCAATATCTTAAACGGTTCCAGAGTAAACGTGCGCACAAAAAAAAGTTACAGACAGACCGACAGACAGACCGACAGACAGACCGACAGACAGACCGACAGACAGACCGACAGACAGACCGACAGACAGACCGACAGACAGACAGACAGAAATTTTTTTTTCGCTCAAACTTAAAATCTCGACGTTTCATAACATTTTAAGCCTAATTGGACAATAAAAATTTTTACTACTACTTTACTATACTTCCACTGGACGTGGAAGTAATTAAGCAATGAAGATTGAGGTGTTATAAACTATTTGAGGTACCTATGTAATAAGGCGTACATAATTTCTTCCAGTGGTTAACCCCTGGAAGAATTTTATTTTTCATATATTGTTATGTAATGTCTTATAATTTTATGTTAAGTCATTTGTTCATTACTATTTTATTAAATATGTCATTTTATTTCCACATCCAGTGGAAGTATAGTAACGACAAAAAAAATTTTAAAAATTTTTATTGTTCAAATAGGCTTAGAATGTCATGAAACGTCGAGATTTCAAGTTTGAGCGAAAAAAAAATTTCTGTCTGTCGGTCTGTAACTTTTTTTGTGCGCACGTTTACTCTGGAACCGTTTGAGATATTGACTTGAAATTTGGTACACATATGTACTTTAACGAGATCTAGAACTAGATTATATTTTCATCTTGTTCCGTCGAAGGGTTGGGGGGTAAATTGGGGTTAATTTGGAGTAAATAGGTAAATCAAGCAGGTAAGAGTTCATAAAATTGATATTTAGTATAGACAAGAGAAGCTAATGTATCAAAAAAAATTTTGGCATTAGCCACCCCCATTACCACCCCCACCCCATTATTAAAGGGGATGAAAAAAAATGTGATTTAGTGTGTGTACAAGAACCAGAAACCTCAAAATATTTTTTTACTGTATCCACCCCCCACTCCCACCCTCTGTCACCACCCCCACCCCACTACCGATGTGGGGTATCGTTTTATGGGTTTTTGGGGTAGAGGATTTCAAATATTATATTATTAAAGTTCCATAAACAATTATTTCCAGATACAAAATTTTTTCGTTGTGTGACTTGGATAGAAAATCCGGATGTGGAAGTAGTGATTCCTTGGGCAACGGTTTTTATTATGTTTTATTTATCACTCCTACTACTATATATTGTTACAGTAAATTGAAATAGTTAATTACGTGAAATTTATACTTAGGAACATGCAAGCAAAACAAAACAAAATATCTTTACTAATTAAATAATTTATTATCCAAGGTCTTTTAAGAATAATCGAGAAGAAAGTTAAAGAAGAAGAAGTTAGAAGCAAATAAAGGTTTATATTGTACAAAAAAAAAATGATTGTAACATAACATATATACTTACATCTTATTATACTCTTCGCAAAAACGAAGAGTATATTGTATTTGATCGGCACATTTCTAAAATCGTAAATATCGCTCGTAGACAAAAAATTTTCATATCATTGTGTTAGTGAACGAATTCTAAACAACTTTCAAAATGTCCGTGTGTCCGTCCGTCCGTCCGTCCGTCCGTCCGTCCGTCCGTCCGTCCGTCCGTCTGTCCGTCCGTCACGTTTCTTGTAAGCACGATAACTCAAGAAAGAAAAATCCGATTGTACTCAAATTTGAACGGTAAGTTAGTGTTAGCTAGAGGAAGAACCTTATTGATTTTGAACAAAATCGATCAGTAAATAAAAATGTTATTAATGATTTAAATTTGAGATTTTTTTTTCATTTTTGTTTTTGTAAAAATTTACATTTTTTACATTTTTTTACGTGTTAGGTAGTTCTTACGCTTTTGACTCGGAATCCAAGGGTCCCAGGTTTGAAACCCACATGTGGTATGGTAGAGTTTTTTAATTTTTACTTTATTTTACACTGAGTCTTTCACCAAGTAAGTTCGTACTATAAAATTAAAAATGTCTAAAACTGACATTATTTGCAAAAAACTGCGAAGAGTATCCTATAGAATGTGTAACAATTATATAAAAAGTTTAGTAAACCGGCGAAGAGTACGTTTTTAGCTTGTTAATATCTGTATAAGCAATAGAAGTAACATTCATAGTTTATATATAACTCAAAGGGCTTTTAGAGCTACATTTCATAGCCCATTCAGACTTTGTTTATGTATTCACTGAACTTGACCACTTCAAAGTTTTAATTTTATACATACTTCTTAAATAGTCCAACATTGAGTTTTTAAACACTACACGATATACTTTAAAAGGGTACATTGCATCACTTCTTGACAGCGGGTAGGGAATTTGGAATTTCCTTTCTTAATTTATGTACTTTATCAAATATCTTTACGAAGCCTGCAAATTTTCCTGGAGTGTACCTTATTTAAAACAATTACTGCCATTGCACTTTTGTCTCTCTTGGTACAGCTCCACACCTTCGCTCAACTAGAATTTAAATAAGAAATGATTATTAAAAATACTGACAAACCAATAAAAAATGTTGATTTTCTTTACCATGAGTTGTTTATTGCTTGTTTGAGCAGCAGTAATTATTATCATAAGTAGTTTCAGTTTCACATATGGGTTTTAAATTATATCCCTTATTGAGAGAGGATGCCCAACTGGATATTATCATCATGGTCTTGTAATATGGCTGTTTTTCCTAAAACACAAACTCACGTTAAAAATCAAATTCTTACTTTAATATGCAACAACGTACCACTAATAAAATCCTTGGAAGACTTGTAAAATCATTTCTTTTAATTGTTTGTCTTTTAACCCATAACTTCTTCTGGTTGTAAATTGAGGTTATTTTATAAAAATTGGCATTTTTTCGGATTTTCACACTTCCACAATTAATAATAAACCAAAAACTTGTTATTTTGTATGTATATATTATACAGTACATATACATACAATTATCACGTATGTTATCAAGTTTGACAGTTCAATAATTTAAAATTTATGGGTCGCGTACGCGTGACGTCACAGTCTCAGACCTTAGGATAAACAAACTGAAATTCTTCAACTGTCAAATGGCAACTGATTGAACTTTTCGTAATATTATTGTTTCTATGTATATTATACCTAAAAAATGAGTTTTTGGTAGGGATTGCATTACCGGTTAACCGGTTAACCGGTTAATTGGACAAAAAACACATGAGATAATTACCGGTTATTTTAATTTTTTACCGGTTATTTCGGTAAATCCTGAACTACGATATATCACGTATTCAACGTTTCTATTTATGTCAGTGACTAGTATTCACTAAATATAGAGTGACTATCCCAACACTGAGCACTTTTAGCAATAAATAAATAACATTATAAAAAGTAAAACCCAAGCACCAAGCCAAGCCAATACAAGTAAGAGAGACATTGACAATATCTTGCGACGAAATTGAATATTTCACTGCCGCAAATATCCGTGGAAAACATTTAGAAGTAATAGGTACTTCATTATTACCAATTCTTATTAACTTATCGACCTACCAATAACGATAGAAGAAGGGCATCTTTAGCTGGTGGTATTCTATGCACAAATATCAGACGACTAACAGATATAGCTTTGAAAAACTAGCCCTTTGAACGAGCTATTTTTAAAAAATATTGTATTTGAGTTTATGTTTCTAATTTTTGTTATTTAAGTTGATATTTTTGTTATTTACAGAATAATTATTTATTTAAATTTATTTAATTTATATTTTTTCCTTTTGATAAAAAACCTTTTATTTGTTCTTTATATTAATTATACATATATAAAAATGTTTTTTGTTTAATTTAGATAATTTTGTACATGGAAAAAGACAATTGCCATTTTCGCCACCCTAATCATTCATTCTAAAAATTACCGGTAAACACCGGTTAACCGGTTATTTACATTTTTATTTACCGATTTACCGGTTATTAAAACTTCCGGTAAATTGCAATCCCTAGTTTTTGGTTTATTATTAATTGTGGAAGTGTGACAATTCGAAACATGCCAATTTTTATGAGATAACCTCCAGTTAAAAGACTGCAACTGATGTCAAACAAGTAAAAGAAATGATTTTGCAAGAGTCTTCCAAGGATTTTATTAGTGGTAGATTGTTGCATATTAATGTAAGAATTTGTTTTTTAACGTCGGTTTATGTTGTAGGAAAAACAGCCGTATTACAAGACCATGATGATACATCCAGTTGGGCATCTTCTCCCAATAAGGGATATAATTTAAAACCCATATGTGAAATTGAAACTGCTTATGATAATAATTACTGCTGCTCAAACAAGCAATAAACAATTCATGGTATAGAAAATTAACATTTTATATTGGTTTGTCAGTATTTTTAATAACTATTTCTTGTTTAAATTTTAGTTGAGCGAAGGTATGGAACTGTACCAAGGAGAGAAAAGTGCAATGGCAGAAATTGTTTTAAATAAGGTACACTCCAAGAGGAAAATTTGCAGGCTTCATAGAGATATTTGATGAAGTACATAAATTAAGAAAAGAAATTCCAAAGTACCTACCCACTGTCAACAAGTGATGCAATGTGCTCTTTTAAAGTATATCGTATGGTGTTTAAAAACTCAATATAGGACTATTGAACATTGAAGAAGTATAAAATTAAAATTTTGAAGTGGACACATAAACAAAGACTGAATGGGCTATGAAAGTGTTCAATTATAGCTATAAAAGCCCTTTGAGTTATATAATATAAACTATGAATGTTACTTTTATTGCTTAAATAGATATTAATATAAAGTATATATGTTATGTTACAATCATTTATTAACCTCCCCACAATAAAATTGTGGGAGGTTACTACAATTAGTCCAAAATCGAAAATTGAGATAACATCAAATCTTTACGTTTTGAGGTCCCAGGAACCCAAAAAAGTTGTTTTTGAAAAATGTCTGTGTGTGTGTGTGTGTGTGTGTGTGTGTGTGTGTGTGTGTGTGTGTATGTCTGTTAGTACGATAGCGGCGAAGCCACTAAACGGATTTGGATGAAACTTTGCATGAGGGTTTCTTTAGTGCTCCAGAAGATCTGAAAAGGTTTTGGTTGAGATCGGATTACGTTTGTTGCTGTTTTGGCACAACAAGTTGTTTATTTTATGATTACTTACAATTTGTAATCGAACTATTGAAAAGCAGTAAAAATTCCGATTTCAACGATATATAACACTTGCACTCTTTAGCTTTGGTTTCCGTGAAAAAAATTAAAAACCAAATAACACGCTTCTTGTGTAAAATATATTTTATAGTGGAACCACAGAATACAGTAACTGCACAGAGGCGAAGTCTTTGGCGGTTCCTTTCAGTTTTGATGGCTCGTTTTCTGTGACCTTGCGTACCAGTTGCGTCTACACCACGGTGTATTAAATAGGTGGTCCGGCACTTTCCTATTATAATAATGGCTTCGTAAGTGCATGATTTCTATTTACTTTAATAGATGGCGCGAGCAATACGGTCCTACAATTACCTGGGCATGTGCATCGTATAACTAACATAACCTCAAATTTTAAGGTGTTTTCGTTTATTCTCATATTTAATGTTTGTATAGGCATTTTTAGCTTGGAGCCATACTGGCTCCAAGCAAATATTTAAAAATTCACGCAAATAATTTTTCAATATTGTTGATTAATAAAAATAGACTGCTAATTATAGGTTAGATTCCTAACCTGCAAAAGTGTCTTATTTTATTGTAACAAACTATTTAAAACTTCATACATATTACGTTGAACTTGACTTTGGTTGAAAGTACAGGAACCAGGCAGAAATTTTAATAATAGTTACGTAATACCTGTAAATCTTAAGAAATATATATTTTTGTGGTTAGCTGTGACGACACGTGAAATACTGCATGTAGTGTTACATATATTCTTTCAATGTTTTAATTTAGCTACTTAATGTCAGATGTCACTGGACTCTTGTCAAAAACAAGAAGCCGGGAATGTATGCAACACTGTATGTACGTATGCACAGAACCTATAAAATTATCTATCTATGCGTAAGTAATGAGAGAACTTAGTTGAGCCATCTTTTACAATATGTACGAAGTAAGCACTTATTAAGCCACTGTGAGGGTTGTCGTCGCATCACCTATTTAATACACCCTGGTCTACACTGAGAGATATGTTGTTTATTTCTTTTAATAGGTTAGATTTCTAACCTGCAAAATGCGTTTTATTTTATTGTGACAAACTAGATATTGGTCGAAAGTATGGGAACCAGGCAGAAATTTTAATAATAGCTACGTAGTACTTTTAAATTTTAAGAAATATATATTTTTGAGGCTAGCTATGACGTCATGTGCAGATCCCCATTTAAGGATACACTGAAAAGACAGTGTATTTCGAGTTGGATTTGAAAAATATTACGATTTGAATTGCTTATAATTGGCGCCTATTTTCAATTGAGTTGTACACTAGGTTTTATTTATGAGAATTTTAATTCTCGGTTAATGTTTTTAATATCCCAAAATGAGTGGAAAAAAAAATTCACAAATCCAAACTTAACACGATAAACATCAACAGTGTCAAGATAAAAGTGAGGTTGATTGTTAAACAATTAAGAAATGGCGATGAGTATACAAATTTGGTTTTGGCGGGAAGGCTAGCCTTCGCCTCTGTATAGTTACTGTACTCTGTGGTCTAACCTAACGTTCAATAGACTAGTGTGTTAAAGCGTGCAGACTGTATGCTGAGTAAATTTGAGTGTCAAGTGCATCGAGATATTACAAGTTTTTTCGACGTTCATAAAGCCCACGGAAGGTGTGAGAAGCCTTCGTGAACCGCTCACAAGCCCTACAAGTATAAGCAATCTCACCGGAACGTTTTCGGTGAGTTTTTTCCAATAAAACTTTAAAAGTGACATTATATTTTAAAAACTATTTCCGCTACTTCCGCCATCCCGCCGGAAATTCTTCCGGCAACATAACCTAAAAGTAGTGCTACATAACTTAAAAATAATTTAAGACATTGGTACCAACCTAAAATATTTTTTCGAAAACTGTCAAAAACCAAATTCCCCCAGAAAAATTTGACAGCTTACTTCCCCGACCGATTTAGTGAAAAATCGGCCGAGGCCAGAAGATAAAACAAAATATATCAACTCAAACTTAAACGATCCACCATGAACACTACTCCGGCCACATCTGGCAGGGAAGCTGTCCACCAAGAGTTATATGGTTTTTCCAAAAGATGGCCATCCCTACCACCCATTACCAACGAACGGATGTTTTCGTTTAGTTGTTTCCCGTATCAATAATCAAAATTATTAAGTGCTCTTGCCTACGAACTTAGTTTTTATAGTGTTGTGTTTATTAACCTCCCCACAATAATTGTGGGAGGTTACTACAATTAATCCAAAATCGAAAATTGAGATAACATCAAATCTTTACGATTTCGAGGTCCCGGAAACCCAAAAAAGTGGTTTGTGACTAATGCCTGTGTGTTAGCACGATAGCTACGAAGCTACTAACCTGATTTGGATGAAACTTTTACATGAGAGTTTCTTTAGTGCTCCAGAAGATCTGAAAAGGTTTTGGTTGATCTCGGATTACGTTTAGTGCCATTTTGGCACAAGTTGTTTATTTTATGATTACTTAGAATTCGTAATTGAACCATTAAAAACCAGTATAAATTCCAATTTCAACGATATATCACACTTGCACCCTTTCGATTTGGTTTCCGTTAAAAGAATTAAAAATAATTCGTTATATGTGCACATATAATATGACAGCATCCAAAAAATTGGTATTATTGTTAGGGGAAAACGTATTTTGCCATCTGTCAAAAATATTTGGGTTGGTAACCTTTGTGAATGTTAATTTATAGCTTATGGTACGTGACGTCACAGCTAACCTCAAAAATATATATTTTTTAAGATTTAAGAATATTACGTAGCTATTATTAAAATTTCTGCCTGGTTCCCGTACTTTCAACTAAAATCTAGTACAGTGTAATGTTTACGAAGTCCTAAATACTTTGTCCTAATAAAATAGGACTCTTTTTGTGGGTTAGAAATCTAACCTGTAATTAGCAATATATTTTTTTATTAATCAACTATTTTTAGGTCACATGGTTTTGACAATTTTGACATTTTGCTTGAGGGACAACAAAACGCAGTTTGCGTGGTTTTATATATTTTTTTCTGATTTTCTTGAGAAACTGTGTGTGTTTTCGTAATAATGTCATATAGTGAATATTATCCAACCCTTATGGGTGATGTAAAGTGTCGCTACGATGAGAAAATCAAACTAATAGACAATATTGACCCATACACCCTTGGAGTGGAGACTGGAGACCTTTCTGCAGATTTGTCTATTTTACCTTGTGTGTCCGTAATTAATATGGTAAATTACTTAGTATCGACTCACAGCTTCTTCGCAGATCAGCAGTTAAAGGCATACAAATCTTTACAAGCATATAAATATTATGAAGCCGGATTTGTGCAAGAAGTTTGTGCAAGAAAGATAAACTCAAATGTATTCATTGTTATGGGCAAGGCAAGTTTACATTTAAATAACTAAGTGCTAGATTTCAGTGATAAGCTTGTTATATTATCCGTATGTAGTATTCAATAGACTCTGCCAGAAAGTCATTTCTTTACCTTTCTTCTAATCTTTTTTACATTCAAAATAAACCTTATCTCACAATCGCACCTTGTCGCAAAAAAAGATGGTGTTTTATTTTTATTTCACATTTAAAACTGAGATTACTTCATTGTTTACATTGGAATAAAAAGTTTGGTTATCCCTCAGGCAATATGGTCGACTTATCGTGACGTTATCCTAAGATGGTCTATATAGAAAAATTATTTGCATGAGTTTTTTAACTATCTGCTTGGAGTCACTGTGGCTCCAAGCTAAAAATGCGTAGTCAAACATTAAAAATGTGAATAAACTTGAAAAACTTAAACATGTTATGTCCCTAAATATATTTCATAACCTAAAAATCAACATTCGTAAAGGTTACCAACCCAAATATTTTTGACAATGTCAAAACTTATTTTAGTTGTTTTTTTTTAAGGTAATAATTGTTTATAGCCGTGTTCGGATATTACGTCTGATTGATGGGACACGTCACAATCGTTCATTGCAAATCGAGTTAACTGAGCTAAATCTTAAACGTTCGAATATTACAAAATAAAGGCCTCGGACGAAGCTCGACTTGCTCGACCTTTTTGATCGAGCAGGAAGATTTTAATGTGACGCATGCGTAGTCTGCTTGAACAGTCCATAATGTTATTGACTTGTTGGTTAGAGCGTCATTTGGGCTAAATTATGTGTTATTATTTTTTTTCATTATCCAATATTTTACAAAATCTTCGAAACGTTATCTGTTAATACCCTTATAATATCCGGCAATTGATTAACATGCAACATAAACAAACATGAGGGGTTATGTTTTAACAGATTGCTTGTAGTCCGCTTTAGTTCGTTCGATATTTGTTGATGAAATAAATGGCGCCAAAGTAATTTATCTGTTTGCTCAGTGCTCTGATTTCCGATGTAATATCCAAATACAGCTGATAAGGATCCACCGTGTGGGGAGGTTCCAGCCTCTTCCAGTAGCTGCCGATTTTTTTTTCTTACAATATAAACCTTTATAACTTTTAACTTTCTTCTCGATTATTATACTTTTCGCAAAAACGAAGAGTATATTGTATTTAATCGGCACATTTCTAAAATCGTAAATATCGCTCGTAGAGAAAAAATCATTGTGTTAGTGAACGAATTCTGAACATCTTTCAAAATGTCCGTCTGTCCGTCCGTCCGTCACGTTTCTTGTAAGCATGATAACTTAAGAAAGAAAAATCCGATTGTATTGAAATTTGGAAGGTAAGTTAGTATTAGCCAGAGAAAGAACCTTATTGTCTTTGAAGAAAATCGATCAGTAAATAAAAAAGTTATTAATTATTTAATTTTAAAAAAATATATTCTCTTAATTTTTATCGCTTGTAGTTAAATAGAAATCTTCCGTAATGTGGTGGTGCAGTGGCTAAAGTTTTGCCTTGCAATCCAAAGATCGTGTGTTCGAATCCGCCACAGGTTGGATATTTTTTTTTTCATTTTTTTTTCATATAATTTTTTTCACAACAAAGATGGTATCACAAAATTTAGAATGTCCAAAAACTAACATTATTTACAAGAAAATTGCGAAGAGTATCCTATAGAATGTGTAACAATTATATAAAAAGCTCAGTAAATTGGCGAAGAGTACGTTTTAAGCTTGTTATTCTTAGAATTACTAATAGACCTTGGATAATAAATTATTTAATTAGTAAAGATATTTTGTTTTGCTGTCAGTTACATGCATGTACGTACTGTAACAATATATAGTAGTAGGAGTGATAAATAAAACATAATAGAAAGGGAATATTTAATAAAATAATAATGAACAAATGACTGACATAAAATTATAAGACAGATTACATAACAATATATGAAAAATAAAATTCTTACAGAAATTACAATGAATTAGATATATCGTACAATCTATAGAGATACATTATAGACGAGGGGTTAACCGCTCTAAGAAATTATGTACGTCTTATTCTCCGATTAAAGAACTTATATCTAGATACATAATTGTACTGATTTATATGTTGCTGAGATAGTTACAATCTAAGGAACTTCTTCCCATAAGTTCTTGATTGGCTAGTCGATCTATTCGCGACCGATTCGGGCACGATCGGTTCAGTTCGACTATCATAATCTCAGTTTGACATTTTTGACAGTATCCGCCATTAATGTTAATAAGTGTTTTTCGATCAAAATGTGGTGAAGAAGTCTTTTTATTTTAAGTTGTGATTTGCATAATACCTAAATAATATTCTCTATTCATATTTACACAGTTTAGTGACAATATATTTAGTGCAAAGTGCTGTGCCGTTTGCAGAAAGCAGTTTAGAAAAGAAGAAAATCGATCGTTCCATAGTCGTAACATGATGAAGTTCAGTTTACAGTTATAAAGTAAATACCAATTAAATTTTAATATCCCTTCAATACATATTTATCTTACTGTATTATCTTACTGTAATATCGTATGCCTACATCACGTTGTATAAAGAGCCGGTAATGGAGGAATTGCAATAATTCATTTTAATGAAAATATTTATCATTCTACCCATTTTCTACACACACAACGCCACTGGTGCCTATGGGATGTGATGTTCATCAATCCATTTTAATGGACATATAATGTGACTATGTTAGGAGCAAACAAGGTATATAGTGAAAAGATAGCCTGTTATGTATCTAAATATGTTCTTTAATCGGAGGTCTTATTACGTAGGTACCTCAAATAGTTTATAGCACCTCAATATTCATTGCTTAATTTATATGATGTCTTTTCCACAAAATTTACAGCGGTTAATATCTTGACCACAGCCATGTTTACTGCTGAAAAACTAAAAAGAAATACTTCTTGTCACTAAGTAGTGAACATGTTTTGTCTAGACTAGCAACACATCCACAGTAAATACAAAGAAACCATCTGAATCTGCAATAATTCAAGGAGTCACTTGCTTTTGTTCACGATGCTACGAGTTTATAACCTGAAAAATGAATTTGTACATTAGCAATTATTTATAAAGCAACATTTAATTAGGCAAGTATATATGAAAAGAATGGTTGATCACTGATAACAATTCTTACCTTTGTAAAAAGCTTTTATTCTCTAAATTTCTTGCAGAGTAGATACTTCTTTCACCTAACTGCAAACAGCTTCAAGACTTTTGAATGCTTTGAACTCATCCTTTAGTCATCCTTCCGTCTATGCAAACCAAGTAATTCGCAGTATATATTTAGAAATACATCAATATTTATATTAAAGCATTTTTTTCTCAAAATATAAGGATTTAATTCGATGGTAGCAGTATACCTAACCTCTATATCATGCGACAATTCTGCAAAATACGTTATCCTGACAAACAAAATTGAGGATATAAAAGTATTAAAAATAGTTGCAGATATTAAATAATACAAAATTAAGCTTTTAAATGGCACAAACACCGCAAAATTCACTTTAAAGAAAAATATTTTGATTCAGTGATAGTGTTGGGCGAATTCGAATTAAAATACTCGGTTAATCCGAGTATCAAAATACTCGCTTGATTCCGAGTATTAAAATTTCATCCGAATAATATACTCGGATTAATTTTAAGTACAAAATAAAAAACAAATGCCAATCTTGCTTCTCTGGAAAGTAAAAAGTTTAGTAAACAGTAAGAACAGAAGGTGAATTTCTTCCTCTCCTCCGTTCATCAAAAAAATTTGTCCCCGCTCTTCAAAAAAATTTTCGTACAAAAATTGTTTTCGGATTTCTCCCCCCCGCTCGTCAAAAAATTTATCGTTAATTCGACATCGAATGATTAATCCGAATATTTTTGTCATCCGATTCCGAGTAATCCGAGTACTGAAATCATCCGAATATCTGCATCACTATTCAGTGACAGCTGTTTGTTTTTCCTAAAGTATCTGTGACGTCGGTGCACGCGACCCATTCTTTGTAAATGTCACAATTACGATTTGGCACTGCAAATAATGGCTGATAAATATAATAATAGAGGAAAACACGCCAAATAATAAATTAAAAGTATATCTGAAATACGTTTATGGACTTTTGCGGCAACAATTGTTGGAATTGGAAATAACAGGCCATAATAATTCAAATTGTATAAAACCTTATTTAATTATTGATAAAGAACATCATAATGAAATAACTAACAATATGCCTGGAAACACCTCTTCAATAATGAAAACAAATACGTCATCCACATCTACATTTAATTTTACAAATTGCCCTTTTAATAATTGTTCTTAATTAATAATTTTGAAAAAATAAATTAAATAAATTGCAAAAATTTTTCTATGCGAATGCCCCTCTAACGTTGATAAGTAGCTCATAATTTTATCACAACTTCCTCAAGCACGCTGCTTTTAGGTATTGTTAGCATCACCTTTTGGAGATTGCTAATTGCTACGTCGCACAGTGGGGCCAAATTCACAAAACTCGCTAATAAATCTTTTTTGGCAATATATGACAGAAAATATAATATAAATATCATATTTATCATTTTTATGGTTCCGTCAAAAATGGAAACCCTATTTGCGAAGTGTTCCGTCTGTCGGTCCGACCCTCCGCATGATTTTTGCGAAACTACTGAACCGATGAAGCTGATGTTCATCAGAAAATATAATATAAATATTATATTTATCATTTTTATGGTTCCGTCAAAAATGGAAACACTATTTGCGAAATGTTCCGTCTCTCGGTCCGACCCTCCGCACGATTTTTGCGAAACTACTGAACCGATGAAGCAGATATTCAAAACATATGTATAAAACTACCTACCGAAAATGGAAAAGTTGTGAAAACATATTAAAGGAAAATGATCACCTACTGTCTTTGATAAGAAATAGCATTTTCAATTTTTCCTAAGTCGGCCATAAAAAGAACAGTAAATGCTATAATAAAAACTTTTATTTACTAGTGTAAAATCTGTAATTGCACTTTTTCATTCACTCTCCGTCAAACCAGCTTCAGTTTCATCTTCCCTCATTAATTTCTATTTCTTGATCTTTACCATTTTCTATCTTAATATTTGGAAGTAAGCAAATCAAGTACTTCTGAAGAGAAATTCTTAATATATTTCGTTTCGGGGAAATTTTGGAATGAATAAATATAATGATCCGATGATATGAGAAGCATATTCAGGATATTCCCGTGAAGGTATATATCACTTCGGCATTCAAACCTATAAGAATAAATTAAATATTAGTAAAAATACATATAAACTCACTTTTGACTAGAATACGTGGGATATTCAAAAACACACGTCTGTGTTATAATTTTTTTTATTTGAAGGTGCAGAAAGTTGCAGCCAATTTTTACCGGTTGATTACCAGACACATTAAGGCATATGCCATTAAAAAATCTATGCCGGATCAGGGCCGGAAGTATAGTATAAATCCGTGAAAAACTAAACTTTTCGTAAAAATTCGGTAATATGGTGTGTTCTTAATTAATGCTGTGTTTATTATTAAGTAAGTATCGTATTAATTAAAAATGCATACCACTGGGTTCACAATCCATTGAAGTGTACAATCAAATAGTTCACAAGAAAATAAAACTCGCGAACTCGTCGCAACAAGCTATAAAGTGACATACAATTTCTTCCACGATTGTAGCATAACAGCTGCGTGCAAGTTGTCGCTTGACTTTACGGCGTTCTTCCCGTTTTCCTCGGCCTCTCTTTCTGATTATGGTTGCGTATTTGTATGCCCTGGCTATCGCTGTATTAGTGCGCATACACGAAATTAATTAAAGGATAACTTTAAATTTTGATTTTTTAGCGTATATTCTGTATTTGGCCCCACTGCGCGTCGGCAGGTTCAGGGAAGCTGAGGGAGGTGCTACGCGCCTGTGTCCATTCATGATTCAATATTTGAATTGTACTGAAGTATTCGTTGACTAATATTTGTACCCGGTCGCCAAATAAATTGTGTTAACCTTGAGTTTAACTTTTTTTTTTTATTAGTAATTGTATTTTATTTTAATTAATTTAACAGAATTATCCCTCCGCCTACGTGCGTTCAGAAACTAATAAAATTATGTCATATTATCAATGTCCCAAACATTATAGCTGATAACAAATAATATAAATAACCTCATGTAGCTTTCTTTGTTTAGTAGTTATAAATAGTTGTCAAGTGTCGAGGTGAGTTTATGTCATTTAATTCATTCAAAATAATTTACTGCCATTTGTCTGCCTAGTAGTCTAATACAAATGACGTGACACAGTGTAAACTAGTTTAAGGACGATAGTGTTGCAAGTGATTTTTATCAAAGTATCAGCTCAACTGATACTTTGATAAATAAATATATTTGACAGTACAGTGATTTTTAATCAAAAACATTGTCATATGTATTACATTTTGTTTTTCGTGGCATAAACGCTAAAGACCCGACTTTCGGGCCTCTATACACTATCTTTTAACAATTAGTTGTGCCTCTGGATTGTTTTCAACTAACCGAGACAAAAATACAGAATCGGATAGTTTTGGGATGGCAATAAGAGCAAGCGAGAGCGAAGCAAGCAATCATGTATAAATTCTCTTGATGGGGCGTGTCACTCTTTACCGCTGCTAGAGTACTGGTAGACGCCTTTATTGTAGGCGGTCGGTTAAATCGTTGAAACTAGTGCAATACCAAAACAAACACTTTCTGAATCTGTATAAATATTGGAGAATAATCAGTGCAAATTTTAAGGAGACAATTTGTTTATTTATAAACGACCGAAACACAAAAACTGACGTGTCTCGGCTCCTCGGCTCCAAATGCAAGTAGATCATTATTTTAACATTGGAAATGAATCGGTAGTGTGACTATGTGTATAGAGGGGCATAAACATGAAAAGTGTGACAAATGTTCGGTAGCGACCGCTGGACGCGGGGGTGGTCCGTTCGGGGTGATTTTGGTATCGTTGTGTAGGTTGGACCTTCCTGCATCGCGTCGTGGTTCGGGTGTTCACGATTACGGGCTATTTATTAAGGGCTATTTTATTTTCTTGTAAACACGATAACTTCTGTTAAACATAATATTTATATTTCAAATTTGGATCATGTATAAAATAGCGTGGTAGAACACCCCTGTTGAAATTGGGCTCTATCCGTTATACAGGGAGATCGTCAGATTCGTGGGAACTTATATTTTTATATAAACTATGTATTATTGCAATTTTAGAGCAAACTGTTACTAAGGCTTTTGATAAAGCGCACGAAAATATGAAGATGTATAAGCTGTTTAAACCGTGATATACAGGGTGTTTCTAAAGGTGGAATCAACTTTGTATAGATTAGATGATATATCAACTTTACTTTAAAACATTAAGGTAATGAAGTAAATAAAAGTTGCAATCAGGCCCTGCCGAAGTGTGGTTGAGCAGTTTTCAGAGCTGTTTGGTAATTTGGTATATTATGCTAGGAGAAGTTATTATACCTATAGCTAATGGAATGGTAGAATACTCTCTATTAAAATTGGGCCATATTCGTCATACAGGGCGATCGCCAGAGGCGTGTCACTTATTTTTATATAAACTATGTTTTATTCCAATTTTAGAGCAAAATATGACCATGGTTTTTGATTAAGCACACAAAAATATAGAGACGTAAAAAATGTTTAAATAGTAATATACAGGGTGTCTCTAAGGTTGGAACCAACTTTGTGTAGAATGGATGATATATCAATTCAATCTTAAGACATCATTAAGGTAATTTTAATAAAACTATTATGAAGTAAATAAAAGTTACAATCGGGCGTTGCCGAGGCGTGTAAACTTTCATATTATATAAACTATGTTTTATTACGATTTTTAGGCAAACTGCTACTAAGGGTTGATAAAGTACATAAAAATATTAATACATACAATAGATCTAAACCTTAATATACAGTGTTTCACTAAGGTTGGATCCAACTTTGTGTGGATTAGATGGTTTATCAGTTTTAAAAGATGATTAAAAGTTGCAGTTTGGCGTTGCCGACTGCGAATATCTATTAATATGATAATTTCTGTTGGACTTAAAACTTTTATTTCGAATTTGGAACGTATATAAAATAGTATGGTAAAATACTTCTTATTTAAATTTGATCATATTAATCATACAGTGTGATCGTCAGAGGCATGTAAAATACGATGTTTTATATAAATAATGGTTTATTATGATTTTAGATCAAAATTTAAAAAAAAGGTTTTTGTTAAGAACATAAAAAATATAAAATTGTAGTCTAAAGTGTAATGTACAGTACGACTTTCAGGTTTCAGCGGACTTTACGTAGGTTAGATAACAAATCAGTTTTACCTTAAAATGTTACTAAGGTATTTTTAAAAAGACCATTGAGTAACGAAAGGAATTTGCAGTCGGACGATGTGGAATATTTAAAGTGAACTTAGAACTAAGTTTTCCGATATACCTAGAGGTAAGGTAGTTTCGTGTGAAGTTGTTGTTGTTGTTGAAGGGGTGGCAAGTCAATATGTGGTTTTCGAATGCGAGAAAAATAGAAAATATGTAAAAATGGCTTGGTGATGACGATAGCGAGTGTTGTTAACATATAGATATGCGGTTGGGAGATTTTCAAAATATTTGGTCAATTTGGGGTAGGGGTGA
Organism: Rutpela maculata; assembly: GCA_936432065.2. NCBI lineage: Eukaryota > Metazoa > Arthropoda > Insecta > Coleoptera > Cerambycidae > Rutpela > Rutpela maculata. Next base: position 63,905,875 of record OW386286.2, read on the forward strand.
AAATATGTATATGTGAATGTTACACGTATAGTGAATGGATACATCGGAAGTGTATAGAGAAGACGTTATTATGGTAGGAGACGTTATTTTTTCTATTTGATTTGAGCAAAGTATACTATAATCGGACAAATGTTTTTAATAAACATTGTAGAAAAAAAAATTATACAGAAATCTGTTACATTACGAGCTGAACTCAAATATCGAAAAACATATCTGTGCGTCTGTATGTGTGTGTATGTATGTAGACCGTTTCTTGTACCACCACTTCTGTTAGACATACCATTTTTATTTCAAATTTAGAATATATGTAAAATAGCATCGTAGAATACTCCCTATTGAAATTTGGACATATCCGTCATACAGGACGATCGTCATATGCGTTAAACTCACATATGTTACATTAACCATGATTTATTATAATTTTAGCGCAAAATGATACTAAAATTTTTGATTAAGCACGAAAAAATATGAAGACGTACGAAATATTAGAAACGGCAATAGACAAGATGCCATCAGGTTCGAAAAAACTTTGTGTAAATTAGATGATATATCAATTTTACCTTAAAATATAATTAACGTATTTGTAATAAAGCTATTATGAAATGAATAAGAGTTGCAATCTGGCGCTGCCGACTGCGACTATTTACTAAATACGATAACCTCTGTTGAACTTAAAATTTTTATTTCAAATTCAACAAAGCGTTCGTCGGAGGCGTGTAAACTCTCATTTTTTATATAAATCATGTTTTGTTATAATTTTAGAGCAAAATGTTACTAAGGCTTTTGATTAAGCACAGAAAAATTTAAATACGTCAAGATATCTAAGCCGCAATATACAGGGTGTCTCCCAGGTTCTAACCAACTGTATGCTTATTAGATGGTATATCAGTTTGCCTTAAAATATAATTAAACTGTTTTTATTAATAACACTGTTGTGAGGTGAATAAAGCAGTCGAACGTTGCCGACATCGAATAACTATTAAATACTAATTTTTTCTTTTCGATTTTGAAACCTATATAAAATAGCCCGATAGAATATTGATATTGAAACTGAATCATATCCGTCGTACAGGGTGAACAATATATTCAAAAGATTTTTGATTAAGTACAAAATATCCAAGATAAGCAATCTGCAATATACAGCAGGTACGTCTTTCAGATTCGAGCGAACATTACGTAGATTAGATGATATATTAAAAACAATCCCCTACCGTCGCACAGTGGGCCATTTGCAACTTCTAGGCGGACAAAATTCTACAAATTTCTAAATGAGCTTAAAATAATTGTTGGAAGACCGCAAAAATAGTGAAAAAATTCTAGGCATGGGGCAGGGGGTGGTTTTTGAGGGTTGAAAAATAAATTTGCTTCTAGAGTGCCGAAACTCTGTGAGTATGATAAAATGATATCTGTGAATATATAAAAAAATAGTTAAAAAAATATAAATAGTAGAGGGGTTGTTTTTGAGGGGGTTGAAAGATAAATATTATTTTAAAATTCTGAAACTTTGTGGACATGATAATATTATATCCGCGAGTTCGCTAAAAATAGTAAAAAAAATCTAAACAATAAGGGGTTGGACTTGAGAGGATTGAAAAATAAAACTCTAATAACTATGTAAGAAAGTTTCAAAAAATTTTGTTGTAAATGTTTTAATTTTTTAACATCACTTCACATCACATCACACATCATTTTTTGACTCCGGCTGTTCCAGGGTTATTATCTTCATCTTTTAATGTTTCATAAAGTTCTCTTTTTGATACTGTAAAAACACAAATATCTCTTTAAAGCACAACTGGACGCATATAAATGTTACATACATAAAAGCTACAAGAATTGTATAATAAAATAAAATGAAAAACATAACATACAAAAATGTACAAAAGTATTGGCATTCTAATGACATTCATACTTCGAATATATTCCACCCATTTCTTAACGCAAGTTTGATCTGATGTTATTGCTACTATTTATAATTTTTAACTAATTTTTCTATATTCACAGATATCATACTCACAGAGTTTCGGCCTTCTAGAAGCAAATTTATTTTTCAACCCCTCAAAAACCACCCCCTGAATGTCTAGAATTTTTTCACTATTTTTCCGGTCTTCTAACGACCATTTTAAGCCTATTTAGATATTTGTAGAATTTTGTCCAACTAGAAGTTGCAAATGGCCCACTGTGCGGGGGCAGGAGGGGTTGACTCATTGACTTTTTGACTGGTTTCAAGAAGATCCCAGTTTTTTATTATAATGTCACCACAGATCCAGTCATGGTGATTGCTTAAAAAAATATTTTTGTTGCGACTACATCGCTTCCATCTATCATTCACCATAATCCAGAAAGAGCGTAGTTTTATTTTGAGTTCGTCCTCCATTTCTTGTGAGCAATGGGATAATTGCAGAATTGTCTTTACAGCTTTTAGCAGCTCATCCTCAGTTTTTATCACTGGAGGATCGTCTCCTTTGATTTTATCAAATAGTAGTCTTCTTGAAAGAACTAGTTGTTGACCTGCAAAAAGAAGTTAAAGTTAAACTCGCACGAATTTGCACTTCAAATCAATGCCTATAAGTCTTAAAGAACTACACTTTACAACAAAGTAATGGAACTGGGATAGACACGCATAGCAAAAAAGTTGCAGGCTAATAAATACGCGACTTTAATAAAAATAAAGTATTTTTTGTCGTATTTTATTTAGCTTCTCTGGCAATTATATAATTACAATAATTTCCAAATAAATTATATTAAGTACATACCTTTGTCAACCATATCGGATAAAATTCACAATAATAAACTTTGAAATTACGCTGTACACAATTATTACAAAGGCAAGCGCACGGACGACTGATTAACCTGCGAAATAGTACGTAAATACCGGTCGGTTTGTCAGTCTCTACCACCCAAGTGGGTAGTAATAATTTTTTTGTCGCGGCGGTTTATTGCTTCCTGGAATGTTGGCAGTGGTTATATAAAGGAATAATAATAATTTTTACAAGTCGAATTTTTGGAATATTGTCGCGCTAGAATCCAATTCTGGCCCACTGTGCGTCGGAGAGGGAGATAAATGATGGAAACGGTAAAAACAATAATTCTCCTCCACGTCCTGTCCTGAAACAATGTATGATTATGTACAGAAATATCCTGTCAGAAATATCCACGACAGAGGCCTCTTGGACGTCAGGATATGTTACCATTCGTTACCCCCAGCGTACCTAGTTGAGAACCAGATACACTGAAAATGCGGGAAGAGACCACCTACCGTTGGAGAGGAAGATTAATGCTGAAAACAGTAAAATAATATTAGTACAGGTCCCTCGTATCGCCAAGTCGCTACCTACTATTATTATTCTTATTATTCGCTTTCTCCACGGTCGGTCTGCTTCAGGCAAGTGATCTGTTCGGACTGACTTCGGAAAATTTAATGGCTGCTGCTGGGCGCGTCTGGCAGGATGTGGCGGATGGTATCGAATAATGATGTGTGTTGCGGTTTAGACAGCTGTTGGGCACATCTTGCTGGGTGTGGAGCTCGTTCAGGACTCTCTGCTTGCTGGTTTCCACTGACAAGTATCCCCTGTCGCCTATCCCCTATATACCAGAAGTGGGGGAGATGACTAAACAAGATTGCGTGTAAGCAATAAATGACGTCAAGTGGACTTACAATATTTCACGAAGTGTATTTGTGGACTTAGTATTGCTGATGAAACGGTCAGTTTATGAAAATATTTACAAGTCGAGTGTGAACTTTTAGATTACGGTTGCGGCCGACGTCACGGTTCGGAACTGCTCTGACATATCTACTCAGGTCGGCTGCCGGAGCTGGACTGACTGATAGAGTTGGCTAACCAGAACTGGAACTGTTACTTTGGAACGGGTCTGGTGGGTTGGACTAGTGGAACTGATCTCTACTAATAAATACGGCAGGTACGAATATTAGTCCGAGTCCGGCTGAACTTTTTAGAGATCCAGTGCGGCGCGCATACTTTATAGACGTATGGTCTGGTCGAACCGAGTACGACTAGTACAGTTCAGTTTGTCTGCCAGTCCGTTGAGCCTTTCACCGCGCAAGTTGGTTAGCATGGACTAGGAACTGAAACTGATCTTTGGACTAGGTTCTTCTCTGGACTGGATTAGGTCCGAACTGATCCGTAAAAATATTCGGATCAGCCATCCCTACTGACTGGTAGCCGTTGCTAGAGCGGGTTAATACTCGGTGTCTGCGCGCGATGTTTACAACTCGGCGCTGTGTGCATTTCGACGGTCTATAGTTACATTGTTTTATTATTATTATGCAAAATATTAAATCATAGCCTGCGGAGATACAAAAATTTAATGGATAATATAAACATAACGGATTGTATAGATGCTTTAGAGTAAAGAGGTATTCATTATTTATTTTTTCTTTGTACATCCAAAGCTGTATTTTTATTTAACTGTCTGTTTCTTTTTCATCCGAAAAAAAGGGGGAAATAAAGTAAATACGGAATTCTAAAACAATTTCATTTTTTATAGCGGTAATTCTGAATGATGATGATGGAGACATTTCGGGAAGTGATTTTTCACGATTATAATTAGCTAAAAATAATATTTTTCCGAACCCTTCGTTGTCATCGTCTCCATATATCCGAAATAAATAAATTAGAAACTAGTTGACTAATATAATGCAATGCAATGCAATTCAACATGACCAACGTTTGCACTACATTTATAACGATAACACATTTTCATGTTCAGTTAACTTAATAATGGGCTGAGTATAAGATGGATCACAAACAACCTTGCAAATAAAAACACCTTCATAATATTAAAAAATAAACAACTTAACAAATAAACCATTGCCGCCACCTAAAATGGGAATAACGTGTCGTTCATTGATCAAAACTGACTGTTTTCTCGGATCTCTTCTGTCAACTACGGCCACTGCAGCCTCTACTTGCCACAGTTTAATATAACACCGGTACGTTTATGGTATGAGCGCTGAGGGTCATTTATTTTTTCACCTTCCATTTAGTTTTATGTATGAAAATAACAATTTAAGAAAATAAAAATTAGTGATGACACATCTGTGGATAAAGAGCTTTATTTTTTAAAAAGAATCCTCAAAATCGGTCCAGTGGGTGCCGCTGGCGAAGTAGGAAAAGAAAACGGCTTGTGTTTTATATTTATAAATTTACGAGTTTTATGACAATTTTTTTATTCCTTATAACAAAAGTATAGCTGAGAAAATACATATAGTAATTATAGTAGAATGAAGCAGCTAGCAGAGTAGCGATAGCGCTTGTCGCTCGCTCTTTTCGGCTTTGGCTGCTTTGTCGGAAAGCTGTTCGACGACCGCCTTAAGCAGAGTTCTCCTACAAATTCGCTGGTCGCTGGTAGCCGCGAATGGGTCGCTGCTACCGAGACGCCAACTCCTATACACATCAGTATTTGTAGTCGCTGGCGAATAACCTATAGTAAAACACGTGAAAAATTAATATTAATAGAAAGACACTTATTTTAATGTTATTACATTACCAGGCTCAAGAGAAAAATCTGCTTTTACTCTTGACACTAGAAAATGAGAGACGCAGGAAGAAAGAATTGCCTATGTTTAAAAACAAACAGACAGAAGGATTTCAATCAGTTTTAATAAAAAATCATCTAAAAGATAATGAAACGAAATTTACAGATTTTTTTCGTATTTCACGATATCAGTTTAATTATGTACTGAATCTTATAAAGAATGATGTTCTAATGACACCTTGCAATCGTGTAAAGAATTCTATAACACCATCAGAAAAATTGAAGGTAACATTGAGGTAAGTACCTAAACAAAAACTAACTTAATTCGCCGCGAATTGGGACGTTGCTCTGCTCTCGGAGCAGACAAACGTCTGACGACCAACGACCAGCGAACGGTCGTCGGTAGCAGCTACTTATAGGCCGGGAGCCCGTGTATAAAATGGCTGACTATCCGGCGAACTTTGAAAATATGAAAAATGGATTGTTCTTATATAAGTTAGCAATGAATTGACCGTCAGCTGATTGGGTAGCGGTGGGGGTGGCTGTCAAAGGGTTGAAAACACGTAAAAAAAATTGAAAAAAAAAACTATCCGGCGAACGCTGAAACTTATATGAGGGGAAGATTATGTTATATAATGAAAGTAGAACATAGTCAGCTGGACGGGGGGCGGTGGAATTACCGTCAGCTGATCGATCAAACAGGTCCAAAAACATGAAAAATTTAAATTATTCGGCGAACTTTAAAGTTTGGGTATAAGATAATATTTACAATGAGATTCACGAAAAACATAGTCAGCTTCAAGTATGTGGGTGGAAAAGTCGTCAGCTGGTACAGAACAGTGCCGAGTGTTGATCACCTGCGAGGCAGCGCGCATCACCTTTCTTGCATCAGCTGACGGCTTTTCCACCCACATACTTGCAGCTGACTGTGTTTATCGTTAATCTTAGTATGAATATTATCATATACCCGAATTTCACAGTTCGCCATAAAGATTTAATTAGTAATATCGATATTGATAGCTTAATGTTAGAAAACGTGCGTGCGGCACTCCCGAGTTTCTTTTTTTAATTTGATTAAATATTCAATTTATTATTAATATACATTATTTTATGAGAATACAAATTAATACATTCTACATTTCAAAATTTTACAGGATGATCTGCTCAGAAAATTTATTTAGTTTAGTGAAAATAAAAATAAATTTATTCGGCTTCCGATAACAGATCTTCCTCATTCTCATTTTCATTCAACTAATCACTCTCTTGATGCTCAGTGGGTGAAAGATCATTTTTCTCTTTGTCACTCGCATCTAAAAAAAATTATTATTTATAAAAAATTGATTAAGATTATAATAGGATGAAAAGTGAAAAGCACAAATGATATAATACCTTCAGTATTTGTGGCATCTCGGATAATCCCACTTATGGAGGTAATTGATCTCCATCAAACCACTTGCAAATTAAATTTGTCTTCCTCAAGCTGTCACCCATAACCAAGGGATCTAATGTAGATGGCACTTGTTTGTGTGCGTTGTTCCAAATCGTATACATACATCCACAGTTCTTAAAACGTGCTGTACAAGTTCCGATTTCGACGGAGGCGAGAGAGATGCATCAAAATTTTTGTGTGGTAACCGAAATTCGTTATCATTTTCGCTAAATTTATACACCTTAGTGAAGGTAGCTACACGAGCATCATTGACGTTTTTTATAGCTTTAAACCCATACATCGTGCAAACAAACTTCTCTATTATGTTAACGACATTATTTAGTTTCTACTCTGGTAAATTATTCAAACTTTTAAATGCTTCAATAAACTCTTGATCTTTTCTTAATACAGTAAAAGGCTTCTTTTTCCTTTCTTGAAAAATACAGGATTATAATCACATCTCGCGAAACCGTGGAAAGCGAGCAAGGCGTTACACAAGTCGTCGCCAAATGCTGAATACAAATCGTTTAGATATAAAAATCGTTCTTTATTTCCTACGTTTCTTTATTTCCATTTTTATCCAAATTTTCACATTATTATGTACATTTTTCATGTTTCCCAGCATGATGATAGGAATGTCAGTATCTGAACTTATGACAACACTGGTGTTCTCATTTATAGGTGAAAAATCATTTTGGTGCCCGCCTCCTCGTGACTAGAATACGATAAGCTTTCCACGGTTTCTTAGGTGACACTAGATTGGATATGGTCGTTTCGAACTCAGTAACTATAGCAGTTTTCAGTATTTAGGTATGGGGTTTTATTACCTAAGAACGGAGCCATTTCATCACTTGCCCAATACATTGAAAGAAACTTGATTAGAGCTTCTAGAAGAAGTTATTGAAGCATTTAAAAGTTTGAATAATTTACCAGAGGAGAACCTAAATAATGTCGTTAACATAATAGAGAAGTTTGTTTGCACGACGTATGGGTTTAAAGCTATAAAAAACGTCAATGATGCTCGTGTAGCTACCTTCACTAAGATGTATAAATTTAGCGAAAATGATAACGAATTTCGGTTACCAGACAAAAATTTTGATGTATCTCTCTCGCCATCGTCGAAATCGGCACTTTGTACAGCACGTTTTAAGAACTGTGTATGAACGTATACGATTTGGAACAACGCACACAAACAAGTGCCATCTACATTAGATCCCTTGGTTATGGGTGACAGCTTGAGGAAAACAAATTTAACTTGCAAGTGGTTTGATGGAGATCAATTACCTCCATAAGTGGAAATGATTATCCGAGATGCCACAAATACTGAAGGTATTATATCATTTGTGGTTTTCACTTTTCATCCTATTATAATCTTAATCAATTTTTTATAAATAATAATTTTTTAGATGCGAGTGACAAAGAGAAAAATGATCTTTCACTGAACATCAAGAAAGTGATGAGTTGGATGAAAATGAGAATGAGGAAGATCTGTTATCGGAAGCCGAATAAATTTATTTTTATTTTCACTAAACTAAATAAATTTTCTGAGCAGATCATCCTATATAATTTTGAAATGTAGAATGTATTAATTTGTATTCTCATAAAATAATGTATATTAATAATAAATTAAATATTTAATCAAATTAAAAAAATAAACTCGGGAGTGCCGCACGCACGTTTTCTAACATTAAGTTATCAATATCGATATTACTAATTAAATCTTTATGGCGAACTTTGAAATTCGGGTATATGATCAAATTCATACTAAGATTAACGATAAACACAGTCAGCTGCAAGAATGTGGGTGGAAAAGTCGTCAGCTGATGCAACAAAGGTGATGCGCGCTGCCTCGCAGGTGATCAACACTCGGCACTGTTCTGTACCAGCTGACGACTTTTCCACCCACATACTTGCAGCTGACTATGTTTTTCGTGAATCACAGTGTGAATATTATCTTATACCCAAATTTTAAAGTTCGCCGAATAATTTAAATTTTTCATCTTTTAGGACGTGTTTGATCGATCAGCTGACGGTAATTCCACCGCCCCCCGTCCAGCTGACTATGTTCTACTTTCATTATATAACATAATCTTCCCCTCATATAAGTTTCAGCGTTCGCCGGATAGTTTTTTTTCTCATTTTTTTTTACGTGTTTTCAACCCTTTGACAGCCACCCCCACCGCTACCCAACCAGCTGACGGTCCATTCATTGCTAACTTTTATAACAACAATCCATTTTTCATATTTTCAAAGTTCGCCGGATAGTCAGCCATTTTATACACGGGCTCCCGGCCTATTAGTAGCTTGTAGGAGAACAGTCTCATTAAATTGCATTGGCAAAGCCTTGGCGACTCGGTAGCAGCGACCCATTCGCGGCTACCAGCAACCAACCCAACGAATTTGTAGGAGAACGCCGCTTTACTTCATTGGCTCTCCAGAACATCTCTTGCCGCAACTATATTTGTTTTATATTAAAATGAATTTATTTATTTGCCTATATAAAACATAAGATTCCCGATTCAAAATATTATATTTCTCTGTGTGTGAAGACTGTCTCAGGGATAACTATCTGGGAGTTGAAGTTTGGTTATTACGTCAAAAGCAAATATTTCTTTTTATGCTTCGCGTATAGCTATTACATTTTCAATTTGTTTCAGATGTCCGGTGTGCCGGCAGTCGGAATAGACCTCGGCACCACTTTCTCATGTGTCTCCGTATACAGAAATGGAAGACCCGAAATCATTGCAAACAGAGATGGCGATCGGCTTACACCCTCGATTGTTTATTTCGATCCGAAGACTGGAGAAGTTTTAGTGGAAAACATAGCTGACGAATTGTCACCAGAATGCCCCTCGAACGCAGTGTTTGGTAATAATTTTACGTCCTTATACAAAAGTATATTAGAGGAAGATCTAGTGATGAATTTAGTTAAGGTGTTTCAGCAAACTTGAGAATGAGTAGAAAGACCATCGCAAAGGTATTGAATAGAGAATTGCAGGTTTTACATTCGAGCGCGGCAGGACCTAATAGCCTCCTAAGGGAGGAAAAAATTACGTTGGTACTTAATATATATCAGCAAGTCTGGTTTTGTCAATGTTAATTTTACATTTATTTTATATCATTGATTAATATATTCTTACTGTATTAACCAATCAAAACGAACATTTTCAAAAAAATTAACCAATAGGATTTGTTTAAAGTGAGAAAACGCTATCGATCAGTGGAAACAATCGAGAAAAATGTATGTTACATTTTTCATAGTGGCTATGTGTCAAACAAAAAATTATTAAAATCTGATATTTCACTTTTTCATCTTGATTTTTGTACACAAAATGAATGAGAAAAAGCAATTTGGTGATGTTTCACAAGAAAATATTAAAGAAGCTATCAATGAAAGTGTTCCAGTTAAAACGAGAAACACTAAAAATTCTATATGGAAACAATTTAAAGCTTTTTGCAAAGATCATTATTCCCTCGAAAAAGATATGACTACTGATGAACTTATAGTCCAAGATCCCAGAGCTGCCAGACCTACGTCATTTTAGCAAAGCTAATATTTTGACAACAAATAGTGTAATAACTAGTTAAGAACGTATGCGTATTTGCTAGTTTGAAAGCGGGGCCCTTTTGCAGAAAACAGGTACAAAAGGTACATACAAATTTTACTCAGTACGTTAAAGTATGATAGCTGGTTTATTTTCCATGTGACACACTAACGAGGTGGTGTAAGCGTCAACCTCCGAATTTTAAGGTCCGAGGTTCGATCCTGAGCGTTCTCAGCTTTTTTTTTCAACAAATATTAACTTAAGGTGGCGATTACCAAGAAACAGACAACCGATAGGGAAATATTTATTATTTTTGGTCATAACTTTTTTCTTAGTACGTATATTTGAAAAAAAAAAACTGAGAACGCTCAGGGATCGAATCGAACCTCGGACCTTAAGATTCGGAGGTTGACGCTTGCACTATGTAATTAGCGTGTCACTTGTAAAATAATCCAGCTATCATACTTTAACGTACTGAGTAAAATTTGTATGTACCTTTTGTACCTGTTTTCTGCAAAAGGGCCCCGCTTTCAAACTAGCAAATACGCATACGTTCTTAACTAGATATTACACTATTTGTTGTCAAAATATTAGCTTTGCTAAAATGACGTAGGTCTGGCGGCTCTGGGATCTCACTCGATTATAAATATTTTGACTGACTGGAGTTATTATAATACAGTAACTTTATACATCCTACCTGACGTCAAATCAGGTATCTATGATTTTTTAATATATTGTATAGGATTAAAAATTATTGTTAAATCCAAGTTTACGACCTCGGCAGACCTCCGAGTCTTGGTCAAAAATAAAAAAAACTGCGAGATTTTTGTTTTTTTTTTGCAGTTTTTGTCGATTTTGGCACCTAAAGCCTACTTTTGTGGTAAAAACAATTTAGTATTTTTTAAAAGTAGACTAAATTTGCTATAAATTGGCACCAGAGCTGTAGATCAATTAGTATCCGAGATACAGCTGTTCAAAGTTTCGCAAAGTTTTCATATTTCGACATTTTTGACAAATCTTCGAGGTCTGGGGAGTGTATATTTATATTATCAGAAGAATTGTTGCATGACTGTCCACTGCAATACGTGCAAACCGTCGAACATTTTAGTCCAGTCATTTTTGTAGCTGCATGATGTCAACTGCAAGAGGTGTTGCGGTGCTATACCCCTGGACATTATTTTGGGAGTGAGGCCTTGGGACGTGCGCACCCAGCCCCAATCAATAGAATTCTTTTCCACACCCAGCCACTTCTGCACCTGAAAGGTATAGTAAAAATTGTAATATTAAAAAAGTAAAGTTTATGAGTGTTATTTTTACCTGGTGGTATGTCCGTAGGGAGTAACTTCGTACAGCATCTTGGGATGGATGCAATCTAGCAAGATTGAAATTTTTCCTGCAGCACTCGCAAACAGCTAGAAACGTAAATGATTTGATTGACTAAAAGATCTATGGCTTCACCAGCGATCATCACAATATCACATAGAAATGGCTGTGGTAACAATCATCCTCTTCGCATCTTCTTCTTCCTGGATTAAAATGATTTCCTCTTTTTCAAATGTGGTTTTTGATAAGTCGATGAAACGAGTTTTATTATTTTCATTAGATAAAAACTTGTCTTGTAAAATTTGAGTAATAGTTATTTCGTCAAATATGACGTCGGGCAATATATTTGCCTTAACTCGGCGAACACGCGCCGAGCTCTTCGTACTCTTTGTGAAGCGTCTGTTGGGTAGCCGCCGAAAACTACAGCTACTTTTGGAACATAATGTGAAATGAGGTATTTGATGTAGGTACCTGGGAGCTACCGACCCAAATGATGAGCTTGGAGGTCACAAAATTTTGTGGAGTAGATGACCACCATCTACTACAACAAATTTAGTTTTTCCTTGCATCTCATCCATCTTTGGACATTGGAAAAGGTGAGAGTTCGTACGTAAAAAATCCTTTCATATCTTCATTTGACTGTTTTAAAACGCATAACCTGTGAAACGGTGTGAGAGGACAGTCACTTTTCGGTCAAGAACATTTACACATCTCATTGAAGAAAAAAGGGACAGCACGTTATTTCAGAAATCTTCACCGACAATCTTTAAAATTTCTTCCTTTCCAATCTGTAGAGTCATATGGCAGTTTACATCTTTTCTTTCCTCCAACGACTCCACTTCATAAAGACATGATGAAATTTGTATTCGGAAATGGAGGACGCTGCGAAAACCAGCGACAGAGCTTTTCTGTATCGGCTTCATCTCTGGTTATCGAGAGGGTCGTATATCTATCAATATGTTGCTCAGTTGTTGCACTGTTAACGTCGCAGTAGGTTTCAAATTCATTACATATGTTTTGAAGGTACACCATTCCTATAGTCCATCAGGCGAATACGCTTTTAGTCATGCCACACAACCAGGTTTGGAGCAAGCTTGAGATCATTGGTAGACAAAAGGACTCAGTTGACCGTTAGTAAAAAAAAAATGGAAACATCTCTAAAAATGTCAAAATATGAAAAATTTGCAAACATTTGAACAGATGTATTTCGGAAACTATTTGATCTACAGAGTCCACTCTGGTACCAATTTGTAGCAAATTTAGTTTACTTTTAAAAAGTACTGATTCGTTTTTACCAAAAAAGTAGGTCTTAGGTGCTAAAATCAACAAAAACTGAAAAAAAAAAATCTCATAGTTTTTGGATTTTTGACCAAGACCCGGAGGTTTGCAGAGGTCGTAAACTTGGATTTAACATTAATTTTTAATCCTATACAACATATTAAAAAAGCATAGACACCTGATTTGATGTCAGGTAACCCTTCTTTTTGATGACAAAGTTACTGGATTATTATAACATAATAAAAAACATTAGAAAATGTTTATATTTTTTTATTATAAATTGTTATTTTTTAAACCTTAAATAAACAGTTTTGTTGTTTTAATGGTTATTTTATATAATATTTTTTAATCATATATTAATCTTCTGTAATACACACGAGGTTGATTTTCTACTTGGGTAAATTTTTTTTGAGTGACTCAAACCTTGGTGCTAAGGCTTTCGCGGAGCTGGTGATCTGGCTGCTGGTTTGGTCGAAACGTCAAGCACTCAACCAAGTCTACGCGGAAGAAGACCCGGAAACCAGCAGCCTGACTCAAACCTGTTTTCCAAGAAAATTTTGCTCGAATTAAGGGACATAGGAAAAATCGCTCCACTTCGTGTCGCGATTTTTCCATGCCCTTAATTCTTGAATAATTTTCATAGGAACACAGGTTGTTGTCCAAAAAAAATTTACCCGGTAAAAAATCGACCTCCTGTGTATTACTACCCGAAAAATATTGTGAGATGAAATGGTCCCCACGGTAAAGACGATCATAAAATTGTCATACCTGCTCAGTGAATGGGGATCTTAGAGCCGACCACTGAAAGTGTTAATAAATGCTGGTGTTATTGTAAGTATTATAGCACTCATAGTGGAGTCGATTTAGTCAAGAAAATAGCGAGGTTGTGAAATTTCCTAAGATGGATGCAGACCCAGCGGAAATTATTTGTGATGGCGAGTATAATAAAATCTTGGTTTCCAAAAATGGGTGGAACCGGACCACTCAAACAATTAGTTAAGGAACGAAAATGATATCCTTTTATTTTCAATATTAAAGGAACCTCCAGTTTAAATTTGGTGAAGATCAGACCATCCCCCCTCCTGATATATATATATATATATATATATATATATATATATATATATATATATTTGTCCTGCAAATAATGCTAATATATATATATATATATATATATACAAAATTGGAAAAATTAAATTTTGGCTATCTTGATCAGATTTCAACCGAAATGTTCAAATTGAAATATCTCCGGACCTAAAAGACGGATCGAATGGAAAAAGGTAGGTTATTTTATGTACTTTTACATGATATAAGCCAAGAATCACTTTTTTTTTACATTCGGTAGTTTTTAATCATTTGCACTATATATAGTATATGTGTACTCAGTGACTATGTGTGCGCGCACTGGTATGTATAAAGCAGAAAACAATTGTATTTATTGTTTATAAAACTTTAAAAAATATATACAGTTTGTCCCACTTTGTATTAAGCCACCTCTATAACTTGGCTATTTGTATTTGGATTTGTATATATTTTTTATGACACATAATAACCATAATGAACTGGGTAGAACTGTTACTCAATCTGTATTTCAAAGCCAACTGTGATGTTTTTAAAATGGGAATTTTGCAAATGTAACATTAGCGATTGAGATAGAGGAAAAATGTATTTGGAAAAGTCGTTCAGAAAAATTAAGTAATGAATTTTCATTTAAAAATATTGATTTTTTTTGAAAAATATTTCAAGTCAGAAAAATTCGAGGTTTGGGTTAGTTTAGAGCATCCAGATTGCTATGAATTCCAGAAAATAGTTGAAAATTTTTAATTTAATAAACCATTTTACATAATGTTGATAATTTATTTAATTAAAAGAAAAAAATTTTCTGACTTGCAATATTTTTCAAAAAAAAAAAAAAATAATATTTTTAAATGAAAATTCATATTTGAACTTACTTAATTTTTTTGAACGACTTTTCCAAATACATTTTTCCTCTATCTCAATCGCTAATGTTACTTTTGCAAAATTCCCATTTTAAAAACATCACACAGTTGGCTTTGAAATAGAGATTGAGTAACAGTTCTCCTTCCAAAGGTAGTTCATTATGGGTATTATGTGCTATAAAAAATATATACAAATCCAAACACAAATAGCCAAGTTATAGGGGTGGCTTAGTACGAAGTGGGACACACTGTATATTTTTTATTTGTATAGTCGTGCCTACTGCTTTGACTAGGTATAGATAAATGTATATTATATTATATATGTGTGTGCGTGCTTGTATTTATTTCTGTAAATATGTGAATGTGTTACAATTTTTATTATTTTTTTACTTTTACGTGACTCAGATAGCCGCTTCATGTATAATCGAAGGGTAACCGTGGTCTATCTTTTACTTTTCAAAACGAGTGTTTTGATATTGTACCACGCCTACCTTTTGCCACAAAGCAAATTTTGATCCGACTTTTAGGTCCGAAGATATTTCGATTTGAAAATTTCAGAAAATTTGACTGAAACTGCAATTTCAGCCAAACTATTTAACATTTTTGGCTGAAATTTGGTCAACAGTTTTTATGTTATGAAGACTCCTTCCATTCCAAATTTCAGCCAAATCGGTTGAGATCTGATCAAGATAGTCGAAATTTGATTTTCTCAATTTTTTTCGTATATATATATTAATATCAGGAGGGGGGATGGTCAGATATCTTCCCCAAATTTAAACTGAAGGTTCCTTTAATCTTGAGAATAAAATGATACCATTTTCTTTTCTTAACTAGTTGTTTATGTGATAAAAAAAATTAAAACATCAAATTTGACCCTTAAATGTCCAAAATACCCCTTTTCGGCGAAAAAAGCATTTTTTGGAAATTCAAATTTAGGGTTTTATTGTACTCGTCATGACAAACAATTTCCGCAGGGTCTGCATCCATCTTAACAATTTTTCCAATCCTTTCCTAAACTGACTCCACTATTAAGCTGCCTTTTCTATATATTTATTTAATTTTTCCTGGTTACTCTTAAGGTCGAACATTCTAATAACGATTCTAATAAATATTAAAACGCAATATTACACAACACTTTTAATTCAAATTTTTAACTTACCTTTTTGTCTGTTTGGTCACTATAATTTACTTTATCATAAAAGTAATTAGAAAAGTAATTGCTAATTCCTTTTTTAAAGACATGTACTTTGTAATTGTAATTAATTCCTTTTTTAAAAAAGTAATTTGTAATTGCAATTAGTTCCTTTTTTAAAAAAGTAGTTTGTAATTGTAATTATTTTTAAATTACAAGTAATTACCCAGCTCTGCTACATAATAACAAGCACTAAAGGACGTAGATCCGTATTTTGTATTTATTTTAAATTCAATGCTTGCATTTAACAGGATGGTTTTTAAAAATATTTCGAAAAATTTACAGTTATCGTTAAAATTGATCTGAAACTGAATATTTAGGTTGGACACTTTAAATGGGGTAAAGTTAGATAACACAAATTAGACTACTTATTTCTGTCCTTTTTGGAAGCAATTGGACTAATTGGAGAAATCACATACAGAGGCAACTTTTTAGATGAACCACATCGGCCACATTTTTAAGACCTGACCTGGAAATTTAATAAAATGATGGTACTTATTAAACCTAGGCACGAGTTATGTAGATATTTTTTTTTTTAGCTAAATTTTTGTATTAATAAATATTAGTATACATTAAAATATTCCATTTTGCCAAACTTTTCATTTGACTTGAAAATTGATCGTTAATAAAAAAAATTGTTGAGAGTGTGACAAAAATTTCAAATACTCAGGTTTTACCACCTATTTGTGTCCTATACAAATTTCATATCAAGTTTCAGATAAATCATATACAGGGTGAACTATCGTATACGAAGCAATCTAACAAATGTTTTTGAAACCGTCCCTGGATTTTTTAAATTTTGGATATGTATGATGGTTGTTAGGCAACAGTGTACATTGTTGTAAAAAATGAGGCAAATCGGATTAACCGTTAAAATATTATGACCAAAACAATTTTTGGACAAAATTCATAAATCACTCTGTATGATAGTAAAGAAAGGGAACAAACACTTTTTAATGGTCATTTGGTATTCGTCTTAGGTGCTTCTACTTAGGGTAGAAATATGTACAGTCCCTCATGACTCACCCTGTATATATTAACGCGAAAAATCTGTCGCTACTTCCCTGGTTATTGAATTTTTGAATACAACCCCCCCAGCTCCAAGTTAATGTTCCCACTTTGAAATGACAGACTATCGGTTTTGACATACCTAAAGACTAAAAATTGGATTGCCATCAGTGAAAATTTTGATCATTATTGTTCATCATAATGTTTGCCAGCTCTCCTACTATAAGAGTTCACGTTTCAAGTGTGGAACGCGCTGGGAGCACTACATCCGAATTTCTTTTCCTAATTTCTCTGTTCTCTTTCTTTTATCTCAGGATATATAAAACTACATTTGCCGAATATGTATGTATACGTAGATTCTTCTGCTTTCTGCGAAATCTTACAAAAAATATTTTTTACTGTTTTATTGGTTTATTTATTTTAAATGAATACTGACTGGCGCGTTATTATAAGTTATTAGATCTGAACGTATTATTCAGCATTTATCAAATTTATGTGTTACTGATAACAAATATAAATAACTTCATCTGTAGCTCTCTTTGTTTAGTCGTTAAGCTGTCAAGTGTCGAGGTGAGTTTTTTTCGTTCGTGGGTAATAATAATTTACTGCCATTTGCCTGTCTAATAATATAATATAAAATGACGTAATATATAGAGTGTTTACTAGTTTACTAACAATAGTGTTACAGTTTGTTTATTTTCTGTAAATTTAAGTGAGATGGGAGCATTGGACGTATCTAGCAGCACAATAATAATTAGTATATTTTCCAAAGAATAAAATTCATCAAAACATAAATCAATTAGTGAATCAAATTATTTTTTGGATTTCAACTAGTATTTAAGGTATGTACTTAATGAAATAAAAAAAAAATGTGCAAAGGTAAAGTACCGGCTTCGAGCTGAAAACCGTAATAATTTAGGAGAAATGTGGAGCAAACGGCATTTTTTGTAAATAACATTTAATACAATATATTTTGGGAACATTTTCTATCGGCTGATTCAAAATAATAGTAACTAAACGTACTTATGTACTTATTTACATTACTAATTACATTCTTCATCGAAGATTAAATAAGTAGCTTTATCAACGAGAAACAAAAATTTTCCTAAGTAGAATTAAAAAAACTAGATGTTTTAAAGTAAATATTTATTTACAGCTTTTGCAATGGTGTTTCACATTTAATATATGATTTTTTAAATTTAAAGTAAAAAGTGTTTTGTTTATATTGCAATATGTTGCAACCCCTTAAGATTTAAGGTTATGTTGGTTGCACTGAAAAGTAGGCACAGAATTCAGTAGTTCGGATGTCTGAATGTGGAAAGAACTTACTAGCGTGATGACATATCTGTTTGTTATTTTTTAAAAATATATATAGTTACATCTTAAAATATATAGATAAGTATGCTACATATTACTCCCCCCTGCAAAATAAAAATCAACCTACCAAAGTGTCAATATTAAAATGGACTTTTTTACAGTCAGAATTGACGGGTAGATCGACATCATTTAATAAGTATGTAGGCTTAACTCTGTTCAGAGATAAAGTAAAATCTTTTCCACGTTTAAGGACTGTTATAATTTTGTCAGTTCTAGAAATGACTCGAAAAGGTCCTTCATATCAAGGGGATAAAGTTGGTTTAAGTCTATCTTTTTGAAAGAAAACAAATTTACAACTTTTAATGTCAGGACTAACAAAAGTATTTTGAGAATGGCTTCGTTTAGGATTTGTGAAATGTAAGTTATTGAAATAGTTTTGTAATTTGTTAATAAATAAAGACGCTTTAGTATCAGGATGTGATTTAATAAAATATTCACCAGAGAGACAAGATTTGGTCGTAAATAAGTTCTGCAGATGAACAAAGTAAATCGTCTTTAGGCATTGCTCCTGAACCTAATAAAATAATAATAATAATAATAATAAAATAAAACCAATGAACTGAGTTAGCTCTGGCGATTAATGCAGCCTTAAAAGTTCTGTGAAATCTTTCTATCATGCCATTGGATTCTGGGTGATATGAAGTTGTGTGAATTCGATGAAAACCTAAAAATTTTGAAAATTCACGAAAAAGATTTGATTCGAACTAAACTCCCTGATCAGTTGTGACACGAACTGGGATGCCAAAGCGACGGATATAATTTTGAAATAAGATTTTAGCAACAGTTTCTGCAGTAATGTCTGATAAAGGATAAGCTTCCGGCCAACGAGTGAAACGTTCAATACCTGTATGTAAGAAAAACCATGTGAAGGTGGCAATGATCCAACAAGATCAATATGGATATGCTCAAATCTACCTTTGGGTACTTCAAAATTACCAATTTGAGTTTTCGTATGTTTATTTATTTTAGAAGTTTGACAATTCAAGTAAGTTTTTATCCACAAGGTGCAATCGGTGTTTATTCTTGGCCAGAAATAGTTAAAATTGATAAGTTTTTTGGTAGCACGAATATCAGCATGCGTTAAGTTATGAAAAATATCATACACAGCGCACCGTAAAGATTTTGGTACAAATGGTCGGCATTTGGAAGAAGAAATATCGCACCCAATTTCATGATCTGAATTAGCAATATTGATTTTTTGTAAATAGTATTTGACTTTAGTATTGGCATTTGATTGATTGGTTAATAAAGAGGAAAGTTCACCATCGGTCTTTCAATAATTGTAGATTGATATTGGTTGAGTTTATTTGAGAAATTGAAATAGGTGACAAAAGATCATGCTGTTCGAGTAAGGAAAGATCATTTAAACGCGGTAAGGTATCTGCCATGATGTTTTCTCTACCGTGAATATGACGTATGTCATTTGTGAATTATGCAAGTAAATCTGTTATAGCTGTTGTATGAGAAGGGATGTTTGGTGAATGAATATGAGGCATTTCTGATGCTTTATTGACTTGGGACATAACAGGGTTTTGGCAAGACTCCCATATTTTGTCTGCAATATCGATAGTATCATTAATACTGGTCTTACCGGAGGCAGTGACTGCGACAAAAATTGTTTTTGGTAGACGTTTCTTGCACAATTTGGTGAGTAAGACTTGGGTTCCGCCTACAATGCCTAACAAATATCTATAGAAATCTGATGGCTTACTGTCGCCCATCTGAGAGCCTGTTAACAAATTGTCTAATCTTTTTTCTTCGCTTGAAGAAAGACGCGTAATAATAGTTTTCCTTCGCTTGTCCTCGATATAATTACAAATACATATACACCCTGTAGTTTCCGTCTGACTCACTCACCAGCACGAACGTTCAAAGAAAGAAATACTTATCACTCTGGGCTGGACTTATCGCACCAGGTCTCATTCCGTTTTTCGTGCTCATCGAGTTCGGTTTTACTTATTTAAAGTGAATAGTTTTAAGTAAAATATTTAGTGGGTGAAAGGTAATAATGCCAAAAAGGAAAAGTGTATCGCCTAATTCAAGGACAGTGTATCGCCTAATTCAGGAAAAAGAAACTAGTCATAAAATAACCGCAGTGGTAAAAAGTCGTCCGATTCCAATAGTTCAGGTAGGAAATATTCAATATACGTTTTATTTCAAAATAAAAATTCTCAGTATTGGATCAGATATATATTGACCTAGACAGCATGCATTGCTCTTTATTTTGATAGGTACCTGAACTATATAACACGCGTTATAATATAAATAGTTCCAAGACAACACTCGTTGCTCGTTAGAATTTAAAATAGTGCTTAAACAACATGCATTGCTCTTTATTTTGATAGGTACCTGAACTATATAACACACGTTATAATATAAATAGTTCGAAGACAACACTCGTTGCTCGTTAGAATTTAAAATAGTGCTTAGACAACATGCATAGCTCTTTATTTTGATAGGTACCTGAACTATATAACACGCGTTATAATATAAATAGTTCCAAAACAACACTCGTTGCTCTTTATTTTCATAGGCACCTGAACTATGTAACACGCGTTACAAATAAATAGTTCTGGACAACATGCGTTGCTCCCGCCTAGCTTGGTACTTTTTCATATAAAAACGATTCTCTATCCTGATTTTCATGCATACGCACTAGAAATACGTAACAGGCGTTCCAACATAAAATAGTTTGAGCAACATGCGATGCTCTTAAAGTAATAAAATATTTCTACAAAATATAAATCTGATAACAATTTACAGATCATTTTGTTTTCTTACTGGAATTATCTGCCATATGTATTTTTTTATAGAAACATTGTCCGTAAAATCTACAAAATAATACAATAATTATCCAGTATTTTACTGGAAAACAGCCTCTACGCCTGTGACTTTTACGTCAAAGGAACAGGCGTTTTCTGACAAATGATGAATAAGAACAGAAATAATAAAGATAATGTATTTTACTGACGTTAGGAAACCGAATTAGTTTATTTTCACAAAGATTCTTACAAAATCTTTAATGTGCCGTGTGCATTAAATACAGCTTTAACTCAAGGCCAAGCGACCTCTTAAACAATCTATAATCTGCACATAACTCTTGATATAATTGATACTTTTATTTTACCATTACTACAGGCGACCTCAATATAAAACAAGACTCAAATAGAGAAAGAGGGAGTCGGATACATTCAGGGATCGATTCAAGTAAACACGGCAGAAGAAGATGCAATATCACCGCAACTAAAGGTTCCAACATCCCAGGTAACGAATTATGCAGGCTCTCTAGCTAAACTCATTATCAACTAGAGAAATGTTACCAAGAACCAAGTGGACATTTGCTGGGTAAAACGAATTAAAATATCATTTCATAGTAAACTTCTTCAATCAGGGGACCCTAAAGTTTAGATCTCTGATAACAATTTAAAAATTACAAAAACGCCACCCAGGAACTCTCTTAGAGATAGGTGCTATAAGCAAATGTCAGCCAGTCAAAGATCAGGTTTTGTCGATTTCCCCTTTAGTGATAAAAACTTGATTCTAAAAGACTCCTATTTTCTTGTTCCTATTTTGATCTAATGATACATTATTTCAGTGTAGTAACCCATTTGGGTTCAATTATATGGCACCATTTCTGTTTACTATATTGCTTAAGCAAAAAAAAAAAAAAACTTCAGAGTGATTGAAAATTATTTGTGTATTCTAGTTAAACGACTTTCCAATCATAGCACATACTAAATTGGAATGCTAAACGAATACAGACATATGCAAAGTTAAGTTATAGATATGACAATAACTTTACCTAAAGATAAAATCATAATAAGTAAAAAATCACAAAGAAAAATTCCACGTAACAACCATCCAATTTGCAAATTAGTTAATAGTTTGGCTTCTACTTACCCCGTCACAAGAATATCAAATCTTTCGAGAAAATAAAGCATAATTCTTTAAGAGGAAACTATAAAAATTATAGCTCTGAAATGCTTATTCTTAATTCTTAATAAACGAGTTACGCAATATTGGAGATGGACAAGACATTAAGTTGAAAAATTTGTTTAGAAATATTCTCTGATAGGTCTCTGACAGGCTGAAGTTGTTGCAAGGGACTACGATTTTTGGGACAAAAAAAAAAATCAATGCATACTAATTTTTTAGAAATCAAAGCAGCTTTCTATGCATTGAAATCATCAAAAAGCGAATACTTTATTTTCAAGATTTGATAATACAACCGATTTCTTGGATAACTGGAGGAGGAAGGATCAAATTTAATTATTTAAGCGAATCCTTAAGAGACTTGTGGTATTGGTACATACTTTATAAAAATTACCGGCTAAAGCGTATCATGTGGCGAATATACTAGTCGCACTACCTACATTGTACTGGGTCGACTCCCAGCCCAAGCCCCATCACTGATAATGTCGGTGAGTATGGATGTGTGTCTGCATTTTCTTTCAAATGTGGGCAGCTTTGGCTTTGGACTTGGGGGGAGGGAGTTGTCTACTGTATGTGATGGAATTATGTATTTATGTTTATATGTTTATTAGTATATGCAACTTACAACATATTGAGCTATAATAAGATGCGGACAAGGAGTTGTGAGTAATATGATAATAGACACAGAGTATCAACTTACTATCAAATAAATTGAAGACATCAGGATTAGATTTATTGATAACACGTATTAATAAGTATGATAAATATATTTCATGGTTTCCCGAGCCGGATTTCTTGTCTGTAGATGCATTCATTTCAAAATGGAAAGAATACGATTTTTATACTTCCCTTCCTTTTTCAATAACGTATTGGAAAAATCATACAAGAAAAAGATCTAGGTATAGTTGTCGCCCTTTATTGGACTCTCAGCTTGGTATCCTGTGTGTCAATAGTTATTATAGTAAACACGAAAAATATATGATACAATTCAAAGTACATCTAATATACATCAATTGAAATATATTTTTGATATATTTCATAAATGTTTCATTAGAAATCTGAATGAGGTAGTACATCCAAAGTAAATGAATCTATTTCATAAATGTTTCAGAAACAAAAGAATTTTTACTGGGGAGCCAATTATTTTAAACCAGAAATATGTCTACTCATTTTTCATTTCAGAAAGAGTCGTCCACTTTACAGAAAAATTTCCCTCGCCGCAGAAAAAATATCCATTATTATTATTGAATATAAGAATATCTTCATTCCAACTCTAATTGCTTCCCTTACAGATGTTCACTGAAATAATATTCAACTTGTTGTAAAAAATGTCGGACCTTCTGTGAGTGAAAAGTTCATCCTTATGAATATAATTTTAATAACACATTCTTTTACATGCAATTCTTAACCGAGATGCTACAAGATGGCAATTATTTCATGCAGGTCGGCTCTTAATTACCCACCCATTTACATGGAATTCCGAAACTCTATAATAGAGTTTTTATCAAAATAGAATCCTCACGTCTGGAACAACTATAGTATAAATTGATTATCTTGATGGCATTAATAACAGGTCATAGAGTGCATATCTTGTCATTAATTGATATATATGTGTATGGGAAAAAACTGACATCCGAATATGAGGAAAAAATAAAAACGTCTTGACCTAATAAACCATAACCCGTATTCATTTTCCATACTTCGGAAACAAACCAAAGATATATACATATTTGTATTTATTAAAAACAATTTCTTTCCGGAATAATGACCATCACTTAATTATTGCACATAAAATTCTCTTCCTTTCACTACGCTACTCCATAAAAAAAAAAAAAAGGACTTTTCGTCTAGGCGGAATAAATATAACACAAGTTTCTAGCCATAGCGTACGCCACGCATCAACAGTTGTTATATCAAATTATGTTTTTATGTACATGTTAAGGTAATTGTTAAATTAAATATAAGTGGTTATAAATTTTCTTTAATTATACGTTACCTTATTTAGCTACTGTTTAATAAATTTCCGTTGTTACAAAATCGCCGTTTACTCTAAACATCTACAGGGTGTATATGTATTTGTAATTATATCGAGGACAAGCGAAGGAAAATTTAGGGATTAATCGACTTACCTGTAAGGAAGGTTAATCTTAATTTTCCGAGCTTGTCCGAAGATATAATTACAACCCACCCACCCTTATTCCCTCTCAATAAGCGATTTTGTAATTAGCTAAAACCGGAATGAGACCTGGTGCGATAAGTCCAGCCCAGAGTGATAAGTTTTTCTTTCTTTGAACGTTCGTGCTGGTGAGTGAGTCAGACGGAAACTACAGGGTGTATATGTATTTGTAATTATATCTTCGGACAAGCTCGGAAAATTAGGATTAACCTTCCTTACAGGTAAGTCGATTAATCCCTAAATTTCTCGTAAATGATCGGATAAATTTTGTTCCGGAGGATTTTGAATTACGTCATATATAATATTGATGATTTCAATTGGTAATGAGGCCAAATTATGATCGTACTTCCGTCGATCATTTATTATCCTTGCTAAACTAAACTGTGCTTCGACTTGGGTGAACCAAATATCCGGTTTGGTGATCCAGGAAGGTGGAAGACGTATGGTGGAGGTAGCATAAGTATTTTGTTCTTGAACAGGTAATGTATTTTGATTATTCATACTTATCAAATGATATTGTCAAATTTAAAATATTTAATATAAAGAGTGAATACATGAAATAGTCGAAATTTTAAATAATTGCAATTTAGAATATTAATTTAGAAATTAAAATCAATAAGGTATTCGAGTATATATTGATACTTTGATCTGATGATCAAAAGAGCAGGGAGTGAAATAAGTAGGCACTTACCTACATATATACATTAAAAAGGAAAATGTATTTTCTTCGGGTTATACTCCTGGGATCGTCTAGGTTGTTGGGTTATGGTAGGAATCCAGCAATGAATCTAGTATTATGATGAAAAATTGAAATTGATCTGATGATGATATTAAGATCATGGCGAGGAATTCAACTGGTAAAAATTAAATCTTGTTTCTTGTTTTTGTTCTTGTTCATTGTAAGTTTCTCATGCTAATGGTAAGCTTCTTCCTATTGTTTCTTATTCTTGTTCGTTGTAAGTTTCTCAAGATTGGTAAATTTGGTAAGCTTCATCTTCTTATTTTTTCTCTAAGTACGCTACAGAACCTAGGAATAATGAAAAAGAGGCTGTCCTAATAACACTGAAGGATATTTCACCTATAATATTGTTTATCATATAAACACACCTTGCCAGTTTTTTTGAAACATAGTCCACATGTTGATCCCAACACAGTTTTGGATCAAGAACTACTCCCAAAAATTTTACATTATCTGGGTTTTCATATTTGTCAATAGACGAGTAGAAAATACTATTTGCTGTTTTGGTATCATTTACACATAAGACATTGGTTTGGAATCACTCGGAAGTAGTCGACTGTGTTTGCAGTATAATATTTTTCAACTCAATCTGGTTCTCATTACAGTTTACTTTA
The DNA here is from genome assembly GCA_936432065.2 of Rutpela maculata. Classification (NCBI taxonomy): domain Eukaryota; kingdom Metazoa; phylum Arthropoda; class Insecta; order Coleoptera; family Cerambycidae; genus Rutpela; species Rutpela maculata. The sequence continues at coordinate 63,931,925 of OW386286.2, forward strand.
GTAGCGTCACCTGCATACAATACAAATTTAGTATTTAAAATATATTGTGGTAAATCATTGACATAGATCAAGAATAACGGCAGTCCAATGACGAATCCCTGAGGTACTCCATAATCTATGCCCGCTATTGTTGATGTCATACCGTTATAAGCAGTGACTTGGTTTCTGTTTTCAAAGTAAATTTTAAGTAGTTTTAGTGACCTTGGTTTTACACCATATTTGTTCAATTTTTCTAATAACATATGCCGAACAAAGTTGAATATCTTCGAAAGGTCACAAAAAGTGAAGCCTGGGTAATTTTTATTTTCATATGCATCTGTGGTGTAATTCAAGAGTAGATTTATATCATCTGTCGTTGATTTCTTTGATCTGAAACCAAACTGCCCTTTGGAGAATTCATTTCAAAATAATACATTAATTTTGTGGGTAACAATTTTTCAAATATCTTGGGGTATGGGTATAATCGATATGGGGCGGTAGTTAGACATATCATTCAACTCTTTCTTGAATATTGCGATAACTTTGGAAATTTTTAAGCAGCTGGGGAAAATTCTTTCCTTTATGCACTCGTTAAATAGTTTAGTGAGAGGGCCAATAAGTGTACTTATGACGAATTTTATGATTCTAATATTTATTTCATAATAAAAATGACATGTACTTATTTAAAAACAGCTACATAAAGATATTTTAATGCTAATACCTCTCAGTACTAATATTCCGGGTTCAAATCTTGGTGGCTGCAACTTTTTTTTTGTGTCCGAGATATTTTTTCCTTGCCCTAAATTATTTTCATACCTGAATGTACAAATTAGGTTAGGTTAGGTTAAGGTTGTGTTATGTTCCTTTTTTCTATAACTGAAAAGCATATGCAACATATCTTAATGTTAAACCACAGTTTTCACTTGTTAAATTATTGTTTTTATGAAATTTTTTTTAAATGTATTTATTCGTTGCCCTAAAATGCTAAAAGTAAGAAATTAGATATAAATTTTGTAGTTCTTCAAATGACTACCACGCGCGCATTATCGCAATCGTTTCTCTCTGCAGTGCCTCGTACTATTAGTAGATAATGGGTTAATCTTGTGTAAATGTCTGAAATTGGAAAAATAAAATATGAGGTTATGTAAGAAAATATTTCTAAAATCAATTAATCAACTACTTACTTCTACTAGTTGTACTAAAACTACTTACCCTAACTAGAATATCGATATAAGTAGAGTGAGAATCCATTCATACGTTCCCGAAAAATAAATTATTTAGTATTTTCAATTTTAACATTTTTATTTCTAGTTACTGTTTCATACATGAATACTAGAGACAAGGATGATGCACTCCGTGCTTTCAACATGTCCGTGAATCTGGAAGAAAGAAGCCGCATGTTATATGGCGCAGTTCTCACTATCACACTGGAACGCAGAAAAATATGAATTTTACATGCAATCGCGTTATTTGATTATCGTTACTCGTGACTATTATAAAGAGTCTTTGTGATGAAAATTGATTTTATTGTTGGCAATGCTATTCATTATTTAAAATAATAAACACAAGCGTTTCTGTTTTTGCAATAATAATGTTTCCCAGAACCTTATTATTATTATTAGTGGCGGATCCAGGGGGGCACAGGGGCACTGTCCCTAATAGTTATTTATGAAAAACAATATTAATTATTATTGTATTGTAACGTGTTTCCACCCCTAGGAAACCACCCTCGCAAGTTCCGTGGGTTCCAAAAATTATAACAAGAGATAACCACTAACACACTTTATTAAATAATTTACTGGATACTTCACAATACTATTATTAACTTAAATGTACTTTACTGACTAAAAATAACAATGTTTATCACTTTGTTTTCACTTTGGAGTCTTAACCTCACTGGTCAAATCCAAACTTCTGAACTTCTCGCCGAGAATGCGGCCTTATACACCCCTAGCGATTGCTTCCTGAATTATTCCAGAAACGGCGCGGCGTCTCTTTCCTCTAATGTTCCAGAGCGTTTCTATCGTTTCTACTGTCTCACAGATGGCAGGCACAACGTACAACATATATTTTGTGCTGCCTATCCCCAAGGGGTGGATATTTGTAACAGTATTTTATATACAGGGTGGGGCAATAGTGCGTCGGCTTGGATATCTCGAGTTCTACGATAGCTAGAAATAAAAAAAAAATACAAGTAAACTAGATAAAAATGTCTATAACCGGAAACTATTTTCGAATATACTGCTCTATTCATTCCTGTATTATTATTCACTATCTCCCAACCACTTGAATGTAATGAATTTTTTTGTTGAAATAATGCAATCTGCAGATACATATTGAAAAAATCACCAAAGTCACAATTACATATCTTATACAATGACTTATTTTATACAATTAATTACTCATACTGTTTATCTCTATACTATACCTGTATTTATGTTGTTTTTAAATCATTTGACTCGTCCGATAAATTTTGTACTACATGTATGTGAAATTTTATGTGATGAATAAATTAATTATTATTATTATTATTATAGGTTTGAGAAAAACTTATGTGAATGCTAGTTACGAGACAGATCTAATCAATGTTTTTCAATCATATTTACTTCCTAAAAATGTATAGGGTGGCCAAAAATTATTTTTCAATTAAGAACTTTTTAAATTGAATTTTCTCAATTTTTCGTCGATGTGATGTAGAAATAAAAAACGAACATTTTTATAAGTACTTCCCCATGGCTAACTGCAACAATTTTCGTTTTATTGAGCAATAAGTACAAAATTCAGAATAAACTTAAAAAATATGCAAATAATTCATTTGAAAAAATTGTAATAAATGGTCTACATGTTGCCTATTTTGATTGACACACATCTCTATGCGCTTCTGAAATGAGGTTTCTACTGTTCCTGAAATTTCCGGTGTGATAGATCTAAAAGCAATTATTACTTTCTTTAATGTTTTGTACTGTTGTTGGTGACTCTTTATAAACAATTTCCTTCACGTATCCCCATAAAAAGAAATCAATTTCTGTAAGATCTGGGGATCTAGCAGGCTATTTAGTGGGTCAATTTCTTCCAATCCATTGAAGTAGGTAGGTATTATTTAAGTGGTCTCTAACTGCATTTAAATAATGTGGTGGAGCGCCATCTTGCTGAAACCACATCCTATTTCGAATCCTTTCAGGAAGATCCACCAATAATTGTGGCAGATAGTTTTCCAGAAAATGAAGATAAATAGCTCCAGTCAATGAACCATCAAAGAAGTGTGGCCCTATTACATGTTCTGGCCTCATTTCAAAATTGCATAAAGTCGTGTGTTAATCAAAATGGGCAACATGTGGAGCACTTATTATAATTTTTTCTAATGAATTATTTGAAGAAACATCTATTTTTTTAAGTTTATTTTTGAATTTTGTGGTTATTGTTCGATAAAACGAAAATGGTTGCAATTAGTCATAGGGAAGTACTTCCAAGAAAGGTTCGTTTTTCATTTCTACATCACATCGTCGAAGAATATACAGGGTGTTCCTTTTGAAAAAATTGAGATAATTCAATTTAAAAAGTTCTTAATTTAAAAATAATTTTTGGTCACTTTGTACATTGTGAAAATGATTCAAAAACATTAAATAGATGTCTCGTAACTAGTAGTCACATAAGTTTTTCTTAAAGTACATCATTGTGACTTTGGAGATTTTTTTCAGTATGCATCCGCAGATGCATTATTTTAACAAAAAAATTCATTACATCCAAGTGGTTGTGAGATAGTCAATAATAATATAGGAATGAATAGAGTCTAGAAAGAGGCTTCAAAAAATGTACTGACATTCCATTTAAAAAAAAGGCACTTGATCCTGTAATTTCGTCTTGGTTCGCCCTGAATATTTGCCGGTTATAGGTTTTTTACTTAGTTTACTGTATTTTTTTTTTAATTTCTAGCTGTCGTAGAACTCGATATATCGAAGTCCGAAGCACTACTGCACTGTATATGTACATGTACTGTTCGTGCCCTCCCTGCATTTTATTTTGGCAAAAAGGCCGAGTATAAACAATTTGTTGATTTTTGATTTGTGAGCGGAAAAATTTTTGGTGATTTTCTTCCAGTCGCTCATTACATTAATTTTCATTGTTGAGTGGAAAATTTTGATTCTCGCCGCTCATCAATTTTTTCATTTCCGAATGATAGAAAATATTTGTTTGTTTGCTGAGGCGGCGCATTTTTAATGGTTGTGCCCCCCCCCCTGTTAATTTGTTCTGGATCCGCCAGTGAGCCAATATTTGCGAACTTAGTGTGCTAGTGTTACTAGCGCCACCTGTGGCACGTTTTGAGTCTTCACATTTTACGGATCGGTTTTCATCGGAATTCCCATAAACGTCCGTATTCCTGGTTTTTATTATTCATGATTTCATACAAATATAGTGATTTTTAACACATAATCCCTAAAATATATTTTCTTTCGCACTAGTTCATACCTATACTCACCTCAGTAATATTAATTGTAATTGAGTATAATGGTAATGATATATATATCACCGGCTAGGTGGCGCAGTGCTTAGGGTGTTAGGCTTGCGACCACTGAGTCCCGGGTTCGAATCCTGGCTAGAGAATGGATGTGTAGTGGCGTTTTTCACGTGTTACCGAGATGATAGCAGTGGGCTAGACTGCGGTTGTGTGAGAGACACCACGTCTAGTCGCTTTCCTCTCTTGAGCTCGAATCTCAGCTGCGGCAGATGGCAATGTCGCAGGGAATGGGTGTTGTGATGTTGTCTATGTGTGAGTGTCTGTCCTGGTAGATCAGCCTGCAGCTGAACTCCGCCAGGACATTAAGAGCGAAGAATGCCTATCAAACAGTTTCACCTGTGAGGAAGTGGGGCAGAGAGAAGTACGGATGATGGGCGTGGCTTTATAGGCCTTCCTCACATATTTATAGAGTTTAAAAAGAATAAGCAAAGCAAACTACATACAGTACACTGCTCGCCAATATCTGAGGTGTTACTTTATATTTATATTTTCTTAATAATTCATTGCTGCTTTGTTTTACAAATCTAACTGTTTATAAATATTTGTATATTACGTACAATATAATTCAAATAAATACATTACAATAAAGGTTATAAGTGTATATTCAGCTTTGTTTTACATGTAGGAAGTCATGTAAACACTTCGAACGTAATCAAAGTACCTAAGTTTTTATGAGATTATTTTATACTTACCAGTATTGCGCGCCCGGTTTGATTTTTTTTTATTCGCTTCGTATATTATCAGAATAGAACCCCTTATTGAATTTTATAATGATCCGTCGGCTAGTTTAATTATTATAAATAATTATTCAACACCTTCACGAGTATTTGCGGACCATTTTTCTCGTTCTCGGCGTTTGCTGGACAAATAGCAATTATTTTATCGTTTATCTCGCCCTAAGCCTAAAACGGAACAATATATCGATTTTAAATTTTTACCGAATTATCACAGATTTATTAACAATGCTAATATGAGGGTCAAATATATGAAAAGGAATGAAGATAAGAGATGGACGTAACTATTTTGTTTGAATATTTTTTTCTAAAATGAACAGTTTTTGATTTTTCACACGTTCCTCCACCGTTTTACCCTGTCTTCAATCTCCACTGAATCTGCCATTCCGTCACTGTTGGTAAATTGTTTTGTAACAAAAAACGAACCACTTTAAAAAATAATTAGGGTAATGATTATACTCTATGGCCGATTTATATTTTTACTTCTTATATAATTATTGCATCTTCTATAGGATACTATTCGAAGTTTTTTTGTTTTAGGCATTTTTAATTTTATGATGCCAACTTAGTTGTTTTAGCTTTCCTTTACGTCACACCTTTCGGTCCACTTTACTTTCGGTGTGAGGAGCATAGGGCGAACTGGAACTTGGAATTTTGGAACTAATGAATTTTAGAATAGTGCCAATTTTCTCTACTTAACATTTAGTACAGTAACTAGAGGTTTTAACTTCAGAATAATGTTATATGACACGGATTTCGTTCATTTTTGGTAACTTAATATTTGGAGGCTTGCTATTTTATTTGCCCTTTTCAGGGGGTGGCAACTAAAAAAAAAAAAAACATTGGAATTGAAAAATACTAAAATTTTAAGAAGAAAAGGTTCTATGCAACTTTTCATACAAATTGATAGTCTTTGAGGGTGGCGGTGCTGTGCTTACAAAAATTATTTCGTAATTCGACGATTTCTCCTACATCCCTGAAACGATTGAAAAAATGTTTTGATAGACTTTTAGAGAAAACTTGATAGAATGATACCAGACTATTGAAGTCAATAAAAAAAAATTTTTTTTTTTCATTTTCGCACATGAAACAAATTATTTTCTTTCTTTACTTTTCATTAGCCTAGTACCATTCTATACAGTTGTCTCTAAAAACATATCAAAAAATTTTTTGAATCGGTTCAGGGTTGTAGGAGAAATTGTCGAGTTACGTTCACCTATCTTAAGTAATAACCACTACAAAATTGTGATTTTTGCTTGAAAATTTCAAATAGGTTTTCATCAAATAACTCGAATGGTATTAAATTTCGTTTTGTTTTTCTAATTTCTGTAGAGTTAATGGTTTCGGAGATCTGGGGATATAAGGGTGGCGTCCGAATGTTTATAAAACGAAGTATTTAGTTTAAATGTTAAATATCTTAGAAACTATGGCACTTAAGTCAAAAACTCTAATAACCAAAATGAAATACTATTAATTAGGCTTTCAAATATTTTTTTGTATATTTTTATAGCATCAAGAACAAAGAAGCTATGACGGAAACAATATATACTTTTCATTTTTTTTTAATAAAAACGTCGCCATTTTGTTAATGTAAGTATAGTCAGTAATTAAAGCAATATATTCTCATATACTGTTTGTCGTTAATATATAGTATGACCTAGATGCTCAAATTTTTACGTCCGCTTACAACACTTGCTTTAGAAAAAATTGCATTTTAAGTTGTAAAGGAATTTTAGAAAAAGCCTAACATTTTTGTTTCTTTGCAAATATCTCCATAAATATTGGTTTTAAAGAAAATTTCGTGAAAATCAAAAATAAAGCTTATAAACTGAACATGAATGTATTTTATTTAAACATTTGATTTTATAGATGGCGTGGCATCCGACCGTTTTTAGGATGAAGTATTTAGTTTAAAATATTGAATATCTTAGAAACTGTGGCGCGACACTTCTATCAAAAGGTACAAAGATAAAGATGATTAATCAATATTTCAAACTATTTTTTGTTTGTTTCTTCATCACAAAAAATAAAGAAGTTATGGCCGATACAATGTGCGTTTTTACGTTTTTTTCTAACAAAATTGTCGCCATTTTGTTATTGTAATTGCTCAGTAATTATGTTTTGTTTTTCAAAAATACTGTTTCTCGTTAATACCTAGATGCTTATTTTTTTTAAGCTTTTGAAACACTTTTGTTTTAGAAAAAAAAATAATTTCCATCCGCTATATGAGAGCCGCCATTTCGAATTTTTTAATTTTTACTTCAGATTCGTAGTCTTTGATCCCAAAAACATAACTGTCCTATATTTCAAAAATAAATTACTAATACTTTTTCAAATATTGAATATTTAGGTTTTTCAACCCTTGAGGGTAAGAGCAAGTATCCGGACCATATACAAACTGAAGACGATACCTTTTATTACAGTACTAACCCATAAAGAATTATTCCGAAATTTTACATATTTTTTACCTCTAGATACTGTATTAATCAGGAGTGTTTACAATTTTTTTATTATCTATCGAAAAAATTCCGTGAGAGCAAAGTAACATTTAATCATATAGACCTAAAAATACTGTGCTGCTGGAAAAATTATTTTCTACTTTTTGTGCATTTTTAATAAAGACGTGTTTACACTTTTTTATATATAGGGTGGTAATTGAGTACATAGACATACTTTAAGTGGTGGTTCCTGTATGATTTTAAGACAAAAAGTTCCCATAAACATTGTCCTAAACGTAAAGGATTTAGGATATACCGCGCGGGTAATAAAGTTTACCTTTTTTTTGTTTTTTTTTTAATATACTGCATTTTTTCCTTTATTTTATTTAGGGCTTTATTAAAAAACTATTTCATGGTGTTGTCTGTGAAATAGTTTTTTAATAAATTAAATTAAAAAAAAAAAAAGAATCCCGTCCGGGAATTGAACCCGGACTGTTTTTCATGCGGCAGAGACTCTAATCACAACGCCACTTTACCACACAGCTGTATATTAAGTAAAACAGGTACACATATTAACGTTGTTTTCAATTAAATTTAAACTTCCGTAACTTCTGTCACTAGTTGAATTTTTCACTTATTGGATTTTTTCCCATTCATTTCAGATCATTATCCAAGAGCGCACCAAATTTCAAGTTTCCAGAACAAGCGGAAATCCATTAACCCATTAAAAGTATTTATTAAATATTCTTAAGTTGACATGTCATGGGCTATATTTGATTATCTCATGTATCTCATTATTACAACCACATATTAGAACGCTACATACGTCGCAGGGACGTGAAGCGCCCCAATCTGCCGATGTTAGGCGAGGAAGAATTTCAAACCGCCAGAGCTTTATATAAATTAATCGCACTCCGAAACAATCGAAGTGAATTTTTTTTAGTATACAGGCGTTTAAATTAATTAAAAGATGGGTTGAGATTTGGTGTGATAAACCGTTAAGATAAAAAATACACAGGAAAAAAAAAATTTGAGGAAAAACCTGCTTTACGACACTTCTGTCAAAGTAATAAAACTACAAAATGATAATATGGTAAAAGATCTATGTATTGTATTGTATGACGATAAAATATTTCCTCTCGCTGGATTCCTCAGGGGGAAAACTTGGGGGAGGGGATGTTGGTGGTGCCTTGTGTGAGAAGCGGAAGTCGATTTTCTTTACCGGAGTTTTTTTTGTTTATGTACAGATAGGTAAATGTCCACCATCTATATTTTTCACTAAAAATATACCCCATTCCTTTGTTGGCGATAGCGTCAACTATTTACCAAACATTATTTTTCTCCGTCAAATAGTCTTGTAGATATAAAGCCAAGACATAGACGGAATTGAAAAATCTTAATTTTCCCAATATTTTTAGTCTGAAGCGTAAAAATGAGAGAAAATCTCTGAGTGCTTTTTAATTTTTGCAATACTTCGAACTTGTCTTCAGTAAGTGAGAGGAGTAAAATATAAAGATGATAGACCTTTTACATTTAAGTGTAATCGCTACTGGCTACATATAATCCCGAATCAAAACACTCTTTGTTAAAAAACCGCTGCCCAAGGAATCACTACTTCCATATCCAGATTTTCGATCCATGTCACTCGCAACGAAAAAATTTTGTATGTAGAAATAATTGTTTATGAAACCTTAATAATATAATATTTGAAATCCTCTACCCCATAAAACGATACCCCACATCGGTAGTGGGGTTGGTCTTGAACACACACTAAATCACAATTTTTTTTCATCCCCTTTAATAATGGGGTGGGGGTAGTAATGGGGATGGCTAATGTCAAAATTTTTTTTGAGACATTGACTTCTCCTGTATATACTAAATACCAATTTCATGAACTCTCACCCGCTTGATTTACCTATTTACCCCAAATTTACCCCAATTTACCGCCCAACTCTTCGACGAAACAAGATAAAAATATAATCTAATCTAGATCTCGTTAATGTACATATGTGTACCAAATTTCAAGTCAATATCTCAAACGGTTTCAGAGTAAACGTGCGCACAAAAAAGTTACAGACCGACAGGCAGAAATTTTTTTTCGCTCAAATTTAAAATCTCGGCGTTTCATGACATTCTAAGCCTATTTGAACAATAAAAATTTTTTGTCGTTACTATACTTCCACTGAATGTGGAAGTAAAAAATAAATAATTACCCAGATTTTTCATGGATTTTATTGCCTCAAAGATAGAATGTATAACATAATATTCTCTACACAGCTGCATTTTTAAATATAAAGCATCCATAGAAAATGTTACTCAGTATACTGCCGTCTTAAGTAAAAGCATCCTATCTACAAAAATTGATAATTTTAGATTTTCACATTTTCTGTCCTATACGCATATATTCTACACTTTTTTAGTTAAAATGTGTGATATAGGTCTGGTAAGAAGAAGTTATTAGTTATGGATATTAAATATAATTTTCTTTGTTCGAAGTGCTCATAACAATACATTTACAACTGATAGTATCCTAGTTGGATTATGCTTGAATGTCAAATAGAGGACTCTTTTACTAAGTCGGGCAGTTTATGCTGGTCGAATTGCCAGCGATAACAAGTAGGTGTGGCTAGAGAGTTATTTATATATTTCGTTTTATAGGCTTTATTACTAAACGGGTTCCATAAAAAATACAGAAAACATATTTTATTATGTAGAAAAATATTGTGCTTGTCGTTACGAAGTTAGATATTTGATATATTTACTGTTGTGGTCTAAATTAAATAAATACTTGTAATCCATTCCCTGAGTCTAATTGTCAAGGTGTCGCCATCTATGAAACTATGAATGAACTTTTACATGTATTTCGTTTTCCCAGCTTTTTAGGCAAATGTGTGGTTTATTTAAAACAACAAAAATCTTATTTCGTGCATCGCATACTTCTAAATGTTTATTCCTTTTTAATTTTTTTTTTTGTGGGACAGGGAGCTTTGAAAAAAATCAGAAAGTTTCCCATGTAAAAGCATAGGCATTCCACACTCTTAATATAAATGAGGCTAATAAAAAAATAATAATAATAATAATTAAAATTAAAAGTAAAATTAAAATCACATCAGCCATATACAATTTAGTATTATTAATAATGCGATAATACTATTATGAACAGTAAAACAAAATATTTAAATTCATTGCACCTAGTAAAGTGTTCTTCTTTATGCTATGATAAAATAGAATAACTTTCAAATCTAATTCCATTTTTTTATTATTAAATCATAAATGTTCTAAAAAATTTTGGCATCGTCAGACGTTTCTTACCAGACGTTTTCTCATTTTCTGATTCATGAATTATTCTCCGCTTACCATATAACTTAGTTAGCCGGCATGATACAAAGAATTAAAGGTATGACATTGCGCATCTAGGTGGAGCCAAATCGACAGTTGCTTCGTCACGCGGTGATAATTTTCTACCCGCTTCGTATAATCGACGTTTGTAATTTTTAAAATTATAATTTTATGCTTATTTTCTCTTTTATCTTAACTCATTAATAGGAAATGAATACGTGTTTTATTTGTGGACCAAGCCAATATTCTATACATACACAAAGCCTCTTAAGGGTGGCGGTGCCGTGCTTAAGAAAATGATTTCGTAGTTCGAGAATTTCTCCTATATTCCTGAACCGATTGAAAAATTTTTTGACAGGCTTCTAAAGGAAACTTGATAGAATGGTACCAAACTATTGAAATCAACACAAAATATTTTTTTTGATGTTCGCACGAGAATTTTTTTTCCTTTTTTAGATTTAAATAGCCCAGTACCATTCTATAAAGTTGTCTCTAAAAGTCCATCAAAAAAATTTTTGAATCGGTTAAGGGATGTAGGAGAAATTCTCGAATTACCTTCACCGAACCGCCCACCTTAAAACGTATTTATGCTCATTTATAAAGAACGTTTACTAAGAACACTAAGAATCTCTATATTTATTCGTTCAGGCAAATTCCTCACCAAAAACTACAACCAACCCCTCTCTATTTGTTTTTACCTTTTTTGTTCCTTGCCCATTTTTTGTCTCTAAATTCAGTCTCGACCAATAAATTCTTAACAAACAACAATTTCACATAACATTACACACTTTTAGCTATCCACGACACGTTCCTGGCGTCAGGAAGACTACCAGGGTGGAATTGTTTCAAACGGGTTTTTTCGTTGAGTTTTGTTTTCCCGTGCCAGCAATCAAAATTTTTAAGTGTTCGCGTGTGCGCGAAATCGATAGTTTTACAGTTTTAATTTTAATTATTTTTAAGTACCCCCGTGTACTAGGTTGCACAATACTGTTGAATTTAAGCCTTTCCCTATTAGGCAGGAGTTTTAACTCACAATTAATTTTCGTCATCGCCAAACCGGACCCTCCCCGCCCAACCTCACACCCACCTCGGCGATGTTCGCCGTGGTTGTCTGGCTGGCTCCGGGCCGGACTCTGGAATGACGCATTATTGTATGTGAATATTAATAAATGCTTGTTGTTGTTGTTGTTTGTTCAGGCAAATGCATGATACAAATTCTTTGTATCATGAGCAGGGCCCGTATTTTGGATGACATTGACGTAAAACGCAGAGTCGGCATGGAAGGGTGGTACCAAAATTATAAAAATTCTTATTTCTTTTTGCAGTTAACTGCTCATCCAATTAAAAACATTAAATAAAACTGTTACATTGATTATTAATACCACGTAAATAACAATAGATAATTATATGTAGTCTAAATGTTCGGCACGAAACGAACGGCGTTTCTCTAAGAATATCACTTGTAAATCCTTATTTTCCTTTTAATGGGAATTAGAAGACACAGTAATTACAGACTTTGGCGACCATAACAGGATAATATTGCACCTTTGATACTTCAGCCTTGTACCATTTAACATTAACCAGGCGTTTTCGTAAATCCACATTGTACCGTTTGTATTGACGGCAATGACCGCGCCATTATTATACTAAATTACCGAAATAGTCAGAAATGGGCGAAGGAAACTTTCCATTTGAATGTTTCCGGAACGAAATTTTGATAAAAATGAAAGTTTTTCAATAAAATATTTGAACAATTGAAAGTTTTCGAAATTCCAGGAAAGTTTTCTTTGGAAATTTTCGAAGTATTCAAATATTTTATCGGAAACTTTCATTTTCATCAAAACTTCGTTCCAGAAATTCCCGAAAATTTCCTGGGAACTTTCATTGGAATGTTTCCTTCACCCATCTTTGAAGATAGTATATACATCATTGTGTATCGACGAATAGTGAAGCACTGAACTACCAACTGACACAGGATAAGGGTATATATATATATATATATATATATATATATATATATATATATATATATATATATATATATATATATATATATATATATATATATATATATATATATATATATATATATATATATATATATATATATATATATATATATATATATATATATATATGGGTATACCTGAAATATGTAGCTGCAGAGATTACACTTGGTGACCATTTATTTCAGTGATAGACGATATTTCACTGCTGGTGATTAAAGCACCATGATTAGGCAAGTAGCAACAGTGATGGTAGAACTGAAATAACTGTGATTAGTGATTTTAATATCAACAAGCAAATAGTGGCTATAACCTTGTCGTTCCGTGTCTATTTTCTAATACCGGACAAGTGCTTAATGAAATGTAAAGTAGACTAAATGATGGAAAAACGTTACTATTTTTAAAAATGTTCGCGACTGCAATTACTGTTTAACATCACCGTGAATCAAAAATCGCAGTCACCGTTGACGGAGTTATTGAAAAATCGTGATTTCGCCCATCTCTAGTTATACTGGATAATTAAGTAGAGGTTTCTTGTACTGTTAGATGGTACACGAAAAGGAAAAAGTTCTCTCAGTTTGGTTACAGCATACATAATGGGTTCATTTAGGACTTTTTTTAATTTGATTGTCGTAAAGATGTTACAGTCCTAAGAAGAAAACTAGAATTTTCTGAGACCTGTAAATCGTCTAAAAAAATTATAAACATGGACCTTGTCCAATCTCGGCCGCGACATCACTTAATAGCAACCCGCTAGTCGCACAGAGAAAGAATCGACGATCTCAAGCGGAATGCACGAGCTTTAACATGTTGCGCTATCGTTTCGTTTCCTGTCCTCTGACGTTACGATGTAGGTCACACCGCGCTCTATAGAAGCGTATATTTCGAGAACCACATATCGGATTCATCTGAAATTTTCAACATTTTTAATACAATTTTAAATAATACTTTATCCACAAGAAGTAACAATTGCTAAATAAAATTAAATAAATGAGCCCATTATATAATTTATTACTCTGAATGAAAAATATAGTTCATTTATAAATCTTTGTTTTTGTAGAGAATCAAAACTATTATTTTCATTATTTCATTATAATTAAGTTTCGTATATAACGTCGTCCGTAAAGTATTGACGGAGGGAATACGAATTGAGGTCCCTAAATGTGAAGTGGCAAGTGCTTTAGAACAAGTTCGGCAGTGTGTGCTGGGTGTCGGGCGGGTGTGCCATTACAGTGTTGATAGCCCCTATCCCAACACTCATACCTCTACTGTTAGTACTTTATAACCAATGAGATAATGTTTATGTATGTAAAATGAATTTGACAAAATTTATTTTAAACACTTTCGAGCCTGTTAGCGAACTAAGATCAATCCGCTAACTTGGGCGCTGGTAAAAAAGTTTATGTTTATTAAAATAAAATTATAATAATAATGAGAGCGAGAGAGATAGTGGACTGTCGCGGTATAGAAAAAAGAGATTTGTATGGATCCTACCTTAAATCCTCTCCGAATCCAGTTACCAGCTTCCGGAGGCCTCCAGATAGGGAATCCAGCAATCAATGTAGTATTCTAGGATCAAATGTTCACTTCCAAGAAAATGGAACACAAAGCGGGTAGTTAATAATTATTATTTTTGCGATACAAGACACTTGCCTGCGGTGACACGAGGTTGAACAGCGAATTGAATGGTTAGGTATCACAAAAAATCTCTTTTTGTTAGCGCGGAAAGCTACAGTGTGAGCCAAAATGAACGACAGCGGAGTGTATTTTATTCTTACTTAAAGTTAGCGGTACATAGTTAGAGTTATAGTTATAGAAAAATAATTAACAGTTAAAAAACTAAACAATAAAAAAGCTAAATAGTGACTGAGGACGGAACAGAGCCTATTAACATAATTATTATATTTCTGACTCCATATCACTGAACAATATTCAAGACAGCTAACTACTAAAGTTATTGTATATAATATTAAAATCCAATGTACATCTTTAAAATCTACATACATAAAAAGTTTAAGTAAATATCTCTTATATCTACTGTCTAGGTCGAAGATAGCAAAAAAAATATTTAGAACTTGTAATATTTAAGTATAATTACTATACATTACCCTGCGTACTGACACCATATAATATGACTAATAATCTTTTACCTGTATGGAGGGTCAGGGACTCTTTTTTTATATGTTGAGAAACGTAAACATTTCAATAAACGTCCGCCTGGACTTTCACTAAGGTTTATAAAATAAAAATTTTGTATTTAAAGATTTGTATTTGGTTTGTGTGACACAATACTTATTGTTACTTGTTAGCGGCTGATGTTTGTGATTGCAACTTTACAAAAGTATTAGATAGTACCGTGTAATTCAGAGTCCGTCTCTGGAATGTCATCCAAAATACGGGCTCTGATCATGAGGCAAATCCTATGTAACTTAAAATCCCGATATCACCGCGTGACGCCATTGCGCCAAACCGGACCGAATTTGGCGAACTCTCAATCAAACTTTGCATTTTTTGTATCATGGTTAGCCGGCATCATGACAAATTGTATCACGAGGCGGCATCACGCCAGACGCCATCTGTCGCAGACGAGCCGATCACACAAGAAATTTGTGATTCGGTACTGGCCAAGGGGGTCTTAATCTAACCTCCTAGGGTACTGCCACAATTTTTTACAGTCCGGTTCGATGTAGATGCGCGAATTTTTCCCGCCAACGAGAGATTATATTCTAACCCTGCCAAAAATTCCACATAGAAACTTATAAGAAAAAAGTGATGCGGTTTTATCGTTCCTATAAGTTATATTATTATTATACAGACAGGATTTTATCTGTTTTATTAAGTTTTAAATCGGTTATGAAACAGTAATTCCGAATGAGCTATTTGGAATTATCATGTTGCCCTTTCATGAGTACTTATATGAAATATACATCAACAAATCTACAGTTTAGTGTCTGCAAATGCACCCTTGCCCTTATATCTGTAAACATATGGAATTACAGATACAACTTTAAAGAGATTCTAAACTTTTCTATGAGTAATATCATAAAAGTCCAGTCCGTCCTTTCTCCAGTATCTATCGTATATAACACACCATTTATCAACATGTTTTTATTGTAAATTTCAACATTGTCGGATATACATGTCAACAAATGTACAGTTTCAATTGTATATTTTACAGATGTATTTTTATTGTAAACTTCCATTTTGCTTTTTTATTAGTATTAATTTGGATATGCATGCCGACAAATGTACAGTTTAAATTGCATATTTCAAATAGAAATACTAATATTGTGGTAAACACAAAATACTGCAAAGTTCTTATTTCCTCGGGTGTTCTTGTTCTAGCCTAGAAGCAATGAATGAGTTAGCAGTGAAAGAGACTGCTTTACTTTTAATTTAACCTTCGTAGTGTTTGCAGATGCTTAAGGCTCCCATCCTTGGATGCATACCTCGGGTTTTCTTCTTGTATACAGATAACTAACTTGGCTCAGTTGGCTGACTGGGTATTTGGGTTATTTTATTTTGTTGTTTTAGGGTTGTTAATTTATTATTGGTTAGTAATGGTGTGCTTGTTTATTTTGATTGGGATTGACAGGTGCACACGTTGTTTGTTTTGTGGTCTGGATGGCTCTTTTAGTGTTTTATTTTAATTGGCTCTTTTATTTGTTGTTTTTGGCTCTTTTGTTTGTTGTTATTGGCTCTTTTGATGTTAATTTATGGCTCTTTTAATTAATTAATGGCTCTTTTGTTCATTTCTGATCTTTCTTTTTATTTATTTTTTTCATACAATAAGTTTACAATATTTTGTTTTTTCTATTCAGGGGGGATCGGGAGTAAAAATATAATTAAGGGACGGGTGTTTTGGTGCGTGGAGGAATTTAGTTACCAGAGGGTCTCTTAGGGTGGGGTTCATAGACTGAACAAGTGCGTTGGCAAAGTTGGGGACAAGACGTCGTAAAACAAAGTTAGATAGGGTTGGTGTACCACTGATATCGTGCAGAGTTTGTAGTGGGGTGTAAATGGGCAGGTGATTTGCGATGCGCAATATTTTGTTTTGGACTGTCTGAAGCTTTTTTTGCAGGGTGCGAGTAAGTAAGAGGTACCACGTGGGGGCAGCATATGTTAGTATAGGACGTAGGTATGTTTTATATATGAGAGTAGATATATGTGGGGGAGACGATACGAGTATTGAGTGTAGGATTGATATTTTTCTCCAGCATTTAGTTATAGTGTTATCCACATGTGCATTTAGTTTAAGTCGCCTGTCCAGCAGGACGCCGAGGTATTCAATTTGGTCAAGCCATTCTAGGCTACGTCCTTCTATTTTGATGGGTGTACTTGTGAGTCTGGCAATACGTCTAGTGAAACATATGACTTGTGTTTTATTTATGTTGGTTTTCAGCCTCCAATCGGCGTAGTATTTAATCGTTATATCCGTCTGTTTCTGTAGTAATTTTGAAGTAATTTCTGGGTTTTTTGAAGTGGTCATTATTGCCGTATCATCTGCGTACATGCAGAGTGTGATACGGTGGTCTGTCGGGGTTGGTATGTCATTGATATATAAATTAAATAAAATTGGTCCTAGGGCGGAGCCCTGCGGGATTCCGGATAGTATTTGTCGTTCGGGAGAGCACTCCTGGTTTACTACTACTCGGAATCGGCGATTATTAATATATGACTGCATCATTTTGATGATGCGAGTCGAAAAACCCGCGACGTTGAGCTTGTAAAGTAGCCCAGGGTGCCAAATTTTGTCGAAAGCTTTTTCGAGGTCTAAGGCGACAAACCCTGTGAGAAGACCTCGATTGAAGCCGGTGGTAATGGTTTCACCGACTCGGAATAGCTGCTGTACAGTGGAATGACTGATGTTTATTGAGTGTGTTATTATTGTCCAGGTGTTCCTGGATTCGGCTGAACAATAATGTGTCTAGAATTTTCGCTAGACAAGATATAAGACTAATAGGCCGATAGTTGGCAGGGTCTTTTTTTACTTTACCCGGTTTGGGTATATTTATTATTTTTGCAATTTTCCAGGCGTCTGGGTAATATTGTAGCCTTGTACAGTTATTAAATAATTTTGTTAGGTATAAATATACTCTAACAGGATAATGTTTGATGGCATAAGTGGGTATCTTGTCTAGTCCAGGGGCTTTTCTTGAGGGCAGTGAGTTGACTGCTGCCCTGATTTCAGAGGGTGAAAAGAACAATGGTTCCGCACTAGCAGGTAGGTTTACTTGGTTTAGTTGATCAATATACTGGGTTACAGTATTAGATATTTGTTGTGGTATAGGGTTAGGTAGGAAAACAGAGGATAGGTGTCTGGAAAAGGAAGCAGCTTTTTCCTTATCAGTGATCGCTACCCCGGCATCGGTGGTAAGCGGGGGTATTTGGACAGCTTTCCTGTTGAAAAGACGTGGGACAAAATGTGGATCGTTGGGTTGGGAGGCAATTAGTTTTTCCAATGATTCGTTTTTATGTTTTTTGGTATCTTTAGCAATTTGCTTTTTAAGTGCATTGATTTGTGTCAATAGCGCCGGGTTTCTTGTTGTTTGGTACCTTTTCCTTAAGCGGTTTTTCTCCTGAATAAGGTCAACTAATTGCCGGGGTAATCTGCGTTGGAGGGGACGGGAGAGGATAGGTTTTAGACTTGTCTGTAGTGCATCTGTCGTTAGTTTGGTCAGTTCTTCGACTGCTTGGTCGACCTCAGTTATGGTGTTACATTGGGGTATTCTCGGTAGATTTAAATCTATTTGTTTATTAAATACCTGCCAGTCGTAATCTGATTCCCTTGGGTTCCGTGTTTGTGTTGAGCAGTGTATCGTGGTACTGAATTCTGTTTTGACGGGGTAATGGTCGCTGTCCAGTGCGTAAATTGTCTGGACGTTGTACATGAGCATGGTATTCCTGGTTAGTCCTATGTTAAGGACAGATTGACTAGGGTGTGGGAAAGTGGGTTCATCAGTTGCAATGAGTTGAACGTTAGGGTATTTACCAAGATATTCATGTAAATTGTTACCGGATACGTTGCCCTTGGGGTTTGATTTGTTCCAAGAGGGATGCTTGGCATTGAGGTCACCAAGCAGTATGTAGTTAGGGTATGTTTTAGCTATTTTGTCTAAATCTGTTATGTCTAGGTGGCATTTGTTTCTTTTGTATGCAGAGATTATAGCTGTGAGCTTATTGTTGATTTTTAATGTTATTGCACAAACCTCAAGTGTTTCCAGTTCTGGTAATACAGTTTCGTTGTGTTTTATTCCTTTCCTGATCACGATCGCCACACCGCCCTGACGCCCTTGGCGGTCGGCGCGGTAGACGTCGTATCCAGGAATGGTAAAAGTTATATGTGGCTTGAGGTTTGTTTCGCATAGACAGCAAATATCAATATTTGAATTATTTAGCAGGTTTATAAATTCTGTTTTCTGCCGGTTTATACCTCTAGCATTGAATTGTAAAAATATTAGTTTTTTTATTGTTGCATTATTCATGAAAAAAGTCTAGTGGCGTGTTCTAATAGGATAAATATCTTTTCAAGTGGATCCTTAGTATTTTTTAGGGATACAAGTAATTCTTTGAGAGATTCCCAGATTTTCTTAAGGTCAAAGCTTTTTAGGAAATCTAATATTTCCCTTAAGGGGTTTTCAGTGTTATCAGTATTTTCCGGGGTGTTTACTTGTTGTGTAGCGGCGCGTTGACGCGCTCGAAACTCTTGCCACGCTTTGACATTTTGGGTGTCTATAATGTTAGCTGTTCCTGGTGAATGGGGTGGTACATTAATCTGTGCCTGCTGTCTGTTGTCAGAAATATTGTATAAATCATGATTTTTGATGTACTGATCATTTTTGGCTTTGGGGGCGGCAAAAAGGCCCCCGGGGGCGGCGCCCAAATTATGGTCTAGAACATGTTTTTCGACATTCTGAACGTTTTTGGTGTTGGGGGTGGTGGGGGTGGTTTTTTCCAATTCAATAGTTAGGGGTTTATCAATGATTGTGGGTTATTTTTGTTCTTTTCCTTTTATGGCGTCTTTTTGTATTATTTGGTGTGGATATTCGAGAAGTCCGGGATGAAGATGTTGCAAACGAGGGGGTGTCAGAGAGTACCGAAGAGGCATCTGTTTCAGAATATTCATCGCTAGGGTTGTTTCTAGGAATTAAGTCTATGGAGTAAAATTGATGTGTTGGGCTGATAGAATGTAACTTTGGTGAACTTTTAGGGGTAGAATGGGTCACGGTGGTGGTGGTAGTAGTGGTGTTTGTATACGTATGGGTGGCGGTAGTACTGGTAAAACTGACCAGGGTAGGTACTACAGTGATAATTTCTGAAGATGAGGTGGATGGTAAACTGATATCGAGGGTTGTTAAGTATGGTGTGGTTTCGGGTGACATATTAAATGAATTTAGGGATGACATTGTTATGTTAGCTGTGTTATTGGTGTTAGTATTTGAGTTTAAATTTGTATTAGTTAAATTAAAATTATTGCCAGCCAAGTTATCTGTATGTGTAGAATGTGATACCTGTTTTTGCGTGGGTTGTTGTGTTTCGGTGTTTCTCTGTTTACTGTTTGTGGTTTTTATGTAGTGATGGTCTGGTTTGACTTTTGGTGGTGGTTCTTTTTTATCCGGGGGTTTCTTCCTGTTTCTTGTCATGTTTCTGGGTTGTTATACTGCTCTGTTGCAGTTACACAAAGGTAATCGCCTTATTCACGGTTCGCAAGTTAGAACAAACAAACAACTATATACACTTAATATATACGTGTGGTTGCTACGCTACTCTATGAATGATGATGAATGATGATATGATGATGATGATTTTAATTTAACAAACACACGTCAGTTCCTTAGGTCACATTAGAGTAGATATGAATTAGCGACACGTATACAGCTCCCTCTACTGGAGCCTGGGGTAAAGCTGCTGCTGAAATTTCTATCAGTTTCTACCAGAATGGAGCAGCAAACATTTACTTATACCACATCAATGAGAATTTCCGTAGTTAAATGGCAAGTGTTTCTATAAGAAACGAGCTGCATTAGGTTAGGACAGTTTTGACTTGCAATTGAAGATTACTAATTATAATGTTTGAATAGGGATTTATGAGATCAGTTTCTATGAGTATTAATGTTTTTTTTTCAGTAATATATTAAATGTGTTTTCATTTGTTTGAATGGGTAAAAAGAAAGGTCAATTTTCAACTGCAATTACAAATACAAGTTTAATCACTTTGAATGGGGTTATATGCGATTAATTTCTAAAAGTATTTATGCTGTTTTCCGAATATAATTATTGTGATGAGGTTTAATCAGTAACAAATTGTTAACTACTTGTTATGATATGGTCGGAAATTCCAAGTACACATTTAGTATTCCTTCAAAAGGATTGATGAGAGCAGTTTCTACGAGTATCTATTTGTTGTTCCTCTAGTAAATTATATAAGTCTTTACATTTACTTATACTATCTCAATGAGAATTTATGAGAACAGTATCTAATGTAAAACGTACGGCTTTCCGTGGTTAAATGGCAAGTGTTTCTATAAGAAACGAGCTGCATTAGGTTAGAACAGTTTTGATTTGCAATTGAAGATTACAAATTATAATGTTTGAATAGGGATTTATGAGATCAGTTTCTATGAGTATTAATGTTTTTTTTTAGTATTATATTAAATGTGTTTTCATATGTTCATCCAAAATACGGGCTCTGATCATGAGGCAAATCCTATGTAATTTAAAATCCCGATATCACCGCGTGACGTCATTGCGCCAAACCGGACCGAATTTGGCGAACTCTCAATCAAACTTTGTATTTTTTGTATCATGGTTAGCCGGCATCATGACAAATTGTATCACGAGGCGGCATCACGCCAGACGCCATCTGTCGCAGACGAGCCGATCACACAAGAAATTTGTGATTCGGTACTGGCCAAGGGGGTCTTAATCTAACCTCCTAGGGTACTGCCACAATTTTTTACAGTCCGGTTCGATGTAGATGCGCGAATTTTTCCCGCCAACGAGAGATTATATTCTAACCCTGCCAAAAATTCCACATAGAAACTTATAAGAAAAAAGTGATGCGGTTTTATCGTTCCCATAAGTTATATTATTATTATACAGACAGGATTTTATCTGTTTTATTAAGTTTTAAATCGGTTATGAAACAGTAATTCCGAATGAGCTATTTGGAATTATCATGAGTACTTATATGAAATATACATCAACAAATCTACAGTTTAGTGTCTGCAAATGCACCCTTGCCCTTATATCTGTAAACATATGGAATTACAGATACAACTTTAAAGAGATTCTAAACTTTTCTATGAGTAATATCATAAAAGTCCAGTCCGTCCTTTCTCCAGTATCTATCGTATATAACACACCATTTATCAACATGTTTTTATTGTAAATTTCAACATTGTCGGATATACATGTCAACAAATGTACAGTTTCAATTGTATATTTTACAGATATATTTTTATTGTAAACTTCCATTTTGCTTTTTTATTAGTATTAATTTGGATATGCATGCCGACAAATGTACAGTTTAAATTGCATATTTCAAATAGAAATACTAATATTGTGGTAAACACAAAATACTGCAAAGTCCTTATTTCCTCGGGTGTTCTTGTTCTAGCCTAGAAGCAATGAATGAGTTAGCAGTGAAAGAGACTGCTTTACTTTTAATTTAACAAACACACGTCAGTTCCTTAGGTCACATTAGAGTAGATATGAATTAGCGACACGTATACAGCTCCCTCTACTGGAGCCTGGAGTAAAGCTGCTGCTGAAATTTCTATCAGTTTCTACCAGAATGGAGCAGCAAACATTTACTTATACCACATCAATGAGAATTTCCGTAGTTAAATGGCAAGTATTTCTATAAGAAACGAGCTGCATTAGGTTAGGACAGTTTTGACTTGCAATTGAAGATTACTAATTATAATGTTTGAATAGGGATTTATGAGATCAGTTTCTATGAGTATTAATGTTTTTTTTCAGTAATATATTAAATGTGTTTTCATTTGTTTGAATGGGTAAAAAGAAATGTCAATTTTCAACTGCAATTACAAATACAAGTTTAATCACTTTGAATGGGGTTATATGCGATTAATTTCTAAAAGTATTTATGCTGTTTTCCGAATATAATTATTGTGATGAGGTTTAATCAGTAACAAATTGTTCACTACTTGTTATGATATGGTCGGAAATTCCAAGTACACATTTAGTATTCCTTCAAAAGGATTGATGAGAGCAGTTTCTACGAGTATCTATTTGTTGTTCCTCTAGTAAATTATATAAGTCTTTACATTTACTTATACTATCTCAATGAGAATTTATGAGAACAGTATCTAATGTAAAACGTACGGCTTTCCGTGGTTAAATTGCAAGTGTTTCTATAAGAAAAGAGCTGCATTAGGTTAGAACAGTTTTGATTTGCAATTGAAGATTACAAATTATAATGTTTGAATAGGGATTTATGAGATCAGTTTCTATGAGTATTAATGTTTTTTTTTCAGTATTATATTAAATGTGTTTTCATATGTTTGAATGGGTAAAAAGAAAGGTCAGTTTTCAACTGAAATTACAAATACAAATTTAATCACTTCGAATGGGGTTATACGCGATCAATTTCTAGCAGTATTTATGCTGTTTTCCGAATATAATTGTGATGAGGTTTGATCAGTAACAAATTGTTCACTACATGTTACGATATGGTCAAAAATTCCAGGTACATATTTAGTATTACTTCGAAAGGATTGATGATAGCAGTTTCTACGAGTATGTATTTGTTGTGCCAATAGTAAATTATATAAGTCTTTATCAGTATGCATTCGGATCTAATTTAAATATGAAAATTATATCAGAATAAAGCAACCAAATATTTTAAACAGTATCTATTTGTAAATCCAGGCATTTACTTATACTATCTCAATGAGAATTTATGAGGACAGTATCTAATGTAAAACGTGCGGCTTTGCGTGGTTAAATGGCAAGAGTTTCTATAAGAAACGAGCTGCATTAGGTTAGAACAGTTTTGATTTGCAATTGAAGATTACAAATTATAATGTTTGAATTAATGTTTTTTTTCAGTAATATATTAAATGTGTTTTCATTTGTTTGAATGGGTAAAAAGAAAGGTCAGTTTTCAACTGCAATTACAAATACAAGTTTAAACACTTCGAATGGGATTATATGCGATCAATTTCTAACAGTATTTATGCTGTTTTCCGAATATAATTGTGATGATGTTTGATCAGTAACAAATTGTTCACTACATGTTACGTGTGAAAATTCCAGGTACGTATTTCGTATTACTTCGAAAGGATTGATGATAGCAGTTTCTACGAGTATGTATTTGTTGTGCCAATAGTAAATTATATAAGTCTTTATCAGTATCCATTCGGATCGAATTTAAATATGAAAATTATATCAGAATAAAGCAATCAAATATTTTAAACAGTATCTATTTGTAAATCCAGACATTTACTTATACTATCTCAATGAGAATTTATGAGGACAGTATCTAATGTAAAACGTGCGGCATTCCGTGGTTAAATGGCAAGAGTTTCTATAAGAAACGAGCTGCATTAGGTTAGAACAGTTTTTATTTATTTATTTATTTATTTAGAAGAAGAAACAAACAGGTTACAAACCTAATTACATGTTTCTTGAGGGGGGACTACAGGCGATATAACCCGCCGGAGCCAACCCGGGCGACACGCTTCGAAGACCGGGTTTTGATTTACAATTGAAGATTACAAATTATGATGTTTGAATAGGGATTTATGAGATGAGTTTCTATGAGTATTAATGTTATTTTTTTCAGTAATAAGTATATTAAATGTGTTTTCATTTGTTTGAATGGGTAAAAAGAAAGGTCAGTTTTCAACTGCAATTACAAATAGGTACAAGTTTAATCACTTCGAATGGGGTTATATGCGATCAGTATTTCGAATATAATTGTGATGAGGTTTGATCAGTAACAAATTGTTTACCACATGTTACGATATGGTCGGAAATTCCAGGTAAATATTTAGTATTCCTTCGAAAGGATTGATGATAGCAGTTTCTATGAGTATGTATTTGTTTTTCCAATAGAAAATTTGTCTTTATCAGTATGCATTCGGATCTACTTTAAATACAAAAATTATATCAAAATGAAACAACCAAATATTTTAAACAGTATCCACTTGTAAATCCAAACATTTAAAGATATATTTTAATGAGAACCAATCAGAACAGTATCTAATGTAACGCGTGCGGCTTTCCGTGGCTAAATTTTAAAAGTATTTTTAATAAATAGCTTTAACGGATTTGAACAGTTTTAATTTGCAATTCCAGATGAATAGTTTTAATTGTTAAATAGGGATCTATGAGATCAGTGTCTTTGTGTAATGTTTTTTTTTAATAAAAACACATTTTATTGAAAAAAAAAAACATTACACTGACCTCATAGATCCCTAACAATTAAAACTATTTATCTGGAAATGCAAATGAAAACTGTTCGAATCCCTTAAAGCTTATTTATTGCAAATAATTTTAAAATTTAGCCACGGAAAACCGCACACGTTACATTACCCAACAAACACCGAAGATCGGCCCATCAGTGGGCCATCACTGGGCCAGAAGTTTCATTTCTGGCACAGTGATGGTCCGCTAAAGGACCAACCTTTTGTGTTTGTAGGGTAGATACTGTTCTGATGGATTCTCATTATAATATTATCTTTAAATGTTTGGATTTACAGGTGGACACTGTTTAAAATATTTGAGGTTTCATTCTGATATGATTTTTGCATTTAAATTAGATCCGAATGCATACTGATAAAGACTTATATAATTTACTGTAGGCACAACAAATAAATACTCGTAGAAACTGCTCTCATCAATCCTCTTGAAGGAATACTAAATATGTACCTGGAATTTCCGACCATATCGTAACATGTAGTAAACAATTTGTTACGGATCAAACCTCATCACAATTATATTCGGAAAACAGCATAAATACTGTTAGAAATTGATCGCATATAACCCCATTCGAAGTGATTAAACTTGTATTTGTAATTGCAGTTGAAAACTGACCTTCCTTTTTACCCATTCAAACAAATGAAAACACATTTAATATATTACTGAAAAAAAAACATTAACACTCATAGAAACTGATCTCATAAATCCCTATTTAAACATTATAATTTGTAATCTTCAATTGCAAATCAAAACTGTTCTAACCTAATGCAGCTCGTTTCTTATAGAAACACTTGCCATTTAACCACGAAAAGCCGCACGTTTTACATTAGATACTGTTCTCATAAATTCTCATTGAGATAGTATAAGTAAATGTCTGGATTTACAAATAGATACTGTTTAAAATATTTGGTTGCTTTATTCTGATATAATTTTCATATTTAAATTAGATCCGAATCTTTACTGATAAAGACTTATATAATTTACTAGAGGAACAACAAATAGATACTCGTAGAAACTGCTCTCATCAATCCTCTTGAAGGAATACCAAATGCGTACTTGGAATTTCCGACCATATCATAACATGTAGTGAACAATTTGTTACTGATTAAACCTCATCACAATTATATCCGGAAAACAACATAAATACTTTTAGAAATTGATCGCATATAACCCCATTCGAAGTGATTCAACTTGTATTTGTAATTGCAGTTGAAAACTGACCTTTCTTTTTACCCATTCAAACAAATGAAAACACATTTAATATATTACTGAAGAAAACACATTAATACTCATAGAAACTGATCTCATAAATCCCTATTCAAATATTATAATTTTGAATCTTCAATTACAAATCAAAACTGTTCTAACATAATGCAACTCGTTTCTTATAGAAACTCTTGCCATTTAACCACGGAAAACCGCACGTTTTACATTAGATACTGTTCTCATAAATTCTCATTGAGATAGTATAAGTAAATGTTTGGATTTACAAATAGATACTGTTTAAAATATTTGGTTGCTTTATTCTGATATAATTTTCATATTTAAATTAGATCCGAATCTGTACTGATAAAGACTTATATAATTTACTATAGGAACAACAAATAGATACTCGTAGAAACTGCTCTCATCAATCCTCTTGAAGGAATACTAAATGTGTACTTGGAATTTCCGACCATATCATAACAAATAGTGAACAATTTGTTACTGATTAAACCTCATCACAATTATATTCGGAAAACAGCATAAATACTTTTAGAAATTGATCGCATATAACCCCATTCGAAGCGATTAAACTTGTATTTGTAATTGCAGTTGAAAACTGACCCTTCTTTTTACCCATTCAAACAAATGAAAACACATTTAATATATTACTGAAAAAAAACATTAATACTCATAGAAACTGATCTCATAAATCCCTATTCAAACATTGTAATTTGTAATCTTCAGTTGCAAATCAAAACTGTTCTAACCTAATGCAGCTTGTTTCTTAAAGAAACACTTGTCTTTTAATCATGGAAAACCGCACGAATTACATTAGATACTGTGCTCATAAATTCCCATCGATGTGGTATAAGCAAATGTTTGGATTTACAAATGGATATGGCTTGACTCGTTTTGCTGGTCAATTCTGATATAAACTGATAACAATTTCAACAGCAACTTTACCTAACTCTTATAGAAACTTATTGACCATATAGGTTCTCATAGATACTTATTAATTTTTGATAATTTTCAATACGGATTGATGAGATTTTTTTGACAGGAAAGTGTTTCTTCTTCTGTCCTATGGCATTATGCGATGATTTAGATAAGTAAATATTTGAGAATTGCTTTTAACGCAAATTGTACTTAATATGTACTTGTATACAGTGCGTGTAATTGCCGATTAGGCATGTACATTCAAGTAGCGCGAGAGATATGACAACCTAGCAACAACAACGCCCGTCGGCGGCATAGATTAAAAAGTCGGAGCTAGACCACTGAAGCAACCCAGCTCTCAGTTATTTCATTTCAGCCAGCTGGCACAAGCGATGTTGCACTTTTATTCCCTATGTCTAGCCCGTGACTACACACACTGTATACTAAGTACAAACTGTTTTATGTGGGTTTCACTTCTCGTGAAGATACCTATGTATCCTTTATACTTTTCTTATTTGTATCCAAATTCATTTCAAATTTTGATCAGCTATACTACTCCATATGGCGGGCATAAGGAGGACATTTTCTAACAAATGAAAGTCGTGCACAATTATTATTAAGGTTATTTATTAAGAAAAGATAAACAATGAAAAAAAATCTTTATGTATGGCACAAAGTCGCCTTATGGAGTTGTAAAGCTGATAACAATTTGAAATTAAATCTCCAAATAAAAAATATAGAGGGTTCTTCGGAAACACACTTCATAGAAAAGCAGGAAGTGATGAAAATTTTCTTGTCAATGAAGACAGCTCTCTCTATAATTCATATTGAATAATAATTGCAAATAGTATTTCTCTTTATCAACCGCGTACAGCTATTATTGTATTTTCAATTTGTTTCAGATGTCCCATGTGCCGGCAGTCGGAATAGACCTCGGCACCACTTTCTCTTGTGTCTCCGTTTACAGAAATGGAAGACCCGAAATCATTGCAAACACAGATGGTGAACGGCTTACACCCTCGATTGTTTATTTCGATCCAAAGAGTGGAGAAGTTTCTGTGGGAAACATAGCTGACGAATTATCACCACGATGTCCCTCTAACGGAGTCTTCGGTAATTAGTTACCGCCTTTATACAAAAGTACTTCACATTCAAGGTTTGTGGACTAAGAGGTTCCCTTATATTCAGCTTTTAGGCGAGACGTGAGTGCGGCGATGAAAAGTTAGGCTATCCTTATTCTTCAAACGCGTAGTGGTGGTGCAGTTATCTCACTCCCCAAGGACGATACCCATATTGGCCCAAAATATGGTCTGAAGCATACTATGAACTGTGGTGTTACATTCTACAACTTACCCTGATTACCACCGCGCAAAAAGGTGACTCAAATTGCAAGGATAATTACCTCCGAACTCGAGAGGGTCATTGCGAGCCCGTTCTAGTTAAGAGTTCATTGCTTAATTAACGTTACATACATTCTTGCTAATATTTTAGAGCCGAGTCTGCCTTCTGACGTGTTACACACCAGCTGCTCATTGGCTAGTAATATTTTTGGTAGGGAAAATGAGATATTTTGGCAACCTCTTAGTCTACAAACCTTGCATCACATTCTCCTAGTGCTTCGTATGTATTCAAACTTGCTAACCTTGACATTTACTTTCTATACACTTAGCCCCCCCCCCCCCCCGTGCGAGGGGGGCTATTGGATACTGAGTTTAGGGGCTCTGGCTACCGAGGATCCCGCCAGACATGTTTTGACAATTTTTTTTTTCACATTTCCTCCCCCTTCCCCCTCCAGCTCATCAATTATTAAGCGCGGGAGCCCGCCAGTGAATTTGGTACCGGGGCCCATAATATGATGTGGGGTGCCTGTACACATTAAACCAAGAATGTCCATAAATGTAATTAAAAAGTAAATTAACATAATTGATGTGTTCGTTAAAATTAGGCCGATGAATGATTTAATTGAAATAATGTACACCCTGTACATTAGTTGACAAATGAGTTTATTAATAGACCAACGATTTATTTACCTCATAAGCAAAATACGGTTTGAGCCTAGGAATATGTAGAGGTTGTCTGGCAATACAATAATCGGTTTTGTTTGATGGTCGCACATAATAATAATAATAATAATAATAATAATAATGTCTTTATTTTTTTCGTTTAAATTTACAAGCAAAACAAATGGCTCAAAGATGGGTGGCGATATTCACGCAAGTGCTCTTCCATATAACCACCCACAAGTAAAAAATTAAGAACAAAATATACAATATACAATATGACAAACTGAAATAATATTAGCAAACATGTGAAATAAGGAACACAAAAAAAAGAAAATTAATACTTATTTATATAATGCGCTTATTAATAATTAAAGTTGTGATCTGTTTTCTGAATTTGGCGATATTAGTGCAGGATTTAATATTACGAGGAATAGAATTGTACAGTTTTACGGCTGTGTAACTAAACGAACGTTGAAACAAGGCAGATTTGTGCTTGGGAACAGTAAATTGTTTACAATGGCGTGTAGAACGCTGATGAGTATCGGTGCCTTTTTTTAACTTAATAAGTAAATAAGTAGGTATCTGATATTTAATTATTTTGAAAATTAAACATGCCATATAACATTCGAAGCGCTCTGAGAGGTTTAACCATTTCGATTGTTTGAAATGATAAGTAATGTGATCAAATTTTCTTAAGTTATATGAAAATCTTATACAAGCATTTTGAATCCTCTGAAGAGATTCCTTATCACGATTTAAAATAGCTGGCCAGTAAACAGTGTCACAATAAGAAATGGACGACAATATTAATGAATCAGTTAATTTCAATTTTACTTCTGTACTGAGAATATCCTTGTGCATATACAAAAGTTTAAGTTTGCTAAATATATATCGTATAATCGAGTAGTTTCATCTATTTTCCTAATGAGGAAAATAAATGCAAATATTTCATCACATTCAGGTCAGTCTGGTTTAATGAAAGCAAGGGACTTTTCAGTCCGATTTGGATATATGTGTCCCTGGGTATAAGAGCTTTACAACAGAATTGACTTTACCCGTTTTCCTCATGACGTAATTAAATGCAAAATTTTATGTTTTTCACCAACCGTTCTGTGATAATGCAAAAAGTGTGGCCGTCAGACAAAACCGATTATTGTATTGCGAGACAACCTCTACATGTCCCTATTTTGCTTATGAGGTAAATAAATCGTTGGCTGCTCTTGGTTTAACTATAATATACTATGATTGTTAAACATTTACAAAACGTTCATATTATGCTTATTATTTATACGTAAATATTATTATCATTTATTATCAAGAAATAAAAAACAAAAATTTTAAGAATAATTCACTTGCGAACAGAAATTACTTATTACGTTATAAATTATAACTTAAAATATTTACGAATACAGAAAACAACATTCAACTAAATAAACTTAAATTTGCTTCTTGTACATAAAAAATAACAATATCGAAGTTATAATTTACATTATGCAAACTAAATCATCACCTTATATAATAATTTCCTCTCACGATATCAACCTTTATAGGTACATTACAACTTTCAGGAAAAAAATTAATTTCACTGTACTGGAAAATATTGTAAGTTCGTTCTTCATGGCGAACTAACATTTAAAAAAAAGCATATAGGCAGGGGGAATATGTAAACGAACGTCCAATTAAAGGTTCACAAAGGGTCAATTTTTGTGAACGTATTTGTTGAATGGCCTCTTATAACAATTCATCAATCATCATGTTTAATTAACTATGGAAAAAACTCAAATGAATTTATTATAAATGGTTATATTCTTGCATATTTGTGCTTTGATTAGCTCTGATATATAAAAAAATGAAAATCCAACACTGTAAACATTTAACGCACACAGGAGATAAAGAAGTACAGCATTCAGTGTTAAATTAACATCAATACTGTATGAATGATTTAATTCCTTTTCAAAATTCGGTTGGTTCGATATTTTGTCAGAACATTATATGATCGGCCATCATCATATTACAGGGAATTTGAATAAATTACACGCAAAGTTATTTCACACCTTTGAGTTTGGTATAAGAAATCTACCACCTATTGAAAAATTTTTTATCAACGCATTTTGAGAGATGCGTATTAAATAAGTTAAAAACTATAAATGCAAATATTTTGCAAGTGTAAACTTAAAAAAATGTACCGGAAACTGCGGTTGTAGCAAAGCTGGGTTAGAATGATTGATATTGTAAAAATAAATTTAGGTGATAATTTAATTGAAGTATGCATAATATAAATACATGGTGTTCCTTAGTGACGTGCTAATATTTCAGGGTGTGATTCCTTAAGTCATTTTATTACGAAAAGTTCATATGGACATATGTCCGCAACGGCTTAAATTTTTTGCTAGAGGGTGTTGAATTTTTTTTTATCGTTATTTTTTAACATCTCAGAAAGTACTTTAGATATTATTTTCAATTTTGGTATGTGTTAATAGAATATAAAACCACATATTTTAGTTAGAAAAGTTATTTACCGCTCCACCAGTGCAAACATGTACTCTGATATGTTTTACCAAAAAGGTAATACGCCACTCACATTTTTTCATGATATTTTTTCTGATTAGTCTGATCAATTCTACATGAAAACGGTCTCTTGGGTTTTTCTCGTCAGACGCACAGTTCTTGATTAAAACAATTAAATTCAAATTGCTTCATTTAGCAGTATTGATTAATAATTTTTGAACACAAGATTTTTAAATCTTCAATATTGCCTGCTATATTAACATATACTTTTAGCCCAATCGATGAAGGTATTTACCTAAAAAATTTTGCAAACTGTGTAAACTTTTTTTTTAATGAGTTCGTGAAAGTGTGTAGAATAATATCCTGAAAAGTTTACATTTCGCTCGGATGCAGAACATAAAAAAAAAGTGAAAAAAAATTTTTTTTCATACATTTTTTCAAAATGCGATTTTCACGATCTTATCCTTATAAGTATGAAAATATCTTTGATCGTTTTGAATGCAAATTCTGGAACTCTTCCAATACATTAACAAATGTATAAGGAATCCATTGGATATAGCTGAAATGTGAATAGGTGTACCTGTAATAAATACAATACAGTAAAGGCACGTAAAAATTCATGCTAGCGATTCAGCGGCTATGTATGGTGTCTGTGTATGCGTTGATAATTATATATTTTCCCTCCATACTCACTATGTATCCTCCTATTCACTAAGAAAAATGTTTAAAACGTGTAATCAGAAAGAGAAAAAAGCTTTATTTTACTCAAAAGAACAGCTAAGAATTTCTAAAGGTTCCATAGTATGCATTTAACACTGCGCTGTCCGCGCAGAGTGACAAACTTACTTCACTATTTTTTTCCAGGAATACCGTGGCTTTAGCGATAAATTTTATTACGACATTTTTTGTTCAGAAATAATATAAATAAATAATAAACACACCACAGATAGTAGACAACCCCCAAATCCATAGCCAAGGCTGTGCGGAAGGGGGTTACATATTGGAAAAACGCAGACATACATCCACACTCACCGGTGTTGTCAATACCGGGGCTGGGGGTCGAACCCAGAGCGCGGTAGGCAGTCGATCAGCATATTCGCCACTCAATACGCCTTAACCGATTAAGCTACCGCGCCGGTGGTCTATCCACCTGTATTTTTTATTTTTTCCTACTCTGACTTGATTTCAAGATTTTGAAAAAATGGACAAAAAAAATTTTTGTTCACTTTTTTTTATGTTCTGCATCCGACTGAAATGTAAATTTTTCAGGATATTATTCTATACACTTTCACGAACTCATTAAAAAAAATGTCAGTTTGCGCAAATTTTTATGGGTTTCACTATAAAATGTTCTGTCATCTGGGCTATTTTGACTCCAATTATCTCCGTAAGTAGTAATCTAGTGGTGTCTAGCCAGGGAACAAACAGGTCATTCTATCGCGCCAATTCTACCAGTCGATTTGCCAAGAAACACTGCATTTAAATGAGCCCTGAGCCCATGCAATATGCGGTGGACCCCATATCGCTGGAACCAAATATTCATGAGATATTTAAAATTAATCCAGGCAACGAATGCTCAAAAAAGGGTGTAGAGGGAAATGTTAGGGACAGAAAATTTGACTTCGGAACTTTGTTTGGACTAGTTTTGGAGATATATATATAGAACATATCAAAAGTCGCCACTCCTAGGTGGTGAGCGGAGGGGCACTTTAAAGGCCCTATTTTTTGGTTTTTCGCTTATATCTCGGAAACTATGCGTCGTATTGAAAAAGGTAATCTATGCAAAATTAAACATAATTAAATTTCCTTCAGAATTTCTATATTCATTTTCTTCCTATGTGTTATAGTTTACGAGATATTCGCCAGCCAAAATAGATAATTAAAAAAAAAGTATTAGGTACCTTGAATATTTCTATCAAAGCGGTTTACCGTGGTCTTCTAATAAATTACAGTCCCAAAACAATCTTTATTTTACAGCACCAGACGTATTTACTAACGTAATATTTTGTCGAAATCTATGCATTTCCTTAAATATACAGTGTGACTCACTTAAAATGAAGACGCCATTATAACTTTTTTATTTTGTTTCCATTTGAATTAAATTTTATTCAGGTATAGAACAAATTAGGATCTACTTATGACCAGAAAAACATTCGCCTGCTACAAAGGCAAAGCCACCTGGTGTAAATGTACTTTTCTCGTTAACTAATGAACGAATCGAAATTGACATTGCTGAATATAGGATCAAAATAGCATTCAAATGGGGTAGGTACTAGAAGCATCTTTCCGATTTATAAATTTGGGGGTTGTTAGTGTCACTCAAAGGGA
This sequence comes from Rutpela maculata, assembly GCA_936432065.2. Taxonomy (NCBI): domain Eukaryota; kingdom Metazoa; phylum Arthropoda; class Insecta; order Coleoptera; family Cerambycidae; genus Rutpela; species Rutpela maculata. The sequence goes on from OW386286.2 coordinate 63,966,368, forward strand.
ATTGAAGTTGGCTCTAAAAATTTTGCACCATAAAATGTAATTTTAATATAAAATGTTGACCTGTTTCGGGATTTCGAATAAATATTATTGATAACGTTGAAAATCAATTAATTCGCTGCATATGGATCACATTGTATATTAATACACTGTTTGTTGCAGATGCCAAAAGAATTATAGGAAGAAAGTTCGACGATGAAGCTATTTCAAAATATATGGAGTCGAAACAGACAGGCTTCGTGCTGGTGAAAGGAGAAGATGATCAAGCGGTATTCGAAGTTGAAATTTCAGATAAAAAAGTTTTGAAAAAGCCAGAAGAAATTAGCGCCGAGATTCTGAAATATTTGAGAGACATCGCAAGTGAATATGTGGACGACGTCGTTACCGAAGCAGTAGTTTCCGTGCCTGCCTACTTCAGCAATGCGCAAAGAAAAGCTACCAAAAAGGCCGCAGAGCTGGCCGGCCTCAAAGTGCTTAAGCTAATAACGGAACCAACTGCTGCGGCCATTCACTATGTATCGGATAAGGAAAAAAGTACATCGAATATACTAGTGTTTGATTTCGGAGGTGGAACCCTGGATGTATCGCTCATCAATGTGCGTAAAAATACGTTTGAAGTTAAAGTGGTGTATGGAGACACTTTGTTAGGGGGAAGAAATATCGATGAAAATTTATTCAACCATTTCCATAAAAAGTTCCTGGAAAGTCGCGGTACAATGCCTGTGAGCACAAGAGATAATAGAAGACTGAGTAATATGTGCGTTAACTTGAAGAAGAAGCTTTCAACTAAGGAAGAATATTCGTTAGATTTAGATTTTTATACTGGAACGGAATCAGAGTTTTCTCTATCGATGACAAGGAATGAATTTGATGATTTAAATAAAGAAATCTTTGAACGCGCTCTGGATATAGTAAAACTGTGTTTAAATGATATAGGATTATCTGAAAAAGATATTGACGAAGTTATCTTGGTCGGAGGATCTACTAGAATACCCAGGATACGTGAGATGTTAAGTGACCATTTTGGTAAGAAAAAAATAAAAACTGACTTAAATCCAGACGAAGCCGTTGCTGCGGGCGCTAGTATCCACGCAGCCCTACTTAAAGGAGAGTATCGAGATTTGGAAATATACAAAGTTACTGAAGTAACACCGATGTCTTTAGGACTCATAGGGGATGGAGAACTAATGACCACATTTATACCTAAGAATTCTCCCCTCCCTGCTGCTACTTCCCAAACGTTTATAACTGTAAATAACGATCAAAAAAGTTTGTTGTTTAGAATTTCTGAGGGTGAAAGGAAGAATGCCGTTCATAATAACAAATTGGGAGAATTCAGAATTACTGAATTACCCCTCAAACGTGCAGGCGATGTAAGTTTCTTAGTGAAATTTAGCTTAGACGAGGATGGTATACTGAGTGTGGCAGCATCTGAGGAATCCACTGGAAAAAGTAATGAGCTAGTCGTCACAATGGGGCAGTTTCGATGGAGCGATAGAAGAATTAAGGCGTCCATAGAAGAAGCTAAGAAACACAAACATGAAGATGATGCTTTCGAAACTTTTATACTATTAAGAAACAAACTACAGAAGAAGTGTCGTCATGTTTTGTATGACTTAGAAAAGATCTCGTTAAAGACGGATCAAACTTTTGTGGAAGAATCGTGTAATGAATTTTTAAAGTTTACGAGAGAGTTAAGTTTTACCGACATTGACAGATTAGAAGCGAGGTTTGCGGTATTTAACAATTCGATATTAGATATATTAAAAGATAATTCAATGTTAGAGTTAGAGTAGTGCAAGTAACAATTTTGTAATACTTTTCTTCTGTAAATTTAAAACAACTAAAGTATTTTTGATAGTCTCTATACCAATATTATTTACAGAATTAGTTAGAGGGCATTTGGGTTAGTAACAGGCATATCCGATCAAAATTTATGAATGCTAGATTAACCCCGTCGAGATTCGACCGAGTAGAGAAACTATTCTTTGGAGCACACCTTTGAACTTAGTAGTAGCACCCATGTTGTCAAGAAATTTGTGGCCCTGTCTCAACGTAGTGGTCTCACCTTTTCTTAAAGAAGTTTATAAACACATTAAAAACAAAGGAATATCATACCTTACTCATATCTTCAAATATACATCCTCCGTCGAATGTTGTCGGGTTCATGTACCTTAGTTATTGAGTTAACTCAGATATAGAGCCAATAGGCCTCGCAATAGGCCTACCGACAGATGGACTGAATTAAAAGACATACATTTTCATAATCTAGATAATATTAAGTATAAAAATCGTAAGTAATGTCACGATTATAATAATTTTTTCGGTAAGCTAGGGATATAAATTATTTGCAAAAATCTCCACTCTCTATTTGACACCTTCTATCCATTAATTACACAGCCCCACAAAAAATAAATGGTCTGTCCAGCGGACCAGACTAGTGTATCCGTATGTATTTGAACCCCCTGAAGTCAGAATTGTCAGATTGGCTCGTTTTTCACCCCTAACCCCCAAAAAACACCCTCCCAAGAAATGGTCTGTCCGGCGAACCAGACAAATATATCCTTATATAGTCCATACGAAACTTGCAGAAAAAGTGTAAAACCCCAAAAGTGCAGAGGTAGCGACCAAACATGACTACCCCCCCGTTTTGAGGACGGCCAACATGATGGTGATAATCGCGCGGTCCCTATCCCCCTCGAACTACCCCCAGAAGCAAAAAACCACCCCCATTTCGATTTTTCCTAGGAATTTCCATTGTCAGGCATGCGAGGACTTTTTGCAACCAGACACCCTAACGACCAACGGGAGTTGAAACCACCCCCTCCCTCAATACCGAAACGTGCAAAAAACATCCAAACATGCTGAAAATTGTTTTCTAAACGTTTTTAAGGCCGGGGAATACGATGCTGATATTATTTAGCCTCCCACCCTAAACCAGCATAATGCAACCCGTTTTCCCATTTTTCGTTATCAGACATGCGAGGACGTGTTGGATCGGGGTTTTCCAATACCTACGTATGCGTACAGTTAGTCCTTAACCCATATACATTGCATTTAATTATATTTCTCAAGGATCCTCAATATTGAGTACGTAACAAATGGAAGGTATATGCCAAGAATACACAACCGACGGCTACGGCACATATTTTGTGCGTCGGTCCTCGCTGGATCGCTGTATAGAGGCCAGGAAGACGACTACCTCTCTCTATAACTTAATTTGTAAACACCGAAGAATAATTTATTTAATAATAGTAATATCCCAGCTAGCAGGGTGACGTCATTATGACGTCTTTTAAAGGTGATTTTTCGTCGCCGACGTCATTGTCCCAATAAATGACGTACCAGAGACGTGATATTTATAACGTACTTCTGACGTCATCATGAAGACGTCAAATACACGTTTCTTTTAGGTCATTATTTTGACGTCATTAATAAATGTACCAGAGACATGATATTTAAAACGTACTTCTGACGTCATCATGAAGACGTCAAATACACGTTTCTTTTAGGTCATTATTTTGACGTCATTAAAATGACGTGAAATAAATCATTATAAAATAAAAATAAATAGAAGTATTTAGTGACTAGTTCAATTTTTGCCACATAGTAATAATATTTTTGTTTTACTATTTATAACTAGGTATACAGCTTTTAAACATATTTAAATAAAGATGGTCAATGGTTCAGTGAGTTAAGTGTTAGGTTGTGAGTCGAAAGGTCCGCCGTTCGATCCCTGCACATTCCGGTTTTTTTTTCATCAAAAACTTTATTAATAATTGCAGGAAAATATTATAATGAGAGGTTTGCATCCCTTATCGCAAAATTCACTGATTACCAATACGTCATATTGGCGTCATATGTATGACGTCATTGGGCTGTGACATTGTGCCGTCTTTTTCACGTCGTTTTTATGTCATGCTGAAGGTGAAATTGACGTAATTAATGCCGAAAAAACGACGTCATAATGACGGCACCTTGCTGCCTGGGATATAACGCATGTCTAGAATAAGAATAAAAATCATGTTGTATATAATGTGAAAAAAATCATGTACATAATATGTAAAAAGAAAGTGGACTATGCACATACACGAATATATATACATGCGCATAGCCCGTTCTATCAAACTCCTTTTAAGTTGCAATAAAAAAAATTTCTCTCCCTAGAAAGCCTGATCCATTGAGCGCTTGTGATCTCACAATAAGAAGAACCGATGGTTTTGGGCATGCAAGGGTAGTTTTTGAGGATTAAGAGAGAAACTGATGCAACATCGTGTTCTCCACCCTTGAAAATGGGGGGCACCTTCTTCTCCTTGAGGGACACTTCAGGATTCAGAAAGGGAGGTGGTTTTAACCCTCCTGGGGTCGTTATAATGTCTGGTGGCAAAATTTCACATGACATATTGAGTTTCTTAAAAAAAACCCAATCCAACAAGTTCTCGCACGACTGAGAACGAAAAATGGAAAGAAGCATTTAGGGGTAGTTGGTTGGAGGGTGGGAGGCTAAATAATATCACCATCGCGTTCCCCGCCCTTGAAAACGCGTGTAAAACAATTTTCAGCACGTTTGGAAGTTTTTTGCATGTTTCGGCATTGAGGCAGAGGGTGGTTTCAACCCCCATGGGTCAGGATGTCTGGTTGGAAAATTTTACAGAACTTGTTCAGATTCCTTAATAGAAACCCGATCCAACAAGTCCTCGCATGCCTGACAACGAAAAATCGAAAAAGGAGGTAGTTCGAGGGGGGTAGGGACTATCACCATCGTGTTGGCCGTCCTCGAAAATGGGGCGGTTGTTATGTTTGGTCGCTACCCCTGCACTGTTGGGGTTCTTGCAACTTTGGCATGGACTAATATATTTGGACCCACTGAAACCGAATCCGAGGTCAGAATTGCAAGATCAGCTCGCTTTTCACCCCAAAAAAGACCCCCAGAACAAAAAAAAAGTCTTCAGTCCTGCGGACCATACTAGTGTACCCTTATGTATTTTGACCTGCTGAATCCGAATCCGAAGTCAGAATTGTAAGATTGGCTCATTTTTCACCCCTAACCCCAAAAAAACACCTAGACAAAAAAAAACGTGGTCTGCCCGGCGGACCATACCAATGTATCCTTACCAAATACATAATGATACCCTGGTATGGTCCGTCGGACAGTCCATTTTTTGGGGGAGGGGAGTTGGGGGTGAAAGACGAGCCAATCTGACAATTTTTACTTCAGATTCTGTTTCAGCGGGTCCAAGTACATAAGTGCACTGGTATGGACCGAAGGACAGACCACTTTTTTTGTTTTGACGGTGTTTTTTGGGTTTAGGTGTGAAAAGCTAACCAATCTGACTTCGAATTCGAATTCAGCAGGTCAAAATACATAAAAATACACTACTATGGTCCGCCGAACAGACCACTTCTTTTTATTTTGGGAGTGTTTTTTGTGGTTAAGGATGAAAAATGAGGCAAACTGACAATTCTGACTTCAGATTCGGTTTCAGCGGATCCAAATACGCTGGTATGGTCCGCCGGACAGACCATTTTTTGGGGTTAGTGGTGATAACGAGCAAATATGTCAATTTTTTTTGTTTTGGGGGTGTTTTTTTTGGTTAGAGCCAATGTGACAATTCTGACTTCGGATTCGGTTTCAGCAGGTTCAAATACATATGGATATACTGGTCTGGTCCGCCGAACAGATCTTTTTTTTTTGGGAGGGTCACGGGTGAAAAACGGGCCAATCTGACAATTCTGACTTCGGATTCGGTTTCAGCGAGTCCAATTACATATGGATACACTGGTCTGGTCCGCCGGACAGACCACTGTTTTTCTTGTGGGGCTGTTATTTTATTCTTTTCAGTGACCACTTAACTTGGTATATTTCTTTCACTAAAATTGTATCCGATTTTCATTCTTGTCAACTACATCCAGATATTATTTTCTTGTCGTTTTATTTTTTTTATTGTATTCATATCTGTATATTTTTCATTAAAAGTTACTAGATCCCTTTCTTGGCAATACTACCTGTCAAATATTATTTATCCATCAACTAGGTTTTTAAATATGACGTCATCAGACACACGACAGACATACATACAAAATAACGAAATTAAAAGACCTTAATTTTCGTAATCTACATAATCTGAAACAGGATGATACAAAGACATTTCGGAAAGTGAATTCTTCACTTACTTAAGCGAGTAATAGACTGAAATATACCACAGGCCAAATCATTATACATAACTAAACAACTTAAGAATATCTTTTCTCGAAGAACAGCAGCATTTTCGAGTCTAATTGGAATGGCTTCAGCAAAGTCTATTGCATATTGCCGATAAAGAGCACAGTCTGCGTTTTGAGATAATGAAGAAATTTTATGCTGTAATACACCAAAAAAATTTTAAACGATTTAAACGATTTTAAACGATGTCCAGAAGGTTATTTTATATTTGCACTGAGTAACATGAAAGACTAAGCATTATTATATTGACGAGTATCTCTATAATTCTTTAATACGTCGTTAGTCTTTGCAAATAATTCTTTGATTTTCGTAATGATTCATCTGTCTCTTCCCTACCACACGTTAAAGTCGTCTTTTTTTCTTGCGTTTTTTTAGCGTAGTATTTTGAACATTAGAGAGAGAACCTTGCGCAGTATTGGGAACTGACTCTTGCATATGAAACTAATATTGGATGGAATTCTAAAACACAATGCTCTGCATCAACATTGCTCTAAACACTCGAAATAAATAATTAAGAAATAATTGACTAATAGAATACAATTCAACATAACCAGCATTCACCTTCTTATTATAACAAACTATCTTATTCAGTTAAAATACACAGACCCACAAAAAAAGTGGTCTGCCTGACGGACTAGACTAATGTATCCTTATGTATTTTGATCCTCTGACTCAGAAGAAGTAGTTAGAATTTTTTTTTTGATATATTTCCCAGATAGCATTTTTACATTCAGAGCATGTGCTCGGAACGTACTTTATGTAACCATGGAACTAAGAATGAATATTCATTTTGTATTCCATGTAGAAAATCTGAATGTCAGAGAGACGTACAGATGACCCCCAGGTAGAACACTAATATTGAGCCAATATTGGCTGAATATTGTGAATATGTTGGCTTAATGTTGAATAACCAATATTGGGCCAATAAAAAATGTGAACATTTTGAAATATTGACTCAATATAGGTTAACTATATTACATAAATATTGAAAAACTATATCATACAATATTTTATTTAAATATGTGTCAAATATTGAAAACTCTATATTTCCCAACATTGAATATACAATCTGGCCCAAAATTTTGGGCCCACCTAAGAGTGATAAATTTATATTGGTTCAATATTGATAAAACAATATCTGGTAATGTTAAATTTAAATATTGCTAAATTTCAAAATATCTATATTTAACCAGTAGTGCAATACTATATTGGTACGATATCGAAGAATAATAGTGCTGAGTGCTGAATATTGTTAAAACAATATTATGCAATATTTAATTTATATATTAAATATTATTCATTCAAATACATACATATATAAATATATAGGTACAGTTACATGGATATATATAGTTGTACATATACATATATATATATTGATCAACAAGTGCAATACTATATTGGCAAATATTAAAATGATATATTGGCACGATATCAGGAGAACAATATTGCTGAATATTTTAAAAACAATATTATGCAATATTTAATGTATATATTAAATATTATTCACCGTAAATATTTTATAATATCAACAAAACCATATTGGTATATATAGTTATACATATATTGTTACGTATAGTTATATGTATATTGATACGTATAGTTATATATATATTGATAAGTATAGCTATACATATATTGATATGTATAGTTATACATATATTGATATGTATAGTTATACATATGTTGATAAGTATAGTTATACATATATGAATACATATATGTATACCTATACTTATTAGGGTGGAGATTAATTTTGGAAAATTAAAATTTCTTAGGCCGCTCCCGCTAGATTTCTTTAAAATACTAAAAAAAGCTGTGCAAAATTTGAGCCAATTTAGGCAATATTAACCCGTGCCTCAGAGGGGTTGAGGTTTAAATGAGAATTAACATGGACCTTGAGCATTTTTAAGCACTTAAGGCATAACTTTTTTTATTTTCTACTGTTTGACTCTGGACACAAATCTGATGCGAAAAATACGATAATTGACAGCTGTCGACTATCAAAAGTTTTTTAGCATCAGGTGTTCAGCGACCCCGAAAACCGTAAGTAGTATACAAATGTTAGAGACAAAACAATAGAAAATAATAAAAATTATGCCTCAGGTAGCTAACAATGGGAGGAACCCATGTTAATTCTTATTTAAGCTTCATCCCTTCGGTGGCACGGTACAGGTTAAAGTTGTCTAAGCTGGCTCAAATTTTGCACAGCCTATTTTTTAAATAATTTAAAGAAGCTAGCGACCGAAGAAATTGTAACTTTTCTAAATTACTGGCTGACTATAAATAAAAATTCAATTGTATCCGATGCATGTTTCGAAATGCGTCGGATACAATTGAATTTTTATTTATAGTCAGCCAGTAATTTAGAAAAGTTACAATTTCTTCGGTCGCTAGCTTCTTTAAATTATTTAAAAAATAGGCTGTGCAAAATTTGCGCCAGCTTAGACAACTTTAACCTGTACCGTGCCACCGAAGAGGTGAAGCTTAAATAAGAATTAACATGGGTTCCTCCCATTGTTAGCCACCTGAGGCATAATTTTTATTATTTTCTATTGTTTTGTCTCTAACATTTGTATACTACTTACGGTTTTTGGGGGTCGCTGAACACCTGATGCTAAAAAACTTTTGATAGATAACAGCTGTCAATTATCGTCTTTTTCGCATCAGATTTGTGTCCAGAGTCAAACAGTAGAAAATAAAAAAAGTTATGCCTTAAGTGCTTAAAAATGTGTAAAGTCCATGTTAATTCCCATTTAAACATCAACCTCTCGGTGGCACAGGTTGATATTGCCGAAACTGGTTCAAATTTTGCACAGCTTTTTTTAAATATTTTAGAGAAATCTAGCGGGAGCAGCCTAAGAAATTTTAATTTTCCAAAATTAATCTCCACCCTAATAAGTATAGGTATACATATATGTATAACTATACTTATCAATATATATATAACTATACATATCAGTATATGTATAATTATACATATCAATATATGTATAACTATACATATCAATATATGCTGACTATAAATAAAAATTCAATTGTATCCGATGCATGTCGAAACTTATGTGATCATTTGAATAATAAAATCTTTATTACTTAAATAATAAAATTTTATTATTTAAATTAATTATTTATTATTTAAATTATCACATAAGCTTCGACATGCATCGGAACAATTGAATTTTTATTTATAGTCAGTACACATATACATGAAAGATTTATTAAATAAACTTGGAAAAGAATATAAGAAAAATACTTACGCTTCATACACTTTTTGGAAAATCCTTGGCTGTGTTGAATCTTGATCGATTCACAATAAGATTTTATTAAAGTTTATTTTCATAACTATCCCAGCAATCAAATCTTACAACTGACTTCACTCAATTCTAATTGTCGTATCTGTTTGAAATTTTGCATGTTTATGCAATATTGGTGACAGTACAATAATATGTACCATCGAACTTGTATGATGATGGGGAAAGTGCTCTATAGTTTTTTTGAAAATAAAATTGCTTACATTCTAGGAAATGGCGAAGCTGTTAGGTAGAAACAAATAGTTTCACAGGCATTTGTCCATCTAGTTCGTTTCCTGATTAAAAAGGGAGTAAAAATATAATCTTAATAAAAAGGACGCCATCTGCAGTAAAATTTATAAAAAACTACCCTTGTCAATCACAAAACCGACTACTGTGGAAAAGCCTCATAATTAGACAGACACAAACAATTAAACTAAAAAGAAGTAACTTTTAAGATAAAATGTACCATTTATTAATCATCTTGTAAACAGAAAAATTCAGTGACAAACAAAAGAAAATATTAACTAATTCAAAATAGCTAAATTATATACTAAATCCAAATGAATGCTTGAAATATGTTTCCGTGTGTAGTATAAAAAATAAACTGAACTTAAGGCGGTAAACACCTCGTATATGTGGTTAAAAAAAAAATTAAATAATTTCAAAAAATTATTTATCACGTCCCAACTTAATGGCGACAAATTCACAAAGTCCAATTTTTAAAAAAATAAAATAAACTATATGCCCATTGACTAGAGCAACCACATATATAAAAAAAATTACTGCGAGTTAAGTGTATTTTCAAAAACCACAGCTAATTAAACTTCACAACTACAGAGGCTACAAATTTACAGCCAAACATTTCGCAACCACGTATAAAAAAAATATACTACGAGTTAAGCGTCTTTTTAAAAATCACAACTAACTAAACTGCACAACTACAGGATACAAATTTACAACGCATTCAAAAGTAGACTTATATATTATATTTTTCTAAAATAAAGTATGTGTTACCCGCATGTTTTCTTTCCAATTTCTAGTTCCACATCACTGTAATATTAAATTAGATTTTAGAAGACGATTTTTAACCAATGATTAAACATATCACATTAGCTTATTCTCCTTATCATATATGCATCGTGACTGTCTGCTCCCATCCCCGTTAGCTGAAGAAGCCAGACAAGTACTTATGTCTGACATTATTTCAGCTTCAGTCGCCGGTATCCTATACGAACAGCATCTAAAAATTGTTTTAAACCGTTAAAATGAGGCTTGCGTCAAAGTTTTAAGAATAAAATTGAAACTGCAATTAGATTTTTTCTACTGATCATAAAACCGAACCAAAAAAATTTCATATTATTGCGTTAATTATCGAATTCCGAATAGTTCTCAAAATGTCCCTTTATTACTTTTTTTAAACACAATAATTAAAAAACGAAAAGTCCGATTTATTTCAAATTAGGATGGTAAGTTAGAGTTAGCAGGGAAGGACTCAATCTATTGCTTTGGAAAAAACTGAAAAGTAACTAAAAAGTTACATTTTAATTAAATAATAGATCTGAGGAAATTTGCAAGCTTTGATATGATTCTACAGAAACAAAAATGTTGGGATAGTGTACCAACGACTGTCTTGCCAACCAATGGGCAATGATTGAAATTTAAAATATAGCAATTATACCAAAAAATTATTGTTTTCAAAAGAGCTGTGAGGAGTATCCAATAGAATGTTCAACAATTACATACAATGTGAATGAACCAGGGAACAGTATATAATATTTGCATTTTTTGTTATTGAATGTGTTCGAAACCAAATATGATAATTATAAAGATTCTACGATTTTTGTTTTATTTACAAGTTGTGTGCTTATTAATAATGAACAAATGTAGGTATGTTCATTATTACAGCACATATTTAATTATAAAAAAAAAATTAAAATAAAATCATATAATCGAAGGTATTAAAATATTAATTCTAGGACCATTTTAAAGATCATATTCTGTTTGGTATTTTTACCCATAGAATAAACAGAAAGCAAAAGTTTTCCTCGCTCTGCAAAATTACAAGTTTAAGGCTCAACTGCACCCTGATTTTGTTTTCATTTTACAAAAAATGAATTCGAGAATATTTGATTTCTCCCAATTATTCAAACATTTGAAAAAAACAATTTTACTTTATTTACCTCCTATCACTATGTGGCAGCTAAGTAGTTTTAAAAAATTCTTCTTTCCTTTTCTTCCTAATGATGAATACTTTAAACTAAGTTCTCTACTTAATAATCTTTTCAGATACCATGAACGTTTTTTTTTTAAATTACTTTCCCCAATGAATGACATAATTTTTACCTAAAATAATCACAGTTAGTTAAACTTCTTAAAAATATGAAATTTTGAACTTAATATGAATTGTGTTTTTGGAAAAATCAAGAACCTAGTTCTCACTATTCGTTTTTAAATTTTGAATTTAACAAAAAAAAAACATGAAATAAGTATTTGTCTGAAAATTATTATAAATAAACGTAAATAAGGCTTTTTATTTTAATGGTCAGGAAAATTCGTTAATAATGAACCTTATTGTCTTTTCACATATGGACATACAAAATTATAATTTGAATTTTTTTGCCCAATTAGAAATATTTCACTACTGAAATATAAAATGAAATGATAATACCAAAAATAAAAATACTATTACTTACCGCTTCATTGTAAATATCCTCATTTTTTATATCTTCGAATTTGCTCAGTACTTCATTTTCAAAAGGAATTTTAACTGCTTCTTTTTGTTTTCTCCAACAGAGGTTACTGTTAAAAGCTTCAGATTGTTTTAGATATCAATAAGAATGTTTTTAATCCCTTTCATTTCGAATTGCATTAATCCTACAGATTTTAATAGTTTTGGAAATTCTGATGCGCAATCTAAAAAAAAAATACGAATTAAGTTATGTTTAAATTAAATCTTAAACTACGTCCATAAGCAAATCGTAAGTAAAAGTCATATAAAAACATTACAATAATGGATTTATTCGACTTACATTTATTAAATAATCTGTAAACAAATAAATTTTCTCCCAAAAAAATGTTTTAAAGAAAGTGGTGTTTAAATTTTTTAGTAGAATTTTCATAAAAATATTTGTGGTACTAGTCAATACTAATAATTAATACCTACCACATGTAGACAATGAAGCAGTATTAGGAGCAGTGTTATTTGTACTTCTTACAGGACCATCTGCTACATCATCGGAGGACAAATTAGAAGTAAACTGAAGTTTCTCTATGAGTGCCTTCGCACTCTCAATATCGGTAACAGTAGCTTTGCATGATGCAGCTGCCTCTTCATAGTTGTCTATATGTGTTGGTTGTTCGCATCAATCAATAATTTTAACAATTTTTGATTTTGACACCTTTGGCCACAAGTACAAATTATCATGATTTGGGACTCTCCTCGAAGTCCGTAAATAGTCGCAGACCCCCTTCTCCCACACCACCACACCCCAGCTAGACATTTTCTGAAACAGAAACGTACATTACTAAAGGGGGTGGGCCAAAAAACAAATTTGGGTAAATTTTTAGCCAAATTGGTTAATATCTAGTCGGGCCCCCATGGCCTTGAAAATGAAAGAAAAAGTCAATTTTTCGATTTTTAACATATTTCTAATGGATATTTGAAATTTTTTTATGACTTTATTAATGTCTAAACGCGTGTAACAAAAGTTTTTTGAATAAAATGTTTTTCAGTTCCAGGGAAATTAGAAATTTGTCACTAAAACGTAGAATTCGACGAAAATAAGGTTTTCTGTATACAATTTCTAATTTCCCTGAAACTGAAAAATATTTTTTTTTCGGAAAATTTTTGCTACACGCGTTTAGACATTAATAAAAAGTCAAAAAAAAAAATGTTCAAATGTCAATTTAAAAAACGTTAAAAATCGAAAGATAGGCCCTTTCTTTCATTTTCAATGCCGCGGGGTCCCAGCTAGATATTCACCGATTTGGCTAAAAATGTACCCGAATTAGTTTTAGATACATAGTAATAAATTGGTAACTAGCCCATCTGCTAATTCAAATTTTCGTATTTTTCAGCCCACCCTACTATGTACTGCACAACCTATATTTTTTTTGGACTACTAAAATGTATGTTAAAAAATAACACTTTGTTCAAAATATGTTATATCTTCATTGTTATATCACGTGACCTATGCCACTTAGAACTCCCCAGGCTTGTAACTTTCTTATTTTTTAAGCGACGACCATGTTGGGCACATCGAATTGTAGATATTTTTAAGGCATGTGTAGTGATTTAAAAAAAAAAATTGAAAAAATTGTGAAGAAAACTTAATTTCCTTGAACATTTTTTTACCTCACCCTGTACATGGACTGCGTTAATGTTTTCTCATAGAGGTTTAAATTATCTTCAATTTATGTTATTACGTCATATTCGAATTTTTTTTTTGTTTTAGAGAAGAAAATTTAAAACTCTTTCCGATTCCAAACTGATTTTTTTTTTTAAATAACTTTGAAAAGAATGTAAATAATAATTTTATGCTTTATCTATAAAAGACATATCACAAACAATATTCAACGTAACAAAACAGCAACAAGAAACAAAAGAAATAAATATTTTTAAAAACAAACTATATTAAAATGTAAGTACTAAATGGGAAATTGCAAAAATTTTATTTTTTTAAATTGCTCTGTATGCATGTTTAATGGCTTTAAAAATGTCTACAATTTGATGTGCCCAACATGGACATCGCTTCAAAAATAAAAAAGTTACACGTCTGGGGAGTTTTAAGTGGCGCACCCTGTATACACAACTCTACAATATAATGAATAACCCTGTACATTAGAAAATAATTATAACTTTAATAGTGGAGTAAAACTAATAAGAGTCTAAATCACATAATGAGGATTTATTGACTTACAATAGCAACTTTTTTGCTGGAAAACTTGTCAGAAACAACACAACCCTACAAACAGAAAAGGTCGGCCGTTCAGTGGGCCATCACAGGGTCAGAAGTTTCATTTCTGGCCCAGTGATGGCCCGCTGATGGGCTGATCCTTTTGTGTTTGTTGGGAAGGTGTATAGCAAAAAGTTTTGTAATAAATCTTAGTTCCGTAAGTCATTTGTTTAAACAAAAGGATGTGTAAAATTGTGTTTTTTCGTACTTTTTCTTAAATACTCTGGTTGTATACCTATAGCTCGTACCGCAATGAATAAAAAAAGAGTTCGTGCATAATAAAATTTCGAAGAAAACTAGATTTATTCGAACCTTTTTTGGTTAATTTATTAAGTTGCAATAAATAAAAACAATAAAGAGCAACCATTCTTAAACAACTGATGATAACTTAAACAATAATGCAACTATTTTGACAAAATTTTAAGAAACGAAACGAAAAAATTTTCTGTCCGTCGTTCTAACATTTTTGTGCGTACGATTTCTCCGGAACCGTTTAAGATATTGACTTGAAATTTGGTAAAAACCAACAAAAAAAGAATATAAACTCATTACCGAACTCATTGCCAATATAATTATATATTCCGCACATGGCTAAATGGTTTTTTTTAGGGCCGCAGTACGAAAGTGTTACTAAGCAAACATAAATTGATAATATAATCAGATTTGCCGGCACTGAAGAATATTTCTTAAACAACATTATTGTACAGATAAGTGTAATAGGTATTATTGTATAGATATGTGGTAATATTAATGTTTGAATATTTTAAAATTAATATTCGTCACTATCGATCGTTATTTGTAGTGCAATATTGCCAAAAACATTAATTACAGGGTGATATAAATATAAACTTTTCAATATTGTAAAATCAATGTTTATTTGTATTGACAAAGATTCCTTAAACAATATTGTTTTATAGAGAACTGAACAACATGGAGTACATATTAATTTTTCAATATTTTAAAATTAATATTTGTCATTATTAATCGATATTTGCTACACAATATTGTCAGAAAGTGTAAAAACAACGTAAAGTTAATATAGACTTTTCAATATTGTAAAATTAATGTTTATTTGCATTGATAAATATTCCTTAAACAATATTGTTTTACAGGGAACTTGACAACATGGGGCAAATATTGATTTTTCAATATTATAAAATTAATATTTGTCACTATTAATCGATATTTGATACACAATATTGTCAGAAAGTATAATAAACAACGTGACAATAATATAGACTTTTCAATATTGAAAAATTAATGTTTATTTGCATTGACAAATATTCCTTAAACAATATTGTTTTAGAGGGAACTTGACAACATGGGGCAAATATTGATTTTTCAATATTTTAAAATTAATATTTGTCACTATTAATCGATATTTGACACACAATATTGTCAGAAAGTATACTAAACAACGTGACAATAATATGGACTTTTCAATATTGAAAAATTAATGTTTATTTACATTGACAAATATTCCTTAAACAATATTGTTTTACAGGGAACTTGACAACATGGGGCAAATATTGATTTTTCAATATTTTAAAATTAATATTTGTCATTATTAATCGATATTTGATACACAATATTGTCAGAAAGTGTAATAACAACGTAATGTCAATATAGACTTATACAATATGGTAAAATTAATGTTTATTTGCATTGATAAATATTCCTTAAACAATATTGTTTTACAGGAAACTTGACAACATGGGGCATATATTGATTTTTCAATATTTTAAAATTAATATTTGTCATTATTAATCGATATTTGATACACAATATTGTCAGAAAGTGTAATAACAATGTGACGTTAATATAGACTTTTCAATATTGGAAAATTAATGTTTATTTGCATTGATAAATATTCCTTAAACAATATTGTTTTACAGGGAACTTGACAACATGGGGCAAATATTGATTTTTCAATATTTTAAAATTAATATTTGTCATTATCAATCGATATTTGATACACAATATTGTCAGAAAGTGTAACAACAACGTGACGTTAATATAGACTTTTCAATATTGGAAAATTAATATGTATTTGCATTGACAAATATTCCTTAAACAATATTGTTTTACAGAGAACCTGACAACATGGGGCAAATATTAATTTTTCAATATTTTAAAATTAATATTTGTCATTATTAATCGATATTTGATACACAATATTGTCAGAAAGTGTAAAAACAACGTAAAGTTAATATAGACTTTTCAATATTGGAAAATTAATGTTTATTTGGATTGAAGAATATTGATTAAACAATATGATTTTATAGACATTTTTCCAACAATGCATCAATATAAGTTTTTCAATATTTGAACACCAATATTAGTTATTATAAGTCGGTATTGTATGTACAATATTGACATAATAATGTTAAAATAACAGGATGTAATATAGATTTTTCAATATTCCAGTAACAATATTTATTTGGTATGCATGAATGTTCGTTTTACAATATAGTTTAGAAATAGTGTTACCAACATAGTACCAATAAGGATTATACAATATCGTAAAATTAATGTTTATAGATATTTTACCCATATTGTTTACGTGAATCTTGGTTGGAATCAATAAAAACAATATTTCCCCAAGATAGGTATACCAATATTGTAATACTGACATTTAATAATATCGGTCCAATATTTATTTTACAATTTCAATGTATCTATATTCAGCCAATATTGAATCGGGGTTCAGCCAAGATTGTGTTCTACTTGGGCCGCCTCTCGATATACGAGTAAGATTCCTACAACGTACCCATAGACCAAAACGGAACTTGATATGAACCAGAAACGTATATTGATATACTGATAGATACATGAGGTATATAGGAGGAAGGTCCATCCTACATTCACAATGTACACTGCATGTTCACGGTATATGAGTACTACCTTCGTAGGAATTAAACCGTAGGTGCCTGGTATGTTACACGTGGATCATAAATCTATGATGCATGTATATTGTAGGAATGAACATTATGTATCAGTGGCAGCTATAAGTACTTCACTCATACCATGTATTTTCTTCAAAGTTTAATTATTATAATAATTTATTACTTATTGTAATCATTGATGAGTCGCTGCTTCATTCCGAATATGTTCAGTATGACGCAGCGACTCATCTATGATTATAGCAAATAATAAATTATTATAATAATTAAACTCAAGAGAATACATGATATGAGTGAAGTACTTGCATATAATAAATCCAATATCTAATTTTAAAGTTTAATTGTTACAGTCAATTATTAGGTACTTATTCTAATTTTCCACATTTCACATTCCTTGTGAAGAATATTATGTAAGTAAATGTGGAATATATGCACAGAAAATTTGTTTTTACCATTAGTTTTCAACTAAAGTCAAATGTTTTATTCATCAAATTTTATTGAATGGAGCACACAACTGCTAAATAAACTTAAATAAAACTGTATTTGCTATAACAATACTTTACAAGGGTCCAAGAATATATGTAAAAAAAATAGTTTTACGTTAATAAGATCTGTTAAAAACCATTTTAAAATAGATCAAACATTTATCACTCTAAAACTTCAGATTAAAAATCATATTTAATCATATTTATTTATGAAAAAATCTAATGATCATATTACATTACCTTAAAGTTTTATCTATTTCAAATCGTGTTTTAAATTGCCAAGAACAAAACATGATTTTATTTTATTAACACGTTGACTGCCATACGGGTTAAGACAAATTTCTCATAAGGCGCCAACCGGTAGCAACGGTTTAACCAAATAAAATATCCCCCCAGGCCATAAATATCATCGGCTAATACACTATGAATTGACAAATATTTTGAAAAAAAAAAAACTGCAAAAAAAAACGTCAAAAAAGGTCTCGGTCCTTTACTACACCATCTCGGTCTATTTATAACGATAGAAGTGTGCTGGACCGAGTCGCTGGGAGATTCCGAGATCCCGAAAAGATCCAGAAGATCCAGAGATCCCAAAAACATGACCCGGTCTTATAGACCGAGTCGGCCCACAGGGCAAATATAAGTACTCGGTCTTATGGACCGAGTTGGCCTCATAGACAATAAAAACCTCGGTCATATAGACCGAGATGGCAGTCAACGTGTTAATTACTTTACATTGTTGGTATAAATAAAACAGTTGTGTTACTTTAAATATATTTTTATTTTCTATTACAAAAATGAATTGCAATAATAAAAAACAATTGTGACAAAAATTTCAATTGAGATTTTTTTTTAACAAAAAAATTTTCTTTGCAACTTATGAACTGTCATATTTTACTATAACGAATTTTTTGTCAGTAAGTAAAAAATAGTAAAAATTGGAGGGCTTACATTTTCAAAATCAGTGTCCAGGTGTCGCCGATGATGATACTTGTAATTGCGAAAGTCCACTTTTCATTCTCAACACATCATCTGTGACTGATCCTATTGGCTGAATACTTTCTTTTGGCTTTTCCAATTTTTAGGAGAAGGTATTTCCTTCCTGTCTAGAGGAGGAGATACACGTGCTAGTCCAACTACAAAAGAAAATACATTGTATTATATTTGAATAGGTACTTACTTCTCTTTAAAAACTGGTCATGATAAAGTTGAAAAATATAGAAACATCTTACAAAGATCTTACAGAGAAAATAAAACTGATCAAACATAAATTAAACAAATTGATATTATCATAAAGGACACGGCAGGCACAAAATAAATGGAAAAGAAGGTATAGTCAATTGGGCTGAAAATGTAGTATGTTGTACTTCATAATATCCTGATCAAAAGTTTTCATGGGCACAATATCTGAAAATCGCCAGTTTTTGAGATATGAAAGGTCAAAGATCAGGAATATCGGTACTCGCTGTCATAGTTGAGAGTATCATATTATGACGAGGATTTGTTTAACGTTGTTATTCTAATGTGTTTGCACATATGAACCTAAGAGTTCTAACTAAAGGAGACAAGCCGTTGATTTGCTGGACGGCGCGAGCATCCTTTTCTTTGTCGCACACCTCGTACCCACTCCTTTGCTCTCCACTCTATTTTACAAAGCAACACAGCCCCCCATATACTGTGCGACAAAGAGAGAACGAACTGTGTGAGAAGGATGAGAATGCTCACACCGTTTGCGCGCTGTCCACTGCTTATACATTACGCTTATGCAGCTTGTATCCTCTATTTATAGAACTCTTTGATAGGAACACACTTTCACTCTCTCACGCACGCTAACCAACCCCCCCCCCCCACTACACACACACACGCACACCCTCACTTTAAAGTAAGCCTAGGACCTTAAAAAAATCACCCTCATTCATGAAACCTGCGGCATTTCCGGTCTTATGAATATGAATAACAACAACTCGTTGTCACATAATACTTTCAAATGGGCTGAAAATGTAGTGTTGTACAACTATGACATTAGTGGGTACCGATCTTCCTGATCTTTGACCTTTCAAACTGGCCATTTTCAGACATTCTGCATTTTCAGCCCATTTGACTGTGCCTTCTTTTTCATTTGTTTTGTGCGGTGTCCTTTACCTACAAAACATAGATATTTTTTTGGAATTCGGAAATATTTATGCTTGTGATTTTAAATGTACCTGAAGTTTCGAACGTTCACTTGAATGAATTTTAGATGAAAAAGAAAAGTTAATAAAAACCACACATCGATTTAGGCATAAACACTTCATTGTCACATTTGCTGACAATAAATATCCACAATACTTAAGTTTTTGCACCTAAATCAAAGTGTGGCTTTTATTAATTTTTCTTTTTCATATGAAATTCGTTCAAGTGAACATTCGAAATTTTAGGTACTTGATTTTAAATGCCTACCAGAGTTATTAAAATAACAACATATCTTCTTTCAACTTCTAGTAAGGACAAAATTTCTTGGGAAGTCGACGGCTTCCAATATGTTCTTCGATATCATTATGTTCATCTGACGGGAGGAATAATGTGCTTTTTGTACATAGTCCTTTGATTTGTTTTTGTTCACTCTGTACATCAGATGTGATCTCTGCCCTTTTCAATTAATTGCAGCTCTTCTATAATCCTCTGAAATAGGTATAAAGCAAATTACTACAAATAAATACCTATCACAACTCGTATGTTGTAATCAAATCCAATGGTTGTGATTTAAATAAACAAAAGCTCCTTAATATTGAAATAGATCGAACCTACCTTCTTGAAAATAAGATTTAAACACCCCGTAAAGTGTCCACGTTTCATCTGTTTTGCAATGATCAGTCAAATTGTTTCCGTTTGAATGGTGACCACCAAGCTTCCTTTTCGTGGACCGAGACCATTACAAAGACCACCTCGGTTTTTTTCCAAAAATCGATACCTACAAACGCCGTAGTTATTATAACTAATATAGGTGGTATGCTTAGTATAATATGTACAAAGAGATACACATTAAACTTTAGTGTCTAAATATAAAATATCTGCAAATGACAACAAAACTATGTGGTAGTTATATTGTATACAATTGTAAAATACTTACTGCAATGCAATTAATGTATACTTGGAATAATTATAATAAATCATGGGAAAACAAAAAACAAAACACAAATTGAAATCGGCAATATCGGCATTTGACAGCAGAGGCGTGACTAACCGTGGAGCATGCGCACTACCCTAAGGACCGTGGCGCGCATTTAAAAAATTCTACAAGGGGATTGTAATGACATGGAAGACGGAAATCTAAATATAAAAGAGAAAATGTAATTAAATAACCATTCTAAGTCTGAACTACCTGCTTAAGATATGCCGATAGTTACTAATTATTTGAACACAGTACATAAATTAAAAAAGGGTTATTATTCATTATTATTTAATATTTCATAGTCATTATTATTTAATATTCGATTACAAATCTAAAGTCTGGATTCAAAATTTAAAACATATTTCATATAATACAATATTGACGAACGATTTAAAATTTATAAAATGTCATACACCGCACAGGGGATGATTATAAATGTACTTAAACCAAATCTATATATAGATAGAGAAATATTATAATTATTTTTGTAGGTAGGTAGATAGGTACTATAAAACTAGCATTGCTGTCTCATCAGTTTGTGATGCAGGTTTATTTTTATTAGTTCAAAAATCGAACCAATCAGCGTTCGCGTTAAAAGTGCTGAACTTTTGATGATATTACTGTCTGCGCGGCGCTCGGGCGATGCAAATATTTCTACAAAAAATATACCTGTATTATACAGATAAAATCATTGACGAATGTTTATACGATGTACATGAACACATATACGAAGAACGTTCCCTGATACGTGTATACAGTATATGCGACTGTGAACATAAACTTTTCTGTAGATTCCATTTATATCGCATGTATAATCATATTGTATATGTGAAAATATTATTTATATGGGAATGTTGAGGGAACATACATGGCAAGTACAGAATGCAATTAGAACATTGGGAATGCAAAATGTACATTCGTGGAATAATAAATGCTATCTGGGTTACTTCATAAACTCATAACGC
This sequence comes from Rutpela maculata, assembly GCA_936432065.2. Taxonomy (NCBI): domain Eukaryota; kingdom Metazoa; phylum Arthropoda; class Insecta; order Coleoptera; family Cerambycidae; genus Rutpela; species Rutpela maculata. Next base: position 63,988,343 of record OW386286.2, read on the forward strand.
CATAACTTATCACTGTAATACCGTTACCCTACAAACTCCACAAAACTGAATAAATAGAAATTTTACGTATCAGACTTCAAAAAGCATATAACTTGGAGTGTACAGGGTTTTATAACCGCATAACCTCTAAATCCTATAAGCTCACAACTCCAAATTCCATAACTTCATAACTCCATAACCAGGAGCATCTTTTAATGTCATGCTCCGAGGCAAGCAGGCTTCCGTCAATGCATCACCAGAAAAAAATTACTTTCTCTAGTTCTCTTATTCTCGAAGGATCTGTGCGATAGCCGTTTTTTACTTTTTCGTTCTCTCAGGTATATCTCACGTGAGCATCCAGCAGTATTCAGCCATCATATGTTTATCCCGCCTGCCTTGGTTTCGACGCTCCACATCCTTAAGGTCTTGATGGAATCTTCCACCCTGCTGGGAATCACGGAAATCACCTAGATTTTCTAGTAAGTAGTCAATATGAGAATCTAAGAAATGTAATTTAAAATTCATCAAGCAGCCCATTTCCCTATTTACGCGCAGCTCAAATTTTAGTTCGTGAATACTAGATATTGTTAGATGTTTATACCACCAGAGACATCTGTGGAGATTTAGTCTAAGTTCTAATTATAAGGGCAACAGGAAGCTAAGCTGGTTTAGTTAGTTTGGACACTGCCCCAGAGATGGCGCGCGCTGGAGAATGATGACATCATTACAGACGATTCTAGACCTCTCATCTTTGGGTATATAAAGGCACGAGTCTAGTTTAGTTGATGTACAGTTCACATGGCCAAAGAGTGAGCAGAGTGATCAAGTGGCTGAATAATTGAAGTATAGTACTCAGTGTTATATTAGTCAAGTAATTAATTGTTTTAATTAGTACGTAAGTTAATAAATTAGTGTTTAGTATTACCATAGTGTTATAATTTTCGGATCCACGATACCGGGTGTTTACAAAAAGGGTTGTAAACACGTAACAATATGAAAAGTAAATATTCCCTTATGATGCATTGACAAAAGAATGCTTGCCCCGGAGTATGACGTTAAGAGATGCCTCGGGTTTTGGGGTTATGGAGTTTGGGACTATGAAGTTACAGGAATTAGGGTTTATATAAAACACTCCGAGTCATATGGTTTTTGAAATCAGATGTGTAAAGTTTCTGTTTACTCAGATTTTTGTGGTTATAGAAGCCTGCACGCTTCGATTAATGAGGTTATAGTGTCATGGAGTTGTTGGGTTTTGGGGGTACAGTGATGTGAGGTTATAGTGTAATGAGATTATGAAATAAATATATTTACACTGACCCCTTGGCTTTCGGTCAAATTGCTTCAAATTCTAGTATGTTGTATATTTCGAGGTCCTGATCAAAAGTCTCCAGGGACACGGTGTTTCAAATGCCTTACTTTTAGCTCCAGAGCCTTGAGATGGCGTTTCCAGCAGTATAAATGAGACATATGTTGAAAACTATATAGAAGACTAATATAAGGACCATTTTGTGTGTATGTGTTTGTATGTGTTAGTGCGTGTTGTCGCGCAAGCGTGTTTATTAACCTTCAATTATTCGTGGATTGTTGAGATCTACCTGCGGGGTTCGGTGTGCTGCATCCATATTGTATTCAATAGAAAAATAGATCTTTTATGTTTTATACTTTTCAGTAATACTGCTGAAAATATATTTCTTAATTATTTTGCCTTTTTACAATATAAAGAAAATTATTCCTCTGTAGTTAAGTGCTATTCTTTTATGTTGTAACACATGATTAAAAGCGCAATTCACTAATCGAACAATTAAAAAAAACCGCTGCCCAAGGAATCACTACTTCCACATCCAGATTTTCTATCCAAGTCACTCACAACGAAAAAAATTTGTATGTGGAAATAATTGTTTATGGAACTTTAATAATATAATGTTTGAAATCCCATAAAACGATAAAATCCCATAAAACGATACCCCACATCGGTAGTGTGGTGGGGGTGGTGATAGGGGGTGGTAGTGGGGGTGGATGAAGTAAAAAATATTTTGAGGTTTCTGGTTCTTGCACACACACTAAATCACATTTTTTTTTTCATCCCCTTTAATAATGGTCAAGATGAAAATATAATCTAGTTCTAGATCTTGTTAAAGTACATATGTGTACCAAATTTCAAGTCAGTATCTCAAACTGCTCCAGAGTAAACGTACGCACAAAAAAAGTTACAGACCTACTTTAAAATCTCGACGTTTCATGACATTCTAAAGCCTATTTGAACAATACAAATTTTTTAAAAATTTTTGTCGTTACTATACTTTCACTGGATTTGGAAGTAATTAATCCCTCTATCCAGCACTTAGATATTCTTTTTTTATCATATTGTGACGTGTTTCCACCCTTAGGAAACTACCCCTTGCAAATTCCGTGGGTTCCAAAAATTATAACAAGAGATGTCCACTAACACACTTTATTAAATATTTACTGGATACTTCACAATACTATTATTAATTTAAATACACTTTACTGACTAAAATCCACAATGTTTATCACTTTGTTTATCTTTGAAGTCTTAACCTCACTTTCTATACTTTCTGAACTTTCTGAACTACTTGCTGAGAATGCGGTCGGTCTTTTATACTTAAAAATGACAGATCTCGATTTTTCTGTGATGACGCCACCATTCTCTAGATAATTCCAGATGTCACCAGAACTAACTTCTGGTAGGTTTCTCGAGTAGGTGCAAATACACTACATTCATTCAGACATTCGATCTGTTGAAATCTGCCTACTTTTTAGTAACCAACATAACCTTAAATTTTTAAGGGGTTGCAACATATTACACTGCCCCCTCCTTAAGCCTGAACGTCCCGGTCAGGCAATTCAGCCTCTTTCACATACTTCACCAGTCTATCCAAGTGTACGATCTTCATCTTGGACTTTTTGTTTCGTTGAATACGATAGACGACATCATTAATTCGGGTAATAACAGTATAAGGTCCTTCCCAAGGAGGTTGAAGTTTCGGTGACTTCCCTTTCTTCCGCTGTGGGTTGTACAGCCAAACCAGATCTCCTGCCTTGAATCCTTCTGAACTACCCTTACGGTCGTATCGAGCCTTCATTCGGTCACTGGCTATGGTGATTTGGTCTCTAACCAGCTCATGAACATTTCTTAGCCGTTCACTCATTTCATCCACATAGCTGTTTACAGGAAGCTGTTCTCCGCCTGGTGTTCCGAAAATCAAATCACACGGCAGTCTGATCTCATGTCCAAATACTACACGGGCTGGTGTTTGTTTCGTAGACTCGTGGATAGCAGCTCTGTATGCCATGAGGAAGAACGGTATGTGGAGATCCCAATCACGTTGACTCTTATGAACCACTTTAGAGAGATGTTCTTTCATGGTCTTGTTATGTCGTTCCACCATTCCATCTGATTGCGGGTGAAGGGCTGTTGTCCGTGTTTTGTGTATCCCCAATAACTTGCAGATTTGCTGAAACATCCCTGACTCAAAGTTCCTCCCTTGATCTGAGTGCAGCTCCAGGGGTACACCAAACCGACATATCAAATTATCTACCAAGACTTTGGCGACAGTGACTGCTTCTTGGTTTGGAATTGCATAGGCCTCTGGCCACTTACTAAAATAGTCCATGGCAACCAGTATGTACTTGTTCCCATCCTTGGTTACTGGGAATGGGCCGGCTATATCGATCGCGATCCTCTCGAAAGGAGCTCCGACGTTATATTGCTTCATTGCACCCCTACTTCTAGTCTGTGGTCCCTTACTGGCTGCACAAATTTTGCAATTGCGACACCAGGCTTCCACATCTTGACGACTATTTGCCCAATAAAATCGTTCTCGTACTTTATTCAGGGTCTTATTAACGCCGAAGTGCCCACCGGATGCTCCATTATGCACTTCCTGAAGTACTTTCGGTACTCGACCCTGGGAATCACTAGACGCATAACAACTTCCCTGCCATCCGGGCTTTCCCAAGCTCTCTTTAGCAGCCCGTTCATGACTTTAAGTGAATCCCATTGGGTCCACAAAGCCTTCAATCCAACTGCCTTATCCGAAACATCCTTCCACGCTGGTCGAATTCCTTTCTCCTTTGCTCTCAATATAGCCCCAATTTCTGTGTCATTCAATTGTTCCTGTCTCAAGGCTTCGGTTGTCCAATCATCCGGTACCTCTATTTTAATTGTGTTGACGGCCACCGTACCCTGCAATTTCTCAACATGGCGGCAGTGCTTACAATCTTCCTTGCACGGTCTTCTAGATAAAGCGTCTGCGTTCTTATGAGATCTTCCAGGTCGATGTTCGATTTTGAAATCATACTGTTGCAGCCGTTCTATCCAACGAGCCAGTTGACCTTCAGGGGTTTTCAACTGCAACAGCCATTTTAATGCAGCATAATCGGTCCGAATCTTGAAATGTCGTCCTTAAAGATATTTATGAAAATGGTCCACTGATTTAACGATGGCCAGTAACTCTTTCCGGGTTACACAATAGTTTCTTTCCGGTTTGGACAGCACCTTGCTGAAGTACTCGATCACTCTTTCCTGCCCATTCTGGATTTGAGACAGTACACAACCGACCGAAGAATTGCTGGCATCCGTGTCTAAAATAAAAAGTCCTTCCCGTTGTGGGTATGCTAGCACAGGACCAGTACATAAAGCTGCCTTCAATTTTCTCCATGCCGTTTCACATTCCGGTGTCCACTGGTACTGCACTTTCTCTTCTGTCAGCCGGTGTAGTGGCTTCGCAATTTCTGCAAACCCTTCCACGAAGCGCCTATAATAAGTGCAGAGGCCAAGGAAGCTCCGTACTTCATGAACGTTAGATGGTCTTGGCCAATCTCGTACAGCAGAAATTTTGTCGAGGTCTGTTTGTATTCCATCCAAAGACACCACGTGACCAAGAAATTTGACTTCTTTCTGGAATAGCAGGCACTTCTTCGGGTTCAACTTCAGATGGGCATTCCTGACTCGCCCAAATACTTCTTGAAGATTTTTCAAATGTTCTGTAAAGTCCTGTCCCATAACAAGCACGTCGTCAAGGTAAACCAGGCACGTCCTCCAGGTTAGCCCTCGCAGTACGAATTCCATCAATCTTTCAAAGGTAGCTGGCGCATTGCAAAGTCCAAAAGGCATCACGGTAAATTGATAAAGACCACTGCCTGCTGAAAACGCTGTCTTTTCCTTATCATCCGGATGAAGCCCCACTTGCCAGTATCCACTCCTAAGGTCTAACGTAGAAAACCAACGTGAGCCTGCCAACGTGCTTAATGTGTCATCAATTCGTGGTAATGGGTAACTGTCTTTCTTCGTGACATCGTTTAATTTTCGATAATCGACACAAAATCTTAACGTTCCGTCCTTCTTGCCAACCAAAACTACTGGCGATGACCAGGGACTCGTCGACTCCTCAATGACTCCATCTTGTAGCATCTTGTCTATCATTGCCGAGGCATCTTCTTGTTGCTAATGGAAGCCTCCTAGGTGGTTGTCGAATAGCGGGTGAGTCGCCAGTATTTATCCGATGCTGGACTATGTCTGTTTTTGTAAAGGCCTCTGTATTCTTGGCAAATACTGAACTTTCCTTTTCTAGGAACTTGATTGCCTCCCTTCGTTCATCCTCAGATAAATGCTCCAACTGGGTAGTCAGCAAGGTCAAAACTTCCTGGTCTATTTTCATGGACGAACTTCTTCCCTCTGTTTGTTCCTCGCACCTCGCTACCCATGTGACCGGTTCATAGGAGCCAATCGGTTTGCCTTTCTTAATTGTCACAGAGTGGGAATTTAAATTAACGACTCTAATTGGGATTTTGTCTTTAGTCCGGGTTAAGGTTCTCGCTACAATAATATTGGGTAGGGACTTAATCGATTCGTCATCTTCAACTAGGCCAACATGGTACCCTCCAGGATTTCCTTCTAAGGCAGCATCGATCATTTGTTCTGAATGAGCAGGAATCTTGATTGTCTGTGTTGTTAACAACCTTGCTTTATGGAATTGGTCATCTGCGGTTGCCAGAATAAATTCCTCATTTCCAATTTTTAAGACTCGCTCCCCTACGTCAACAATAAATCCCTGCTCTCCCATGATGTCCAGACCCAAAATGAAATCATCCATAATGTCAGCCACAATGACCTTGTAATTGAACCTCAACCGTCCAACCTGCAGTTCCAAGTTGACCTCTCCATGGACCGCAGCCCTGTCCCCCGTGGCTGTCCGAATGATTACTCCATTTTGCTTCTTGTCAATCTGCAAGCCTGATATAAACCCTGGCCGCACTATTGATGACGTAGCACCGGTGTCAATAGTAAACACGCATTTTCTTCCATTCACATATCCTTGCAACAACAGACTACTTGGAATTCTTTGGAGCTGGGAAATCTTTACTTCTCTGGGGGCACCGCATTCCCTAGCCAGCACAGCCCCCTTGGTGCTGGCTATCTTTAGTTTTCCTGCTTCTCTTCAACATTCACAGCATTTACTCGACTCTCCGAGTTCTGCTGTCGACAGTCTCGTTTCATATGTCCCACCTTGCCGCAGTTGAAACATTTAATACCTCCGCTCGGCTTTCCTTTATTTTGTTGTTTTTCCTGCTTTCCGAGGCCATCCAATTTTTCGCATAATTTGGTGAATATTTTCTGCATCTCAGTCAGCAAGGGGTTCTGGTTCATTTCTGGTTGCGATTCTTCGAGAGTCACAGCTCTCACTCTCGACCTTGGAGTATCCCTGTAAGCGGCTTCTACTTCGAGTGCACGCACCAAAGCTTCGCTACTACTTTGGTGTCTCGTCAGCCTCAGAACTCGCCTGACCTCTTCGTCCCTTATACCATCTAAAAAGGCCCCCACGGCTAATTGTTCCTGGAATTCTTTAGGTGCATTTGGATACGCCAGGTGTGCCAGTCTCTCTATCGCAGCTTCAAATTCTTGTAAACTTTCCCCAGCTTTTTGCATCCGGGATTTCAGCTGAGCCTGGTATAATTGGGCAAGATGTTGATCGCCATACCTCAAGTCTAATGCAGCTTCCAAGACTTTGAAGTCCCTTTGTTTCTCAACTGGGATGGTTTGGAGTAACTCTGAGGCCTGGCCCCTTAACGCCAGAACTAATGCCATGGCCTTTTCCTCATTATCCCAGTTGTTCGCACACGCTGCCGCCTCAAACTGCCTCTTGTACGTCGTCCAGGAACCTTGGCCGTCAAAAGAAGGAGGTTTTAGTCGCTGACCTGATGATACCACCTGCTGGCTTCCTCTATCTCTCAACTGTCGTTTAAGCCGGTCTATTTCTCCTTTGACTTCTTCTTCGAACTTGTTTACTTTTTCTTTAACTTGACCGACTTCTGTCTCGACTTCACCTACTTTTTCTTCTACCTTGTTTATCTCTTCTTTGACTTCACTCTTTAATTCCTCGTTGGCAGAAATGATAGCGTCCTGCTGTATTTTCATTTGTTCATTCAGAATTTTCCTTAATTCTTCTTGGCGTCTTTCTTGTTCCTCTTTCTCCTCTTGACGTCGTCTTTCTTGCTCTTCTTTCTCCTCTTGCTGTCGTATCTTCAGGTCCTCCATCATTTTCTTCAATTCATCTTTTTCTTCTTGACGTCTTCTTTCTTGCTCTTCCTTTTCTTCCTGGCGTCTTCTCTCTTCATCCTGATCGTTTTTCTTGCTCTTCCTTTTCTTCTTGGCGTCTTCTCTCTTCATCCTGACGTCGTTTTTCTTGCTCTTCCTTTTCTTCTTGTCGTCTTCTTTCTTCATCCTGACGTCGTTTTTCTCGCTCTTGCTTTTCTTCTTGGCGTCTTATTTCCTGGTCTTCCATATTCCATTCTTTAATTCATCTCGCTCTTCTTGACGTTTTCTCTCCTGTTCTTCTTTGTCTTCCTGCCGTTGTTGCGCCATCATTTTTTGGAATTTTTCGAATAAGTCCTGTATTTGTTTATCGGATGCCATACTTCTTGTTGTTACGGGCATACGACGAAATTAAAATAAAATAAATTTAACTGTCACGTCAATATCGGTAATGGAACTTTCCAGACAAATCTCGAAATAGCACGAAAAAGTCTTATCCAGAGTCTTTTGTCACTATCCAGTTCAGAGAATTTAATAATCTCCACTAATGTCCAAATAGAAAAGTTCTAGAAATTTTCACGCACTAAATGAGTCTTTTTCAGTGTCTCTATCACTTCTCAGTTCAAAGGATTTAATTATCACACTAATGTCCTAATAAAATGTTCTACAATGTCTCAAAAATGCACTTAACACTATTTTCCTGTCCGAAAATAACCCTCGAACAATGTCCAGTAAATTAGTCCACTGTGTTAGCACTAAACCTCGAGAATACTTCTCGAACACTCCAGCACAACTTCAGAGTCCCTCTTGTCATAAAATTCCGCTTTCTGACACCAATTTGTGACGTGTTTCCACCCTTAGGAAATTACCCCTTGCAAATTCCGTGGGTTCCAAAAATTATAACAAGAGATGTCCACTAACACACTTTATTAAATATTTACTGGATACTTCAGAATACTATTATTAATTTAAATACACTTTACTGACTAAAATCCACAATGTTTATCACTTTGTTTATCTTTGAAGTCTTAACCTCACTTTCTATACTTTCTGAACTTCCTGAACTACTCGCTGAGAATGCGGTCGGTCTTTTATACTTAAAAATGACAGATCTCGATTTTTCTGTGATGACGCCACCATTCTCTAGATAATTCCAGATGTCACCAGAACTAACTTCTGGTAGGTTTCTCGAGTAGGTGCAAATACACTACATTCATTCAGACATTCGATCTGTTGAAATCTGCCTACTTTTTAGTAACCAACATAACCTTAAATTTTTAAGGGGTTGCAACATATTACAATATTTTGATTTTCTTTATCATCTGTCATTATTGACGGATTAATTATAGTTGACTGCCAAAGGCATTGAAATATTTTTTTTGGGCAGCCGTACGTGAAGTGAGTATTTCGCGTTCTCAATACAGTCCGTGAAATTCAATTTCACGGCAGTTACCCTTAGTAACGGCCGAAAAACTAAAAGTCACTTTCATAATAATTGACGTTTAAGTCACTTGAAAATTGATATTTCTAAAATATGACAAACAAAAATTGTTATATATTATTAAACAGAATTAGTACATAATTATTTCCAAGTTCACAACAAATACATAAATTATTTCATTTTTATGGTTATTTAAGAACTGTGAAGTATACATTCAAAATACCGTTTCTATAGAAACGCTCTGACGCTAAGGCCACCGCGTTTATTTAGCAAAATATAGCATAAACGGTGGTGTCATTTTCACCATCTATACTAACTATAATTTACGGTTACACAAAAAATAGTGTTTATACCATGACCGCGAAATTTTTTAGCGTCCTCGAGATTATCTTGCCTCGGCCGCAAGAGGCCTCGGCGATAATTTTTCTCTCGGTATGTAAAAAGGAATTTCGCGGCCTTGGTATAAAAATAACTATTTTGAAATATTGTAATTTGTTAAATTGTAAATTACAAAATTTCAGTTCATTGTATTTCAGTTAGTAATGAAAATATTCTCATAAACTCCAAAATCTGTTGTATTTTTATGAAAAGTCAAATGCATATGACAAAAAAAATAAAAATAAACAGGAGCTCCTAGACCCAGGGGAGGCTAACGAATTTTCAAAAATTTTTTCGCAAACTGCTTTTTCAAAATTTTTTAGGGGTCATTAGAGAAGTGCTTCTCTAGATGTTATTTCCCAAATTTCGTATGGGTCCCATGCGCCATAGACGAGAAAAAAAATATTGAAATTTCACCAGCCGCCACTGGTAGGACATCAGGCTATAACTAGGGAAGACTGTTAAAAAATATTATTTTGGGTATTCAGCTTCAACTTTCAAAGAAAACATTCGTTTCTTTCATATACCATTGGTGCAAGTCTGACCAAAAAGGAAGATCAACAAGACTCCCCTTACGGTGACTTGTCGTCTTCTTTCATACACCTACCATATCTAAGATTCAGCATGAAAAGCAATAAAACAACCACTCTTTCTATATATTGATGATTCAAGTCTGATCATGATAATATATATAATATTAAGTAGGGCTAGAGATACTTAATATTATATATATTAGCATGATCAGACTTGAATCATCAATATATAGAAAGAGTGGTTGTTTTATTGCTTTTCATGCTGAATCTTAGATATGGTAGGTGTATGAAAGAAGTCGACAAGTCACCGTAGGGGGAGTCTTGTTGATCTTCCTTTTTGGTCAGACTTGCACTAATGGTATATGAAAAAAACGAATGTTTTCTTTGAAAGTTATCTGCTGAATACCCAAAATAATATTTTTTAACAATGATGTAAGCAGAAATAATAGGTATTTATTTAGGGAAGACTATATTGCCAGACATGTTACTCCATTTGCGAATGAATTATATAATCCCAATCCTGAAGTTCCAAAAGCGATTGCTTGCGTGGATGGTACATATTCTTATATTAACAAGAGTTAAAACTTTTGCACGTTACGACAATCTTTCTCCCTGCATAAAGGTCGTCATTTGGTAAAGCCAGCGCTGATAGTTGCTCCGGATGGATATATTCTTGCTGTTCACGGACCTTACTTTTCTGACAGCAGGAATAATTATGCTCAAATGTTGATCAATGAATTCGAGAACGATGCGAATGGTATTCGAGCATGGTTTCAAGAAGGAGACATTCTTATAGTTGATCACGGTTATCGCGATGCAGGAGATTACCTCGAGGCATTGGACATTTCTTATAAAATGTCGCACGTACTCCTCCGAGGACGAACTCAGTTCACTACTGAAGAAGCAAATGAGACTCGTTTGATCACGAGAATAAGGTGGGTAATCGAATCCAGGAACGGTCATATAAAGAGCGTGTTCAAGTTTTTTGATAATGCTATTGAAATGCCACATGTCGAGAATCTCAAATATTTTTACCTTCTAGCGGCAGCATTATTAAACAGATTTCATCCCACAATCCAGATGATAGGTGACGATGTGCACATGGCGACGAGAATGCTGGGTAAATTCCGTGAACCGAACGTTGTCCAAGCGAGGGTCGAAATCGACAACCTTCAGAGAAGACGAGGTCAATGGGCTAGACTAGAAGATAATAATATTACTTTTCCCCTATTCTCCTTGGATTATTTGAGAAATCTTACATTCGGTATATATCAAATATCTTTGGCACCATCGTATATTCTAAAAAAGTTTCAACGAGAAGAAAATGAAGAATTCCAGGTCGATGAATTAATGAATGAAAGGGGATTTTTGAGAATAAGAGTTTACTCTGGATTCAGGAACAGATCCAAGTACGAGATATTCATTTCATACAATGAAAATGTAGCAGAAGGTATGGATGAAAATCTCGATAATACCTTGGTTGAAGGATATTATTGTACCTGCAAGACTGGAGCCAGGACTCTCGGCACATGCGCTCATGTTGCAGTGTTCTATGGTATCTTGAGTACGCTAGGTATGAGCAGAATGTTCATTATCCTTCAGTTTCTCTATTGAATACAATTATGGATGCAGCACACCGACCCCCGCAGATAGATCTCAACAATCCACGAATAATTTAAGGTCAATAAACACGCTTGCGCGACAACACCACGCACTCACCCACACACATACAAACACATACTCACAAAATGGTCCTTATATTAGTCTTATATATAGTTTTCAACATATGTCTCATTGATACTGCTGGAACGACATGTTCAACAATCTCAATGGTCTGGAGCCAAAAGTAAGGCATTTGAAGCGCCGTGTCCCTGGAGAGTTTTGATCAGGACCTCGAAATATACAACATACTAGAATTTGAAGCAATTTGACCGAAAACCATTTTACAAGGGTGAGTGTGCGGGGTCCTTTCTAACTACTTATTTGAGTGTGAAAGGCGAAAAACTGGCTTTATACGGGTGTTTTTTTGAGGTAATGGATACAAAATTAGCCAATCTGACAATTCTGACTTCGGACTCGGATTCAGCGGATCAAAATACATAAGGACTGGCATGGTTCGACGGACCGGTCACTTTTTTTGTTTTACGGGTGTTTTTTGAGGTTACGGATGAAAAACGAGCCAATCGGACAATTCTGGCCTCGAATGTCAAAATACATAAAGATGCACTGGTCTGGTCCACCAGACATCGACGACTCGAATATTCGTCATTATTGTTAAACAGCGCCAAATAATCAATTGCCGTCGCCTAAAATTGCAATACCTAACATGTTCCAAAAAATAAATAAAAATACTGTACCTTAGAAATGAATAAAACAAAGTGAAAAGCGTAGATTCCCTTGATGTTTTCAATGCGAAGTTTAATATAGGTGGCGCCATAAATAAGGAACACGTATAATGAGAGCACAGTTATTGATTTATTTAGTTTTTTACATTTTAAAATAACAATAAAAAATAATAACGACACATCTGTGGATAGAAAGTTTCAGTTAAAAAAATAATCATCAAAATCGGTACAAGTTGGTGAATTCGGAACAAAAACGCCTTATGTTGTAAAAATACCAAATCAAACTTATACGTAGAATATGCGTAATTATCGCCTCAACTTGGATAAATCCCCTATTTTAGTTTACTGCGATCATATCAAAATAATTATGCTGGTAAAAAACCTTTTTACGATATCTAAAATGATAACGAATAAGAAACATCTGAAAAGATAAGTTTATCAGAAACGAAAATCTACAGAGATACGTATTAAAATAACAGTTTATAATCTGCTCAATAAAAATATATGGAAATATGTTCATCGTTGGTAAAACCATAAGCCCACGCCCCACAAGTTGTTTTATCCAATAAGTGTTACGCTTATCATAATAATAATAATAATAATAATAATAATAATAATAATAATAATAATAATAATAATAATAATAGTAATAATAATGGTAATCTACTGTCCCTGATATCAACTGCAGGACCTGCCGTCAGGCGCCGGAATCGCTGATGCATTTGCTTTCAGCATGCCCGATATACGCGATTTCGGCCTACATCCACCGCCATAACGCGGCTTTACGAGTGCTATACTACCACCTACGGCACTCGTACGGGGTAGATCAAACACCAGTGCTGCCTTACATCCCCGGAGATATTGAGTCCGTTGTCGAGAACGAGAGGTGCCGAATTTATTGGAACTACTCGTTCCCGACCGTCAGGCTAATTCAAGCCAACAAGCCTGACATAGTACTCCTCGACCATCAGAACAAAGTGATGTTTGTCATCGAATTCTCAGCACCTGCTGAGACAAACATCGCTTTGAAGGAGGGGGAAAAACGGACCAAATATCGTGATCTCCGGTATGAGCTCCAAGTGCTGTACCCAGACTACTCGGTCAAGATGGTCGTCCTAATAATCGGCGTACTCGGAGGGATGAAGCCTTCGCTGCTCTCAGAATTAAAGATCATACCGGCCTGTCAGAATTCGGCAGAATGGTTGGCAGGTCAGATGCAGAAGGCGGTTATCTTGGGGTCCCATCGTCTGCTTAGGGCACATGATTCAGGTGTTTACAGTCACTAACTCCACAGGTCGTGGAGAGTGGCTGTAATGAATTAGCCGGCGCGGCTACCGTGTGGTGTCGGAGGCCACGGAAGCCCTGTCCGGCAGCGGGAAATCGAAAAATTTAATAGTAATCTACAATAACTGCCTGGTCAACATAGCGCACAAGAAATGCAAAATCGTACTATTGGGAACAGCGCATATTTTAAGGAAAGTCCTGGACTAGGACCCATACAGCACCAAATAACGATTACGATGTGTTCGCATTGTGACGATGTATCTAGATGCAGACACAAGGTTACACAATTCTACGATGTAAATGTGCTACGTTTACACATTGTAGGCACACACGTATGCACAAAGGTTAAACGTCCGCCTCACAATGTAGCCACAGTATACCATTTACATATACACAAATAATTTGATCCACAGTGTGTTATCAGATGCACAGTGATTGACTTCCTAATGTTTCAGACGAATGACGTCTTATGCTAGACGTCTTTTTCAGGTTATATTTGGTAATCCCCCCCACAGGTTTTTGGCAATGGGAACATATAAAACTACATACTAGTTAGTAAGTCTACTTGATAAAAATAAAGTAATTAATGCATAAATACGTTTTGTCCTATGAATTTATTTGTTAGCCATCCGTATATTTTATTTACATTAACTATCTAATATTGTTTACCTTCACTCCAATTTCTTCTCACAAGGGTTGCCTGCAAATTATAATGTTTATTAAGTTATTAAATTCATTTTTACTTACCTTTGCCAATTGCGGTGGGTAGGTACACATGTCTCTGTTGTCCGTATTACAGTACTGACGCTTCTACCAACTGAGCTATCGTGGTGACTGTTATTTCGGATGTTAAAAGCAGTATTTATGATGTGTATGAAGTCTTTATTATGTGTGAAATTGAATTTCTAGCCTTATTTAAAATATATGAAAATCTTTCAAGTTCTCTTTTTTTTTTTCTATTTTTTTACGTGTTCCCAAACCTGAATTTTCCGAGTTACTAGTATTTTTGTTTATTTATAATTATTAAGAAGAACTTACTATTTAATTTAATTAAACTGTCACCAGTGTCACCTGAGTTAAGAATTAAAGTTTAAGTTGAAATACTTATACAAACCTGGGAAACGTGTTGGAGAAAAAACGGTCAGGTATAATATATCACCTACAACATAAATAGAATATTTAATGGTCTAAAACAGACCTAAAATTGAGAAGAAGTATATTCGTACATTGGTTTTATAAGCAATTATTACCTTGAAAAAAACAACTAAAAGTTTTTTTGCAATTATTTTAACAAAAAAAAAAAAAAAGACAGAGTGTGCACGGATCGAACCGCGTACCTCTTGACTCGCCGCTTAATGAATGAATAAACAATTTATTAACAGTTTTATACATTATGTGCCTCACCGGAGCCTAGCCCGGAGCCAGCCAGACAACCACGGCGAACATCGCCGAGGTGGGTGTGAGGCTGGGCGGAGTAGGTCCGGTTCGGCTTGGAAGTAAATTCGAGGGCGGGGGTAGAATCTCCTGTCTGCCACGTGCAGACTTAAAAACTAGATTACAATTTTTATGTGTCCACATGGACCTAAAAGTGGCTTAAAAATAAATGCAACACTGAGAACACTAAAATCGTAGGCGAGCGCACTTCGTAATTTTGATTGTTGATACGGGGAACACAACTAAACGAAAAAACCCGTTCGAACAAATGACGACCTTGTGGTCTGATCGCCGACAAGGAAGGTAGGGTGGAAATAAAGTTGTGGTTTAAAAAATTAGGATTTAGGTAAGTTTTCGGCCTAGAGGGGATTTCGAGAGATAAAAAGGGAACAAAAACAACAAAAAAGATGAAAGAACAAAATTGTACAAATATAAATGGGGAGAAAGAGGGATTGGAAATATGTAAAGTTGAGGAAAGATAAAAGTAAGGGGGTAGGGGTAAGTTATCGCTTAATGTTTAACTCACTCAACCACTGACTTCTGTTTGAATATCTGCTTAAAGACTTTATAGGTAGTAGAACACGCAAGGCTAGATTTTGCTTTTTAATGCATTTTAATCTAATTACTTCCACGTCCAGTGGAAGTATAGTAACGACAAAAAAATTTTTAAAAATTTTTATTGTCCAAATAGGCTTAAAATGTCATGAAACGTCGAGATTTTAACTTTGAGCGAAAAAAAAATTTCTGTCTGTCTGTCGGTCTGTCTGTCGGTCTGTCGGTCTGTCGGTCTCTCTGTAACTTTTTTTTGTGCGCACGTTTTCTCTGGAACCGTTTAAGATATTGACTTGAAATTTGGTACACATATGTACTTTAACGAGATCTAGAACTAGATTATATTTTCATCTTGTTCCGTCGAAGGGTTGGGGGGTAAATTGGGCTAAATTTGGGGTAAATAGGTCAATCAAGCAGGTAAGAGTCCATAAAATTGGTATTTAGTATATACAAGAGAAGCTAAGGTCTCAAAAAAATTTTTGGCATTAGCCACCCCCATTACCACCCCCACCCCCTTATTAAAGGGAATGAAAAAAAAAGTGATTTTGTGTATGTACAGGAACCTGAAACCTCAAAATATTTTTTTACTTCATCCACCCCCCACTATCACCCCCCTATCACCCCCACCCCACTACCGATGTGGGATATCGTTTTATGGGTTTTTGGGGTAGAGGATTTCAAATATTATATTATTAAAGTTCCATAAACAATTATTTTCATATACAAAGTTTTTTCATTGTGAGTGACTTGGATAGAGAATCTGGATGTGGAAGTAGTGATTCCTTGGGCAGCGGTTTCTTATTAATAAAAGAACTCGATATCTTTAAAACTGCCGAATCTTTGCAAACTCTTTCGAATATAAATTATTTTAGATATTGTTAAAAAACAAAAATGCTATATGTGTGGCTATGACCACTCTCTTATCGAGGAAAGAGGACACATGAGATACACATGGCCGGTATGCTCACGCTGACGCTTTGCGCGCGCACACTGTTCCATACTCGAATAGTCGAATGTAGACACGACAAGACACAACTAAAAAGTGTATATATAGTTATTTGCATCATGTGTATATATCGCACTTTTATGTGGTGTATGCAGTAGGCACAAGTATTATATAAAGCATCACACACACATATGACTTAAACCTTGTAGGCATCTTCTAAGGACGTCAAATTTCAACATTTTAATGATCCTTCTTTACGTTATATAAAAATATTTAGAATCTTGAGTGCATACAGTATACAATTATTAAACATTGTATCACATAATTCTGTCAATATAAACATAAGTGTATCTCATATGTGTACGTCAGTACTAGTTTAACAATTAGGTCTACCTTAACATATTTTGTTTCTCATGTGTATATCTTGTAGAGACGTAATTACAATTGGACGTGCTGTTTGGGGAGTCTCTGTGATTCCTTATTGGGATCTGGACTCGGAAATCGCTGATGCATTTACTTTCAGCATGCCCGGTATATGCGATTTCGGACTATTTCCAACGCCATAACGCGGCATTACGAGTGCTGTATTACCATTTACGGCACTCTTACGGGGTAGATCAAACGGGAGATATTGAGTACGTTGTCGAGAATGAAAGGTGCCGAACTTATTGGAACTACTCGCCTGACAGTCTTCCTCGACCATCAGAACAAAGTGATGTTTGTAATCGAATTCTCAGCACCAGCTAATACAAACATCGCTTTGAAAGAGGGGAAGAACGGACCAAATATCGTGATCTCCGATACGAGCTCAAAGTGCTGTATCCAGATTACTCGATCAAGATGGCAATAATCGGCGTACTCGGAGGGATGATGCCTTCGCTGCTAGAATTGAAGACCATACCTGCCTTTCAGAATTCGGCTGTATGGTTGGCAGGCCAGATGCAGAAGGTGGTTGTCTTGGGGTCCCTCATCTACTTAGGGCACATGGTTCAGGTGTTTAGAGTCACTGACTCCACAGGTGGAGAGTGGCTGTAATGAATTAGCCGGCGCAGCTACCGTGTTGTGTCGAAGGCCACGGAAGCCCTGTCCGACAGCGGGAAACCGAAAAAAAAAGATACTAGCCTTTATTCAAAATTCTAAGAATAAATGTACATTAAAAATGTGTAGGTGAGCACAAGTGTTGAAGTTTAGCTTAAAGCTACCCTTACTCTTCACTATATACAAGTACTGCCTGAAAATCGACGTTAAAATCACACAATAATTGTATATAGATATAACACATTTCAAAACATTAATATTGACAACCATTTCTATCTACATGTACAGAATAATATTAATAAATGAAACTTATTATATATTTTCTGCTAAAAGAAAAGCTTTATATGCAGTTTAACCATCGTAGTGACATTTCTTTAAAATTTTGATTGATATTGTTATATATAGTTTGTCCACGAATGGACTTAACTATATTTGTAAACTTTTCTATCTTTGTAATTTTTTATAAAATGTCATTCTTCATAAAAATGTTTACTTATTCTAAAAAGTTTTTAGTCATTTTTAGTATTAAGGTATACTATAAAGGGTGTTCAAAGATGACGAAAATATAATATTTTATAAAGAGTAAAGTACTCTTCTTTTAATGAATATAGTCAAATCTTGAAAGAAAGTTGTGAACATTGCCAAATGCAGTCCAAATACAATGTTTCATCCACGTAATCAATAATTACTTACAAAATTTATTTAATAATGACATGTTTTAAACATAAAATTTTTTATAGCAGATTATTTAGAGGGCGTATAATGATGGCTATTACGTTACGAGCCGAAGGCGACTGTCGTTAATCATCCGAGGCGTAATAGCCATTATACGCGAGCCGAATACTATACTTTATCCACAGCTATTGTATATTTTAACTGTTTTCATCGTTTAAAAGTGAAAAAATAAAGTTAGTTTACAGTAAAACTTTGTTTGACGTTTTAAACTCCAAACACGGAAACATGGATCCTTTGAAAAAAATGGACTCTCCCGTTGTATATGAAAATTCCTGATTCCTGATTCCTGATTGATCAAAAGTATGTTAGAATAAGATTGTTTTCATTATACGTTAGGTTGGAATAATGACTATCGTTATTTACAATTATTAAAAAAATATAGAATGCAATGATTATACGTCATGAATAAAGAAAAATCTCACATTTTATAGACATAGCCTCAGAAAAAATTCATGTTGTCCACACTTATTAATATTTCACCTTTATTTTAACACATTTTGTTAACAAATATGTAGTGTGTTATAGAACTTCGGAGAAGAGATCTAAGTCTAAAAATAGCAAGAAATCGAAAAATTTTGTCTAAAAAGACGTTATAGAGCACAGCTGATCTTTCTGGTATCAGCTGAAAATTAGTATAAAGAGGCTTTTTTGTACGACTGCCTTCGAAAACGATAAATAACGTACAGTTACTTCAGTCAAATTAGAACAAATTTCGACATTTAACGGAAAAAAGCTGTTAAAGTTTTGAAACTTGCCAAAGATGTTCATTAAGGTTTACTATTAAACATACTAAAAGTCCTGAACTCAATATGTTGCGATCGAGCCGCCATACTGAAAAGATGGCGCTCTGATTTAGTTCTTGCTTATATCTCTCTAACCATTTGCGATATCGAAATTATGTTTATATAAAATATGAAGTTTATAAAATTCTCTACTAAAAATGTTATATGCATTTTTTTTTCGTACCTGTTATTATACTCTTTGAAAATATGAGAGCAAAGGGTATATTGCATTTCATCGACACATTGCAAAAATTGGAAATATCGTTCGTAGAGAAAAAAATTATGATATCACTGTGTTAGTCATAGAATTGGCAACAACTTTCAAAATGTCCGTCATTAGTCTGTTCGTCCGTCCGCCTGCCCCTCCGTCCCTCACACATCTTTTAAGCTAAATAAGTTAAGAGAGAAAAGTCCGATTTTATTTAAAATTGGAAAATATATTAGTGTTGGCTAAAGGAAGAACCGCAGCGTTTTTGATTCGATCAGTAAATAAAAAGGTTATGAAACATTTTATGACAAAAATATTTTTAGCATCAGTTCAAGTCGAAGTGCATTTATACGCTTCTAGGAAGTCGTAAATCTTTTTGTTCCAAGTTGCTACTACGTACTCTCCATTGTATGGTGGTTGAGATACAAGTTCCCTAAAGGACAAGTCCTCCCTTGCCTTGTTTGGTAGGAAGTTTTTTACATATTGATAAATAGGTTTTTGCACAAGTTTACTGTACATTGTACCATTAAATAGTATTATTTGAACTGATTGCAGGTGTGGCAATTTTCAATAACAATTTCAGAACTTAACAAACGAGTTAATAAATGTCGAAGCCAATCTAAAAATTATACCATTATTTAGAGCAGAATCTCCCCTTTTCAAAAAAATTAACATCGATTCGTTGTAGAATTATCCAAATGAAAATATTGTTAAAAGTGGAACTGAGTACTGGCGCGCTGTGTGAGAATAGAGCGCACCCACAGCAGAGTAAGCAATAAGGGAAAAAAATAGGGGATCAATGAAAATTTCGCTACGAAGATGTTCATTCCTACTTACTCTTTAAGAAACCAATGAATGAATCTATGTCAACATCGCCGAGGAAATTTTTTTGGGGGACTCATTTAAACCATGAAATTTTCTTTCCGTGGTCTCTCGGTCTATTTTCGACAAAATTGGCGGGGATACAGCCTATTGAATTTATAGCTTCTTTCGACCTTTTGAAGAAATTAATGACTGCACTCAATTTTCGAAATTTATTCAATGACAATGTGTCCTACATATAGTGGGTGCGGTACATCGCACAAATAGGGCCAATACTGCACTTTAACTCCACAGGGTGGGATTTGATACGGTTGGTCCTTACACCAAAGAGATTTATTTTCGATAAAGACGAGTCAACATTTTCCCCTAGGAATCAAGATGGCGGCCATTAAAAAAAAAATACACTCACTGATGCCGATGCAAAACATACGTTTGGAGTATGATCTCTGGTTAAATTATATCTGGTGAATACGAATACGGTATATTTTGATCAAATATACGGTACAATTTTTTTAAAAATTAATATTTTTAAATTGAACATGTTGTGCTGTTTTTTCATCCTGAATGCAAATATCAATTCCTTTTTCTCATAGGAAGCTACAAAAAACTACCAATTGCTTTATTTAAAAAAGTTATTTTTTTTATAATTTTAAACGTTTTTTTTATTTTCGTACTTCGATTATGTATACTAGCAGGGGCTCTCGGTATTTCACCTTCACGGGATGATATTTGGCATGGTTATTCCTTACTCCAATAAGATTCATTTTCGATTATGGCGTATCAGTAGTTTCCAAGATGGCGGCCATTTAAAAAAAAAATTAGCTTGCTTAAATTTTTTATATATGGTATGATTTATAGTTAAGTTTGACCTCCTGAACATGAAAATACTAGTTATAAATCAATATGAACGACATATTTTATATTAAGATGCTGAAAATATAAAATAACCAAATATTTCGCACTTGAAAAAGTTTCGGATTTCGGACTCTTTGTTGCTTCCTGATCACTAATTTGGAGTCCTTTTTTCCTGTTGGATCAACTTAATAGGTTTTGTTTCATATAATATACACTATTTAAACAACTAATATTAAGAGGAGACAACGCCAATCACATCGGTGAAGCTAAAGCTGAAGTGGGGCGAAGGGTAGGCAGTGTGGCTATTATAGGGCATCTGCACGTGACGTCACAGCTAACCTCAAAAATATGTGTTTCTTGTGATTTAAGAGTATTACGCAGCTATTATTAAAATTTCTGCCTGGTTTCCGTATTTTCAACTAAAATCCAGTTCAGTATAATGTTTATGAAGTTCTAAATACTTTGTCCTAATAAAATAGGACTTTTTTGTAGGTTACAAATGTAACCTGTAATTAACAGTCTATTTTTATTAATCAACAATATTGAAAAATTATTTACGTGAATTTTAAATATCTGCTTGGAGCCAGTACACGGCTCCAAGCTAACAATGCGTATACAAACATTAAAAATGAGAATAAACTTGAAAAACTTAAAATTTAAGGTTATGTTGGTAACATGATGCAGATGCCTTATTGTAGTACTGTAGGTGGTACCATTTATTAAAAAGCACTGTACTAAAAATCTTGACCGGGAAAAAGCAGTTTTTAGCCAAAGTCTGGCGTTATTAAACTAAAAAAAGGATATTCATGTGAGTAAATGAATATTAGACTTCTATTGAAGAAAGTATTTAGCTAAAATTTGTTTAGTACGAAGATCTCTCTTCACATTGGTTCATTGCCGCCTGCTCCCCTCTGATTTGATCACCTTGCTCCCTCTTAATAACACAGACATACAAAACAAAAGTTTTGCACTACCCAAGAGATAATTATATAGTCTAGAATAATTGCGTCTAGTCTATCACTTTTTTCCTCTGTGAAAATTTTCGTAAACGCGGCGTTCCTCCTCGGCATGAAAAAGACGATTTCCACGCGTCGGACTGGAAAATCGGCAAATATATTTTGTCGAACAATTTGAGAATTGGATTCTACATATATATTCTATATATTTCTACAATCTGTCCGACAAAAATTTTGGAACGTTAAGGGTGTCTACCACCCTAAATATAACATAACATAACTTTAAAACATTTATTGATAACCAGCTGATTTTTTCAAGATTGCTTAATAAAAATATGTAGAATCCAATTTTCGAATTGTCGGACAAAATATATTTGCCGATTTTCCAGTCTGACGTGTGGAAATCGTGTTTTTCATGCCGAGGAGGAACGCCGCGTTTACGAAAATTTTCGCAGAGGAAAAAAGTGATAGACTAGGCGCAATTATGCCGTACAAGAAGTTATATGAGGATATGTATAAATTGCATTTATGTACGCGGGCACCTAGACTAATACCTATACGTATTTTGGGATGCTGAAACCGAATCCAGGGTCAAGAAACAGGTAAAAACCAGCCAAAACTGAAGTTAAAAATAAATTAAAAGGTTAAACGAGCCAACCACTTTACTGATATGTATTTTGTGGCGTTGAAACCGAATACGTGGTCCGAATTGGCCCATCACATCAGGATTTTGACATAACTTCAAAAAACAGGTAAAAACCAGCCAAAACTGAAGTTAAAATAAATTAAAAGTCTAAAGAAGCTAACCACATTACCTATATGTATTTTGGGAAGCTGAAACTGAATACGTGGTCAGCAATGGCCCATTACATTAGAAGTTTTGCATAACTTCAAAAAAATCTTTATAAATCTAATTACGATCTTCTCAACTATCTAATGCGAAAATAAAAGAGGGAATATTTGATGCACCTTCAATTCGAAAACTTTTAAGAGAAGAAAATTTTGAGAACAGCATCGATGACTTTGAGAGAACAGCATGGGTAAGTTTTAGAAACGTCATTAAAGGATTTCTTGGAAACTTGAAAAAAGCATAGTGGCTGGTTTTCTTAAGAATTAAGAGAACCTTTAATGAACAGAAAGCTTTTGACACAGTTCATATACCAACATTAATAAAGACATTAGAAATATTAGGAGTGAGGAGTGCAGCTTTAGATTTGTTAATTCGTATCTAACTAATCGTAAGCAATGCGTTCAAATAGGTTAATCAAAAAGTGATACAGTTAACATAAGTTATGGTGCCCACAGGGCTCAATTATGGGACCCTTGTTGTTCAATATTTATATTAATGATATAAGCATGAAAAATTTTGAGGGCGACACACGACTGGACGCCGATGACACCTGTATTTTTTACTTCTTTAAAGATATAGACAATTTAATTCAGAGTATGCAAAGAGACTTGAATAAATTAGAACTATGGTTAAAAAATAATAAATTCTCTTTAAATGTAGACAAAACAAAATAAATTATAATGACATCTAGACAAAAAAGCATACCATCAACCACATTATATTTAAACGCCAAAAAAATTGAAAAAGTCAACAATATAAAATATTTAGGATTAGTAATAGACTCAAATTTAAATTGGCATGATCATATACAGTACGTTATAAAAAAGACTAAACCCCTAGTAACAATGTTCATGTGTTATATATTTATTTTATTAACTATTAACAGAAAGTACCCGAAGAAGTTTATATTTTGCACATATATATTCAAGGTTAGTTTATATGTTGCTTGTTTGGGGCGCCACAACCAAAACAAATCTAGATTTCTTACAAGTTATACAAAATAGAGCAATTCGACGTCTTTATGGTTTTACAAACTCAGATTCAATAAATTCAATTTTTAATAAATGTAACTCTCTTAAGCTAAGCCAGTTGTTTAAATTTGAATCCGTAATAACAGTTTATAAAATAATACATTGTAAATTAGCATCTAATTTGTTACTAACTCAAAATCTCAGCATTTATTCCTACAACACACGCCAAAGAAATAACTTCGTTTTGTAGCCTTTCAATACTTCATACGGTAAAAACTGTTTCCTGTATTACGCATTAAAACTATTTAACATGTTGCCAAGCCAAGCAAAGTCGAATACTACATTATTACATCCTATAAAAAAATTGTGAAAAAATTTATCTGTAGTTATTATGTGATTGAACAAAGTTGAATAAAATAATCTTTCAATTTTTTTTTATATTACTTATATCTTTTATCTATTTTTTTATCATTTATATAATCTCCTATTGTGTGATATGTATATTATAATATAAGCCCTTGTAACGTGTCTTGTAGCAATTTTAGAGATAATAAAACGTATTATTAAAAAAATAAACCCTAAAATTGCATTTCTTGCACTCCCATATATTTCCTGAAAAATCTAGGAGATTATAGTGAATAGTAAGGGGAATGGTTTCACTACATACATCAGACGTTTATTCTTAACTGTAATTTTGGCTGGTTTTTACCTTTTTTTGGGGTTATGTCAAAATCCTGACGTGATGCATCAATTCTGACCTCGGATTCGGATTCAGCACCCCAAAATACGTTGCCATATGCGGTGAGCGAAATTTTATAACTATTTTCTTTGTGCTTTTTAGTATTTCCTTGATTTTGAAATGTAATAAACGTTTGATTGTGATGTAGTATCCTCTAGGTAGGGATAGAGATACTTAATATTATATATATTAGCATGATCAGATTTGAATCATCAATATATAGAAAGTGTGGTTGTTTTATTGCTTTTCATGCTGATTCTTAGATATGATAGGTGTATGAAAGAAGTCGACAAGTCACCGTAGGGGGAGTCTTGTTGATCTTCCTTTTTGGTCAGACTTGCACCAATGGTATATGAAAGAAACGAATGTCTTCTTTGAAAGTTATCTGCTGAATACCCAAAACAATATTTTTTAACAATGATGTAAGCAGAAATAATAGGTATTTATTTATTAAACTAGAGAGTTCACATGCAGAATATTGTATTGTTAATTATAAAAATAGTTTTCTAATATATTTTAAACCAGTCGGCGTATTATTTTCTTACAAATAATTAGTAAAATATTTATTTTAGGGAAAAAATGCAAGATACTGCTAGAACTACCTTTAACTTGGTTATTTCTTTCTTTGCATGAAAACACCATTGTTTGAATATTTAGTGTACTTAGTTTATTTCATTATTACATTTTATAATTTTCATCCCAGATTGAGATTTATTCTTCGTGATAACTCTTACAAAACAAATTTTTGTATAAAATTTTTTTCTACGATTATTTCACTCATTAACGCTATAGCCAATGAGAGCCCGTTTTTTCACAACACTGCACCAATCAAATGTCATTATTAGTGGTAATTCAAGCTAGATCGGCTTTTGACAGTACCAACATGCAAAATTTATCGCTCTAATTTTTTAGGTCGCTGCAGCGGCAAATACTGCGATAATTTTTTGACGTTTTGTTTCGTGAAATATTTTCGGCAAATAGGGCAACTCACGCTTTTAAATTTTAGCTATAAATATCTTCTCTAGCTTATTACTAATTGTTAACTTACCTTGTAAATTGTAATATTGTATTATGTACTAGCAAACATAAACACACCACATATAGAGTAAACAATCGTCAGTTCCAAAGAGAAGCCTGTCTGAAATATATAGTCTATAACCCTTGCCTATCTGTTAACTATTTCAATTTGCCTACTTTTCAATCAGGTAACAATAATATACAAATATTGTACTTAATATACCTAGCTCATAATACAGGAACAAGTCAAGCACAGCTTTCAATAGCTCAATAACGTAGTTACAAAGTTAAGCAAATCATTTATTATAAATGTCAAGTAAACACATTCGCTCTGTAAACAAATTAACAATGTACCTAGGTAGGTACCTACTTACATACAGTAATCTATCAAAAAGTAACTAGTTGAATCAAAGCTGTGCAATATTTTAATTTGTTGTACTTAAAATTCACTCT
Source organism: Rutpela maculata (assembly GCA_936432065.2). Classification (NCBI taxonomy): domain Eukaryota; kingdom Metazoa; phylum Arthropoda; class Insecta; order Coleoptera; family Cerambycidae; genus Rutpela; species Rutpela maculata. The sequence continues at coordinate 64,014,216 of OW386286.2, forward strand.
GCCTAACGAAGCAAACCCCAACATAATTTGTAAACTTCTTAAGTTAAAAATAAGGATTAAATACGTAAATATGAATCAATGAACAATTATTATGGAATATAACTCTAGTAGCGGTAGCGCTAGATGGCGCTCTCTATGTCAATCTCAGAACCATGAGTGCATAGTAATAAATAGGCAGGACATCGGGAATAAACTAGTGCTCGCAGATTGAAGATGTAGTGCTCTCTCTATTGTTCCTCGTCACATTTCACCTCAGAAACGCCTGAACGGTGTTAAGCCAGTCTATATATTATAATATCTAAGGTTTCAACTCGTTTTATTTACTAGTTGCCATAGAAACGTCACTAGATCATTTTAAAATATAGGGAATCTCCATTGTTTCTACTGCGTTTGTTTCAGATTTGCTGTTTTGACAATATGAGTCGGTTTGGAAATATTTCTGTATATCAAATTAATGAGGAAATTGAAAATAAAGGTCAGTAAACTCTAAAAAGTGACAAGAAAACGTCTGAAGGCAATTAATGAGAAAACATAATATTGAAGATGTACTTAATGAATTATTTATTCGTGAAATATTCTCCTCAAATACCACTCGTGCTTTAAATTTTATCTAAAAATTTTTTCTCAAGCTAAGTTGTCCCTAGTTAATATAACTCGTGCAAATTGGCAGTTTATTATCAAAGATTAAATCCCGACCGCTTTAGCGGGAGGGATTTAATCTTTGATAATAAACTGCCAATTTGCACTCTTTATATTACCAGGCAACACACTTTCGAAAAAATTTTCGATAAAATTTTAAGCACTAGTGATATTACATACGATAATTACTTCCACATCCAGTGGAAGTATAGTAACGACAAAAAATTTTTAAAAAAATTTTATTGTTCAAATAGGCTTAAAATGCCATGAAACGTCGAGATTTTAAGTTTGAGCGAAAAAAAAATTTCTGTCTGTCGGTCTGTCTGTCTGTCTGTAACTTTTTTGTGCGCACGTTTACTCTGGAACCGTTTAAGATATTGAGTTGAAATTTGGTACACATATGTACTTTAACGAGATCTGGAACTAGATTATATTTTCATGTTGTTCCTACGAAGGGTTGGGGGGTAAATTGGGGTAAATTTGTTTTAAATGGGTAAATCAAGCAGGTAAGAGTCCATAAAATTGGTATTTAGTATACACAAGAGAAGCTAAGGTCTCAAAAAAATTTTAGCATTAGCCACCCTCATTACCACCCCCTTATTAAGGGGATGAAAAAAAATGTGATTTAGTGTATGTACAAGAACCAGAAACCTCAAAATATTTTTTACTTCATCCACATCCACTACCCACTACCACCCCCCCCCACCCCACTACCGATGTGGGGTATCGTTTCATAGGTTTTTGGGGTACAGGATTTCAAATATTATATTATTAAAGTTCCATAAACAATTATTTCCACATACAAAGTTTTTTCGTTGTGAGTGACTTGGATAGGGACTGTGGATGTGGAAGTAGTGATTCCTTGGGCAGCGGTTTTTCTTTACAGTTTAAATTTTGTTTGAATTTTGTTGCACATATGCACGTTGCTTATCTCAAATGATTCACGGTTTTCTGATTAACATTTAATCACGTTTAGATACGCTTATCTCCATTTCTGTGTAAACAACATATTGCCAACTAAGACGATATTTATATCAAAACTTAACAGTGAAACTTATATTAATTTATTTAGTGGCTAGTGAGTTATGGTATCCCTAGAAAATGTGAGTATTAATGTAACTATTACGAACTACTAAATACACTCGGGTGCTGCCAATTATCATTTGCTTAATTTTATTATCATCTAATATATTCAAAATCCAATTTGTTCGTTCACACGCCCAAAAGTTTCACATACTGTTAGTCTACAATAAATTAGTCAATATTTAACAAAATTTATTAAACTACTACTAATACAGTCTGTTGAGCAAGAAAAGGGGAGGTATTTGTGATTATTTCCCTCATAAATTATAGACCAATGATATTTCACGAATTTTTAAATTTCAACCAATGACAACAGTTTTACACTCAGAGGCGTAGTGAGCCAACCTTCTTGGGAGGTTATTTTTCAAAATTGCCAACTTCATAAACTTAAGAAGCCAAAAAAATTTTCCACCGAAATAAAAATTAATGGGCGGGGGTAGGGTTGCCAGGCGTCCAGCTTTAGCCATACATGTTTGGCTTTTTACGGTTTTGTCCGGCTAAAAATTAATATGTCCGGCCTGTCCGGCTTTTGTCCGGCTTTTTGCCTTAACTCTCTGGAAAATACGGAACTTTACTCCGGAGTATTATTTTGTATTCCATTCCACAATACCAATATCGAATATTTTCGTTAATAAATGCCCAATGGTTGAAAGAACGAAATAAACGATAGTCAAAATGATGTTCCTACAGTGCAATTTAAGAATAAGTTGCCAAGAATTTTACCATATGATCTGTGAAGAAAAAAACTTACTTGATAAAATAAGCCCAAATGATAAATATGAATAATTTCTGTTTTTAAGTTTTAAAAAGACGTTTTTTTTTATTAATAAAAATTATTTTATTTTATGATTAGAATGAATTATTCAGTTTTTTTATGTGATACACTTACCAAAGTTTCATTTGATATTGTATGAATTAGTTTCATACGTGATTTTTTCGTTTTTTTTTCGTTTTTAGTCGCTTTTTTATAGATATATTTTATTGTTTTGAGATGAATTTTCTGTTTCCATATAACAAATATTCATTTTTAAATTAAGTTTAATAAAAAATATTTAAAGTCTGATTTTGTGGTTTAATAATTACTTCCACGTCCAGTGGAAGTATAGTAACGACAAAAAAATTTTTAAAAATTTTTATTGTCCAAATAGGCTTAAAATGTCATGAAACGTCGAGATTTTAAGTTTGAGCGGAAAAAAAATTTCTGTCTGTCTGTCGGTCTGTCTGTCGGTCTGTCGGTCTGTCTGTCTGTAACTTTTTTTTGTGCACACGTTTACTCTGAAACCGTTTAAGATATTGACTTGAAATTTGGTACACATATGTACTTTAACGAGATCTAGAACTAGATTATATTTTCATCTTGTTCCGTCAAAGGGTTGGGGGGTAAATTGGGGTAAATTTGGGGTAAATGGGTAAATCAAGCAGGTAGGAGTCCATGAAATTGGTATTTAGTATATACAAGAGAAGCTGAGGTCTCAAAAAAATTTTTGGCATTAGCCACCTCTATTACCACCCCCACCTCCTTATTAAAGGGGATGAAAAAAAAAATGTGATTTAGTGCATGTACAGGAACCAGAAACCTCAAAATATTTTTTTACTTCATCCACCCCCCACTACCACCCCCCTATCACCACCTTCACCCCACTACCGATGTGGGGTATCGTTTTATGGGTTTTTGGGGTAGAGGATTTCAAATATTATATTATTAAAGTTCCATAAACAATTATTTTCACATACAAAGTTTTTTCGTTGTGAGTGACTCGGATAGAGAATCTGGATGTGGAAGTAGTGATTCCTTGGGCAGCGGTTTTTTTTTATGGCGAATGACTGTTGTCCGGCTTTTTATTCCCTAAAAAGGGCAAACAACTGTCCGGCTAAATTTATAAGTAAAGTCCGGCTTTTCGAATTTTAGGCCTGGCAACCCTAGGCGGGGGGGAAACAATTTAAAAATTGCCAACTTATATCTCAAATTTACAACTTTTGCGAAGTCTGACAAAGTTGGGAGGCCATTCCCAGTTTATCCGGTAAAATTCAGAGCTCTCGGGATATAACCTATGAATAATTCCTACAAGGATTTTATTGTTGATATACTATGGAGAAGGAAGGGGGTGCCACAATCATTCAATAATATTTTCCGCAAAAATATTTTTGCCGGTAAGACCGCCATGTTGAAAATATTACGATAAATTTTCCACAATTATCTCCTTTCTTGTTAGTTCAATTCTAAAATTAGTTCTTAGCAATTTTGTAGAAAATGAAAAATACTACAACTTTTCTTTAAACTATTTTATCTATTGTTAACATTTTACGATTTACAGCATTCAGAGTGATGAAAATTTGTGCTTCGCTTCGGATTATTGAAATTATTTTTGCACCCAATTTTTGTTCTTATGTAGTTATTAGTTATTATCAATATTGTAGATTATTAAATTTCCGAATACTTATGTTTAAACACTTTTGTTTCACCCTGAACTCTTAAAATTACGGCAGCTCGAAGTTTGAAAAATAATGAAATTTTCTAGCTGCTAGGAATGGGAACAGAGAAAATTGCAAAAATCTGCAGTGAAATATACGTTTTCACATAGGGTAGTGTAAATCGTAAAGTATTAGCAATATAGAAAAATCGTTGAGTTTACAAATCAGTGAAAACTCGAAAATATTGAATTTTTTAATGATCTGTCAAGTAGTTTAATTATTATACTTAAATAACAGATCTACAAAAAAAAGGACTCCTAAGGTTCTCCTCTAATTTTTGTGAAGTATTTTGACGCACGCTAATTTTGAACACAGAAAAATTTTACATCTTATCAGTTTCCATGTACCACCACCTTTTATTCCCTAAAAAGGGCAAACGATTTAAGATTATAAGATTTAAGATATTAAGATTTTCCTTGATATATCTACAGTTAACAGACAACAATTTTTTTTATTTTGTAAAGTTATGAGTAAAGTTATGATGATATCGATATTATCAAAGTTTGAATCTTCCATCCCCTACTACCTCACTATCACTACCTCCTCAGAGTGGTAAAAACTGCATTTTCCTACATCGAACGGCATTTTTTAATGACCAACAAATTTATTTTATTTGTATTGTATTGTAAGTTATGATGTCGACTTAACCGAAGGTTGAATAATTAATTCAACCCCTACAATCCCTTACTATCCTCTTAGTAGGTTAGGTTAGGTTACGTATACGTAAACTGCATTATCCTACATAACCGATGTTTTTTTTTTAATAACTTTCGGTTCCCATTAAATTGTGGGTTGTTTTTACCTCACTGTGTGATGGTCCAATGGCTAGAGTTTTGCCTTGCAATCCAAAGGTGATGTGTTCGAATCCCTCAGGGAGGGTGGTGTTTTTTCTTTCATATATTTTTTTTTTCACAACAAAGTTGGTGTCCAAAAACTAATATTATTTGCAAGAAAACTGTGAAGAGTATCCTATAGAATGTGTAACAATTATATAAAAAGATCGGCGAAGAGTATAATGTTTTCACTAGTTTCTTCTGTAGGATGTGTAGCAAGCATGTATAGTCTAGCATATTACATACATTACATATATGGGGCCTGGGATATAACTATTGGAATTGTAGTTATGTTTTAGCAAATATTTTTCTGAGTATTTTATCTTATGAATCAGACCTCCCCCCTGGCAGTTTTGGCGCTAGCCGCCCCCGAAAATATTTAATTGTGGAACACAGTATAACACTTTGGGGCTTAGTTGAAGACGGTATCTTGGCGATCAACATTCGATATATGCCAACATTTTTTTCTCCATGCAATTGGCAGCACTGGTGACATCTATTATGGCCAAAATTGGAACGTAGTTTCTGACCAGGCGGAAAATTTTCGTTGTCATTGTTCATTGCTGGAAAACCATATTCCAACATTTTCTGCTTGACCATTTTCCAGATCTTTTTTGGTAAAAAATTGGACTTTTGGCCGAAAACGTGCTAAAACTGATGTTTTTAAAAAAAAAAAAATGTTAACACGTTCTCAGACTTATAGTTTCTGTACCAAAGAATAGTCTCTGTGAGTGCCAACATTTTTTTCTCAATGTGACCCAAGCCAAACCACACCCAAAACTCCAAAACATACCAATTATTATGTCAAAAAGGATACAAAAATTACACATTTAGCGAGTAATGACCGACAAATTAACCTTTTTAACATAACAAAGTATTTGAATGTTTTTGGGTTTTGGGGGGGGGGGGGGCGCTTGGGGGTCATATTGACAAAAAATGTTGGCATTCACAGAGACTATTCTTTGGTACAAGAACTACAAGTCTGAGAAGGTGCCAACAATTTTTTTTGAAAGGCACCAGTTTTGGCATATATCGAATATTGATCGCCAAGATACTCTCTTCAACTAAGACTAAAGTGTTATACTCTGTTCCACAACTGAATATTTTCTATGGCGGCTAGGGCCAAAACGGTCAAGAAGGGAGGAGGTCTGACTCACATAAGATAAAATACTCTCTAAATATTTGCTAAAACATAACAGCAATGTCAACAGGTTATATCCCAGGCCCCATATATGTAGCTATCTCCTAGACTATTACCGTCTGCCAGTCGGTAATCGAATCCCCAAGCTAAGGGCTGAGTTCCATCAGATCGCAGAATGGAAACTGCTCTATCTGCCAGGCACGTAAGTCATCTTCAGACAAATCTTCCGCATAGGTAGTGAGTATATGTACTTCACATACCCCAATTACGCTGGCAGATGATACTTCCGGTCCGGTAGTTATCGGACCAAATTCGGAGCAAAATGTTTGTTTTATCGTGTACAGTTCTGTACTGTAGACATTTGTATTGGTCGGTTTTTGCGTAATTTGCCATCAAAGTGGCGAAAATGGACCAAAAGTTTAAATTTTGATAAAAAATTCTTAAAATTGAAAAAACGTCTACCCAGCCAGCTTATGAGTCACAAGGTACTAAAAAACCCTAACTCTGACTGACAGACATTTTTTACAAGTATAACGTTTGTTATATAAAATAAACTTAAGAATAACTTTCAATCCATTTTTATTTTAATGTAATTTTTTAAATTTATCTAATTCGAGTTACTTTTATTATTATCTTTATTTGTTAAAAACCAGTCACCCTTCTCTGTGGCTCCGACCTTCACAGAGGGAAGCTGGTAGTACCGGTAGCCACTCCCCAATTCCGTAGGGTAAGTGACTACTGGGTTCGGGAATCGTGTGCCCTGAGTAGTCGTAGCGAACCGAGGATGACGGCCTTCTGCATTCTTCCGGCCAAGATCTCTGCCGAATTTCGGTATGCCGGTATGATCTTCAGTTCCGATAGCAGTGTGTGTTTCGCTCCACCGAAGGCTCCTATGATCAGTACCACTATCTTAACAGTATGGCCTGGATAGAGTCTGCGGAATTCGGAGAGAAAATCTCGATATTTTGTCCGTTTTTTCTTCCTCCTTCAAGACAATGTTTTTCTCCGCAGGAGCCGAGAACTCCACGAACATTGTCTTGAGTTGGTAGTCGAGGAGGACTATGTCAGGATTGTTTGCTTGTATTTGCCTAACGGTGAGAAACGAGTAGTTCCAATAAATTAGACACTTCTCATTTCCCACAACGGACTCAATATCCCCCGGAGCGTAAGGCAGCACTGGTGTCTCGTCTATCCCATACGAGTGCCTTAAATGGTAATAAAGCACTCGTAATGCTCCGTCGTGCCTTTGGGTATAGGCCGAGATTGCATATGTCGAACAAGCCGACAGCAAGTGCATTAGAGTCTTCGGTGCTCTGCGGCAGGCCCTGCAGCTGATATCAGAGACCCATGACACGACTACGATAGATGAGGGTGTTGAATACACCATCCTGGCAAGCCGTTATGAATCCCTCGGTCTCAGAGTACAGCCCGGCTGTACAGGTCAGCCTTTCGGATAAGCCAAGGTTTTCTATATTTTTATAGAAAACTCCATGCATTGGCTTACCCGTGTGAAGCTGCAGAAAGATGTTGTGTTCTGCAGCTTTAATTTGGGCTTTTCGCCGAGCAGGTTCCAACTCGGTGACAGAGTCGCGATTTACCCGCTCGACGTCGAAGGAGAGACCAAGTTGATCGGCTGCTCTTTGTGCTACTTTAAACAAAAAGGCACCTGCCCCTGCATTTTCATGGTCCCCGACCATGCAGAGGAGGGGATCCGAACTCCTGATGACCTTATAGGCTCCATCCAGAACCATCCTGTTATGGAGACTCTCCAAGCTCAAGAGTCCACGGCCTCCCCGATGTCGTGGGAGGTATAGCCGTGGAACTTAAACTCCTATTGAGACGCATCTTCTTGCGGGTTCCTACATCGAGTTGACGCAACTCTTCTCGACTTCATTTCACTACTCCAAAAGAGTAGAGAAGGATCGGAACGGCAAGCATGTAGGTAGCAGACACCTTGTTCTTCCCCGACAGTTCTGAAGACCAGATCTGTCGGAGGTGGTGTTGATACTTGCCGCGGAGAGCGTTTTTCGCCACACTCACTTCTTGGGTGGAGCGTTGCTCGACACCCAAGTAAGTGTACGACTCTCCGGCATCTAGGTGATGTAAGATGCTTCCGTCTACGAGCTGCGTGTCCTCTCCGTAATTCCCGCATCGTCCTCTCTTCAGATGGACCAGTGCACATTTGTCCAACCTGAATTCCATACCGACAGCCTGCGTGTACTGCTATATCACCCTGAGGGACTGATGTAGGTCCCTCTCCCCGGAGGCATAAAGTTTAAGGTCATCCATATAAAACAGATGGGTGACCTTATGCCCCCTGTCGCCGGGGGTACCGCAGTTGTAGCCACGGGTTTTCCGAAGCGAAACGGACAATGGCAGTAGTGAGATGCAAAACAAAAGGGGGCTGAGGGAGTCTCCTTGAAATACTCCCCTTCTGAATATTAGCAAGGGCTGGAGAGTCTCGGTTGAGTGGAAGCTTCTCCTCGTAAAGCGTTTTCCAGAAGTTTTCCACCTGATATACAGTCGACGGATTATCTGCAACACGAGGAGGCGGTTCGAAAAGGCGCGAAGAGTTTATTTTCCGCCAGTCCCTTCGCCCGCCTCACTAGTGATTTTTTACAAACCACTAGCATCCGTATCCTATCAAGACAGTGCAGTGCGTGTCACTGCTCGCTTAAGGCTGAAAGCGGAGCGCTCGATGGCTGATTTGAAAAATCAAAATCACTGAGGAATCATTGAAAAAAAAAAAAAATAATTTGCGTATCATTGTTAAATTTTTTAATGGTTTCTAGAAAATACACAGTCCTATTATAGCAATATTTGGAGCAAAGCACGGTTGAAAAAATGTTTTTTTTTTTTTGTTAATAACTTTATTAATTATGAACGGATCAAGATGAACCAAAGATCAAATTATTCGTATTTCCTACTGTAATAACACATCCAAAGGACGTTTTTTATATTTATGAAAAACAAAATAAAGACACGGAAAACTGAAAAAACATTTAAAAAAAAAAATTAAAGAGTGGTTTGGGTGTTTGGGGGTCAATTTGGCAAAAATATCTGCCCGCAAAGGTTGGGATTTTTTAGTGCTTTGTGAGCCATACGGCAGATGTATTTTTTCAATTATAACCATCTTTTGTCAAATTTTAAAGTTTTGATCCATTTTCCGCCACTTTGATGGCAAATTGTTCAAAAACCGACCAATAGAAATGTCTGCACTGTACACACCAAAACAAACATTTTGCTATTAATTTGGTCCGGTAACTAAACATTTTTTTTTTCAATTCCCGGTGCTCGCCGACCGAAAGTTTCGTCTTCCAGCGTAATTGGGGTATGTGAAGTACATATACTAATTACCTAAGCGGACAGATATCAGTACCCATTCGATTAAAAAAAAATGCCGCTCTCCTTATCCCTCACCATAACAAAAATGCCCAGAGAGAAAAAAATTTGGTACTTATATGGTCTCATCGATTACCGATTGGCAGACCGTAACCTTTCATCGTCGAATTTGCACGCTATTTCTTAGAATAGTAAGTATACTTTTTTTTAACTTAAAGTATATCAGTTTTTCTTCCTGGTAATTTTCACAACTACATTCCAAATATTATTTTCATCTGCCGTTTCTTAATTAGTTACTTTTTGAATGACCATCCTCTATTCATTTCACTAAAAGTATTTAAGATTTCATCCTCGGCAATTGTCTCCACTACAGTAAAAATATTAGATCCACCATAATTATTTTTCATAGTGACCACCTTGAATATTTTTCATATTTTTCTTTCCTGACAAATGAGTTAACTATATGCGAAATATTGTCTGTCACATTTTTTATAATTTTGTTTAAAGTGGCCACTGTGTATATATTTTTTTATATTTTTCTTTGACAGTTTTGACAACTACATGCGAAATATTATTGCTATCTATCACATTTTTTCATATTTCTTTCATATTTTTCTTCCTTGGCAGTTGTCTTAACTACATGCCAAATATCGTTCTCCTTCACATTTTTTTTCATTACTTTTTTTAAGACCACCCTGTATATTTTTGTCATATTTTTTTCTTTGACAGCCGTGTGTTAACTGCATGCGAAATATTATCATTCTCTGTCATATTTTTTTATTCTTTATAGAGAATAGGGTGATCACCCTGTACTTTTCATATTTTTCTTCCTTGACAATTGTGTTAATTGTATGCGAACTATTATCATCGTCCTCCATTACTTTTCTTTTCATTTTTCTTTAGGATTACCGACCTCCCTGTATTTATTTTTTTTTCACATTTTCTTTCTTTGACGGTTGTGTTAATTGCATGCGAATATTTATGGTCCTCTGTCACGTTTTTTAAAATTTTTATGGGGTGACCACCTTGTATATATTTTTTCATATTTTTTTTCTTTATGTAAATTGCATGCTAAAAATTATCGTTCTCCGCCACATTTTTTTGAATTTTTTTTAGAGTGACCACCCTGTATATGTCTTTCCATATTTTTCTTCCTTGATAATTGTGTTAATTGCATTCGAAATTTTATCATCTTCTGTCACATTTTTTTATCCTTTTTAGCGTGACCATCCTGTAAAATATTTTTTCATATGTTTCTTTCTTGACAAGTGTGTTATGTGCCTGCGAAAAATTATCGTCCTCCGTCACATTCTTTTTTTAAATATTTTTACGGTGACCGATTACCCTGTGTATCTCTTTTCATATTAATCTTCCTTGAAAGTTGTGTTAATTGCATGCAAAATATTATCATCCTCTTTCCACATTTCTTTATTTTTATTATGGTAATCATCCTATATATTGTAAGTGGAAATAATTGTTTATGAAACTTTAATAATATAATATTTGAAATCATTTACCCCAAAAACCCATAAAACGATTGCCACATCGGTAGTGGATGAAGGTGTGGTGGTAATGGGTGTGGCCAAAGCCAAAAAATTTTTTTAATGTGACCGACCACCCTGTATATTTCTTTTCATATTTTTCTTCCTTGATAGTTGTCTTAATTGCATGCGAAATATTATCGTCCTCTGCTACATTTCTGTATTCTTGTTAGGGTAATCATCCTTTGTATAATTTTTTCATATTTCTCTTCCTTGTTAATTCCGTGTTAATTTAATTGCATGCGAAAAATTATCGTTTAATACTCTACATAAATCGATTAAAGATAAGAACGTGCCTTTTTTAAAAAAGAAATAAAAAGTTTATTGCTAAGAAATACCTTTTATAGTGTGAATGAGTTTTTAAATAGATAGATCTATTTTGCTCGTGCTGCTATTATCGTTGATTGAAGAGTCTATAAGATACGCAACTATACGGCCAAAACCGTTCCTATATGTTCATCTCGCTCATCACGCTTCCCCCACACGTCCCTATCCACATATTGTTCGTTGACTTGTGATGCCACCGCGCGGTGTTATTTTGCGCGAACGGCGAATAGAAATACTGGACGTTGATATCCAGCGAACGAGGGTACATAATATATTTATTAAGTTATAATTCTCCACGCAGGTTGTAGACCGGCGCAATCAGTGCCGGCGTCAGGGCATTTGGCACCTGTAGCAAACAGTTGCTTGCCGCCCTGATAAAAAACATTTACAAGTTACTACTGTTAGGACAAATTTATTAATAAAAACTTACAAACAAAAATCTCAGATAAATAATTCTTTCACTAGTTTCACTTAAAATTCAAAAACAAGAGAAACCTTTAACTATCAATTATTGTCGCATTTCATCTTTTAAGTCGCCACGTTGTGCGCTGTAACAATCGTGTTTTGTTCGAAATTGCAATTGTTCCTTGTCCTCGAGACCCATTTGGGGTTCAAAAAATGTTTTTTTTGAGATTTTTGTTCAATTTTGAATTTCTGAAATTTATAAAAATGTGATAAATTAAAAATATTTTATTTTGCTATTCGGTTCAGCTTCATGGAATAGTATTTATGAGTACGTTTAAGACCTCCCAATTTTTTAAAATAATTAGAAAAAAGAATATGCAAATGTCGAGGATGGTGTTTTTGATCTTTCAGCGCTTGCGTAGCGAGAACGGAAATAAATAGGAAAATGAACCGCACTTTTTTTTGTACAACATGGAATTTTCTACAAACAAGTCCGCGAGGGCATATTCTTATCTACTATAGTTTTCGAGCTACAGGTGCTCACGTGTAAGCATAAAAATGACTGTTTTTTACGCTACTCTGCAAGTGGCACTGGCGACTTAATTAACAAACAAAAAATTAAGAAAACGGCGATGCTAATAGTCAAATTTAAATTACACAAAACATAATGAGTAACTTCTGTTTAAAACTGTTTTTTATACGATGCATAATATTAATAATGGAGTTACAAGTATTAAAAAAATGTTGAAATAAAATTAAAAAAATAGTTAAATATTCTTTGTGTTATTGAAATGTATGTACAATTGTACAGAAAAAAACACTAATTAATAAAAATATGCGGCAAGTTCCAGTTATATAAAATTAGATGAAAATGAAAAATTACACTTTTCGGTCCTAATATTAATTGTTTATATGTGATAAATAAAAACAAAATGATATGTCAATAGCAGATACATTTTTTTAAGAAGGAAAATTACTTCTTACAAGGTGGAAAAGTTCAAATGTACGATTTTTTTAATGTTTTTTGCATTAAAAAACGCATATTTAAGAAAAATGAAGGACGCCATCGTGCAGAGCGATCAGAAATTCATAAATAAAAAAATCGACCACAAATTCTCATTGGACAAATAATATTTAACTGCTTTAACGGGCTGCTTGGAGAACAGCGCGAAAAACAGTTACTTTGAGGTTTGCGCGCGGGCGCCTTTAGCATGTGAGCTATAATAGATAAAAATATGCTCTCGGGGACTTTTTTGTACAAAATTCGATGCTTTATAAAAAGTGCATTGTGTACCATTTGTGCGATACTTTATCGCCTCGAAAACTATATGCTCTCGAAAAAGTAATACCTACTTGTAATAAAAAAAAAAAATTAACCAGTCTTTCCGCAGATATTCAAATTAAGTTAATTACTTCCACATCCAGTGGAAGTATAGTAACGACAAAAAAATTTTTATTGTTCAAATAGGCTTAGAATGTCGTGAAATGTCGAAATTTTAAGTTTGAGCGAAAAAAAAATTCTGTCTGTCGGTCTGTAACTTTTTTTTGTGCGCACGCTTACTCTGGAACCGTTTGAGATATTGACTTGAAATTTGGTACACGTATGTACTTTAACGAGATCTGGAACTAGATTATATTTTCATCTAGTTCTGTCGAAGAGTTGGGGGTAAATTGGGGTAAATTTGGGGTAAATAGGTCAATCAAGCAGGTAAGAGTCCATAAAATTGGTATTTAGTATATACAAGAGAAGCTAAGGTCTCAAAAAAATGTTTGGCATTAGCCACCCCCATTACCACCCTAACCCCCTTATTAAAGGGGATGAAAAAAAAATGTGAGTTAGTGTTTGTACAGGAACCAGAAACCTCAAAATATTTTTTTACTTCATCCACCCCCCACTATCACCCCCCTATCACCACCCCCCCACCCCACTACCGATGTGGGGTATCGTTTTATGGGTTTTTGGGGTAGAGGATTTCAAATATTATATTATTAAAGTTCCACAAACAATTATTTTCACAAACAATTATTTTCACAAACAAAGTTTTTTCGTTGTGAGTGACTTGGATAGAGAATCTGGATGTGGTAGTGATTCCTTGGGCAGCGGTTTTTTTATTATGTTTACTAATTATTACTCTTTTTCCCAATAAAATCGCTTTTTCGTTTTAATTATTAAAAAAAGCAATTACAGAGAAAAGCCTATAAACAAATAAATAACTTTAAATGAACCCATCACTGCAGTAGCAGTATATTTGGGAGAGGATAAAAAATATTTTTGTACAAATTGGTTATTACAGTTCAACAGAATTAAAGAAGGGAATGGGTGTAAACCCGAAAAATATTGCAACATGTAATATTTTTGCGGCAGTAGTAATGGAAAATGTCATCTAAAACATATTCAAAATTTACTAGGGTGAAGACGGTTAAGAAAGGTGCAAAATGGATAATTTTGTGATATCTTAAAAATAACAGTTTCATCAATATGCCTTTTACTTCCAGATCCAGTGGAAGTACAACAACGACAAAAATTGGCATTTAGTAAATACAAGAGAAGCCAAGGTCTCAAAAAATTTAACCATGGGGGGGGGAATAAAATTTTGAGTTAGTGTCTGTACAAGAACCAAAGGCTTCAAACATTTTTTTTACTTCATCCACCCCCACCCCCACTACCTATGTGGTATATCGCTTTATGAGTTTTTGGGGTAGGCGATTTCAAATATTATATAATTAAAATTCTATAAACAATTATTCCCACATAGTAGAGTGCAAATATAGTATCAAAATATTTTTCGTTTTGAGCGACTTGGATAGAACATCAGGATGTGGAAGTAGTGATTCCTTGGGCAGCGGTTTTAACATTTTAAAATGAAAACCGCAGCCCAAGGAATCACTACTTCCACATCCAGATTTCCTATCCAAGCCTCTCAAAACGAAAACACTATATTTGCACTCCACCAAGTGGAAATAATTGTTTATGAAATTTTCTAAATGAAAACCAAAAAACGATATGCCACATCGATAGTGGGGGTTGGGGTGGTGGTAGGAGGTGATACGCGGGTGGATGAAGTGGAAAATTTTTTGAGGCCTTTGGTTCCTGTACACACTAAATCACAATTTTTTTTTCACCCCCTTTAATAATCACGTGGGGGGTGATAATGGGGGTAGTTAATGCCAAAAATTTTTCTAAGACTTTAACTTCTTTTATATAATAATAAACTAAATACCAAATTTTATGGACTCTTACTTGCTTAATTTACCTATTTACCCCCATTTATCCCAATTTACCACTCAACCCTTTAACAGAATAAGATCAAAATATAACCTAATTCCAGATCTCGTTAAAATACATATGTGTACCAATTTTCAAGTCAATATCTTAAACGGTTCCAGAGTAATCGTGCAGCCAAAACGTCAGAGACCGACGCGATAGAAATTATTTTTTGCTTCAACTTAAAATCTCGACATGTCATAACATTCTAAGCCTATTTAAATAAATGTTTTCAAAATTACTACACTTATACTGGAAGTGGGATCAATACGTAGAAAATGGCATGACAAAAATATAAACAATCATAATGTGCCGTAGACTACACGGTGGAAGTAATCTACTTCAAGCACTTTCTTTGAGGAAACGCATCTATACTGCTCGAGGTAACCCACTGCGCATCCATTTTACTCAAGGAAACCCAATGCGCATCCACTGCGTATCCGTATAGGTAACCTACTGCGCATCAACAGTACCTACTCAAGGAAAGCCACTGCGCATCCATTATACTCGAGGAAACCTACTACGCATCCATACCACCCGAGATAACCAACTTCGCATCCAAACTACTCGAGGTAACCCACTGCGCATCCATGTTACTCGAGGAAACCCAATGCGCATCCATACTACATGAGGTAACCTACTGCGCATCTATTTTACACGTGAAAACCCACTGCGCATCTATTTTACACGTGAAAACCCACTGCGCATCCATACTACTCAAGGTAACCCATTGCGCATCCATTTTATTCGAGGAAATCTACTGCGCATCCATATTACTTGGAGTAACGTACTGCGCATCTATAGTACTCGAGGAAAGACACCGCGCATCCATAGTACTCGAGGAAATCCACTGCGCATCTATATACTACTCGAGATAACCCACTTATTAAAGAATAAAGAAAATAATAGAAACACCAAACAGGTTGCATGGTATTTTAATTGAAAATCGTAGAAGCTAGATACACACGCAAGGACGCGTTGCTATATCCTCATCTATCCTTGAACCATTGGTATCAATTTAGCAACATGTTTATAAACCTTAAAATTCCACATCCACGTTTTCTATCCAAGTCTCTCACAAAGAAGAAAAAAATTGCACTCCACTATGTGAAAATTATTTATAAAACGTTAATAACATAATATTTGAAATCGCCTACTCCAAAAACCTATAAAACGATATGTCACATCGGTAGTGGGGGGTGGTGGAAGGGGGTGGTAGAGGGGGCAAATGAAGTAAAAAATATGTTGACGCTTTTCCACCCCCCTTTAATAGTGAGGTGGGGGTGGTAATGGGAGTAATTTTTTGAGCCCTTACCTTTTCTTATATATACTAAATACCAATTTTATGGACTCTTGATTTACTTATTTACCCCCCTTTATCCCAATTTACCCTTCAACGGAATAAAATGAAAATATAATCTAGTTCCAGTTCTCGTTAAAATACATACGTGTATCAAATTTCAAGTCAATATCTTTAACGGTTCCAGAGTAAACATGCGCACAAAAAAGTTACGGACAAACAGAAATTTTTTTTGCTCAAATTTAAAATATCGACGTCTCATGACATTCTAAGCCTATTTGAACAATGACAGTTTTTTTCAATTTTTTTGCCGTTACTATACTTCCACTGGATGTGATTGATGTGAAAGTAATAAAATTCACTTTATCACGTTGTGCGCATATGTGATGCACATGGTACATGGAACTTTTACTTAATTTTCTTTGTTATGTATTATTTAATATTATATCAAAATGGTTTATTTTACTGGGAAAAAAAATGTTTTATGTTGCCAGCAGCTCATTGGGTTTTTATATTTAATTGTTATGAAAATAAACATAATAAACACGCCACACACTAAACAGAACAGGAAGGTATGTGTTTGATTCAAAATTGTTTTTTATTTGCTAGGTATGCATTACATGTTTTTGTAAGAATCATTACCGTTTTTAGGTTAAATTTAAAAATACAATGTAGCTGGCAATGATGAATATTTCACCATTTCGTCGTTTTTCTGAATGTTTCAGATGTTGCATTGCATTTAAATATTATGTCTATATGAGAGCCGTCTCTGGCGCAGAGACAAATCTCCTTGTTTATCAAAAGCGACGACTTACGCGACGCGAACCATACGAGTGCATGCCATCAACCTAACTGATGTTTGTGCAACTGACTAAGATCTTAGACCCCAATACCGGTGGCGCCGTACTATACATCGGACCCTGCTTGGGCTACGATTTCAAGTACACGGTTGCGCCTCTTGGTAAACTTTTCACTCAACGCTATTATATAAAAATTATTATGTGTGAATAGGCATATGCGTGTGTGTATGTTGTCTTTTAAAATTATCTGTAATATTGTCTTTTGTCCATCAGTTTTATTTTGTAAATAATGTTCTATTCTATTCTATTCTATAACCATCTACCTAAAGATATAAAAACTATTTTATATTTCACAAAGTATAGAAAAGGAGTTTTTGAGTACATCTGTAACATTGAACCCTACACCGTTGATAAATACTTAAAATCAATATAATAATTTACTTGTTATCTGTTAAGATATTCATTTTTTTGACTTATTTCAAACTTTTGCGACACAAAATTTGTTTTGAAATAAATTTGTCTATCTATCTATTATATTGTTATGAAATGTCTATTAGTAAAATGTATAAATAAATTATAGGAAATAACATTCCACAGGATATATATTTTCTATTCATTTCTGTAGGTAACATTAACTTACTGTCAAAACTTCGTACTTACAAGGGTTTTAGAAATATGCCGATTAAATGCAATATACTCTTTGTTTTTGTATTTGCGAACGGTATAATAATAATTTGGCTGCTTTAATCAAAAACATTAGTAACATTTATTTTAAAATTATAATATAATAAGTTCTATAAAATGGATGGTAATGCCAATATTATTACTTAATTCTTTTTAGATGTCGCTTGCCCTGCCTGTAGGAATTGACTTAGGCACTACTTTTTCCTGTGTCTCGGTTTATAGAGATGGAAGGGCAGAAATTATTCCAAACCAAGATGGAGACCGTCTGATACCTTCAGTTGTCTACTTTGATCCAGAAACCGGGAATGTTTCAGTTGGGAATATTGCTGAAGATTTAACACCAGAGTGTACAGGCAATGGAATATTAGGTAAGGTACCTGCTAAGAAGAATACTTTTTTCTACTATTGTGTTGAAAGTCTTTCTAACTCCAAAATGACTGTGGAAAATGTCACTTTGCTGCACGTCGTGCGGCAAAGAATTTGCCACACTCCTATTTATATTTACACGTTTATTTTTGCAAAAAAAAAATTATTTTGTTTGTTAGTCATCACAACCGTTTGAGCAATACTTGATCTTTATCATTTTAAATAAAATCTGACAGGCAGCAAATTTAAAATTTTGGAGAGACTTTAAGGGAAACAACTTTACTTTCATACATCGTTTTGCAATGAAACCCTTGCCACACTTGTATTACAACAATATACTATTACATACTTCCCTTGAGAACTTTCAGTATTCTGAACGTCTTTTCGCGTTTTATTAACGGATTGTACAGGTAGAATCAGCACATTTTTTTTTCCCGGAGAAGGTTGGAACCTTCGGCGTGACACTACCTCCTAAGTAGTTTGAACAAACACCAAAATACTTGAACACTAAAATAATAAAAATAATAAAAATAATAAAAATAATAATAATAATAATAATAATAATAATAATAATAATAATAATATGGACGGAAGCATCTTACACCATCTAGATGCCGGAGAGTCGTACACTTACTTGGGTGTCGAGCAACGCTCCACCCAAGAAGTGAGTGTAGTGAAAAACGCTCTCCGCGGCAAGTATCAGCACCGACTCCGACAGATCTGGTCTTCAGAGCTGTCGGGGAAGAACAAGGTGTCTGCTACCAACATGCTTGCCGTTCCGATCCTTCTCTACTCCTTTGGAGTAGTGAAATGGACTCAAGAAGAGTTGCGTCAACTCGACGTAGGAACCCGCAAGAAGATGCATCTCAATAGGAGTTTGCATCCTAAATCGTCCGTTCCGCGGCTATACCTCCCATGACATCGGGGAGGCCGTGGACTCTTGAGTTTGGAGAGTCTCCATAATAGGATGGCTCTGGATGGAGCCTGTAAGGTCATCAGGAGTTCGGATCCCCTCCTCTGCATGGTCCGGGACCATGAAAGTGCAGGAATAGGAGCCTTTTTGTTTAAGGCAGCACAAAGAGCAGCCGATGAACTTGGTCTCTCCTTCGACGTCGAGCGGGTAAATCCCGACTCTGTCACCGAGTTGGAACCTGCTCGACGAAAAGCCCAAATTAAAGCTGCAGAACACAACATCTTTCTGCAGCTTCACACGGATAAGCCAATGCATGGAGTTTTCTATAAAAATATAGAGAACCTTGGCTTATCCGAAAGGCTGACCTTTGCCTTCTTAAGGTCAGCCGGGCTGAAGTCTGAGACCGAGGGATTCATAATGGCTTGCCAGGATGGTGTATTTAATACCCTCGTCTATCGTAGTCGTGTCATGGGTATAGAGGTCCCTGATGTCAGCTGCAGGGCCTGCCGCAGGGCGCCAGAGACTTTAATGCACCTGTTGTCGGCTTGTCCGACATATGCAGTCTCGGCCTATATCCAGAGGCACGACGGAGCATTGCGGGTGCTTTATTATCACCTAAGGCACTCGTATGGGATAGACGAGACACCAGTGCTGCCTTACGCTCCGGGGGATATTGAGTCCGTTGTGGGAAATGAGAAGTGTCTAATTTATTGGAACTACTCTTTTCCCACCGTCAGGCAAATACAAGCCAACAAGCCTGACGTAGTACTCCTCGACCATCAACTCAAGACAATGTTTGTCGTGGAGTTCTCGGCTCCCGCGGAGAACAACATTGTCTTGAAGGAGGAGGAAAAACGGACAAAATATCGAGATCTGCTCTTCGAACTCCGCAGACTGTATCCAGACCATACTGTTAAGATAGTGGTACTGATTATAGGAGCCCTCGGTGGAACGAGACACACACTGCTTTCAGAACTTAAGATCATACCGGCATGCCGAAATTCGGCAGAGGTCTTAGCCGGCAGAATGCAGAAGGCCGTCATCCTCGGTTCATTACGTCTGCTCAGGGCACACGATTCCCGGACCCAGTAGTCACTTACCCCACGGGTGTGGGGAGTGGCTGTCGGTACTACCAGCTCCCCTCTGTGAGGGTCGGAGCCACAGAGAAGGGTGACTGGTTTTTAACAAAAAAAAAAAAAAAAATAATAATAATAATAATAATAATAATAATAATAATAATAATAATAATAATAATAATATTAATAATAATAATTAACTCGTAATTACCAAAAATATGTTCTCCAAGAACATATTCCCACGGATAAATGTAGAAAGTGTCACGTGCAAGTTGAAAACATTGATCATATAACATCAGGCTGCGAAAAACTTGCAAAAACGAAGTACATCGATAGACACAATCAGGTTGCAAACGTGATCCATCTACAACTTCTTACAAAATATATACCTGGGAGTGATGTAACTGAGTATTACCGGCACGTACCAAACCCAGTTGAGGAAAACGATAATTATAAGATATACTGGGACAAAGGTATACTGACAGACAGGACCATCACACACAACAGACCCGATATAACACTTATAGATAAAACTAAAAAGAAAGCTTACCTGATTGACATATCTATTCCCAACAACCACAATCTATGCCGCAAATATGAAGAAAAGATGGAGAAGTATGAGGCCCTAGCCCGCGAAATGGAACATCTATGGAATCTTGAAGCTGTTACTGTAGTTCCTCTAATAATTTCTTCTACTGGACTCGTCCCTAAAACATTAAAGAAAAACCTAAAAATTTTAAACTTGTCAGAACATACTTACCTGTTGATGCAAAAGGCTACACTGTTGCAAACTGCGAACATTGTAAGATCTTTCCTGAGAGGCACATCTGAGGCGAATTGAAGCTTGGTCTTTGACCCGCTGCATTCGTCCTATTACCCGAAGAACGGAGTTAAAAAAAAAAAAAATAATAATAATAATAATAATAATAATAATAATAATAATAATAATAATAATAATAACACTGCTGCCGTGGTACTGATTATAGGAGCCCTCGGTGGAACGAGACACACACTGCTTTCGGAACTTAAGATCATACCGGCATGCCGAAACTCGGCAGAGGTCTTAGCCGGCAGAATGCAGAAGGCCGTTATTCTCGGTTCATTACGTCTGCTCAGGGCACACGATTCCCGGACCCAGTAGTCCCTCACCCCACGGGCGTGGGGAGTGGCTACCGGTACTACCAGCTCCCCTCTGTGAGGGTCGGAGCCACAGAGAAGGGTGACTGGTTTTTAGCTAAAAAAAATAATAATAACACTGCTGCCGTTATCTGTCAGGCTCCGCCAAACCCGCGGATACGAATGTGGTCCACCCAGCAATCGGAGGCATAAGGTCACCCATCTATTTTATATGGATGACCTAAAACTTTATGCCTCCGGAGAGTGCGAACTCCAAAACTCTCTAAGGGTGGTCCAAGAGTATACGCGGGCCATTGGCATGGAATTCGGGCTGGACAAGTGTGCAGTCGTCCACCTCAAGAGAGGACGAAGCGGGATATTCCTTGAAGATGCGCAGCTCGCAGACGGAAGCATCCTACGACATCTGGATGCCGGAGAGACCTACACGTACCTGGGTGTGGAACAACATCACATCCAGGACGTGAAACAAGTTAAGGATACTCTCCGCGGCAAGTACAGACACCGGTTCCGAAAGATTTGGTCTTCTGAGCTTCCGGGGAAGAACAAGGTGTCTGCAACTAATATGCTTGCCGTTCCGATTCTGCTCTACTCCTTCGGAGTAGTTAAGTGGACGCTAGAAGAGTTGCGCCAATTGGATAGGGATACCCGCAAGATGATGCATGTTCACAGGAGCATCCATCCTAGGTCGTCCGTTCCTCGAGTGTACCTCCCACGCCAACGGGAGGGCCGAGGACTCTTGAGTCTGGAGTGTGCGCATGGCAGAGTAGCGCTGAGTGTGGCATGCAACGTCCTCAGGAGCTCGGACCCACTCCTGCGGTTTGTGGGAGATCATGAAATTGCAGGAGTTGGCGCATTTTTATTCAAGGCAGCACGTAAGGCCGCAGATGATCTCGGTCTCGTATTCGACTTCAGGCGAGGAGGCCGGCGAGGTGCTGAACTAGAATCAGTAACTGAGCTTGCGCCAAATCGTCTGATAGCCCAAATTAAAGCTGCCGAGCAGAGAAATCTAGTCAGGCAGCACGTCGATAAACCCATGCACGGTGTATTCTATAACAACATAGAGGCGCTGGGTTTATCGACAAAGCTGACCTTCGCTTTCTTACGGTCAGCAGGGCTAAAGTCGGAGACCGAAGGATTCATTGTAGCCTGCCAAGATGGTGTTATTAACACCTTGGTCTACCGCAGTCGCGTTATGGGTGTGGAGGTCCCTGACATTAATTGTAGGACCTGCCGTCAGGCGCCGGAGTCGCTCATGCACTTACTATCTGCATGTACGGTATATGCGACTTCGGCCTACATCCATAGACATAACGCGGCCCTTCGAGTGCTGTACTACCACCTTCGGCACTCGTACGAAGTAGACCAAACACCAGTGCTGCCTTACGTCCCCGGAGAGATCGAGTCCGTTGTCGAGAACGAGAAGTGCCGAATATATTGGAACTACTCGTTTCCGACGGTCAGGCAAATTCAGGCAAACAAGCCTGACATAGTCCTCCTAGACCACCAAACCAAGATGATGTATGTCATCGAGTTCTCGGCACCTGCCGAGACAAACATTATCTTGAAGGAGGGGGAAAAACGGACTAAATACCGAGATCTCCGGTATGAGCTCCGAGTGCTATACCCAGACTACTCGGTCAAGATGGTCGTCCTGATAATCGGTGTACTTGGTGGAATGAGGCCTACGCTGCTCTCGGAATTAAAGGCCATACCAGCCTGCCAAAAGTCAGCCGAGTGGTTGGCAGGCCAAATGCAGAAGGCAGTTATCCTGGGGTCCCTTCGTCTTCTTAGGGCACACGAATCTGGCATCTACAGTCACTAACCCTGCGGGATGCGGGGAGTGGCTGTGGATAATTCGCTGACGCTTCTCCCGTGAGAATGTCGGAGACACGGGAGAACTGTCCAGCATCGCGCACGCGAAAAAAAAAATGATAATAATATAATGTTGGCCCATGAGCAAACCGCTGGTCGTTTAGACCCCGGTTGACCATGAACCACGATATCCAACATTTAGTTGTGAAGCGGAAAAAAAAATAATAATAATAATAATAATAATAATAATAATAATACGACAGATCTTGTCCCATATTACCAATATGACCCCCCACAGGTGTGCGAGGATGAGCGGGTTAGACTGTATTGGAACCGCAAAATAATAACAGACAGACAAATAACAAACAACATCCCGGATATGGTACTTACACTCAAAGAAGAAAATAAGACTTATATAGTTGACTTCGCTGTTCCGCTAGCGAGAAAATAAATAAGTACCTCCCACTGGCAGATGAGATCCGTCAAATGTGGAACATGGACTCTGTAGTCATCGTACCTATAGTTGTGGGAGCCACCGGAGAGATACCTAAGATGCTAAAAAACAACATCAGTCAACTTGGCTTACAGTGGGAACTATATATATCTATCCAGAAGTCGGTAATCCTGGATACATGTGCCATTGTTAGAAGGGTTCTAGGAGAAAGTTAAAAAGTCAAATGCAAAAAGAGCGAACCATCTTGTTAGAGGACCGATGGCTTCTTGCCTCTACCCCAGGGAAGAAAATCTCTATGAAACAGTAAAATAATAATAATAATAATAATAATAATAATAATAATAATAATAATAATAATAATAATTGAAGACGATACCGGCATGCCGAGAGTCGGCAGAAATCTTAGCCGGAAGAATGCAGAAGGCCGTTATCCTTGGTTCGTTACGCCTGCTCAGAGCACACGATTCGCGGACCCAGTGATCACTAACTCTACGGCGTAGGGAGTGGTCACTGGTATTACCAGCGTACCCTCTCTGGTATCGGAGGCAGAGAGAAGGGCGACTGGATTGGAAAAAAAAAAAAAAATAAATAATAATAATAACGACGTCGAGCGGGTAAATCCCGACTCTGTCACCGAGTTGGAACCTGCTCGACGAAAAGCCCAAATTAAAGCTGCAGAACACAACATCTTTCTGCAGCTTCACACGGATAAGCCAATGCATGGAGTTTTCTATAAAAATATAGAGAACCTTGGCTTATCCGAAAAGCTGACCTTTGCCTTCTTAAGGTCAGCCGGGCTGAAGTCTGAGACCGAGGGATTCATAATGGCTTGCCAGGATGGTGTATTTAATACCCTCGTCTATCGTAGTCGTGTCATGGGTATAGAGGTCCCTGATGTCAGCTGCAGGGCCTGCCGCAGGGCGCCAGAGACTTTAATGCACCTGTTGTCGGCTTGTCCGACATATGCAGTCTCGGCCTATATCCAGAGGCACGACGGAGCATTACGAGTGCTTTATTATCACCTAAGGCACTCGTATGGGATAGACGAGACACCAGTGCTGCCTTACGCTCCGGGGGATATTGAGTCCGTTGTGGGAAATGAGAAGTGTCTAATTTATTGGAACTACTCTTTTCCCACCGTCAGGCAAATACAAGCCAACAAGCCTGACGTAGTACTCCTCGACCATCAACTCAAGACAATGTTTGTCGTGGAGTTCTCGGCTCCCGCGGAGAACAACATTGTCTTGAAGGAGGAGGAAAAACGGACAAAATATCGAGATCTGCTCTTCGAACTCCGCAGACTGTATCCAGACCATACTGTTAAGATAGTGGTACTGATTATAGGAGCCCTCGGTGGAACGAGACACACACTGCTTTCAGAACTTAAGATCATACCGGCATGCCGAAATTCGGCAGAGGTCTTAGCCGGCAGAATGCAGAAGGCCGTCATCCTCGGTTCATTACGTCTGCTCAGGGCACACGATTCCCGGACCCAGTAGTCACTTACCCCACGGGTGTGGGGAGTGGCTGCCGGTACTACCAGCTCCCCTCTGTGAGGGTCGGAGCCACAGAGAAGGGTGACTGGTTTTTAACAAAAAAAAAAAAAAAAAAAAAAAAAAAAAAAAAAAAAAAAAAAAAAAAAAAAAAAAAAAAAAAAAATAAAAATAATAATAATAATAATGAGGCGTCGAACGCATGGCTAAGGTGTGGAGAACTTTTTCCGGAGACCGAAGGTTTCCTCATCGCCATTCAACATCAGGTAGTTAACACCAAGAACTACATGAAACATATTATTAAAGATCCAAGTGTAAGAGATGACAAGTGCAGGAAATGCAATGATAAACCTGAGACCATCCAGCATATCATGGCTGCTTGTAGCACTCTGGCTCAATCAGATTATTTGCATCGACACAATCAAGTAGCTGCTATTGTTCATCAGAACTTAGGTTTAAATTTAAATTTATTGAAAGACAGTGTGCCATACTATAAGTACAACCCGCCCCCCGTGGTTGATTCCAGCAGATTCACTCTTTATTACGATAGGTCAATTATTACTGACAGATGTATCCCCAACAATAGACCTGATATAGTTCTACGCGATAAAGAGCTGAAAATTGCATACCTGATCGATATAGCTGTTCCAAATACACATAATATTCAAAGTACTATAACTGAGAAGACACGCAAATATTTAGATCTGAGCGATGAAGTGAAGAAAATGTGGAAGCTTGATAAAGTCTGTATTGTGCCGATTGTTTTATCTACCACTGGAGTAATCCCAAAAGCATTACATGAGAGTCTCCAAACCCTGGGCATTAAGAAGGAAACCTATATGCTACTTCAGAAAGCAGTCATTCTGAACACTGCACGCACAGTTAGAAAATTCTTAAGTCATGATTAGATGAGAGTGCTTGAAAATTAGTCCGTACCTCATGTTATACCAGTGAAAAATGCTGAGATGAAGAAAATAATAATAATAATAATAATCATAACTATGACTACGGAGAGGATGCGCAGCTTGTGGGCGGAAGCATCTTACATCATCTAGATGCCGGAGAGTCGTACACTTACTTGGGTGTCGAGCAACGCTCCACCCAAGAAGTGAGTGTAGTAAAAAACGCTCTCCGCGGCAAGTATCAGCACCGACTCCGACAGATCTGGTCTTCAGAACTGTCGGGGAAGAACAAGGTGTCTGCTACCAATATGATTGCCGTTCCGATCCTCCTCTACTCCTTTGGAGTAATTAAATGGAATCAAGAGGAGCTGCGACAACTCGATGTAGGAACCCAAAAAAGATGCATCTCTATAGGAGTTTGCACCCTAAGTCGTCCGTTCCACGGTTATATCTCCCACGACATCGGGGAGGCCGTGTACTCTTGAGTTTGGAGAGTCTCCATAACAGGATGGTTCTGGATGGAGCCTGTAAGGCCATAAGGAGTTCGGATCCCCTCCTCTGCATGGTCCGAGACCATGAAAGTGCAGGAGTTGGAGCCTTTTTGTTTAAGGCAGCACGCAGAGCCGCCGATGAACTCGGTCTGGTCTTCGACGCTGAGCGGGTTAATCACGACTCTGTCACCGAGTTGGAACCTGCTCGGCAAAAAGCCCAAGTCAAAGCTGCTGAAATTGATTTATTTCTGCAGCTACACTCGGATAAGCCATTGCACGGAGTCTTCTATAAAAATATAGAAGACCGCGGCTTATCCGAAAGGCTGACCTTTGCTTTCTTGAGGTCAGCCGGGCTGAAGTCCGAGGCCGAGGGATTCATAATGGCGTGCCAGGATGGTGTATTCAACACACTCGTCTATCGAAGTCGTGTCATGGGTATAGAGGTCCCTAATGTTAGCTGCAGAACATGCCACAGGGCGCCGGAGACATTAATGCATTTGCTGTCGGCTTGTCCAGTATATGCAGTCTCGGCCTATATCCAGAGGCACGACGCAGTATTACGAGTGCTTTATTATCACTTAAGGCACTCGTATGGGACAGACGAGACACCAGTGCTGCCTTACGCTCCGGGGGATATTGAGTCCGTTGTGGGAAATGAGAAGTGTCTAATTTATTGGAACTACTCGTTTCTCACCGTCAGGCAAATACAAGCTAATAAGCCTGACATGGTCCTCCTCGACCACCAACTCAAGACAATGTTTGTCGTGGAGTTCTCGGCTCCCGCGGAGAATAACATTGTCTTGAAGGAGGAGGAAAAACGGACGAAATATCGAGATTTGCTCTTCGAGCTCCGCAGGCTTTACCCTGGCCATACTGTTAAGCTAGTGGTCCTGATCATAGGAGCCCTCGGTGGAACGAGACACACACTGCTTTCAGAACTAAAGATTATACCGGCATGCCGAAATTCGGTAGAGATCTTAGCCGGCAGGATGCAGAAGGCTATTATCCTCGGCTCATTACGTCTACTCAGGGCACACGATTCTCGGACCCAGTAGTCACTCATCCCACGGACGTGGGGAGTGGCTGCCGGTACTACCAGCTCCTCTCTGTGAGTATCGGAGCCACAGCGTATAAAGGGTGACCGGCTTTTATAAACTAAAATAATAATAATAATAATAATAATAATGCCGGTCTTAGCCGGCAGAATGCAGAAGGCCGTCATTCTTGTTTCATTACGTCTGCTCAGGGTACACGATTCCCGGACCCAGTAGTCACTTACCCCAAGGTGTGGGGAGTGGCTGCCGGTACTACCAGCTACCCTCTGTGAGGAGTCACAGAAAAGGGTGACTGATTTTTAACAAAAACAAAAAAAAGTAATTATAAGCAGGAGGGGCTGATTCTCATCAATCAAGCCTTTGGTGAGTAGCGCCACCACTTACTCCAGCTGGGGGTGCAAAATCGAACCGGCAGCCCTAGTGCACCCGGAAGGGGAACGCTCCTTCCCCTCTGGTGTCGGTCGTGGGCTTGCTGGGCTAACCTCCCACAAGCTCTAACTTCTGGTTCCCGCAGGCAGAAGACAGGGCCCCCACAACCGACCCCATGCGGATTTGGGTCAAGGGAAAGGTGGTGGGGCCCAACCGGATCGGGCGCCCGTTGATGACGAACGCCATGGACTAGGATGCTTTGAGTGGACAGATGAACTAAAGGACGACCTGCTGCATTGCTACGAAAGCAGTGAGCCCGCGCGAAGGGGATACATGGGGCGAATGCATATTCTGTGGTGCGCAAGGCACCCAGAGCACAACGCCTTCACGCCACAAAACCTGCGTGATTATGTATCCCACCTTCGTCGCAGGGGCTACATGAGAGCTGCTCCTCGGCCGGTGAATGAGGTGGCTGAAAGTCCACCGAATGAATCGGTTGAGGATGCAGTCACTGCCGTTCAACCAATACCGGAGGGCCTCAGTACCAGACGGGGGTTATGTAGAAGAACGCACTACCGGGCGTCAAAATGACGCGACACCAATTTATTTCTCAGGGGGCGCCAGTCGCGTATTACCCCGTTCTTCTACCTCCCAGGCGGGTTCGAGATAAGATGACTTCGGTAGCCGAAAAGCGGGACCAAGGCTGCACTACCACAGATCGGAAACTACGCTCTCTCTGGACCCGAATTCCCTCGTTAGGGGTTTAGGCACCTCTTAATTTCCTGAATTTTTGCATAAAAAAAATCCCAACCGAAGAATTTCTCTGCGGAGGGATTAGTTTTGGTACGCGAAAATCGCGTTTTGGTCCATTAATAACGGAATATATTTCTCAAAAAACGCATAAAAAAATCCCTATCGAACCTCCGTACAACAACCAGAAGGTCGAACGTTAATGCGAATTAACTCGACACATCCGGTTTTCTATACGAAAGTTCCAGGGATTATAGACCGTCAACAGGCCTCAAGATCAATTAAGAAACATTAGTTCAAAGAATCCGTTTATTTAACAGAATTGGTTATACAAAATTCTCAAGAAAGAATCGTGCCTTCCCCAATCAAGGTAGTGACTTTCAGACCATACAAGCGAGAGCGCTCGCGCTAACGATCGATTAGGTAGAAAAGATTCATACGTACCTTCTCAGAATCAAAATGCGAGCTTTTAGAATCATTTCAGACTCTGGGTAAATGAATAATTAAGGCTGACTGAAATTAACTTAAAAAAGTTTTACTAAATGAATTTAGTTTCGCTAGAGACTACCTAGCTTTAAAGTTCTTGTATCGTGGAAATTCACGTACTCAAACACATTCTGAGGACTTATTACTGCATAAGTTGAGTGGCGTTCGATCAGTCCACGACTTACTAACCCTTATCACAGTCGATTAATAATATCGATTTGGCAGCGTCTCACCTTCGAGCGACTATTAGGCAAAATTGAATTTTTGGATTTTTATGCACAAGGCGTTTTCCTCTATAACTTTGTCATTTGAAAAGCCCCGTTATTGGCTTTTCTACCATCACTTTGTCTGGACCACTCAACGCGCTCGACCAAATTGCGAGCCGCTGGGTCAATCCAAACTCTTTCTATGCGAGAAACCGGCCTTGTACATGTGCATTGATTTTTATCAATTTTTGCTTATCGGCACTACGCCGGCTTTGACAAAATCTTCTTTTTTGCCTTTCGGATGCAGTGCATCGTTAAAAATTTTATGCTCATATTTTAGAATTGGGCTTTCAATGACCGTACCTCAAAGGTCAATGTCTTTGGTTGAGGAATAAAAAATAAAAAATAATTTAAAGTATATTTTCGTGGTACTTTTTAAACTGACTTTGTGGTACTTTTGAAAAATCCATTTAAAGACCAATTTTTGCGTACTTTTGAAAAATCGATTTTCGAGCCAAATTTCAAGGTACTTTTGAAAAACTAATCTGCGGGTGAAATTTTGGCGTACTTTTGAAAAATCGATTTTCAAGCCAAATTTCAAGGTACTTTTGAAAAGTTAATCCGCGGGTGAAATTTTGGCGTACTTTTGAAAAATTGATTTTCAAGCCAAATTTCAAGGTACTTTTGAAAAGTTAATCTGCGGGTGAAATTTTGGCGTACTTTTGAAAAATCGATCTTCAAGCCAAATTTCAACGCAGTTTTGAAAAATTAGTCTGCAAGTGAAACTTTGGCGTACTTTCGATAAATCGATTCTTGGGCCAAATTTTGACGCCCTTCCAAAAATATTATTTTTCAAAGTCCAATTTATGGTACCTTTGAAAAAGTATATTATTCATAAATCTTTGTCATCATATACTTCTACTCTGATATTCTGAACCAAAAACATTTTTCCTAAGTGAAAATTCGGTGTTTCTTCGAATTTTCGCCTGGTCATTTCCAACGCCTTATAGAACCCAAAACGGTCCTTGTGGACTGATCTGCGCCTCTGCAGATTCCCAAAAATGTCTTTAAATGAAATTTTTGCCTAAGTCGAATTTTGATTATGTCTTCAACTTAGGACGATTTTGGAGAGTTCTACAACACTCCCCTCCTTTGGTTGAATCTTTTCTACTCATCGATTGCCTTCAATTTCCATATTCACTTGTATGTCTGTATGCCTTCATTTGACGGTCTGACCTATGGTACAGATGTTTAAAAATAACGGCCTTAATTGGGGCAGACGACTGATTCGCCTATCTAACTTAAAAATAAATACATTTTTTAAACAATACGCCAAGTTGATACAACATTTTTATCAACTTAATTACACCCGCGTCGAGGTGCGAAGCGTAGCACAATTTTGATTAGCGTCCACTCTCACTAATTCGTTGCACTCGCTTTTTTTTTTTTTGCCCTGGTCTCGCTCTTGCTTGACTTCGGTCCTTTCTAGAAGAGGCTGTCTATATCTCCATGCCGCAGCTTGGACGGTCCTCGCCTTTGAGTTCCAGACTTCACCATGCCGCGCCCTTGCGACAGGCTGGGTCATCTTTCCATTTCTGCACATGGAAAATGCAGTTCTGCAACTAGATTGACTTTTTAGCAAGTCGTCGACTGGGACGCGTCGACTAACAAACACAATGTGTTGTTTTTAATGAAATATTTTTCTAACATGAATTTTGTTAACTTATAATGGTTAGAAATTGGTTCTTCGTAAGGTAGATTGAATCGGCTTACGATACTCGTGCGGTCATCACTACTTTGTGAAAAAAAGTATAAAAAAAAATTGAAGCGTCTTCTTCAGCGAAGAACGGCTTCTGAAACTCGTCTCGTAGTTTCTACTTCGTAAGATAGATTAAATCGGCTTACGATACTCGTGCGGTCATCACGACTTGTGAAAAAAGTATAAAAAAAAAAAAAATTGAAGCGTCTTCTTGAGCGAAGAACGGCTTCTGAAACTCGTCTCGTAGTTTCTACTTCGTAAGGTAGATTAAATCGGCTTACGATACTCGTGCGGTCATCACGACTTGTGAAAAAAGTATAAAAAAAAAAAAAAATCGAAGCGTCTTCTTGAGCGAAGAACGGCTTCTGAAACTCGTAGTTTCCATTTGGGGTATACGTTAATTTTGTTGACTTAAAATGATTAAAATAGAAGTTGTCTTCTTGCATAAGAAAAACAGCTTCCGAAACTCGTACTGATTCGTACTTATGCCTACGTCCATTACTCGAACTTGGCGGCTCTCGCTCTTGAGAAGCTAGGCTTACCGGATCGCGCTCTTGCGTCGGGTTCGCCGTCTTTCCATGTCTGCTCATGGAGTAGACTTTAAATTTTCGATTCGACCGCATATAGGTCAAAATCGCCACTTAGAATTTTGAGAAAAAATATAAAAAAAAGCGAAAACGGCTATTAGCCGTGGTCGACCTCAGAAATATCTAGAGGTGACTCTTCTATATCTGGCTCATCTCGAGCATCTTCGGGATCTCGACTTATTACATCCGGCTCATCTTGAGCACTTGCGGGAACATTGATTTGAACTAGTGTGGTATCGCTACGTCGCTCTGACCTGGGCGCGATCTCATTGTCTGATGAGGAAGCGTCGTCACTAAGATGAGTTTCATCCGGACTATCTTCTGATTCTTCAGACAATTCCAATTCAACATCGGGGTCTCCCTTAGGTGCCGGCCTGATGGCATCGACATGTAACCTCGTCGAAGTTACCCCCTTGTGAATGAGGTAAACTTCATTAGACAATCTCTTTAAAACCTTGTGTGGCCCACTCCACGACGGTGTGAAGGTATGATCCTTCCTGATCCTTTTAGTCATTACCATATCTCCCACTTTATATACGACCGGCGTTACCGCCACTTTGGGCGCGTAACGCCATTGGTAATTTGTTTGATTTTTACGAATTTCCTTGACTCTTTCAAGGCGGGGAACGTCCGCTTGATTACGACGTTCTTGTCTATAAGCGAACATATTCCAATCACCAATCTGCGGTAATTCATAGCCGAGCACTACGAAACTGGGCGTATGCCCCGTAGCGGCGTTTTTTCTTGTTCTCAAGATATATGCCATCTGACTAACATGTCGATCCCACTCGTCGTTGGGTGAACCATATAATAAGGTTTTTAAGATCTTCTTAGCTTCTTGCACCCTCCTTTCTATTGGATTAGCCTGTTGGTGGTAAGCTGCTGTGAAGAATCTTTCAATATTGTTACGTGTACAGAACGTATCGTAAAAGCCGGAATTGAAGTGGCCTCCCTGGTCGGAAATGATGACCCTCGGAACGCCATATCTCGCCACTAGTTCCTCTTCGATAAATTGTGCTATTGTTTTTCCACTGACTTGGGTGAACGCCTTGGCTTCGACCCACTTACTAAATACATCCTCTACCATTAATATATATCGGTTATCTGCATCTTTGGTTCGCTGAAGCGGTCCGATTACATCGACGCTTAGAACTTCGAACGGATGCGATGGAGCATGGCTTCTGAGAGGAGCCTTCGGTTGTGACTGTCTGCTTTTTACGGAATTACAAATAATGCACTCATTTAAATATTTGTTAACTAGTCTCGACAAATTATTAAAATAATAGCGGCCCGAGATGATTCTAACAGTTTCATCGCGGCCGGGGTGACCTACTTCCGGTCGGTCGTGAAAATGAGATATTACTCTCATGACCATACGTTTTGGTACGTATAATTTTTCTATAACATTTTCGCCTCTCGTCCAAAGTGTGCCGCCTATCACTTGTCTTGTATTGACGAATTTCACCTCTGCCTCGGTTTTATCTGCTTGTCGCACTAGAGTATTCCATCGTTCAATTTGGTCTTGGATATCTCTGGAGTACGTTTGCGCTTCTCTGACCTGATCGTTTAATTCCAATGTGGTAATCACTGATATTCGTTCCTTGTACGAGAATTTTGGTGGGTACATTCTCTCCTCTTCGTCGTCTGCTTCGACGTTTGGGCCTTGAGGATTCCTGCTAAGATAGTCAGCCAATATATTTTCCTTGCCGGGACAATGTTCTATGGTGAAGCTGTATTCCTGAAGTAATAATGACCAACGAGTAAATTTCGTTTTCTCGTCCTTATGCTTATTTAACCATAGTAAAGCTCGATTGTCGGTTTTGACTATAAATGGACGGTCTGCCAAATATATTTTGTATTTTCTTATATAATTAACGACGCTCAAACATTCCAATTCATTAATATGGTATTTTCTCTCCGTCGGAGATAACGTATTACTAGCATAAGAGACGATGTGCTTCTGGTCATTATCCCCCAATTGATATAATACTGCAGATAATCCTATTAAGGATGCGTCCGTCTGCAGTATGAACATTTTATTGAAATCTGGCCGGTGCAGTCCTAGAGGTTTATTCAATACTTCTTTTAGTAAAATAAAAGCTTCTTGGGCTTCCGGATTCCACTTGAAGCGCCAGTCTTTCGAGAGTAGTCGGGTCAAGGGCTTTGTAATTATTGCAACATTAGGGATATATTCACGTACCCAATTACATAGACCAAGGAAACTCTGAAGCTGGCGCCTTGTCGTAGGGGCCGGATAATTTTGTATCTGTAATATGTGTTTTTCTAATGGTTGAGTGGTGTTGGCATTTATTTGATGCCCGAGATAGGTTATGCTTGACGTGGCTACCACACATTTTTCCGGTGACACCTTTAAATTATGCAAACGCAGGCGTTCAAAGACGGCTCTCAGATGGTTTACATGCTGTTCTATATTTTCGCTGTAGATGATAATATCATCGAGATATACTTTGCAGAAATGATGCAAGTAGCCGGTCAATACGTCTCTTGCCATAAATTTTTGGAATGTACATGGAGCGGTCTTCAATCCGAAAGGCATCACGTTAAATCGGTAAGATGCTCCATCTAATGTTGTAAACGTAGAATAGTTTTTTGACGACTCCTCAAGAGGGATTTGCCAATATCCGCTCTTGAGGTCCAACACCGTAAATATGTTGGCGTTTCCTAGATCCTTTATACTCTCGTATATCTTTGGTAAGACGGATGCTTCGTCTTCCGTTACTTCATTTAAGTGACGATAATCAATGCAGAAGCGAGGCTTCTTGCCGGGCCTTTCAATTATAATGGGAGGCGAACTGTACTGAGCGGTACTCGGTTCTATGACCCCGGCTTTCAGCATCTCTTCAATTTGATCGTACATAACTTTTTTCTTAGAAGGAGACATGGGGTAGGGTTTGATATTGAACGGGCGGTCGTCTTTAACTTTTATTTTATGTTTCGTTGTCACCGTGGTAGCTTGGGTAGGCACCGCGGTGAACAATTCAGCGAATTCCTCGAATAGAGGTTTTAAATTATCGTTTCCGATGATCAGTTCTTCGGGAAGCCGGCATTGCTTCCTTGCTTGATGTGCTGCTTGATTCCAGAAGACGGTTATTCGCTCTTCAGTGCCGACGTAGACACATTTACGTTGATAATCGAATACGACATTGTGAGCATATAAAAACGGGGCTCCCAGAATGAGCTCTTCATTTAAATTTTGAATGACCTGAAACGTGGTCTGAAAGGGTACATCTAGTACATTAACGTTTATGGTCGTAGTCCCGAGGGATTCTACTAAACCATCGCCACAAGCCATAACAAAAGTTTGGGGAGCTGTAAGTTGATCAATGTCGTTCAAAAATTTCGGTTGGATAATATTCCTTGTCGAACCTGTATCCAATAAAGCGTTAACCGCTCGATTATTAATTATAATCTTAATGCGAGGCAGAGGGAAAGCGTCGTTGGTTTGATTGATAGATTCTAATGGAGTGAATCGGTGGGGAGATAGGTTGACTTCTTGATCCTTAAACAGGTAATTAAGGTCAGGAAGGTCATCGAAGTTTTTTAATTTAAACTTCTTGCTTCGGAGCTTCCCCGAGGGTCGCTTCGAGCCTGCTGGGGCCTGGTAGGCGGGGCTGGTACAGTTCGGCCTGGGCCATCGCCTCTGACCCCCGCTTGGTTTCCCGTATTCATATTACGATAGGGATTGTTTGGGCATTCCGCATGAAAATGCCACTGCTCCGTTGGGCAATATCTGCAAGGGCGATACGGGACTCGGGAGTTCCTTACGTCTCCAGTACCCCTTCTCGGTATATCCCCTCTAGGCAGCGAGGAAATATTATTTGCAAAATGCACCCTTGGTGCTGGCGGATTATCTCTTCTTTGAGATCCATTGAATGGTGTCCTAGATGCACCAAAGGAACTGGAGGACGGCTTCGCTAATGCGGAGGGTTCCGTTCTCCAGTTACTGCTCGATTGCTGATTCCCTTGAGCTGAAGCGGTAGAGGTGGACGCTTCTCGGTCTTTGCTTTTCTTTGCATTTTGCAGAATCTCGAATTCTTTATTCTCATCCATGATTTTGGCCATTTGTTCGGTCATCGTCACTAGTGTATTTGTATCTAGTATGACGGCACTCTTTAGGAGCATTTTCATATCAGGTCTCAACTGATTGAAGATGGTAGCCGCCTTCATCGCCTCCGGCTTAAACGGATCGATCCTCTTGAAGAGGCATACCTTCCTTGAAATAAATACTGACGTATTTTCCTCGGCATCTTGTTTCTTGCCATATAAATTAGCTACTGCTTCGGTGAGTACTTCACCTGAATCATAACGGCTTCTGAACCGCTCGAGGAATAGAGGATACGTGGTAATTAGGGTTCGATATTGTTCGAACCATTTCTTAGCATCATCTTTGAGCTGTTCTGATATTTTATATAGTCGGTCGTTATCCTGCGTAATTCGTACTCGGACGAAAAATTCCTCCATTTGATAAATGAAGGTTTCAGGGTCTTCGTGTTCGAAGCCATGAAATTCCGCATTTGGATGCTTCGACCGATACTTATGCTCGTGCGTGGCTTCGCTTAGAGCTTTGGCAAGACCTGCTGCCATTTGGGCGAACACTTGTTCTGAGGAGGGCTGTATGACTCCTTCAGTGGTACTCGGGCCAACCCCCGAACTACCCAGTACATCCTCCGCGCACGGCCTCTCTAACCCTCTAGAGACGTTGTCCATCACAGATGTCGGCTCGTCGTAAAACTGGAAAGGCGTTGATTCATCCATATCCTTTCCAGAAAGCCCTGCTGACTAACAACGCCCCACGTTGGGCGCCATGTAGAAGAACGCACTACCGGGCGTCAAAATGACGCGACACCAATTTATTTCTCAGGGGGCGCCAGTCGCGTATTACCCCGTTCTTCTACCTCCCAGGCGGGTTCGAGATAAGATGACTTCGGTAGCCGAAAAGCGGGACCAAGGCTGCACTACCACAGATCGGAAACTACGCTCTCTCTGGACCCGAATTCCCTCGTTAGGGGTTTAGGCACCTCTTAATTTCCTGAATTTTTGCATAAAAAAAATCCCAACCGAAGAATTTCTCTGCGGAGGGATTAGTTTTGGTACGCGAAAATCGCGTTTTGGTCCATTAATAACGGAATATATTTCTCAAAAAACGCATAAAAAAATCCCTATCGAACCTCCGTACAACAACCAGAAGGTCGAACGTTAATGCGAATTAACTCGACACATCCGGTTTTCTATACGAAAGTTCCAGGGATTATAGACCGTCAACAGGCCTCAAGATCAATTAAGAAACATTAGTTCAAAGAATCCGTTTATTTAACAGAATTGGTTATACAAAATTCTCAAGAAAGAATCGTGCCTTCCCCAATCAAGGTAGTGACTTTCAGACCATACAAGCGAGAGCGCTCGCGCTAACGATCGATTAGGTAGAAAAGATTCATACGTACCTTCTCAGAATCAAAATGCGAGCTTTTAGAATCATTTCAGACTCTGGGTAAATGAATAATTAAGGCTGACTGAAATTAACTTAAAAAAGTTTTACTAAATGAATTTAGTTTCGCTAGAGACTACCTAGCTTTAAAGTTCTTGTATCGTGGAAATTCACGTACTCAAACACATTCTGAGGACTTATTACTGCATAAGTTGAGTGGCGTTCGATCAGTCCACGACTTACTAACCCTTATCACAGTCGATTAATAATATCGATTTGGCAGCGTCTCACCTTCGAGCGACTATTAGGCAAAATTGAATTTTTGGATTTTTATGCACAAGGCGTTTTCCTCTATAACTTTGTCATTTGAAAAGCCCCGTTATTGGCTTTTCTACCATCACTTTGTCTGGACCACTCAACGCGCTCGACCAAATTGCGAGCCGCTGGGTCAATCCAAACTCTTTCTATGCGAGAAACCGGCCTTGTACATGTGCATTGATTTTTATCAATTTTTGCTTATCGGCACTACGCCGGCTTTGACAAAATCTTCTTTTTTGCCTTTCGGATGCAGTGCATCGTTAAAAATTTTATGCTCATATTTTAGAATTGGGCTTTCAATGACCGTACCTCAAAGGTCAATGTCTTTGGTTGAGGAATAAAAAATAAAAAATAATTTAAAGTATATTTTCGTGGTACTTTTTAAACTGACTTTGTGGTACTTTTGAAAAATCCATTTAAAGACCAATTTTTGCGTACTTTTGAAAAATCGATTTTCGAGCCAAATTTCAAGGTACTTTTGAAAAACTAATCTGCGGGTGAAATTTTGGCGTACTTTTGAAAAATCGATTTTCAAGCCAAATTTCAAGGTACTTTTGAAAAGTTAATCCGCGGGTGAAATTTTGGCGTACTTTTGAAAAATTGATTTTCAAGCCAAATTTCAAGGTACTTTTGAAAAGTTAATCTGCGGGTGAAATTTTGGCGTACTTTTGAAAAATCGATCTTCAAGCCAAATTTCAACGCAGTTTTGAAAAATTAGTCTGCAAGTGAAACTTTGGCGTACTTTCGATAAATCGATTCTTGGGCCAAATTTTGACGCCCTTCCAAAAATATTATTTTTCAAAGTCCAATTTATGGTACCTTTGAAAAAGTATATTATTCATAAATCTTTGTCATCATATACTTCTACTCTGATATTCTGAACCAAAAACATTTTTCCTAAGTGAAAATTCGGTGTTTCTTCGAATTTTCGCCTGGTCATTTCCAACGCCTTATAGAACCCAAAACGGTCCTTGTGGACTGATCTGCGCCTCTGCAGATTCCCAAAAATGTCTTTAAATGAAATTTTTGCCTAAGTCGAATTTTGATTATGTCTTCAACTTAGGACGATTTTGGAGAGTTCTACAACAGTTACACCACATAAAAGCCCCCGGGCCACAAGACCTGGCCAGAGTGGATGAAGAACTTCGTGAAGCGCTACCAGAACGGGCTGACATCTGGCACATAAACTGTGCCATGTATGCCGCTGCTCAACGCTTTTCTCAGGTGGAGAGGCGTAATAGTGCTTCCCCGCAGGAGAGAGCGAGGCGGCGCATACAAAAGATGGAAGCCAAGATCCGGACGGCGAGGCAACACGCATCCCGTATCCAATGTGTGATGGACTATATGGCGGCCAATAGGCCGTTCACGCCTAAAGTGCGTCGAATAGCCGCCAACTTAAGACGCGTCCATCACACACTCAATGAGGCAGTGCTGCGAACCACCAAACAGCACTGTCTCGACAGAATACGAATGCTAGTGGTTTGCAAAAAATCACTAGTGAGGCAGGCGAGGGGGCTGGCGGAAAATAAACTCTTCCGCTAAAAGCCCTCGCGCCTTTTCGAACCACCTCCACGTGTTGCAGAGAATCCGCCGACTGTAGATCAGGTGGAAAATTTCTGGAGAACACTTTACGAGGAGAAGCTTCCACTCAACTGAGACTCTCCAGCCCTGGCACACTTTGAAAAAATTACCCAGTACCCACCACCATTTGGCCAGAATTTTCAATTCATGGCTAAATGGGGAGCAGCAAATTCCTTCTTGGGTTGTCAAGGGGCGGACAGTGCTGATCCCGAAGAACGGAGATTTGTCTGACCCAAAGAACTACCGGCCGATAACCTGTTTAAACGCATGCTACAAGGTGTTTACACGCATTTTGTACATGCGGGTGCTCTATGCAGTTGAACCGGTTTACGAGCGGATATATGAGCAACGAGGGTCAAAGAGAGGTGTCGCTGGCTGCAAGGAGAACCTGCTGATTGACAGGTGTGTCACGCAGGACTCCGTGCAGTATAAGCGTAACCTCTCCATGGTCTGGATCGATTACCGCAAGGCATTTGACATGACATCACACGAGCTCATTGTACACTTGCTCCAATGTCTTGCGGTGCCCGGTCCCGTAGTGATATGTATCGAAGAACTGATGCCGCTCTGGAGGACTCGCTTTACTATAACATCGGGTAACGATAGAGTTCAGACGGAACCGGTATCTTTCAGAAGGGGAGTATTTCAGGGAGACTCCCTCAGCCCCCTTCTGTTTTGCATCTCACTACTGCCATTATCCGTTTCGCTCCGGAAAACCCGTGGCTACAACTGCGGTACCCCCGGCGACAGGAGGCATAAGGTCACCTATCTGTTTTATATGGATGACCTTAAACTTTATGCCTCCGGAGAAAGGGACCTACACTGGTCCCTCAGGGTGGTACAGGAGTACACGCAGGCTGTCGGTATGAAGTTCGGGTTAGAGGAATGTGCACTGGTCAATCTCAAGAGAGGACGATGCGGGGACTACGGAGAGGACGCGCAGCTCGTGGACGGAAGCATCCTACATCGTCTAGATGCCGGAGAGTCGTACACTTACTTGGGTGTCGAGCAACGCTCCACCCAAAAAGTGAGTGTAGTGAAAAACGCTCTCTGCGGCAAGTATCAGCACCAACTCCGACAGATCTGGTCTTCAGAACTGTCGGGGAAGAACAAGGTGTCTGTTACCAATATGCTTGCCGTTCCGATCCTTCTCTACTCCTTTGGGGTAGTGAAGTGGAGTCGAGAAGAGTTGCGTCAACTCGACGTAGGAACCCGCAAGAAGATGCATCTCAATAGGAGTTTGCATCCTAAATCGTCCGTTCCACGGCTATTCCTCCCGCGACATCGGGGAGGCCGTGGACTCTTGAGCTTGGAGAGTCTCCATAATAGGATGGTACTGAATGTAGCCTGTAAGGTCACCAGGAGTTCGTATCCCCTCCTCTGCATGGTCCGGGACCATGAAAATGCAGGGGTAGGAGCCTTTCTGTTTAAGGCAGCAAAGAGATCAGCCGATGAACTTGGTCTCTCCTTCGACGTCGAGCGGGTAAATCGCGACTCTGTCACCGAGTTGGAACCTGCTCGGCGAAAAGCCCAAATTAAAGCTGCAGAACACAACATATTTCTGCAGCTTCACACAGATAAGCCAATGCATGGAGTTTTCTATAAAAATATAGAAAACCTTGGCTTATCCGAAAGACTGACCTTTGCCTTCCTAAGGTCAGCCGGGCTGAAGTCTGAGACCGAGGGATTCATGGCTTGTCAGGATGGTGTATTTAATACCCTCGTCTATCGTAGTAGTGTCATGGGTATAGAGGTCCCTGATGTCAGCTGCAGGGCCTGC
This sequence comes from Rutpela maculata, assembly GCA_936432065.2. Taxonomy (NCBI): domain Eukaryota; kingdom Metazoa; phylum Arthropoda; class Insecta; order Coleoptera; family Cerambycidae; genus Rutpela; species Rutpela maculata. Next base: position 64,055,029 of record OW386286.2, read on the forward strand.
CGCAGGGCGCCAGAGACTCTGATGCACTTGTTGTCGGCTTGTCCGACATATGCAGTCTCGGCCTATATCCAGAGGCACGACGGAGCATTACGAGTGCTTTATTATCACCTAAGGCACTCGTATGGGATAGACGAGACACTAGTGCTGCCTTACGCTCCGGGGGATATTGAGTCCGTTGTGGGAAATGAGAAGTGTCTAATTTATTGGAACTACTCTTTTCACACCGTCAGGCAAATACAAGCCAACAAGCCTGACGTAATCCTCCTCGACCATCAACTCAAGACAATGATCGTCGTGGAGTTCTTGGCTCCCGCGGAGAACAACATTGTCTTGAAGGAGGAGGAAAAACGGACAAAATATCGAGATTTGCTCTTCGAACTCCGCAGACTCTATCCAGACCATAGTGTTAAGATAGTGGTACTGATTATATAAGCCCTCGGTGGAACGAGACACACACTGCTTTCGGAACTGATTATCATACCGGCATGCAGAAACTCGGCAGAGGTCTTAGCCGGCAGAATGCGGCCGTCGTCCTCGGTTCATTACGTCTGCTGAGGGCACACGATTCCCGGAGCCAGTAGTCACTTACCCCACGGAGTTGGGGAGTGGATACCGGTACTACCAGCTCCCCTCTGTGAGGGTCCGAGCCACAGAGAAGGGTGACTGGTTTTTAACAAAATAATAATAATAATAATAATATTCAAAATAATGCAGAAAGCCGTCATTCTCAACACTACCCGTATCACCTGTAAATTTTTAGAGGTGTGAAGATGTTTTGGATCTAGCCCGCACTTCCGCCTAATATCAGTCGAAAATACTGAGAGAAAAGAAAAAGAATAATAATAATAATGCCTTTATTTACCAAGATTGAAAAAAATTAAAGGTACATTTTAATACACATATGGTACAGGCCATTTTACGCAAGGGTAAGGTGCTCTACTACTTAACCTGATATCGAATCGAAATCGAAATCGAATACTATCAGTCGACACGAGTTTCACCGACCATGTTGGCATTATCTCGGGATAATTAGAGTTTTAATTATCTCCAGATAATGTCGACATGGTTGGCGATAAGCGTCTTTATAATATTTACTAGTAAGATCTAGCAAAATAGGTCTAGTTAATGCGTTAAAAATATCAAAAATCTATTACGTTGTACTACGCTTCGTCACCGACAACTGGAATAATACCATGTATGAAAACATCTAGAATAATAAAAGGTCAATAAGAGGCAAATCTAAAATCTGTTACAACTCATTTTTACAAGCTTTAATTTAACTTGCTTTGAAACTGTGTATGTTAAGATGTTTAGTTCAATTCGTATGTTTAGGTTAAATCTTGCAAGTTAGTTTTGAACTATTTAACGACGTTCAATTGAGCTGAAATTTTACATACACGTGTAGTTAGTTTTGGTGATATAATATTATAACAAGCTAAAAATGTACTCTTCGAATGTTCACTGAACTTTCTATATAATTGTTACACATTCTATAGGATACTCTTCGCAGTTGTTTGTAAATAATGTTAGTTTTAGACATTTTTAATTTTGTAGTACAATCGGCGTCACCTTAAACTCACCACTCTTTGAGATGCTCCTTTTCTAACACGCCCCACTACAAATAATTAAATTCGGTATTTTAGGTCAGAGGGGCGACTAACGTTGTAGGATACATGATGGTCTGGAATTATGCAATGTGGATAAGTAAACATTTTTTATTTCATTTCATTTCTCTTTTCATTTTTCAATTATCTGATTGTGGGACGTATCGGATATTCAGTAGAATAAATAAAATTGATCTGATAATGCTTGCAGTATAAAAGGCAATGCATATAAAATAACTGACGCTATAAGTAAGTAATATAGGGTGATTCAGAAAATTAATGCAAGTGATCAATTATAAAACTTTCGAAAGTTGAAATACTTTGACGATGCACTAGCAAACATCAGCAAAATTCACCAATATATGGTGATTACTTACACCATACCTATTATATAGGGTGGCCCACCGAAAACGAAACTGGCGTGTTTTCTCTTTGTATGATCATTTTTCGACAAACGCTCGGATCCGTCAATTTTATTATTAAGGAGGGTACTTTTATTGGGTATTGTTGATCTCGTCACTTCAAGCGGTGGTAGGACCCACCCTTAAATGAGGGGGTCAAGTATTACATCGTTTTAAAGCCCGTTAAATTGTGGTGTTCCATTTAAAAAAACACAAGTTATGTCTACTCGAAAACTGAGGCATGCATAATTTTCTTCTCACCAGCAACGGATTGATTGATTGATTTGATTGATTTACCAGCGTGCGGTAGGCATTTCTGCCACTCCTAAGGATTATACAGCTGGTCCTGCTACGTCCACGATGGACTAGGGTCATGCACTGCGATTTATTTGTGGAATTCATTTTTTCTCCTTGCTTTTCTTTCCCAGTATGTTTGGTAGTTTGTTCATTATCCTCTCGATTGTTGTTTTCCATGTGTAACCTGGTCTCCCTGTTTTTAGTGTAGAATTTAATGTAGAATTTTTCACTTAGTAACGAGCACAATTTTGACCTGAAAAACTTAACTTGATAATTTATCTAAGAGAGTATTATGAAATCAGATTTTCAACACTATATTACAACACCCATACACACAATACCACAAAACACACTCCTATTAAGCCGGACACCAGCAAAGTCAAGGATGTGTTATACCTTTCTTCCCTTCCATTGCCTTCTCTCTTTGACTTGTTCTATTGCATTGCACCAAAAACACTGTACCTAGTTTTGGATTATGTACGAAACCAATCACTACTCACAAAATCGTCAATCGCACGTCCCGAGGTATGTATTATCCTTCAAACACCCATCACTCACCTGACAACTCAAAATTATATCTGCTACATCTGTTGTTTCCCTGCTTCCTGTACACAGCCTCAACTGGCATGTTGTCGTCTTCTTGTTGGTTGTTGGGGTGAAAAGTTATGATTTGGCCCTCCTCTTGGTGTATTATTATTGTCCACCTCTTCAAGTTTGCTGTTGCTGCTATCGTCTCCTGCCCACCCCAGAAACCGTCTTTTCTCAGGTCTCCGATGAACGCCTCTCTTTTGACTTGAAAAACTTCACTTGATAATTTTAAAAAAAGTATTATGAAATCAGATTTTCAACACTATATTATAACACCCATACACACAATACCACAAAACATACTTTTCCTTGTTGGTACTATGTTGATTTTAACAGGGTTCCAGTTCGTTGATGGATACTAACATGAACGGGGTGAAATAATCTATGTTATTTTGTATATAGTCCGCTACTTGTTTCGGTAGATTTTTCATAGGGTTGGTGTGTGCCAGGGTTATTAAGTTTTTTAAAATATAATTTGTATGTTTTCACCTTCTAACTGATGGCTTAGTGCTCCATATAGACAGTTCCCGTCGCCGTCGATTTTTTGTACCAGTAGTTGATGTATCTTCGTTTCTTACGTTCTGTAGTGGGTACATTTTTTTTACGTTTTCTGGAGAATTGTTATTTCTTGGTTACTTTTCGCTTATTCTTACTGACCTAAACTTTTTAATAAAATAAAATTCCTTAGCCTTACCAGAGCCGTACCAGACATGAGGTGGAAATAGTCAGTATGTTTTTATAGCATGCATGAACATTTTTTAACTTTTAATGGCCCTGAAGCCAAGTCAATAGGCAACAATTTTATCCAAATTTGTATTATTTTTAAGTTGATTTAATTTGACTCGATGTGCTGTTACTCTAATGGTACAACCCTGGTAGTCCTATTTGCTGGAAGAGAATTGTTTATTAATTATTAACTAAGTCAATAAATTAGAAATAATCTAATTTATTGCCTTTTGGGTCTGTTTATAAAATTCTTTAAGCTATCTTTAAGTGCCTAGGCATAAATGGTTTAAGGCTAAAGTGGACTTATCTTGATTGATTTGTGGCATCCTTTCCTTTCCTTCTTTCGGTTCAGGTATGATATTTGTCAACTGTTTTTACTTTTTTACACTGCACTGAAGATTTAATCACCCGTATTAATTAAATATTAGCACTTAGCACTTATCACTTAGTTGTTGTTATTCAGACGCTACCACTGTATGCACAATTTTTCACTTGACAACTAATGTAATTTTGACCTATTTGAGCCAGCTTATTGCCGGTTTTTCTTTCGATTTTAAAGGAACGTAACTCATAAGCGTCTATTCGCCGTGAAGTTTCTAGACCGAATCCTTCTTCTTACCAGCAACGGATTATACTCAAAAAAGTGCTTCAAGAATGTGTTACTCGATTCGACAAAAATGCTAATTTTCCAAAAACGCTCTGTAGCTCGATAGTCGAAAATCGAACTCAGGACACCTACATTAGTTTTTGTCTATTTGCCGTAATTTTAGATAAAACTCCTAATCCCATCTAATTTGGTCCCTGTACAATACCTAGAGGTAATAAAAAAATATGTAAAATTTCGGAAAATTGATCTTACCCCCAAGGGGTGACATGATTACGAATCTGAGGCCAAAATTTAAGAATTGAAAGTGGCGGCTCCAATATGGCGGATGGAATTTTTTTCTAAAACAGATGTTTTAAACGGACAAATTGAGCATCTAGGTGATGCTTTATATTAACGAAAAACAGCATTTTTTGAAGAAAAAAAATTTAATTACTGGGCAATTACAATAACAAAATGGGAAAATAGATTAATTATTATCTTAACTTTGTCCCATAGAATTTTTGATAAAAGTGTCAGTTTCTAAGACATACAACATTTAAACTAAATACTTCATCCTATAAGCGGTCAGATGCCTTTTATAAACTTAAAAATATCTTCGAAACTATCAATCCTACACAAATATATAACAAAATCAAATCCATTCTCAATTTATAAGCTTAATTTTTGAGGTCCATTATTTTTTCGCTAAAACTAATATTTATTGAGGTATTTGCAAAGAAACAAAAACGTTACGTTTTTTTTTCTAAAATACCTTTGCAGTTTAAAACGCCATTTTTTTCTAACCCAAGCGCTGTCAACGAACGAAAAAATTTGAACGTCTAGATCAAACTATATAATATTAACGAATAATAGTATATAGGAATATGTTTTTTAAATACTGACTACTTACATTAACAAAATGGCGACGTCTTTTGTTTAAAAAAATGCGAAGAAGTATATTGTTTCTGTTATAACTTTTTCGCTTTTATGTTATAGAAATAATCAAAAAATCATTTGAAATCCTAATTAATAGACTTTCAGTTTCATAATTAGCATTTTTAAGGTAAGTGCCATGATTTCTAAGATATTTAACATTTAAACTAAATACTTATTCTTATATATTTTCGAGCGCCACCTTTATACTTCCAGATCCCCGAAACTATTAATTTTACAGAAATTAGAAAAAAGGGAAATTCATCCTCAATTTAGTAACTTTCTTATTTGTCTCTAGCATGTTTTCGCTCAATGTAATACCTTTCGACTTATTTGACAAAAATCTATTTGAAATACCTCTTTTTCTAGTTAAAATCCAAATTTTCAAGACCTTATAACTTCAATTTATATGAAAAATTGCATAGAACCCTTTCTTCTCAAAATTTTATTCCCCTTACCGCCGCCATGTTTAAAAATGGCGCTCTAAAGAGGTTTTTATAGATTATCTCCTTTCCTGTTACTTCTGCTCTAAATTGGGCATTACTAATATTGTAGGGAATAAAGGAGTTACAACTTTTATTTAAACAATCTTTCTTTATTGTTAATATTTTACGATTTACAGCCGCCAGAAAAGCGAATATTTCTGCTTTGCTGCAAGTTTTTGCAAATTTCTCTGCCCCTCTTGCTCCTACGTAGTAATTAGTTATTATCAATATTGTGGGTTATAAAAGTCCGTATAACTATCTCAGTAACAATAATTGAGATCATGTTAAAAACTAACATTTTGCTTTTTATATGGTCGCCTGTCATTAATTTAAAAGACTCTCTTTTTTTTACATGATGGATAACTCCAATGCCTTGTCTTACCCGCATTAAAAAATCAACGTGCTATAAATTATTATTACTAATGTAATAATTTTTTTCTACGATTGTGCTGAAAGTCAAATATTCTACCTTCAAAATGACTGCAGACAATATCACTTTGCCACACGCCTTGATTATATCTTCACACACCGGAATAAAATTGTGTGTTTACCTTATATTACTTATATTACTTACTGGTAATAAGAAATTGTACATTAATTACACATGAATTTTAATTACAAAGTCAAATTTTCTAACTTCAGAATGACTGCGGAAAATGTCACTTTAAATAAAATCTGACAGGCAAGAAATTTAAAGTTTTGGAAAGACTTTAAAAAAGGGGAATAAAAATAGTATGTAACACACATGTGGCAAGCTTTATTGCAAAACTCGTACGATAGGAACACGAGTATGTATGATCTGGCCCAAAAAGATACTAGTTAAGAGGTTTCAATTTAAAAAAACATTTCGGAACCAGCAATCAGATGAAAATTCCGACAGCCCCTTCTAAGGTCAAATTGTACTTAACTGGTAGTTATTCAAAAATTTCAAAAATTTTAAAAATTGTTCATTTAAATGTACAATAATAATAATAATATTTATTTTTCCAGTAGACCATGAAACATAGTATAGGAAACGTCAAAACATTACAGATTAAAAAAAATCACAAAATTGCAAAATTACATATAAATACATATAGGACAAAAGTATTAAAATATAAAAGCATAAAAGTATAAAATGTAGTCAATGAGATAAACATATTTAGAACAGAATATTATTGAAGGAAATCAATCAATACTTAATAAAATTAATCAGATTGAAATCCTAGTGCAAACTGAAAATGTTGACGTGTTGTGTATATCTGAGTCTTGGTGCACTATTGAAAATATTCACACTGTAAACTTAGACAATTATAATATAGCCAGTTATTTTAATAGACAAAATCATATACACGGCGGTGTGTTAATATATGTAAAAAATGGTGTTGAGTACAAACAACTCAATAATATAACAGAGTTCTCTGAAGAAATGCATATTGAGTGTTGCGCCATATCTTTTAATGTTAATGACGAAAAATATTGTATTGTTAATATTTATAGACCCCCAAATGGAAACATTAAGACATTCATATACAGACTCACACTTATTCTTAATAACTGCTTTAACCGCTTTAAAAATGTCATAATATGTGGTGATATGAATATTGATAGTCTAAACATGAAAAAAACCTTTTTACAGATCTTCTTAGCAGTTATGAACTTTCATTTAAAACAATGAGCCCACAAGAGTGTTTAGAGATATAAATAATACTATCTCAACTTCAAAAATTGATTACGTCGCTACTAATATTTCACAAAAATTATATATGGAGAAAACCGAACCATTCAACTTCAGTGATCATCTAGGTATTGTGTTTACACTAATAAAATTATATAAAAAAAGTATTTTTAAGAAAAAGCTTTTATCTGAAAAAACTACTAAAAAGTGAAAATAATTTTTTTTAAATTCATAACATGGAAACCAAAAGCTTTTTAGTTACTTTGCTCAATTGACCACCCCCAAAGCTTTTGGTTTCCATGTGTATGAATTTAAAAAAAAAAAATTTTTACTTTTTAGTAGTTTTTCAGATAAAAGCTTTTTCTTAAAAATACTTTTTTCATGTAATTTTATTTTTTACTTTTTAGTCCACTTATTTTACAAACAGACAGACAAAACCCTTTCATTTGCCACCGCCCTCCACCCCTCCCCTCTCCCGTCTTCTCACCCCTCAAACACTCTTCCTTCTTTCCACCACTTCCCCTGACCTTCCCCATCTCTCTCCACCTCTTTCCACCCTATTCCCACCTTTTTCCACCTCTTCCCGCCCCTTCCCACCTCTTCCCACCCTTTTCCTACCTCGTCCCATCCCTTCCTCATCTCTTCCCACCCCTTCCCCACCTCTTCCCACCCCTTTCTCACCTCTTCCCCACTTCTTCCCACCTCTTCCCACCCCTTTCCCACCCTTCCCACCTCTCTGATACCCATATCAGGGGGGTTGTGACTAAAAAGCGGATCCGCCATCTTGGGACGTCCTCCATATTGGATTTAGAATGACGTCACATTGTTTATCGTATTTTACTCGTCAAACCCTTTCATTTGATACCCATGTCAGGGGGGTTATGACTAAAAAGCCGATCCGCCATCTTGGGACGTCCGCCCTATTGGATTTAGACCGATAATGGCTATACTATGTTGCATTGTCACCGGACTTATACACGTGTGCCAAATTTCAAAGATCTAGCTTAATTAGAACTAGTCGAAATTCAGCTTGCAAGATTTGACCTAAACCAACAAACAAACATACAAACAAACATTGCAAGTTAAATAAAAGCTTTTAAAAATGCAAAGTGATAAGCATGTACACCCTCAGTCAAAAACTATCACGAAAAGAGATACCTGCGAAAATAATTTATGGCAATTGAAAAATTACTTAGAATTTGAAAATTTCGACTGTATATGAATGTACGTCTGATATTAATAATGTTTATAATGTGTTTTTAAGTGACTTACTGTATGCTATAGATTTAACGTGTCCTTTAATTCAAATCTCGACTGAAGAATTGAAAATAGGGAAAGTAATTCCAATCTACAAAAACAATGATCCACACATAATAGATAATTACAGGCCTATCACTGTACTCACTGTCATATGCAAAATAATTGAACGCGCTATATATAACAAAATATTTCCATATCTAACAAAATATCATATTATTTCCAGATGTCAAAATGGATTTCACCCTGGCAGGTCAACTGAGAGTGCGGCGGCTGACTTTTTGGAATTTGTGTACAATCGCGTGGATGACAGAAAGTACGTTGCTGCCCTTTTCTTTGACCTGTCCAAGGCTTTTGATTCTATAGATCCGACATTCGTGGCAGATAAACTTTCTGCGATGGGATTTAGAGGTAACTTTCTTTCATGGATAATATCGTACCTCAGCTTTAGAAAATTTTTTGTAAAACTAGAAGAAGCCAGTTCAGAGAAGTCATGTATTGATCTGGGGTTCCTCAGGGTTCTGTACTGGGGCCACTTATTTTTCTTTTATTTATAAATGATTTACCACTTCATATTGGTACTGAGTGCGTTGTGCTGTTCGCAGACGACGTCTCCATAGCAGAGGAGGCAGACACTCCTGAGGAGCTGCAGGATAAGCTCAATACTCTTTATGAACAATTTATCAACTGTTGTGGTACTAATAAATTGATTGTTAACACCAAGAAAACTATTTTGCTACAGTTTTTTGTTAGGAAAAAAGTTCAAGCACCCATAAATATTACATTTAATCAATTAACAGTTGCTCCAAGTGAAACGACAAAATTTCTTGGTATCCACATTGACAGTAATATGAGTTGGAGATATCACATTAATTATATCTGTCAGAAAATAAGTAGTGGCTATTATGCAATTTTACAACTGAAAAGTGTATTAGACCAAAAAACACTAATAAATGTTTATTATGCCCTCATAAATTCAGTGCTGTCGTATAATGTCATTTTGTGGGGTGGCGCTTCTGATAGCAAGAGAGTTCTGATTGCTCAAAAAAGAGTTATACGATTAATTTTCGACTTGCAGAAAACTCAGTCATGCAGAGTTTTCTTTAAGCAACACGCTATATTGACATTTCCTTGCTTGTATATATATAATTGTCTCATATATATAAAAAGGAATATTAGCAAGTACGAGACAAATTCGCAACTACATCATTACCCTACCAGACATGGTAATTTACTAAAAATTCCAAAACATAGAACTGCGCTCTATGAAAAGTCTCACTAATGGCTGGAATAAAATTCTTTAACTGTCTACCTAACGAAATTAAAGAAAAAGCTTCCTTATATTCCTTTAAGAAGGAATTACGGAGCTATTTAATAAGTGGCTGTTATTATTCAGTCGATGACTTTTTAAATCATACATTTTATATCTAAAAAAAAAAAGAGTTACCTGTTCAGATCTGTATTACTGTATATTTTTGTGTATATGTGCGTATAGTATAATTAGCCATATTATTTTATATTTTATTCTATTTATTGACATGTCCTATTTCATTGTATTGTGATCGAAAGGATGAATAAAATTATTATTATTATTATATTTCTAACTGATTATTGCCGCACATACAAAAATCGCTGCCTAACAAGTCACCACTTCCACATCCAGATTTCCGATGAGGGTGGTAGTGAGGATGGCTGATGCCGATAAAAAAAAGTTTGTTCTTGCACACACACTAAATCACAACTAAACATTTTTTTACCATTACCACATACTTTCATGTTTGGAAGTTAAAAGCCGCTGGCTAAGGAATCGCTACTTCCACTTCCAGATATCCTATCAAAGTCTCTTACAACGAAAAAAAATTTATACCATATTTGTGCTCCACTATGTAGATAAGTATAATTATCCATAGAACTTTAATAATATAATATTTGAAATTGTCTACCCCAAAAACCTATAATAATATGCTACATGCGTAGTGGGGGTGAGAGTACCTGATGCCAAAAAAATTTCGAGATCTTGGCTTCTCGTATATACACTAAATCCTCATTTTTTGGACTCGTGCTCACTTTACCTAGTTACCCCCATTTACTCACTGACCCTCCAACGGAATAAGATTAAAATATAATCTAGTTCCACATCTCGTTATAATACATTTTAAGTCGACATTATGAACGGTTCCAGATTAATCGCATGCACAAAAAGAAAAATTACATATAGACCGACGAATACACCTAACACAGACATTTTTTTCGCTCAAGCTCAATATTTCGACGCTCTGTGCCATTCTAAATCTATTTGAACCTGAAAAAAATTTCATTTTTTTTACTACGTGGGTGGAAAATTAAAACAACAAAATTATACCAAACGTTTTTTCTAGTCTTACTAACCAGATTTAACAAAAGTCATATTTAAACGAAAGCCTTTTTCTAACTAAATAAATAAAAGAAAAATAGTTTTTTAATAAAAAATAAAATGAAAATTTATATAAAAAAAATATATTTGTTTAAATTTTATCCTCATCACTATCATATTTTATATTTTATGCAAGTTTTTGTCACCAGTTGTGTTGACTAAGGGGTTGGAAAGCCCTTAGTCCATGCTCCGAAAGATCTCCAATAAAACTTTCAGCAGTGGCTATTATATTCCCATAGGAACAGGGAAATCTATTAAAACTTGGTCTTTTATTAATAACAATTTATTCAATTTTCTGGACAGTTTTTACAATAATCATTATTTTATGACAGACGTTTTAATTCCGACATTCGCCCATTCAATTATATTTTCCACTAAAAATAAGAGAGTTGGGGTTTCCCCAACAAGTTGATTTAATCATATCTAAATCTGGAAATGCTCAAACAGGTAACTACAGTGCTGGAAATGATTAGATATCTGATGTCAAAAAGAGAAAATTAGTTTTTTAAGTAATTATAATATGTATTTTTACAAAATTTGGTACAAAAGTCTGTAATTCTACCAGAAAGTAGAAATCTACTACTGGGTAGAAAAAGACACTGTTCTCTTTTAACCACCTTCAAAAAATGTTAAAAAGGAGTTTCTCAATTCGACCCGTATTATTCTAGGAGTTAGTGTCGAAAAGTGAAACATTTATCAAACCACTAACCGAAGTGGTTTGATGATAGTATTCTTCCAAACAAGCAAACTTGTCTCTTCTGAATATGGGCCTTAAGGGCCGGCAATTTATATTGCGGGCCTGTGAAAAATTGAACGTATTTCATGGTAATCAAATCACTAGTTGTAGGTGAAAGGATTGCATTGATACAGTCGGCGAAAGTTTTCTCATTGAGCGCTGCGGTGCGCGCACTCAGAAAAAGAAACCCGAATCGCATTGTAATCAAACCTGCCAAAGTTTGTGGCAAATGTTTTCAATTGTCCAAAAAATGAAAGGAATACAATTGGCGGGAATTTTGAAAGAGGGGAGGAAGAGTTATTGGGGCAATTACGAGCAATTATGAGCATAAAATCCTCCAACTAGCACCAAAGTAACAGTAACTGAGATGGGAACTTCGAATGAGTAACCACTACGAATCCGTCACTAAATGTACGACTTTGATGTGTAAATAATTTAATTTGACATATCCGTAGTCACTGCCTCGTAGTTTTTACCACTAGCGGTTACTTTAGAGTTATGTGACTTCTACGTAGCTTTTCCGGTGCATGGGGATGCCCTAGTTACCAGTGGGACGACCTTCGAAGTTGCAACCACTTTCAAGTAGCTTTGATAGTGGCCGCGACGTTCTGGGAACCTTTGCTATCCGTTTAAAGTCGTGGATCTTGTTAGTAACATTTATTAGTGTTAATGACGTTACCGCTACCTGCAGAACTGAACTTCACCGTGCACGGCTACTACGAAGTGCGCTATTACCTCTCAAACTCACCATGAAGTAAATTCCACCATCTAGTTCCCATTGTTAAGTATATATAGGAAAGGAGGGGCGATAGCGAGAGAATGAAATATAGTTTATGCTTGTCTTGTGGCCTTTATATTTTCCAAATTTGGATTGTTTACCATTTTAAAGTAATAACATGCTATTTTGCGTTAAATTTCATACATTTATCTTTTCCGTTCAAGACAACTCGTTAAGTGAGGAAAACAACTACGTATTTTTCGGATTACTTACCTGTTAATGTTTTTCAAAAGATAATAAATGTTCTACATAGGTAAAATGTAAGAGTAAAAGTTATTATTCAGTGCCTAAAGACAAAAAAACTTCGCAATAAGTGGATAATAGCTTTAAGAAATTGGAAAACCACCTAGCAAATCTATGTGTGTATATAGTCAACATTTTCTACAGGATGATTTTTTCACTAAAGTAATAAGTTATTCATATTTGTATCTGCATTTATAGATATGTTTCAAAATACCTATAATAATAATCTCTTGGGTGGGAATTTGTTTCACTTAACGTAATTTGCTAGATGGTTTTCCAATTTTTAAAGCTATTGGCCACTTACTGCGAAGTTTTCTATCTATTTGGAAAACTGTCCATTGACACGACTTTTAAACTATATGCACTGTTACTGAACATTGTCTTTTACACTTACTAGTCATTTCAGAAATTTAATTGATGTTGTGAAGTAATTTTGCACTCTTACCTGTGTTGAACTTGTATTGTTTTTTGAGAAACATAAACAGGTAAACAAATACAATAGTACTGAAATAAAACATAATTAAAAAAAATCATTTATTCAAATTTCTCTTCTTTTCACAATATACATGTAGCATATGGTTAAAATAATTCCTATTGTGCTTATAATATCCCGATTGGCCTGCTGCATAACTACACATGCATTTTCATTTATCAACATCACCTTCTAAATTCATTCTAACTTCATGGGAGCAAACAAAGGGCAAAGATTTGTTTTTTCACGGCGTCTTCGACTTAGCAGAGAATTACATGTCCAGCTCTTAATACCACTTCACCTTCCTTGATGCAATTTGAGTAAAGGTATCACACAATTCTAATTCTACCTTCGGCATATTTGAAAACAGTTCACAAACGTAAGAAAATTAATAAAATAACAGATGTAACGTTATGGCAACTACATGTTTTCGTCACCATTTCCGATATATTGATTGAAAATATTGAAATTCACTGATACCATTTGCTGATGTGATTTTCCCCTATAAACAAAAGTCAAAATTAGGGGCGCGTTCCGTTGAAACGTCGCGCGTCGGACGTATGGCAGCACACCAGAGCGCGGGGTTCAGAATCAATATTGGAAACAATGTAACTATGAAGTGGCAGCGGGAACCTTGCTGCAACTTTAAAGTGACGCTACAGTCCCATTCGGTACTTTGTAATAAATGTAACTTTAAAGTTACATATTTTCAGTTCCTGTCACTATCCTCAAGTAACAATTACTTTCAAGTCTCATTTCTTAGTAAACACGACTTCAAAGTGATTCTTTCTGAAATACGCCATCTTGATGGTCAAGACTTATGACGCCATTGTTACAAGACATGAACCATAACTTCATAAATAACTTAAAAATTTAATTTATCACTATTTCTGCACCAAATATAATAAATTAATGGATAAAAATTATTTTCAAGTTTCAAAGAACAATAAAAAATAGATTTCAGCATTCAGATTGACACTTTCTCGCATGACGTTAAATATTTTAAAGACAATATTTTAATTTAAAAAATGCAAATTATAAAGGCGCGTGCCAGATTCAGACGTGTTATCATTATGTTTGACAATAAACTTGCATTCGTTTTAATTTTGATGCTTAGCCACTGGGAAATTGTACAAGTTTTGCCTTCTAATATTATAGTAGTATTCTATTAAGTTTCTGAGTTAGGGAAATGAATAGCAATAATCATGTAGGAATGAAACACAAGTATAATAAAATCAGTTGCAAGACAAAGCAAGCAACATTCATTTGACAGAGTGGGGCGTGGTAAAGTTCCTCGAAAGTCGCAGTTTACATTCCGCGACGTCACCGCTACATAACTACAACTCCATTGGAACGTAACCGGACTAGTTCCGGGAACGTAGCTGAAACGCTGCGGTAACCGAAAAAATATTCCCCATTTTGGTCGTACTCACGTAATGGGAACGTTCCTGTTATTCTCTTGTGACTAGTGACAGAACACTTTAAAGTACCTACAATAGTCGTTGCTATGTTCCAGTAACTAATTGTGCTAGTTGGGCATTTACACTGTAAATGTCGTCAAACAAGGAATTCAAGCCAAAAACTATCGCCATACTTCAAACACCCTAGAAAACATTATATTATCGGCGAGAATTTTTATCAAAATCAACCCCCTCAAAACTACCCCATTGGGGGTGAATCGTAGTAACGTTAACTATATTTCCGTCTACGATTCACCCCCAATGGGGTAGTTTTGGGGAGTTGATTTTAATAAAAATTCTCGCCGATGATAAGGGTATTGTAGGGTGTTTGGAGAATGTAAAAATTTAGGCGATAGTTTTTAGCTTGAATTCCTTGATTGACGACATTTACAGTGTAAATTTGGACTTTACGCTCATAATTGCCCCAATAACTCTTCCTCCTCTCTTTCAAAATTCCCGCCAATTGTGTTTCTCTCATTTTTTGGACAATTGAAAACATTTGCCACAAACTTTGTCCGGTTTGATTACAATGCGATTCGGGTTTTTTTTCCGAGTGCGCGCACCGCAACGCTCAATGAGAAAACTCTCGCCGACTGTATCAATGCAATCCGTTCACCTGGAACTACAGCCAAACCGACGAACCTAGTGGTTTGATTACGATGAAATACGTTCAATTTTTCACAGGCCCGCAATATAAATTGCCGGGCCTTAAGGCCCATATTCACAAGAGACAAGTTTGCTTGTTTCGACGAATACTATCAGCAAACCACATTTATTCAGCAATATCTTAAGGCTTTTTAGTAAATATTTATGACTTTCATTATCTCTTCTGTATCGATTTCGGGTATTTCGATCCAACGTTTGTTATTTGTCTGTTATGTATTGTGTTTTTCACTTTTTGAGTTGAATAAGTCTTGGTAGTATTCTTTCATTAACTGTATCATTTCTGTCCTGTCATGTGTTGTTGTGCCGTCTTCTCTCTTCAGTTGGTTTATAACTCTATTACAAACATACAAACATAAATATAGTTTTCTTCGTAGGACTTTCAAACTGTTATTTTCTTCAGTCGTTTTTTCTATTAGTTCTTCTGTGTTTCTTCTGACATCTTCTTTAGTTTTCTGTCTTAGAGTGCTCAGTTTGGTATATTCTATGGTGCCTCGTTTGCCTTTACTTTCTAGTAGACGTCTTTTTTCAATTAGTGTTTGGGTCTCTTTACTGGTCGTTTTTACGCTTTTTGTTTTATGATATTTTGCTGCTGTTGTTCCGGCTTGTTGAAATACATTTCTGGTGAATAGTGAATTTCTTGAATTAAATTTGAATACATTGGAATTTTGATTTGTGGCAATTCTAGTATTTTTTTCTCCAAAGTTAAAAAATGTTGCTTTTAATTTAATAATTAAGTCTAAGCCTATTAAGCCTTGGAAATTTTCAGAAAAGTCGAATAATTGAAGGGTATGGCAAGTGTCTACATTATAATCAGCTGAAAGTATTAAATTAATAGTTTCATTGTGATGGGAAATTCCATGTGGAGTTCTTATTTCAAAAGATTTTTGTTTTATTGAATTTGGGAAATATTGTTGGACTAATTGTGGATTTATGAAACTTTTTGCGCTACCTGTGCTGATTAAAAATTTCACTTTAAGTGTCGGAACGTATATGTAGGGAAGGTCTTGTCCGAAATAGGGTAGGTTTGTTACGTCGGGAATTTCATAGACCGACTTATTTGAAAATTTGGTTGGGAAAAGTCTGTGGATTCAATTCCATTGTATTGTTGTTGGTCGTATGTATAATCAGCTTAATTATTGCCATATTGATCATAATATTTATTGGTTGTCGTAATATTGATTATCGTAAACATTATCATTTTGATAGTATTGACTTTCGTTTTGGCTTTCTAAATTATTTTCGTTAGGGTTTTGATTAGTAGATTCAGGTATTTCGCATATATATTGGTTATATAACTGAGCTGAAGTGGGTTTAGTTGCATTTAAATTTTGACAGGTAGAATCAGGTAATTCGCGTATCTTTTGATTATATGTTCAAGTTGAAAAGTTTTTAGTTGTTTTGGTATTACCAGATGAAGTGTCCATTGGGGTAGGTTTTGGATAAAATTTGGCTACTTGACATTGTGGTCTAAAAACATTTGTTTGTGGTCTCTGGAAATTATGAAAATTATTATTCTGGAAGGGGTTTTGTAGGTCGATAATTATTTTGACTAGGGTTGAAATTATATTGATTAGGGTGGTAGTTATATTGATTAGGGTTTTATCTTGGTCTTGATTACGTTTGTGGATTTATTAGAGGTGCATTTTTGAAATTTGGTCTACTTTGGCAAGTTGTTAGATTGCTGGAAATATTGCCTGGACTATTTTGATTTTTGTAATTTATGAAATTTTGTTCTTCAACTGTATAACTCATGGCTTGTTCTAAACTGTCGGGTTCTTTAGTTCTAATTGCTAGTTGCATATGATATGGTAAACAACTGATATACGTTTTGAGTGCGAGTTCATCGTAATGTTCTATTTTAATTACTTTCGTCGCGGCGGTATCATTACCTTGGTTGAGTTTGCTAGCTAATAGACTACGGGTCGGGTCGCTATACGGGTCGCGAAATCTAACAATGGTTCTTCTTTGTGTGGTTTTAATGAAATGAGTTCTTTGAATAGACAGTCAATGCCACGTTGATCGCTGAATGAATTAATTAACACTCTCTTGACCGAGTTCCAATTAGATAATTCTGTTCGTGGACAAACAATATCGCTTGCTCTACCTCGCAACTTTGAGAATATGGTGTCAAGTAAGCATACATTAATCGGTGCCGTCGGGTTCGCGACGTCTTAGAACCCCTTCATTTAATTCTCGCTTGCAATAATGAATCTTTGTAATGTTTTCAAATTTGCGTCAAACAATGGAATATTATCTGCCTGGTATCTTAAGAGAGTATAATTTATTTGTGCCATTGTGTTTGAATTTAGGTTTTCAATTAAATTTAGATTTTCAGGTTCTTCAGTAATTACACTTAAATTTTCAGTTATATTTTCAGGATTTCCAGTCAGATTGTCAAATCTGCTTAGAATTTCATATTAGAGGAAATTGTAGCGACTCGCTTACACTAGTAGAAGATATGTGCGAGCGCCCACACTGGAGGTCTAGCGGCGTAACTAAGAAAATTGAAGAAAATAACAAGATACACAAAATGTTAACTTTTTTAAAATATACAAAATAAACCTTTACAATCAAATATGATATTTTAATATAGCAATATTAAGGCTATAAATTAGCGGCGTAACTAAGAAAATTGAAAAAACAAAAAATATAACAAAAAAATTTATATTATTAACAAGATACACAAAATGTTAACATTTTAAAACATAATACAAAATAAACCTTTACAATCAAATATGATATTTTAAAATAGCAATACCAAGGGCTATATATGATATTTTAATATAACAATATTAAGGCTACAGAAATCATCTAGTTTTGACTTTTTTGCTTGAATCAGTTCTTAAGATTAAATGTCTTAAAATTAGGTTTCTTAAAATTATTATTTTTCTACAAGTTCAACAACCCCGCACAGGGTTATCAGTTCTCTACTCTACTCTACTCTACTCTATTCTACTCTACTCTACTCTACTCTACTCTAAAACATTTTCAGGTTGAGAGTAGCTCATCTCTTGGCGTCAGTTTTAGGCTTTGGTAGCGGAAATAGGCAAACGTTAAATAAATACAAAGAAAATTAATAAGATGTTAATAAAAATAAAGAATATATTGACTGTGTACTTACTCTCAGTGACACAACATAATTTTGAATTCTGCCTTATTTGAACAAAGTATTAATCAAACAGGTATTTGCAGTCGGCCACGTCCGACTACAACGTTTGCTCGTTAATTATAGACAATGTTCTGACACATGATTTTAGACAGTAACATTTAAAATTCTTATTCTATTTACATTTTATGTTAATACTGTTTATTCATTTCCTTCCAGACGCCAAAAGAATTATTGGGAGAAAATATGACGACGAGTTTATATCGAGCTACACCAAGTCGAAGCAGACGTTACTTTCATTGGTACGAGGCCCTGATGACCAAGCGGCGTTCGAAATTGAAGTTTCAGGGAGAAAGGTCGTTAAAATGCCCGAAGAAGTTAGTGCTGAAGTATTAAAATATCTCAAAGACATGGCTAGTGACTACTTAGAGAGTTCGGTCACAGAAGCTGTTATATCGGTACCGGCGTATTTCAGTAACGCACAACGAAAAGCAACCAAAAGAGCTGCAGAGTTAGCCGGGTTAAAGGTGCTGAAGCTAATAACAGAACCAACGGCTGCCGCCATCCACTACGTGTCAGACAAAAATAAAAATAATGCCAATATATTGGTATTTGATTTTGGCGGGGGAACATTAGACGTATCTCTAATTAAAATAGATAATAAAACGTTCGAAGTGAAAGCTGTGTATGGAGACACCCTGTTAGGAGGGAGAAACTTTGACGAAATTTTATTCGATTACTTTCAACAGGACTTCCTGAAGAAACATGGTAAAAATACAGAGAGTAAACGATTTACACGTAGACTGGCTAAAATGTGCGTTAACTTAAAAAAGAAATTATCCCTGAGGGAAGAATTTACATTAGATATAGACAGCTATGACGGAGGCGATGCTAATTATTCTCTTTCGATGACCAGAGCCAAGTTCGAGGAACTGTCAGAACATATTTTCCAACGTTGCCTTGACGCAGTTAAGTTATGTCTAAATGATGCCGAGCTATCCAAGTCAGAAATAGATGAAGTAGTTCTGGTGGGCGGGTCCACAAGAATCCCAAAGATTCGTCAAATGCTAGAAAAATTTTTTGACGGCAAGCGACTTAAGTTGGATCTAAATCCCGATGAAGCCGTCGCAGCTGGCGCCAGTGTCCAGGCAGCTGTGCTAAGAGGAACGTCCAAGGACCTAGAGAAATACTCCGTTACAGAAGTAACTCCTTTATCGTTGGGTGTTAAAACAAAGAGAAATTATATGTCGGTGTATATACCAAAAAATTCGCCGCTACCTAAGACAGCAATACGTACTGTGACTACAACTGTAAACGATCAGGCTGTATTAAATTTCGAAATCTACGAAGGTGAAAGAAAAAATACGACGTATAATAATAAGCTGGGTGAATTTAAGATAAGTGGCGTACCAAAAGACCGTGCAGGACAAATTATAGCTCGGGTTTATTTCGAATTGGATGAAGATGGATTATTAACAGTTCAAGCATCCGAAGAATCCGCAAGGATAAGCAACAGCCTAACAGTTACCATGGGACAATTTCGCCTGAGTGAGAGAAGAATAGAACGCACCCTTGAAGAAGCCGAAAGGAACAAACGCGAAGATGAGACCTTTGAGAAATTTAACAAAGCCCAATGTATTTACGACGAAAGATGCACTCAAATATTATATGACGTAAACAGAATATCATCCGATAGAGACCGTTCCATCGTTGAGGAATGTTGTAATGATTTCCTGGAGTATTCCAAGAATTTAAACTTCACCAAAATCGGGAATTTAGATGCAGCTTTTGCCTACTTAAAGAAATCTATCGAATATATTTTAAAGGAAAATAAGATGCTTGAACTGCAGGCCTGATATTTTGGAGGAGCGTTCTAACAATTCAAATTTGGGATAAGCCGTGGTAGTTAGGAAACGTCACCATTACAAGGACTAAACCTCGATACAAATGTAAATTCACAACCGCGTAATCGTATTTATTTGATTACATGATTACATTAAATATTGATACAAAAATATATAATTAATAACGACATAAAATTTGAAAATATGAAAAGTAATTTATTTTTTTTTTTTAATTCAATTATTATACCCACTTAGCAATTTTAAAACCTTAATAGTACAAGTATTTTTTTGGAAACATTGTGTAAGTCAATTTTTATTAGTGTTCAGGGTGCCAGGAGTATTTTGTCAAGTTGGCAGTGTGCGTTAGCCGCCATCTTTGTCAAAGTTCAAACGTAAATATCTCGCGAACCGTTGATGCTACGATAAATATTCTAAGGACCTATTTTGTTTAACACTAAACTCTTCAACATGTAACCATATGAATTGTGCCCCCGGACCGAATATAACAACTACTATTTTAGTAGTCTGTCACTTGATTCGTGAATAATTCCTACTAGTCCGGTGATTTTAGATACAAAAATAACGATTTCTCGGAAAGTTTTGGGACAAGCCAAAAATTAGCCTACCCCCTACAGAATTTCCTCAGGAATCCTAAAAAAATAGTGGTGACCACTCAAAATGGCGGCTTTAATTGTTATTCAACTTTTTGTAAACAAAATGAATTTTGCAACTTACTTGTTTGCTTATATCTTCGCTTCTAAAGGTCGTAGAAAAACGTTCGACCCCTCAATTTCTTCGTTACGGGTTCCCCTATAAAAAAGGTATATGCAAAGAACGAATTTTTGATTGTTAATAACATTTTATGACAAGAAACTAAAAAAATTGAATTTCTCGATCCTCGAACTTTGAAGTACTGTAGAAACAAATATAAAATCTGCATGTTAACGATATTATGAGAAGTAGTACATATTTTTACCCTTAATGAAATGCACTTTGTCCCGTTGCAAAATATTAAATATTTTTTTTGCAATTAATTTATAAAAAAAGAAATTCAAACTGTTATACTAAAAGATCATATTAATATTTTACAGTTCTGTTTCGGTAGAAACATTGTATTTGACGTACATTTACATAATCAAAAAGAATATTTCAAAAAAATTTTAATTTGCGACTTTTTTACGCAAAAAATCAATTTTGCAACTTAAACAAATGTAAATATCTCAGTGAATTTTGAATAAAATTTATTGCAACTAACGGGATTTTAATTGTCATATAAAAAAAAAAATTTTGCTCCGATGCTTTGGAGCTGCGATATGAAGATTTCACGTTTTTTGTGATTACGGCGAAATTTGAAAATATTCTTACTTGAAAATTTAACTGAATATACCTCAGAGTGTGTGTTATCACTTACATAAAGTGCCATGTCTATATATCTAGACGGGCCATGGAAAAAAAATCGAAAAAATTGCATCCTTGGCGCTCGCGCTCACACTAGAAGCCAAATCCCCCTCCCTCTTTACTGCTAGTGGCGTACTTGGACAGTTTTACCGCGGCGGCAGCTTCATTTCTCTTTTTCTCAGCTTCAGGAGTGGCCAGATGGACGTTTTTTTTTTTAATTCAACTTATTTTTTTTCTCAGCTTTCCGATTATTCGATTATTTTTCAATCATTCAATTACGTTGCTTCATAAAATAAATATGTAAAGATTACATACAATTTATTTGATAAGACATTGATGAGTGACTAGTTTTTACTCTTATTGTGGATAAAAAAGGTATACATGTTGTATTTAAAAATTAATTTATTGAATGTACAAACTAAAGCTTATTTTTCTGTCCTAGTTTTTTTTTTTTTAGGGTGATTTCCTGTGTCGGACTTGCTGTCCGTTTCGTCTCGCATTTCTGCGTACAGACAATCTTTGTCATCATCGTCATTATTTATATCAACATTTCCAATAACTTCCTCATTTTCTTGCATTTCATTTAATTTAAACTGACAGACATCAATATTGATTTAATTTGTTTTAAACAGCGAAATAAACATCTAATTCATAACATAACAATAATGCGTGATTGCTTAAATTATAATATGTTTGTAAAATTGTAAAAAAAAAACGCTGCCCAAGGAATCACTACTTCCACATCCAGATTTTCTATCCAAGTCTCTCACAACGAAAAAAAAACCAATAAAACGATATGTCACATCGGTGGTAGTGAGGGTGCATGAATTAAAAAACAAAATTGAGGCCATTGCTTCTTGTATACACACTAAATTACAATTTTATTTTTATCACCCCCTTTAATAATGGGGTGGGGGTGGTAACGGGGGTGGCTAATACCAAAACATTTTTTGTGACCCTAGCTTCTCTTATTTATACTAAATACCAATTTTATGGATTCTTACTTGCTTAATTTATCCATTTACACCCATTTCCCCCAACCCTTCAACGGAATAAGATCAAAAATCTTCCAGATCTCGTTAAAATACATACATGTAGCAAATTTCAAGTCAATATATTAAACGGTTCCAGAGTAATCGTGCGCACAAAAAAGTTACAGACGGACCGACCGACAGAGCGACAGACTTTTTTGCTCAAACTTAAAATCTCGACATTTCATAACATTCTATTCTATTTCTAACAAGTCTATTTAAAAAATATAAAATTTTTACAATTTTGTTTTTGCGTTACTATACTTCCACTGGATGTGGAAATAATTATAAGATGTTTGACTATAAACTACTAAAATTATTTTATCTATAATAATAAAATAATAAAGCCGATGTATTACAAATTCTTTTTGCGGAGCAACGTAATTGAATAATTGAAAAATAATCGAATAATCGGAAAGCTGAGAAAAAATAATAATAATAATAATAATAATTTATTAATCAAACAGTAACACCGTAGTGTTTTGACAAGTCAAATAAAAATAGTACAAAAAATATAAATAAAAAACACATAAGACTAAAATATATCATATGACATTAAGATAGAGTCCTAATATAGTCAAAGAGAGCACATAACATATAAATAATTAACATATTCAGACATAAAACACAAGTATATAACAACATGGCACTTTATGTAAGTGATAACACACACTCTGAGGCAGAGCTGGGTAATTCCTGGTGAAAAAGTAATTAGCAATTACAATTCCTTTGTTTTTCGTGTAATTGTAATTGTAATTAAGTACTTTTTTTTATTAAAGTAATTTGGAATTGTAATTGTAGGAAAATTGTTAAAGGAATTGTAATTTGTAATTATATTATTTGAACTGTCTAATTACAATTACTTTTTCCAATTGCAATTACTTTTTCCAATTACAATTACTTTTTCCAATTACAATTACTTTCTCCAATTACAATTACTTTCTCCAATTACAATTACTTTTTCCAATTACAATTACTTTTTCCAATTACAATTACTTTAAGAACATGCGTATGTGATTTAACAAACAAGAATAGATTAAAGTAGAATTTCAGAGTAGCATAGTTCAAAATGAATCTGAAAAGTTCAAAAAAAGTTACTGACTAAAAACGAGTTTTTGCCGTGGTCCGCTGCACATTTCTGTTTTTTATTAAGTACACAAACTTTTATATTTTTGTTCAATAAACTTTTAAAAACTAAATGTGTTTACTGTTTATTATTTTTTAAAATAGCGAGGTTGGGAAATTATTTAAGATGGATGCAGACCCGGCGGAAATTGTTTGTCATGGCGAGTATAAAATCTTGATTTCCAAATAGGGGCGGAACCGTGTTTTATTGGCCGAAAAGGGGTTTTTTGGACATTTTATGGGTCAAATTTGCAGTTTTAATTTTTTTTTGCTACTTAAATAATTAGTTAAGGTTAATAGTATCCTTTTATTCTTAATATTAAAGGACCCTCCAGTTACAATTTGGTGAAGATTAGACCACCCCCCCTCCTGATATATATATAAAAAATGGAAAAAATTAAATTTTGGCTGTCTTGATCAGATCTCAACCGATTTGGCTGAAATTTGGAATGGAAGTAGTCTTTATCACACAAACATTATTTACCATATTTCAGCCAAAGATATTTCGATTTGAAAATTTCAGAAAATTTGACTGAAACTGCAATTTCAGCCAAACTGTTTAACATTTTTGGCTGAAATTTGGTCAACAGTTTTTGTGTGATGAAGACTACTTCTATTCCAAATTTCAGCCAAATCGGTTGAGATCTGATCAAGATAGCCGAAATTTGATTTTCTCAATTTTTTTCGTATATATATATATATATATATATATATATATATATATATATATATATATATATATATATATATATATATATATATATATATATATATATATATATATATATATATATATATATATATATATATATATATATATATATATATATATATATATATATATATACGCGTAAAATCACCAAGTGGCACCGAAAACTAAATTGACGTTCTCGCACCCAATATTTTCCGCATTTAATGTGAGCAAGTGGCTCCCTATATATTCCCGATATGTATATGCGTTCTGGCACCGTATATATGGAGAAGACACTTTTTCTTTAGATACTCACTGTGTTGTTAATACATTTAGGATTGCTAACGCCCTCTGTAAAAATAGGCCATTGTGTTGCTTGTCTTTTTGGAACGTATCACATACGTGCGATATCTGTGGTGTAATTGCAGAAATAGAGGAAATAAGATGAGAAATAATTCTCAGAGTGAACTAAAAATTGTTATTAAATAAATAAATAAATAAATAAAAATGCCTTTATTTAACCTGGCGGGGTATCAGCTCACAAAGCTGCTATAAATGCCAACCAGGATGTTGACACATCATATTCTATATTTAGTTTCAATTGAGGTCTAGAAAATTATTTGAAAAAAAAAAGACAAGTAGATGAGGTTGATTAAAAAAGAAACAAATTAATTATTTATTATTCAGTGGTGATAAATCACTTATGAAAACATGTAATTAGAATATCAATTTTAGTTATTGTAAAATACAGTGTGAATTTGTGTATATGACATACCAATAGTAACTGACATTTATTATTGACAGTTCGGCTAATTTCAAAGCATGTCGTACAAAATAGTATATTACGTAATGAGTGTTGTAAGAAGCATATTACGCACGAATGGAAAAGTTATTTTCATGAGTGCGTAATTGCTTTACAACTCTAATTATGTACTATACTTTACCTACGATCACTACTGTAAATAGTAAAAAACAAACTACCTGCCATTCATGTAAGTTGAATTTTACGCATTGTAAACAAAACGCACTGTAAACAAATCGCACGGTAATCAAAACGCACGGGACACCCAATTATAGGTGGCTTATATCGCTGACGCGGGGTTTAAAAAAAACAAATGGGCCTACGTAATTTTCAAACGCTGTCAAAACTGACATAATATTTGTTGAATGACATTGTTGACTAGTAAACTAAATCCAGATTTTACTAAATAAATAAATAAATATGATCGTAGGTAAAGTATAGTACATAATTCGAGTTGTAAAGCAATTACGCACTCATGGGAATACGCACTCGCCGCTACGCGGCATCGTGCGTAACTTTTCCATTCGTGCGTAATATGCTTCTTACAATTCGCATTACGTAATATACTATTACCTACGATCATATTCATTTATTTATTTAGTAAAATCCTGATTTAGTTGTCAACAATATTATTCAACAAATATTATGTCAGTTTTGACAGCGTTTGAAAATTACGTAGGCGCATTTGTTTTTTTAAACCCCGCGTCAGCGATATAAGCCACCGATAATTGCGTGTCCCGTGCGTTTTGTTTACCGTGCGGTTTGTTTACAGTGCGATTTGTTTACAATATGTAAAGTTCAACTTACATAGATGCCAGGTAGTGTGTTTTTGACTAGTTACAGTAGTGATCGTAGGTAAATAATATAATAATTGTTTCCCTCAAAAATTCTTAAAATCACAAAAATGTATATTACAAAACAATAAGCGAGTAAAATATTAATTTCATCTAATAAAAATGTCAATTTATTTACAATCTTTTGATTCTAAATATTATATTATGAAATAGTGTAATAGGTAGTATGATTTAAAAATATAATTTATTACCTTATTTTGTATGAACTGTTACATACGGTAACGTTGGATCTCAACGTTAATATATTTTGTTGAATTTGTACAATTGCTTTAAGGGTGGCGGTGTGGCTTAAAAAAATGATTTCGTAATTCGACAAGTTCTCCTATGAACCGATTGAGAAAATACTTTGACAGGCTTTTAGAAAATACTTGATAGAATGATACTGGGATATTGAAGTCAACAAAAAATATATTTTTTTTTTGTTTTTCACACAAGAAAAAAATGTTTTTCTTTCTTTAGTTTTCAATAGGCTCGTACCATTCTATAAAGTTGCCTATAAAAGCCTATCAAAAAATTATTTTAATCGGTTTAGGAATGTAGGAGAAATTGTCGAATTACGTTCGCGGCTTAATTGCAATAAAAGATTAAACTGCGGTTGATTTCGATACTCTTGATTTTATTTATGCCTTTTCAGAAAATTATACATATATAATATGCTCTTAGATTTAGTTTGGGTGAAAGTTATAAAGTATATGGAGCTTTAGCTCTTAAATTTGTTAACGCTGCTAAATAGGTTGTTTTCAGAGTTATCCCATTCTCTTGTCTATAAAAGGGACAAGTGCCGTAATAAATAAATGTTTATATATGTTTATATATTATCTTAGTTACGGTTCAAATGGTCGGTGCATCAAAGTTTTGTCAATTTTCAGTTCATAGACTTATTTTATTAACAGGCACTCACATCAAATCATGGGCCCCGGCCCCTTTCATTATAACTACACTACCTGTACCCAAATTTTAATTAGTTTAATATTTTTGCATTGCGTTTCCTAGTTTATTCGGACCTCTAAGTGGTCGGGCCCTGGTACCACGGTACCTACTGGACCTACCCCCCCTCCTCTGTTGGGGCCCTGATTATAAAGTATAGTTTAAAGTGAGAAATAATGTAAACAACAATTTGTAGATAGGCCAGACTCCTCCTGCCTGAAAGAACATAATACAGACAGATACTACAATTTTATTACATTATCAGATGAAGCTAGTTCAGGGATGAACAATGACTATGCATTGTCATTACAATATACGTATGACAATGCGGCAATATAGGTAGAGTAATTGTAGGAATACAGGAAATAGTCAAGTAAAATTCTGAAAAAGTAAGCTAAATAATTGTATGTGATATTGACACTCATTGTATATATCACGTATCAGTTGAAACACTCTGAAAAAAAATGTAATTAACAAAGATTAGGCACTTCTCAGTAGGGAGCTATTCATAACAAACAGGTTATGTTAACGAAAGTAGTTACGAAAGTATAGGCAACGTTTAGATTACGTTAATTATTTTTCAAAAATGATCAATCAATTGGCCTCAAGTTTTCACCTTTTTTTATATTTTACATATTTACAATCGATTATTTTTATTTATTTGCTTTTATCATGATTAGAGAATATTATTTAGGTATTATGCAAATCACAACTTACACACTTTCTTATTTATTATGAAAATACCTACTTTCTGTATATTGTTGCCCTAATCTGGGCACGCTAATATACTAGTAATTCAATACTTCGTCAGTATTAGCTAGAAGATAGTTGTTTTGATTGGTTCTCCAATAATGAGTGTTTTAAAGTATTTACCTAACTAGTATATTAGCATATTTACATATTTGTTAACAATAACTGTTAATATGAAGGTCAAATTTTAATAAGTGTAGAAAATATGGATTTTTATTACCATGTCGATAGTGAAAAATTGCATTCATTAATACAGCGAGAAACTTTTATCTTTCTAGATAAAGGATGGGGACAAGTTTTTACCGTGAAACTTCTATGGGCGCGTTAGGCATTTTTCAGTAGGAAGTAAAGTACTATAAAATGTTTTTGGTTACTTGAAGTCACCGGCACACAATTTTTTTTGGGTTACTTCCAATTTAGCCGAAGTTTGCAACTTTTTTATTTTTAATAGTAACTTTCTTTCGTAATCCGAAGTTCAATTTTCTTTATACTCCTTTTTTCGAATTTAAGAATGGCTGAGTAAAAATAAAATTTAACATCTCAGTAGAAAGAATGCCATGGAAAAAATATATAAGCTGAAAAATTTTAACAAGCTTACCATGGAGTGTACAAAAAACATAAAACCACCTTCCTTAATTCAATATGTCAATTTTAAACTAGTATAAGAATTAAAATTTTCAAAAATTATTGAAAATAAATCTTTTTAAACATTTTTTTTTAATAGAAGTCCCATTTTCTTTTCTATTATTTGTTTGTAATATGTGTTTTCCATTTAATTTTAAGTAACAGAGAATTATATAAAATTAATGAAAACTGAATAGTTTCTTAGAAAAAGTGCCTGCAACATAAATGTTTAAAATGAATAAGATTCCAGAAAGGTTCAATGTAATGTTGAAAAGGGACAGAGAGGTAACAAACACGTGTTAATAATAAGACACAAAAGAAGATACTAGAACTTACTTTGACTGAATTTTAAAGTAAATGGACCACTGCTCATTTTAAGGAATATATGACACATTTTAAACTAATTAGTTGGCGGGAATTATGGAGAAAAGAATCATTGTGTACCGTGGACCACACGGTAGAAATAAAATTTCTAATTCAAGCACATTACGGTAAAAACATTTTGTAGCACATCAAAAAGTTGCCTCTAACCTAACCTTCATTACATAATTTTTTTACATATTTCGGTACATATTTAAATACCGGTTAACCGGTTATGTTCATTTTACTTCCACGTCCAGTGGAAGTATAGTAACAAAAAAATTTTAAAAAATTTTTATTGTCCAAATAGGCTTAAAATGTCATGAAACGTCGAGATTTTAAGTTTGAGCGAAAAAAAAATTTCTGTCTGTCTGTCGGTCTGTCTGTCGGTCTGTCTGTCGGTCTGTCTGTCGGTCTGTCTGTCGGTCTGTCTGTCGGTCTGTCTGTCGGTCTGTCTGTCGGTCTGTCTGTCGGTCTGTCTGTCGGTCTGTCTGTCGGTCTGTCTGTCGGTCTGCCTGTCGGTCTGTCTGTCGGTCTGTCTGTCTGTAACTTTTTTTTGTGCGCACGTTTACTCTGGAACCGTTTAAGATATTGACTTGAAATTTGGTACACATATGTGCTTTAACGAGATCTAGGACTGGATTATATTTTCATCTTGTTCCGTCGAAGGGTTGGGGTGAAAATTGGGGTAAATTTGGGGTAAATGGATAAATCGAGCAGGTAAGAGTCCACGAAATTGGTATTTAGTATATACAAGGTCTCAAAAAAAATTTGGCATTAGCCACCCCCATTACCACCCCCACCCCCTATTAAAGGGGATGAAAAAAAAATGTGATTTAGTGTATGTACAGGAACCGGAAACCTCAAAATATTTTTTTACTTCATCCACCCCCCCCATTACCACCCCCCTATCACCACCCCTACCCCACTACCGATGTGGGGTATCGTTTTATGGGTTTTTGGGGTAGAGGATTTCAAATATTATATTATTAAAGTTCCATAAACAATTATTTTAACATACAAAGTTTTTTGTTGTGAGTGACTTGGATAGAGAGTCTGGATGTGGAAGTCGTGATTCCTTGGGCAGCGGTTTTTATTTACCGATTTACCGGTTATTAAAATTTCCTGTAAATTGCATTGTGCATGTTTACAACTTTATTACTTTCTCAAAGTTTTCTTTTAGTAAAACCTAAGTTTATATTTTCTGCAAAAAGGTAGATATTCGGAGATTCAAATAATAGAAAAATATGGAGACTTCCCCCATTCAAAAAATGTTTTAAAATGATTTATTTTCAACAATGATTAAACAAATTAAATAGTGGAAGCCATTACATTGTGATAATTAATCATAATGGAACATATGAAAACACCTTTCTTTGTTTTTTATCATTAATTTGTTATAACCGAACGTTACCGCAGTTTCGACAAGCGTGTAACTTTCAAACAGTTGATTCACAAATACAAAAATTATTTATAATTTAATTTTGTGTTTTAATGTTTAAAATTTACATATTAATTTAAAGAAAATGCAGTGATATCATTTTCCAAATTTTTTTGCGCACTCTTCATTTAGAAAATATATTTTTAAGACACTTCTTTTCAATGGTTTTTTTAAGATTTAGAATCTTTTATAAAAATTTAAAATGGGCATACTAATAAATAAATTGCAGAGGTATTATTGTTGAAAATTGTATACCAATCATTATTAGCTAATCGGACACGTTTATTTTGTCATTGTTGCTATGACAACCATCAAATTTTTTGGAAATTTTACTTACCCATGAGCACCTACCTATGTGATTAATAAGTGGAAATTTCCCTGGTTTGACAGCAATGATTAGACAATGGCGTTTATATTATGAAAAATATCTTTATATTTATTTTGAATTAAATTAGTACAATTCTGGCTTACTATGATTCCTTACATCATTAACTAAATCCAAATGCTTTAAAAATTTCACTTGTACACCTTCTCTCCTCAGAAAATAAAGCACAGATCCGTTTTATGACATATTCCAAGACACTTGTGATTCCATGGCTAACTATTAGCGATTTTTTTAGGGCATATTATTTGTCACCAATTTTAATCACAGCAAATATCATTTCATCTTGATTTCCCTTCACTGTAGTATAAAGATTGCATACGAAATAAATTATTATGACTAATATTAATTCGCTATATTATTTTTTCTACAACTGTCAAAAAAAGGCTGTTTGCGCATTAATGTCAGTATCTAAAATGAGACATTTTTTCATTGACATTATTTTTTTTGCGTTACCATGACACCGTGCGCAAAATATTTTGCGCATTAGGGTGCAAAATATTTTGCACATCACATACTATTATTGCCTACTTTTTATAATTTTTAATGTTTACACGAGAATTAAACAAACATCTAGTTCAAAAATATGATTTTTTTTAACTAATGGTTTTAGTTTAATCAAACGAAAGTTGTAGAAAAAATATTGTTTGCATCTCGAGAGCAAAATTCTTAGGCCATCTCGAACGATTTTTTGAACGATTTTTTGACTCGGCTGCGCCTCGTCATGATGATCGTTCTCGATCACCAAAGTAGTATTTTGCACCCTAGATTCAAAAATAACTATTTATGTGGCTAGAGATTAGGGAATATAAGAAATAAGAGAAATTATCTTTCGTTTCATTTCTTAAATTAAGGAAAAAAATTTTACGTTTTTTATTCTTTTACAATTTAATAAATATCAGACAGTTTATTTGTCGATCTAATTTTATTCAAAAATTTTTACGAATATTTTGGTATTTTTATTTTTGCGATGCGGTTACTAGGACCAAAGATAAAAAGGAAAATAGCAGAAAATTTTAGCTTTGGCACATAAATTGTTTAAATTTTATAGGATGAGCAGATTTAATTTAAAACTTCTCATTACACTTGTTGTCACATCTAAAGCAAATTAAAATCATAAAATCGCTGCAGCAAGACAATTACTTCTTTATCTTATTTGGATGGTTAATTTGACTCCACTTAACGATAATAGTGAATCGGTATTCCCCCTCAAATGTATCCTCCGCATGACGAATTTTTTTATTACTTCCAAAAATTGAGAGGTACTGTAAACTGTGCCTTTTATTTGTCTATTTACTGTCCACTTGTATATGAAATGAATTTTGCTTTTACATTCCTATTCATGTTAATATTAATAGTTAATTTAAATTAGTACCTACTATTTTTTTTTAAGTAGGTATATGGTTTGATGCGAAGTTTTGGCCACGATTCAGTTATTAAGATCATTCGAGGGTTATTAGCTATTTTATTATTTAAATATTAAATAAATGTAAATATAAGAGTATATTATATTACTAGGAGTAGAACGCACTCTTTTTTTGCCGAAGCCGCAAACTGGGCGAAACACAAAAAAGGCGTTCTACTCCGTGTAATATATACTATTTTTTCTTCAAGCGTATTAAAATGCAAAAATTCATTTA
The DNA here is from genome assembly GCA_936432065.2 of Rutpela maculata. Lineage (NCBI taxonomy): Eukaryota > Metazoa > Arthropoda > Insecta > Coleoptera > Cerambycidae > Rutpela > Rutpela maculata. The sequence continues at coordinate 64,087,306 of OW386286.2, forward strand.
TTTATCATAAATGTACAAATATTCAAACTACAGTCTTACATGTTGACACAATATGACAAGTGGCTAGTGGATAGCGCGCCACCGGTGGCTTTGGGTATTAACATTATGTTACTAGTAAAACAATACCCACTACGGCGGCGCTTTCGGAACTAACATTATGTTACTAGTAAAACAATGTCCACTACGGTGGTGTTCGGTACTAACATTTTGTTACTAGTAAAACAATGTCCTACTTCTACTTCTGTTTAAACATTTTAATACGCTTGAAGAAAAAAGTAATAACTTGATGTACTTAATACTTAGTATTTGAGTTAACTAAATTCATGTAATACTAATATATATTAGCGTGACCGGATTGAGTTCGAAAAAACTTGTACTTTTCTAGAGTTGAAATAGAATGTAAGGTTCAATAGTTGCTGTGAATGACTGAATTTCAATAAATATAAACATTTTTTTGCTTTAAAATGCTAGGAATCCTATCATGTAATTCAACAGTTTGTAAGCATTAGCTAGAAGAGCAGTTGTTTTGATTGGTTCTCCAATAATGAGTGTTTTAAAGTGTTTACTTAAGTAGTATATTAGCGTGACCAGATTAAGGTAACAATATACAAAAAGTAGATAATTTCATATAAAATAAAATAGTGTGAATGGCTAAATTTAAATAAATGTTATAATATATTTTTTGCTTTAGAATGCTAGGAATCCTATCGTATAATTCAATACTTCGTCAGTATTAGCTAGAAGAGTAGTTGTTTTGATTAGTTCTTCAATAATGAGTGTTTTAAAGTGTTTACCTAACTAGTGTATATTAGCATGACCAGATTGAGGCACCAATATACACAAAGTAGGTAATTTTATAGTAATAAAAAAGTATGTTAGATTTGCATAATACCTAAATATTATCTTCTATTTATGATAAAAGCAAATGAATAAAAATATAACACAGCCACACAAAAAAACAAATATTTTCCAAAGGTGAAAGACATCTGTCCTCATGTTTTTTGGGCCGCTGATTCCAAATATCACGTCAAAAAGATATGTTTCACTGCTCAATTTTTAGCAAATTGACATTTTATCCCTAAATTCTGGGTTTAATGGCCTTTAAAACTAATAGCACGACATGCGTTGAAATGAAACTTCTGAATCATTTAAAATGGCTCTTGCATTATGGTGGTGTACTCCCCCCAAAAAAACTAGTGCAGTGAAACATATATTTTTGAAGTGATATTTGGAACCAGCCTCCCAAAAAACATAAGGACAGATGTCTTTCACCTTTGGAAAATAAAATATTTTTTTTGGGCGGCTGTTTAATTAATTTTAAAAATCATGTAATACCTACTTAATTGCTACTGAAAATGCAGAGGAAATATATATGTAGTACGACTTTTTCGGTTTTTAAATGGATCAACCAAACATTACATACTTTTTAATTCCAGATTTACTTGAGAAGCTTGACCATTTTTTTAAGGTGTCCAAACCAAGACTGAGTTGTTTTTGGGATGCTAGTATTTTAAATATTGTGTATAAATCGAAAGGTATCTAATAGGTTTCTTAGAAATATTTTTCTGTTCCTTATCCAAAACTGCTAAAATTTACGGGGAGACATTTTAAAAAATGTGAATTGTAATTATAAAAGAAATAAAAAAATTTGCAGGTAAACTAAACCTTCTTACCAAATAGCGCAAAATATTTATTTAAACGACTAAAGATCTAAAAAAATTTTGAAATATCAATCATTTATTATTTAAGTGCGTAGACTCGTAAGAAGGCAATTATTTTTTTTATATATATAATTTTACAAATATTTGATGATGGTAATAAGAAAAACACTTTTTTTCTTCATATAAACGATTTTTTTGGAATTAGTTTACAATTTTAGAAAGTGAGACCAAAACATTGAGGACTAACTTTAGAGAAGAAGAAATATCAATTTTTTTATTTATAAGACACCAAAACACAAAAATTAACGTATCTCGGCCCCAAATTCAAGTAAATCACATTCTGTTTTTCAGATGTTGGTTTATTCATCTACATTCATAATTCTTGACAGTTTTTGATTTCATAAAAATCCAGACTTATTAAAATTTGTTTATAATTACAACTGTGAAAATTATAAACAAATTCCAAAAAAAAATGTTTAAATTAAAAAAAAAACATGTTCTTAATTGTGCTGCAAAATACATTAAAACAACTTATATTTTAAAAAATGCGCTTCTATGAGTCGGTGCATTTAAACATTAATCAACTGAAATTTCGAAATCTTTTTTATTTTCAGCTGTTTAAATAAATATTTTTCATTAAAATTAGACATCAATGTTTAGCTCAATAAAAGGGAATACTCCCATTATGATTTGTGTATTATTACTACATTATATTCTTTATATTATTCAAAAAAGACAATTTTAAAAAGATATATTTTTTGCAAATTAACAAATTATCAGAAAGTTTATTTAGAAGTTTTATTTATTTCAAATTTTATTGGGAACAATTTGGTATTTTTATTTTTGAGATGCAATTACTAGGATCGAGAGAGAAATATTTGAATTTCTGGTAGATTTTACTAGCAACACATGTTCATGGTTAACTTTATTTTTAAGAGCATCCCTCTACTTGAATACTGTTGTAATTGTAAAATATTATCTTTGCTAACCTTTTCTGTTGACAATTGAACAGCTTAAAGCATGGCGTAGAAAATGAATTTATGGCTTTATTGGCCCTAAAATTCTCATCTTATAAACTCGTTTATGAAATGAATTTTGCTATTAAATCCCTATTCACATTATTTTATTATTATACCTATTTGATTTAATCAGATAGGTATATTTTAACCAAAAAAAAAAAATTATAATAGTCATAGTAGAAAAAAAAAATCGTACAGAAATCCGTTTCATAATAGGTTGAACTCAATTATCGAATGTATGTGTGTGTGTAGATCGTTTCTTGTAAACACGGTAACTTCTATTAGACTTAAAATAATTATTTCTTTGGCGCGTATGTAAAATAGTGTGGTAAAATACTCCCTGTTGAAATTGGGCCATATCCGCCATACAGGGCGATAGCCAGAGGCGTACAAATGATCAGGTTTTTACATAAACTGTGTTTATTATAATTTTAGAGCAAAATATTACTATACAAAAATATGAAGATATATAAGGTATCAAAACTATATAATATAGTGTGTCTATAAGGTTCGAAAGTACTTTTACGTAGTTTGAAGGATCTATCAATTTAACTTCAAAATGCTATTGAGGTGTTTTTAATAATGAAAGTTGCATTCGTGTGCTACCGAATGCTAATACATATTAAACATGATGACTGTAGTTAGACTGAAAATTTTTATTTCAAATTTCGAACATTTGTAAGAAATTAGAGCATATCAGTCATACAGGGCAAGCATTTCCTCAAAACAATACAAAAAAGAGACTATTAGACGAATGTGAAATTATGCTTACAAATTAAAATACATTCACATAACTTTAAAAACTTAGTTATTACAGTGTAATAAAAGGTTAAATTAAGGTCGATAACGATGCCACACAACCTAATTTTATTTAAGCCTTTTATCTACATAAAAACCTATTGATTTTATTTGGTGTAGCAAAAAGTTTTGGATTCAATCTAAGTTCCGGAAGGTATTTGAGTAAACAAAACAATGTTTAAAGTAGAGTATTTCGTCTTTTTTCTTAGCTACCTCTGGTTGTTTAGTTCATATCACAATAAACAACAAACTAGAATGTTTATTATGAAATTGCGACGAAAACTAGATATGTACCGAACCCTTCTCGTCGATTTGTCGAAGAAATTAAGACAATTAAAATCGATAGCCTTTAAACAATTGACGGTGACTTAAGTAATAATGCATACATTTCAACCAAATTTTAGGAAGTAACGCTTCTAGTTGAGCTAAATCATCATGGCATAATATTAAGGCGAACGCCTAAAAAAATAGCTATCGAAAATTGAATAGTCGATTGTAAATGCATCAAGTCGTACAACATCTTTTTTGTTACAATGAAGGTTTTTTCATGTACTTTTTATTGGGCTTAATAACCTACATTGTTTTTTGAAATATTTAAAATCATTTCTTGCTTTTCTTTAAATTATCTTTTTTAAACAAATCAAAACTCTATTCGAAAATTAAAGTTATTATTATGCATCAAAAATATACAAAAATAGAAAAAAAATTAAAAAACCTGTTTTTTTTTTCTATGCCCATTGGGAACAGAGATAAAAGATTTTGTTTGCGCGAAAATATGCATTTGTTTAAAATATAGTTTTTCACCGCTGAAAATTACATGAAAAAACTTACATTCTGAAAGAAATATATGTTGTTTTTCTACTACTCGTCCACTTTAGTCCATATAAAACGCGGAGTTTAACGCTCGGAATGCCCCCCTCATCGGAACTACTTTTACCCCATGTTTTTTGGGTCGCTGATCACGAAAATCGGAGTCCCGCGGCTCTGAAAATAGTGCGTTACCCCTCAAGATGCCAAAAACCACCCCTTTTGGGAATACTACTGTAAAATAATGTTATGAATGTGCTAATTGTAATGATATTTTGCCAGTTCAGTACGTTCATCTAAATTAAGGACAAATTTTATAGAGGGGGTGAAACTTCCCCTAAATTGACGTAAAATGGAAAAATGATTGAATTTTTTTTTTATTCACTTTTTGATTTAAATTTAGATGAACGGGAATTTTATAATGAAGAAAAATTTTTTCCAACCCTTCAGGGGTGAAAACTACCCCTGTATCGCCTTTAAATTGAACTAACGTTTAGGGGTGAAAAATTTTGTGGTATTTTTTCGACGGAAGTTTATCAGAAATTACAAGCAAACTAAAAAGTATACATCTCTACTTAATTTCTACGCGTTAGTTCAATTTAAAGGCGATGCAGGGGTAGTTTTCACCCTGATGGGTTGGAAAAAATTTTCTTCATTATACAATCCTCATTCTCCTAAATTTAAATCAAAAAGTGAATAAAAAAAAATTCAATCATTTTTCCAGTTTTCACCCCTGAAGAGTTGGAAACAAATTTTCTTCATTATACAATCCCCATTTATGTAAATTTAAATCAAAAAGTGAATTAAAAAAAAATTCCATCATTTTTCCATTTTACGTCAATTTAGGGGTATTTTCACCCCCTCAGCATAAAATTTATCCTTACATTAGATGAACATACTGAACTGGCAAAATGTCATTACAATTAGCACATTCATAACATTATTTTACAGTATTATTCCCAAAAGGGGTGGTTTTTGGCATTTTTAGGGGTGACGCACTATTTTTAGAGCCGCGGGACCCCGATTTTCGTGATCAGCGACCCAAAAAACATAAATTACAAGTAGTCCCGATGAGGGGGGCATTCCGAGCGTCAAACCCCGCGTTTTACATGGACTACTTGAACAATTGACGATTTAATTTACTACTTTGTTATTTTTTTGTTCATTACACAGGCACACACAAAAAAAGTAGGATGCGAGAAGACCTATGTATTCCCATTCATTTTGACCCGCTGAACACGAATCTGATGTCCGTTTTGCCCGATTGGCTCTTGCATTTTTGCTGACCTCAAAAAACACCTTAAAAATGCCCAAAACAAGTAAATAAAAAGCTTAAATGAGCTGATCACTATATCTATACATAATTTGGGGCTCTGAAACTGAATATGAGGTCGGAATTAGCAGATCAGTTGAGAATTTTAACATAACCTCAAAAAAATGCCTAAAAATCCAAAACAAATAAATTGAAAGCTTAAACCAAGAACTTTAAACTAAGAATACTTAACCCAACATAACCTGAGACAAGAACTTTAAATAAACCAAAAACTTAAACCTATTATAAATTAAGACAAGACTGTTGAGTTCCTAAGGCAAGAACTATTAAGGTTTAGAGTTCTTGGTTCAGAGTTCTTTGTGTAAATTTCCTGTCTTAGAATATGTTACATCTAGAGTTCTCGGTTTAAAGTTCTTTGTGTAAAATACTTGCCTTGTTTTTAGTAAATTCGAATTCGAAAGAAAATCAACGATAAAATAAAAAATATTTATCCAAAATGTTATAGTATGGGAATAGTGGATAAAGGTTTTCCATGGTGCCTAGCATCATATGTTATAAGATGTTGGGCAAATGGAAAGAACGTTAAAAAGGAAAATATAAAAATCCAATGATATCGAAGGAGCCTGGAATCCGTGAAGAGTGTTATCTTTTAGCAATACAAATGTTTCCGGAATTAATGCTAAAAAAGGAAACTGATTGTTCCGAAAGTCAAGAAGATGACAGTGAATATGAGTGTTAGATAAGAACTAAAACTCCCATTTGGTGAAATGATAAACTTAATAATGTTATTAGAAATCTTGGTCTATCTAATGGTAGGGAAGAATATTTAGCGGCGATTATGGAAAAAGACAATTTCGTATCAAGTGATGTTCGTTCTAGCTCATACAGAAAAAGACTTTGGAAAATATTTTACACAAGGAAAAGAACACTTGATGAATATACTTAAACATATCATATATAGATTTTAGATAAATATTTTTTATTTTATCGCTGATCTTTTTTCGATTTTTCGGACCCTCGATTTTACTACAAACAAAACAGAAGGAATTCACATTATTTACACAGTTGTGTAAATTTCTTGTAGCCCTATACTCATAGGAAGGCAAGTTTCTTACTTCACTAGAGCTGCGGTTGCATGATGACGCCCGCAGTCCCGCTTTCCCAACCTGACCTGCCGCCGATACTGGGGTTTCTCTCCCCTGCATCGTAAACTCTGTCTCTACTTTTGCCATGACGACATTTTTTTTATCTAGGAACTTAGCCCAAATAAGTCGTTGCCCGCCGTCACCACGTAGAGACGTCCTAGTCGCAAAAATAGAAAAAGAAACAAATGGCATATGACAATCAAACAGAATAAAGAAAACTATACAATTCTAAACAGCTCTAAGAAAAGAAAGTAAAAAATCATCAAGGGAGGGTGTAGGTAAATGTTAAGTCCAAACGATATTCCTCTCTCAACAGAGCAAACTTTGAAAAATTTCACTGTTCAGTAATATTTTCCTTAGGATACTTGAAAATTTAAAAGCTACCCATCTCCGCTCACTAGGTATATGCTGAAATGACATTTCTCTATGAAGTTTGCAGATTGCGCTTTAATTCTGACTACTGTATTGTGTTCAGCACGTGAAAATACGTCGGAAATTATATGTTCAGATATTATGGTTTTTTTGAGGTTAGGAAAAATACAATAGCAAATCGGGCAAAACGGACATCGAATTCGTGTTCAGCAGGTCAAAATTCATGGGAATACATAGGGCCTGCCTTCTCGCACTCGACTTTTTTTGTGTGTGCCGGTGTTATTTTTTGGACTTAAATTTTGACAGGATGATTTATTTAGGTTAGAAATATAATGGAGTAGGAGAGAGTAAAAATATATGCATTATTACGTAAGTTATCATCTATTGTTAAAAAATTATCTTGTTTAAATTTTTTGCAACTTAACATATTGACAAAAAAGTTCGGGCTCATCGAGTTTTCTTCGCAATTTTATAACGGACATTCTAGTTTTTATTTATTTTAGTTATTATTCTATATAACTAGAGATGTTTAAAAACTGCGAAAAAATACAATTTTATACACAGTATATATAAAAACACTACAAATAAAATATTTACTCATTCCGTTATAGATACTCTGTTACAGTATGCAGTTATTTTGAAAAATAAAAAAGTTAATTCGATCACATTTTGCGCTGTAAACTACACAAAGTGATAACGCTTTCATTAATATTAATTTATTATTCAGTCATATCTTCAAGACAAATATACTTTTTGCATACACCGTGGGAAAAAGGTAATCCTAAAATAATATTAAATAGTAATACTAAAATATCAAGTTTTACTATTATGAATGAAAGATATAGAGAAGTTTCAACATAAAAAATGCGAAAATTTGCCAATTCCCATTCAAAGCACGACCTCAAAAATATGTAATGTGGTGTGTCTTTATATAAGAATTAACTGTCTGTTTTTGTGTGTTTGAGAGTTACATACCATGTGTCGAATTCAGTGGTCTCGTTGTTCAGCTATACAGGGTGTCCGGTAATACCGGTCTGGTGCCGATTCTACATGCAAAAATATGAAAGAAAATTTATATAAATATGTCAGCTAATGCTTCCTTATGGACCTACAGCCCTTTGAAGATTGAAGCCAAAAACTGGTATTCTGCTATTTTCATTTTTTTTCAATTAAATAACGGCAACGAAAATTAATTAACAATGAGCTTATTGTTACTCTACTTGACTTAATTGTTACGTGAAAACTTGAAGCACATCGTCTTTTCTCATTTACACGATTTTTCTCACAAACGGTTAGTTTTTCGATTAAAATGAAAGAGGACCTTTTTTAATATTTTTAATTAGTACTGTAGCTCAATTAGGTAGCATTTGTGGGCATTGCGGCACTTTTTTTCAAATTTTTGCGGACATGATCTGTACCAGAAGTTTGTCACCGATATTTTCGGACACCCTGTATAGAATATGAAGAAAGTACAGCTAAAGATTTTTAATTATATTAAAAACAATAAGTAAATAAATCAGCAAATATTGATATAAATTAAGGGAAGTCATCACATATTTTTTACCTGCCCAGGAATTTGGCCTTAATAGGCAGTTCACAGAGTTATAATACGATAAAGGGGTTTGTAGATTTCAAAGCGAGAAATAATGTAAACTACGGTTACTTTGTCCACAAAGGCATTAAGAAAACGATGATTAGGGGGCATTGTCGCATGTACCATAAATGTAATGTACTGTGATTTCTTTATAATTTTTAATATTCTGTGTAATATCTTATATAATATACCCACGGACAAAATGATTGCATCATTCAAAATTTGTCATGATTTGAAGTTAATTTATTTCTAAACTGTTTGTCCGATTTTAATGATAGTTTTATTGTTTAAAAAATAGTTGCAAAGTTGTAACGAAAACGTAACTTTTTTTATACTATATCTCCTGTCCTGGACATCAAATGCTTAGAACGACGTCGAGATGTAGTTCCGTAAAGTAATTGAATGTTTTCTTAATTTCTTTCAAATTAAATTTAATTTAAACTACTTAGGTACCCGAAAAATTTCTCGGATTTTGTTCCATCTATAATATGATTTAAAATTCACTAGCCGTAGAAACCCTGAGGTGCCAGAAAGTCATTTTAAATATCGGGAATCGAGCGCAAATGCATGGTGCCACTAAGTACGGTTAGACATCAGTGGTTGGCGCGCCCTCTGCAGATTATACGGTTGAACCAAAATCCAGTTTTTATAGAAAAATCGACCAAGTAGCTCCATCTTGAAATTTTGTGGGAAGGATGTTATGATGTTTAGACGTTCAAATATGCGATAAAACGTTCTGGCACCTCGATCTGGTGCCAGAACGTATATATAGGTGCCACTCCGTCCATATATATGTGAATTTGGTGCCTGAACGTTCAGTTTTAAATATATATATATATATATATATATATATATATATATATATATATATATATATATATATATATATATATATATATATATATATATATATATATATATATATATATATATATATATATATATATATATATATATATATATATATATTAATATCAGGAGGGGGGATGGTCAGAAAAAAAAACAACAAATTTGACCCTTAAAATGTCCAAAATACCCCTTTTTGGCGAAAAAAGCATTTTTTGGAAATTCACATTTAGGGTTTTATTATACTCGTCATGACAAACAATTTCCGCAGGGTCTGCATCCATCTTAACAATTTTTCCAATCCTTTCCTATACCGACTCCACTATTAAGCTGCCTTTTCTATATATTTATTTAATTTTTCCTGATTACTCTTAAGGTCAAACATTCTAATAACGATTCTAATAAATATTAAAACGCAATATTACACAACACTTTTAATTAAAATTTTTAACTTACCTTTTTGTCTGTTTGGTCACTATAATTTACTTTATCATAAAAGTAATTAGAAAAGTAATTGCTAATTCCTTTTTTAAAGACATGTAATTTGTAATTGTAATTAGTTCCTTTTTAAAAAAAAGTAATTTGTAATTGTAATTAGTTCCTTTTTTAAAAAAGTAATTTGTAATTGTAATTATTTTTAAATTACAAGTAATTACCCAGCTCTGCTCTGAGGTATATTCAGTTAAATTTTCAAGTAAGAATATTTTCAAATTTCGCCGTAATCACAAAAAACGTGAAATCTTCATATCGTGGCTCCAAAGCATCGGAGCAAAAAATTTTTTTTCTTGTATTCGTGTTTTTTTATGACAATTAAAATGCCGTTAGTTGCAATAAATTTTATGCAAAATCCACTGAGATATTTACATTTGTTTAAGTTGCAAAATTGATTTTTTGCGTAAAAAAGTCGCAAATTAATTTTTTTTTACAATATTCTTTTTGATTATGTAAATGTACGTCAAATACAATGTTTCCACCGAAACAGAACTGTAAAATATTAATATGATCTTTTAGTACAACAGTTTGAATTTTTTTTTTTATAAATTAATTGCAAAAAAAATAATTAATATTTTGCAACGGAACAAAGTGCATTTCATTAAGGGTAAAAATATGTACTATTTCTCATAATATCGTTAACATGCAGATTTTATATTTGTTTCTACAGTACTTCAAAGTCGAGAATCGAATAATCCAATTTTTTCAGTTTTTTGCCATAAAATGTCATTAACAATCAAAAATTAGTTCTTTGCATATACCTACCTTATAGGGGAACCCATGCTAAAGAAATTGACCGGTCGACCGTTTTTCTATGACCTTTAGAAGCGAAGATATAAGCAAACAAGTAAGTTGCAAAATTCATTATGTTTACAAAAAGTTGAATAACAATTAAAGCCGCCATTTTGAGTGGTCAACACTTTTTTTCGGATTCCTGAGGAAATTCTGTAGGGGGTAGATTAATTTTTGGCTTGTCCCAAAACTTTCCGAGACATTTTCATAATATCACCAGACTATACAAGAAATTTATTGTTGTATGCTTGCGGCAATCATTAATAAATATTTCCCACAAAAATATCGTTGACGCTATGGCCGCTGCACAGTGGTTCAAAGAGCGGATTTAGCTTATCAAAAATATTCGTTACGAATAAAAATACCTAATTCTAGTTTAGTATACTTTATTGAACTGTTCTGTGTTCCTGGGATTCCGAACCATTCTTGAAACGAAAAAATAAACGGTCACTGTTAGTAAAAACAATTAAAATTAATAAACAAAATTTTTCTATTGATAAACAAACACGGGTTCATGTTAAATTTAGTTAACATCTAATATACAATAAAACGTTAAAAGTATCCAATAACATTGATTAATAATGAAATATGTTTATTTACAAGAAGTACTTTCTAATTATAAGAAAACATTTTAATGTTTCAAAAAAGTATTCTACATGTATGTTTCGGCTTGTTAGGTCTTTCTCATGAGTAAATACAAAGATTACTTACTAAAGCTATAGAACAAAATTATACTATTTATGCATGTACTAAATTCAGAAATTGTGGGTTAAAAAAACGCACATGAATAATTAATGAAGAGCTTATGGCAATAAACCTTAATAAATATAGAATATAAAATTATAATTTAATTTATAATTTAAAAATTTCTTAGTACTGAGCCTATAATAATAATAATAATAATAGTTTATTGGTGCTAGCATACAATAAGTATTTACACAAGTCAAGGTACAGTTTCAGAACAAATTAAAAGAAGTAATATCAAAAAATATTACATAAGATGTTATAAGTAAAAATCATAAAATTATTATAATACAGATAAAAAAACAAACAAAATACATAACAGCGTACATAAGTAAGAACTAACACACGTCAAAGTGACTAAAATCTGCACATAGAAATTCCTCAAATGAATAGAACGCTTGCCCGAGCGAAAAACGTTTCACGTTTCTTTAAATTTCTTACAGTTTGACTGTTTGATGTGGGTGGGTAATACATTAAAAAACTTTATACCGTAATAATTGATGCTGTTCCTAGATTTAGTTAACCTCAGATAGTCCGGCAAAATTGAATTACACCTTGTGGAGTAGCTATGTAATTGGCTATGGGTTGCATATTTGCTTTCATTTTCTTTTATGTGCATTAGTCAATGAAGAATGTACGTACGAGGCAAAGTAAGAATTCTAAGTTGAATAAATGCGTTTTTGTAATCATCTCTATAATTCAGACCAGCGATCACTCTAACTGATTTTCTTTGTAATGAGAAAACGGAACTGGCAGATGGGGCATGACCCCAGGTCAGAATTGCGTAAGAAAGAGTGGTATGTATTAATCCATGGTAAGTTATGAGAGTTTTTTGTGGAACTTTGTAAGGCAGACTCCGCAATAGATATACACTTTTCGATACTTTTTTACATACATGCGTTGTTTGAGGTTCCCACGATAATTTTGTGTCAAGGAAGACCACTAAAAATTTAATTGTGTTACTAAAAGTAGAGTTGTCTATGTCATTTGCATTTTTTAGGCTAAATATTACTTTCTCAGCAACTTTTGACTGTGATATATTTACATTATCTATTAATTCATTAAGGTTGGAAGAAGGATTTGAGATAGTGGTGTCGTCGACAAATAGAGTAAAGTGGCTGTCAGCTAATGAAACTCGGCAAATCATTGATATATATGAGGAATAATATGGGGCCAATTATAGACCCTTGAGGCACACCATATTTTATAGCTAATAAGGCTGAGCTTTTACTTTTGTTGGTAACAAATTGATGACGGTTGCTGAGGTAGGAGGCGAATAGGTTTTCACTGTTTTTGTCAAATCCGCAGAACTTTAGCTTATCTAGTAAAATATCGTGGGATACACAGTCAAACGCTTTGGTAAGATCCAAGAATTGCGAATAAATGTATAAACCTTTTTCAAAACCATTGTTTATGAAACCAATTAAGGACAGGATAGCTAATGTAGTGGATTTATTTTTCCTAAAACCGAACTGATGTTGACTGAAAAGATTATTTTTCTCAAAATAGTCCGTTATTTGTTTTTTAGAACCATCTCAAAGATTTTAGCTAGAAAAGGAATTATTGAAATCGGACGATAATTCGAGGGCTCATCTTTGGAGTCCTTTTTATGTATGGGTACTACCTTAGAGATTTTAAGTTCATCAGGGAAGATATTATTACGTATACATAGATTAATCAAGTCAGTTAGTGGGATTAGTATTATATATTTTATTGTTGTTAAGATTTTCATGTTAATATAATATAATATCAACATGAAAATCTTATGCTGTTTGTTTTTTTTAAATTTGACATTATATCAGAAACTTCGTTGAAGCTTACTTCCCTAAATTGAAATTTAGTGTTAATAGGAATTTGAAATTTTGTTTTATCTGAAAAGCTATCATAATTTAATTCATTTTATGGTAGATTTTTTATTATTTCGTTTGCAATTTTCACAAAATATTCATTGAACTTATCGGGATGAATACAAGGATCAGAGTCATAATTGGTTTTTTCATTATTTATCAAATTCCACATAGCCTTTTGCGGGTTGTTTGAGCTGTTAATAAAATTATCGTGCGCAAATCTTTTAGCTTTATCCAAATTATTTCTATAAGTATACTTACAGTTCTTAACAAACTCTCTCAACTGCTCAGATGGACTAACTTTATAAATACATATCTTGTAGTAAGTGGAGGTTTTCCCTTTCCTGCCTGAGGTCATCATTAAACCAGTTTAATTTATGAGAAGATGCTTTATTCAATAGTTTTGATTTTGTGGGGAAACTACTTTCCACGGCCTGCAATATGCACTGAAAGAAATATTGAAATTTGTTTGTCAAAGAGATATTTGTGTCTCTAATAATCATCCAGTTTACAGTAGACAAAGATTCATGTAAATTAAACAAACCTTTATCTGTTATTGGTCTGTAAATTATCCTTTATAGGGGTATTAAGGAAATTTAGTTGGTCATTAGCGGTACAGCCATTATTTTTAAGAGATTTTTTGAATCTCTCAAACTGCTGTAATTTTAAAACAGTTTGCGGGAAAAAAAATTGTTTAATCAAAAGTTTTGAAAAATTTCATAATATATAATATTAATAATAACTAATTACTGCATAGGGACAACGGGGACAGGGATAATTGCAAAAATCGCAGCAATGCACCAATTTTCACCATTCTGATGGCTGTAAATCGAAAAATATTAACAATAGAGACAAATAATATTTCAGATTTAAGTAGTACCTTCTATCATTTTTTGCAATATTGCTAATACCTAATTTTAGAATAGAATTAGCTGAAAATAAGATAATTCAAAAAACCTATTTTGATCGTCAGCTCTATATTAGAAAAACAATAAATTCCTTGTAGGAATTATTTACGGCTATCCCCTTTTTTTGCTCTACGGACTATTATTTTGTTTAATAAGTTAGACATTAGTTGACATTTACACTGTTATTTATATAGTTTTTACTCATCTATCTCGTAACATTACTGAGTAACATTAAAAAGTGTGTATTTTATGCTTTATTTTTCAAGTTTTTTTCTTTGAATATAATAAAGCGACGAATCAAAAATGCTGGTATTATGAAGAAAATTTAATATATATTTTTTTTCAATTGTATCGTTTAACTATGAATATTTTTGTTTAAAAAACATTGTTTTCAAACATGATTTTTGTAGGGTTCCATTATAGTGATCATCTTAGAAAAATTTTTAAATATAGCAATACATATTTAGATAAACTGATAATTTCATCAAAATCAAACTGCTGCACTACAGTGAAAAATAAATAAAAATCTACTTGGTCTGCGGTTTTGTCCACTGTACTGGTTAATTTTCCAATTCAAGTAATACGTATGTACTACCCTTTATTTATAACTTTTCATTAACTATCATCACTACCATAATTCATTACAACAATACACTACACCGTCTTTTTTTAATATTACTTCCACATCCAGTGGAAGTATAGTAACGACAAAAAAATTTTTAAAAATTTTTATTGTTCGAATAGGGTTAGAATGTCATGAAACATCGAGATTTTAAGTTCGAGCGAAAAAAAAAATTCTGTCTGTCTGTCTGTCGGTCTGTGTCTGTCTGTAACTTTTTTTGTGCGCACGTTTACTCAGGAACCGTTTGAGATACCGACTTGAAATTTGGTACACATATGTACTTTAACGAGATCTAGAACTAGATTATATTTTCATCTTGTTCCGTCGAAGGGTTGGGGGGTAAATTGGGGTAAATTTGGGGTAAATAGGTAAATCAAGCAGGTAAGAGTCCATAAAATTGGTATTTAGAGTACATAAGAGAAGCTAAGGTCTCAAAAAAAATTTTGACATTAGCCACCCCCATTACCACCCCCATCCCATTATTAAAGGGGATGAAAAAAAATTGTGATTTAGTGTGTGTACAAGAACCAGAAATCTCAAAATATTTTTTTACTTCATCCACCCCCAACTACCACCCCCTATCGCCACCCCCGCCCCACTACCGATGTGGGGTATCGTTTTATGGGTTTTTGGAGTAGAGGATTTCAAATATTATATTATTAAAGTTCCATAAATAATTATTTCCACATACAAAATTTTTTCGTTGTGAGTGACTTGGATAGAAAATCTGGATGTTGAAGTAGTGATTCCTAGAGCAGTGGGTTTTTGACAAAATTTCTTCTGGCTTAATTATTCGAGAGATGCTAGGGATTTATGAGATAAATAGTTCACGACTAGCCGCATGTGAATAACACTCATAGTTCAATTGCTATTGGGACAATCACAAGTACAATTTACGGAAATATGTATTGCTATATTTAAGAATTTTTCTAATATGGTTACCATGATGGAAACCTGCAAAAATCTCCTTTGAACAATTTTTTTGTCAAACAAAAACATTAATAGTTAAGCAGTACAATTGAAAAAATATATTTAATTTTCTTCATAATACCCACTACAATAATAACGGTTTTTATTCATCACTGTTTTTTTATTAGATTCAGGGTACAAAAAAGTTTGAAAAATACAACTTAAAATGCGACTAACATATCCTCCCCGACCACACCAAATTGGCAAAACACTTGGGTGATACCCTCGAATATTTAGAATAGGGAATAATTGACTTACTCTATTTTTGCATCACGAACTCTCTTTTTTTATCATCATATTATCAAATTTTTTATTGTATTGTATTATTTTTTAACTATACATATTTATACTATATATATAACATACATATATTTACACATGCAGTTAAATACGCACATACACCTTTCTTCTGCTTTAATTTTTTTTGCTTAATATAATTTTTTTTTATTTCGTTTTTTTATTTTCTTTTCTTCCTATTTTTAATTGGGAACTGACAATGATTCAGATACATACGTCTATAGGTTCTTATATATAGACACATCTGATTAGACCTTGGATGACATGGTACAACATTTAAGGAGATACGTTAGGAAACTTATTTTCCTACTTATTGAGCGGGAGCTAGGTGGCTTTTTCGGCAGCTCATCGTTTTATGAACTTTGAGATATTTTTATGGTTTGATGGATGATATCGATTCATAAAATTGACTTCTGGCGGGGCACCTCCTGTCAGGAGCGTCACGAACACTGTTTAAAAATCAGTGAAATCATGTCATCGTTACAAAGCTCATTTTTATTGTGTGTACACATTTTATGTTTAGAATGAATAAAATAAGACCGCCAGAAAGTGTGGGCCGTCAGGAGGCGCAGCCAGAAAGGTAATAATGATACAATACAGAGGCACGGTACGGAGTCAAGTTAGCCGAAGGTGTTAAATTCCTGTATATTTAAGAGCCTATGGTACTTTTGTTGACACTAAGAACTTTACGGGGAGGCTATTCTATTGTTGAAGGAGCTTATATTTACGTTTTAAAAAGGAGCCAGAGTTTAGAGTTCTGAGATGAAATATGCGAAAAAAAATCCAATTTTCTTCAAAAATCCTAAACATTTTCTTTCTGGCTAGCCTTACTGACGGGAGTTTCTTTCTGGGAATTTTTCTCTGTGTTCAAAACATTTAAATAAACATGCACAACCTTAAAAAAGTTTGTAACGATCATGTTATATAACTCCGTTTTTTACATCTTTGACCTTTCTGGTTGCGCCCCTGATGGCCCACACTTTCTGGCGATCTTATTTTATTCATTCCAAACATAAAATGTGTACACGGAAAAAAAATTGGCTTTGTAACGATGATATAATTTCACTGATTTTTATATCTTGAACCATGGCCAACTTGACGGGCTGACATATGCCAGAAGTCTATTTTGTCGTTATTTAAGTTCGATAGAATTAATCAGCGCATAGAAAATGCTTGTAACGATGAGTGTCCGAAAAAGCCACTTAGCTCCCGCACCATTAGTTCACTAAACCCCATGAACAATTTTTGTTTTATAGAGCTTCTTGAAATATCACCATCAGCAAATTAAAAAACCTTTGGTAATGCAAATTGTTGATGACTAAGTTTCAGTTACCTCTGTATAACCCTTAAAGAGCGTAGATGGTGGGCTCTATAAGAGTTACCATTACCACTGTTTGATATTCATATAACAAGTGATAGAGATATAACCGTTACTTTTGTATAACTTCTTATGGACCTCTTATAGGCCTTATGCGTCCTTTAATCAAATAACGAGAATGTACCTACCTATCCCTACCTATCTGAGTACCTAGAACCCTGCCTCATCAGCTTGTCATGTCACCAGCGGCCACTGCTAGTTTCCTCTTCTTTTTAATCATATTTTCTACTTTCTCTGTCGTCATCGTTACTGCTGTTTTCACTGTCTCTTCGAAATCGACAAATTCTGGAAAAATATATTTCCAATTAATGATATAATTCTTGTATTGTACACAGAACTGGATGAGTTCAGTTAACAAAATATTTCTATTTAGTACAGTAACTAGAGGTTTTAACTTCGAAATAATGTCATATTGAACGGATTTCGTTCATTTTTGGTAGTATAATAGTAATTGCTTCACGGAAAAGTTTCTATTTTGTGCGGAGGCTTGCTAATTTATAGGGGGTGGATTGGCATCTGGGTGGCCCCCTTCTCAGGGGGCGGCACTGAAATAAATATATATCTATTAGAAATGAATCAAATTTTAAGAAGAATGCAATTTTTCACATGAATTGATAGTTTTTAAGTTATAACGACTTCAAAATTGCGATTTTAGCTTTTAAAAAAGGTATTTCCAAATGGCTTTCGTCAAGAATATCGCAAAAATGTTACAAACCAATTACAGAAAGTACAAACTGGGAATTAATTATATTTTCTGTTTATTGATGTAGGATTAATAATTCCGAAGATATTTAAGTTTATATTTGGGATCCAAGTGTTCATAAGATAATTATTTAGAGTGAGAGTAAAATATCTCAGAAACTGTGACACCTACGTCAAAAATGGTAATAAGTAGAATAATAGGTTATTAATTAAGCTTTCAACTGTTTTTTATTTGTTTTTGTAGCATAAAAAACAAAGAAATTATGACCGAAGCAATGTGCGTCTTCACATCTTTTTAATAACAACGTCGCCATTTTGTTACTGTAATTAGCCAGTAATTAAAAAAAAAAAAGGAATTTCAAATACTATTTCTCAATGATATATAGCATGACGTAGATGCTCAAATTTTTTCGTTTGTATAGAGCACTTGCTTTTGAAAAAATTAAAGTTTAAACTATTGTAGCGTATCGTACCTAACATTGACAAGTAATGAAGTATCATCGAATGCTATGTGGCACTGTGTAGCTGACAGCCGGAGGAGACGGCAGTTGATGTCGGGCAGCGGTGCGAGTGGGTCGGTGGTGTGAAACTAAGTGAAGTGTCTTATTCTGACAGTATAAGCGAAGTGAGACATAATCGTGCATATTACAAGTGGCGACGAGGATAAATTTAACAATAAAATTTGAAAGCAAGTCCCTCAAAATAATAATAATAATAAATACATAGGACTTAAAAAAATAAATAAATAAATAAATAAAACAAACGTGGAAGGTAGATAGAGTTGACATACGACCGATCATACAGGAATAATATCGCGAAGCACAGTGAAACAAACAGAAGAACTGGATATAAAATATTTAATATCTCATTTACAAAACTGTTGTGCTGGACACATGTCACATGGTAAGACGTTTCTTATCAATTTCAAATTAATATGCAGAAAGGCTTGACAATTGCCCGTCTGAAGCAACCTACCATCAGAAAGACTACCGTTGAAAAACGAGACTGCGAAAATAATAATAGTAATAATTTTAAAATAATAGAGTACACTAGGTACCTTAGATCATGGTGATCGTAAAATCTAAAAATTTTAAACTCTTATTTTATACATTGGGACGAAAGATCGTAGATCTCACATAGAAAATCAAAAGTACCTACATTGTGTACCTAAGGTCATGACCATCACCATGGTGATCGAGGAAAACTATTAAGGAATTCTTAAATTCCAATTCATACATTGTGTATGAAAGATCATAGTGATCATATAGAAAATCAAGGGTACATTGTGTGTCTAAGATCAAGGTGATCTGGGGGGGAAATATTAAAGAATTTGTAAATTCAAAATTTGCACATTATGTGTGGAAGGTTAGAGTGATCACAAAGAAAAGGAATAATATCAGAGTACATTGTGTACCTCAGATCATTGTGATCGAAAAAACAAAAGAAGAATATCAGAGTACATTGTGTACCTTATATCATTGTGATCGAAAAAACAAAAAAAGAATATCAGAGTACATTGCGTACGTTAGATCATTGCGATTGCAAAACAAAGGAAGAAAATCAGAGTACATTGGGTACCTTAGATCATTGTGATTGCAAGGGAGGAAAAAAACAGAAACAAAAGAAGAATATCAGAATACATTGTGTGCCTTAAATCATTGTGATCGCAAAACAAAGGTATTTTAAATCTTAATTCGCACCGTCTGTATGAGAAATCATGTAGATAGCGGAAGAAAACCCCTTCCAAATATTATTTAACACATATTTGGTGTACGGAACTAAAAAGAAACGGAGTAATTTTCTTTGATATGGTATATATGTTAGACCACACTAGAAACTCAAAAAAAAATGGTGTTATGTGTTGCTATGTAACGCTGAAAAAATTAAAAATAAATTACAATAAAAAATATGTTGTGATTATGGTTGGAAGCACACGCCTCTGTTCTATTTTCCTTATTTGTATGTATTTTGTTACCTAGACATACATTAAAGTTTTTGTCGAATGGAGAGATAACATCATTAATTTAAAATAAATAATATTTATTTTCTTTGTATTATAAGTATTACATTACTACGAGTATAAGTATACCGATACTATCTCAACATTAGGTATAGAGGAACGGCTGTAAATCGAAGAAAGAAGAGCTGCGAGCACCAAACAGAAGACAGAGAGGACCAAAAAAAAAAAATAATAACAATAATAGTAATAGTAAAATAAATATATAAAACAAAATAAATGGGGCAGAAATCAGAATTAAACAGTATCGGTGCTACAACATTGTAAGGCGTTGATTAAGGAAAATTTGGGAACATGAGTCTCTGGACCTATATTACCCCAATTTATTTCTGAGAATATAGGCAACTTAGATTGTAGATTGTTTAAGGGGTCGCTTGGCCCTGATTTGGCCTTTCTTCACCTAGATCTAAAAGATCTTTTGTGATTTACTCTACATCTAGTTATTGCCCAGGATTCCAAGACTTTTGCAAAGCTTGTGATTTTCCTGAGAGCTAATTTCCCTATGTCTTCAGGAGTTAATTCCGTCTGTTCTAGGTACTTTAGCCTAATGCGGATTAATACCTTGCATTCGCAAAGTATATGTTCTTCAGTCTCAATTGCAGCTTCACAGTATCTGCATTTATCATCTTCTGCCATGCCCATGTTCTTGAGATGATATCTCAAAGGGCAATGGCCAGTTAGAAGGCCTGTGATCAGCCTTAGGTCGAACTTTTCGAGTTCGAGAAGCCTTGTGGTATTCTTTGTCGAATAGGTTATAAACCTTTTCGCTTGTGTTTGGCCACTAGTATTCCTCTAGTGGGACTTCTTTTGAAGGTCAAAGTTATCTATGACTTTCCTATAGCCCTTAACCATTTAGACCATCCAACTTTACGGAAAAATTAACCATTAATGACTCCACCATTTTGTTAAAAAAAAAAACTGATGGCTAACTTATAGCAGTTCATTTTGCAGATGATTCAAATTTTAATTTTAATATCATATAACCCACATAACCTCATCAGTCCTGAAATCTCTTGGCTGTAAGTATAAGAAATTGCAAAAAAAAAATTAATGTGAAGGCTTTAAAACATTATATGGTAGTTATGTAACGTCAAAATTAAATCATTGCAGGTTAATATAGCATCCGTATTATGCAGTTCTCAAAAGTCAATTGAGATTGTACAAAGAGAGTTTTTAAAATATTTTACATTTAAATCAAATGGTTATTATCCAGAAAGAGGTACAGATTATAATTTTTAATAAGTAAATTCAATATTAGTTTCGACCTCTTATCACAATTAAGTTTTAGTACCTAAGCAGAGCTTAATGCAGGATATCCCATTTTATATCGATATGGCTAGAACTAACGCTCTTATTAAGTCACCTATTCATATTGTGTGTTCAGATTTTAATAAAATTTCTTGCAATTGCGATGTGTAATTCATGTTCACTTAGGCAAGGCTTAAATATGGCACATCAAATTAACCATGCATTGTGTAGTTTTATTCTTTGGCCATATTCTATTTTGGTTATTAGAATTATATGGTTCTTCGTATTTCTGTCCCGTCTTAGGTTAGTAGTTCGTAATATTATATTGAATATTTTGAATACAGTTGCAAGAGTGCAGCATGGAAGACGGTCCGAGCAATGCCTGAGGTGTCGAAGTGAAACTGTAAGCCGAGGAGGAAATATGAAGGTTTATCCAGTCGAGGTTACAGTATGTCGAAAGCGTGGTTAGGAACTTCTTGATTCATACTGTGCAACTTGACAATCAGGAAGGAGACCTTTCGCTTCCACAGTATCTGACAGGGATCGGAAACGATTCAGATCAAGCATATATCTTCTCGAGAGAGAGGATTCGGAAACTGAGCCGTGATTGGTTTAAGATCGGTAATGCAGCAATTTGGCTTTTGTCCTGGAATGGAACTTATAAAACTGATCTAGATAAAATGGTTGTCTACCAGAAAATAATTATTAGAAAATCTTATTTTTGAATTTTAATGTTCTCAAGAGAACTGTATATATTTGATATATTAAGATATCATTAACATCAACAAATATTGAAAAAAAAAATAATAATAAAAATAATTCTATAGTTGTAGAGGAAAAAACGATAATCCAAAAATCCTATTTTTAAGGAATTTGATGTTTTGATGTTGTATACTAAATCAGTTCTCCTGTTTTCTTATAAACATAAATCGATTTTAAACAAGCAAATTGGTCACACCTATGATATTCGAGGCAAAGTAAATTTAGATACGAATATCCTTCGAAGAACTAAAACACAGACACAAAGATTTATAAATTATTTTGCCTTATGCATTAAAAGAAATGAACAATGTAAATTTATTTAAGGAAAAATTACTATATTTATTCCAGCAAATAAGGCTATTTTCTCAAAATTTGTTATCAAGTAACTACACCGATTTTATTCATAAATCTCTGCTATTTATTATTTTCATAAATTTAACTTGATACGACGGACAGTTCCAGAATTTTACTTTTGTTTATTAACTAAATTTTTGATACACACACTTTATTAAGAAGTATTAAAAATGTTTATAAAACCTTGGAACAATGTAAACGTGATTGATTTGATTTAATTATTATAGACATGAATATGTGCTTCCTATCTGAAATTTACGATATACTTCCGAGTAAACATTGAATGACTCCCTAATGGTCGAAAAAAAAAAGGAAAAAAAAATGTGTATTACAAGAAACTTCTTGCAGCTGATTTAATCATTGTCGTTTTTATAGGTTCCGTGATTAAACTATCTATATCCCGCACACTTTTGTAAGCTTACTAGCACAGACGAAGCTTGTTTTACTCTATCATATTTAGCCAAACCTAAAGAGATATGGTGACTGGATTGAATGGTTAGCGGATTGAGTACAATTCACAGTCTATGTTGATTATGGATTACGGTCAACATGGCCAAAGGTCGAGATTAGGAACTAATTTCTGAGAATGGACTGATCGTTAGCGATGTTACTGCATGGATCATGGATGTATTGGTCACATGCTTTTGGAAGTGCCCTTGAAATGAATTACCTCCTGAAAGATGAAAACATAATTGTAGACGAAGAAGTAAGAGATAAAGAAAAAGGAAAAGAATATGGAGACAGAAAAAGGAAAGCCAGGAAAGCAAAGAAAATATGGAGACAAAGTCTACGTAAAAAAAATATAACAAGAAGTAATAAACTAACGCCAAATTTCGACAGCAGTTCCCATACTGTTATCAATGCAAATAAGGGCGACATCCGTGTTAGAAAGGACCAAATGGGACAAGAAATTCGGAAAATGTGGTTCATCTTAAAAAGATAGAAAAAAGATAAAAGGAGAGAGTGTAGGTCCTGAGACAGAGCTGAAGAGGACTGCACCTAACGAAGATGGAAAATAATATTATGAGGTTACAAATTATAACATGAAATCACATTAGAATAGGCGTTGGTTTATAAGTAGATTAGGGAAAGATACATATAGTATATTTAACGTTTTCTGTTTATTATTTAAAGTTGCCTTATTTAAACAATTATACTTCAGTTAAAAAAATTATGAGGAAAAAGAGATGTAGCGTATTGTACCTAACGTTGACAAGTAATGAAGTATCATCGAATGCAAGGTGGCGCTGTGTAGCTGACGGCCGGAGGAGACGGCAGTTGATGTCGGGCAGCGGTGCGAGTGGGTCGGTGGTGTGAAACTAAGTGAAGTGTCTTATTCTGACAGTATAAGCGAAGTGAGACATAATCGGGCATATTACAACTATAAAGGTATTTTCGATAAAACATAATTTCTTTTTTCCTATTCCAAATATATCAGTGAATATTAGTTTTAATGAAACATGGATAGAGACCAAAAATAAAGCTGATAAACTGATAATGAATTTCGATTTCTTAATTATTTAAAAAGATTTAATAGTTTCAGAGATATGAAAGTTTACAAATGGCATCCGAACATTTATAAGATGGAAAATTTAGTTTAAATGTTAAATATCTTCGAAATTGTGACACACCTACGTCAAGCATTCCAAGAAATGAAATTAAAGACAGTTAATTGCGCTTTCAAATTATTTTTTACTCGTTTCTGTAACATAAGAAATAAAGAAGTTATGATGGAAAAATGTGGATATTTATATTTTTTTATATAAAAAGATCGCCATTTTGTTACTCTAATTGGCCAGTAACTTAAAAAATTATCTCAAATACAGTTTTTCGTTTATATGAAAAGTAGAGAATAAGATAAAACAAAAATATAAAACTTAAAAAAAGATAATAAAAAATCCAACTGCACAAGTCTTTGTTAAGTTACATTTACTTCTCAAATTATCATTTACTAAGTTGTAGAAAATGCTATGGATTAAAAACTGTTTTGGTCCGTTTTTAATTTTTTTTATAATTAATCATATTTCTAATGTCATTTGATAAATCATTAAATAATATTATATAGTTATAGGGATAGACAATAAATTTGTATTGTAGTTGTGATGATCAAAACATATTTTAAAAATAAATGACAAAATGTTACAGTTATTCTTTTTACTTTCCAGAATTGAAACGAGAAATTATTATTAACATCTTACCCCATTTATATCCTATAATTTAAATTTTTAAAATATGAATTCAGATTCGTAATCAACGACACCAGAAACCTATATGCATAAATTAAAACGCGAACTCAAGTAATTTGTTGCATTTGCCCCGTTTCCCTCCGCCATATCGAATCCGCTATTTTCAATTTTCTAATTTTGACTTCACATTCAGAATTATAGAGATCCAAAATCTATATAGGTACATAAATTAAAACGAGAAATTAAGCAATTTGTTACATTTGCCTCATTTCCCTCCACCATATCGGATCCGTTATTTTCAATTTTTAAATCTTGACTTCAGACTCATAATTAGCGACCCCAAAAACTTATATGCATAAATTAAAACGCGAAATCAAGCAATTTATTACATTTGCCCCGTTTCCCTCCGCCATATTGGAGCCACCATTTTCAATTTTTTAATTTTGACTTCATATTCGTAATTAGCGACCCCAAAAACTTATAGGCATAAATTAGAATGCGAAATCAAAAAATTTTTTGCATTTTGCCTCATTTCCGTCCGCCATATTAAATCCGCAATTTTGAATTTGTTTATTTTGACTTCATAACATAAATATACTCCATTAATAATCGATACTTTTCCATATATTAATTTTTTTGATTCGCACCGCGCCGGAACCATATAGAAACTGAAGATGATACCTTTTACTACAAGAATCATCCATAAAAAAAAAATTATCAATACGCGTCTGAAATTAAGATTGCAGCGCCTGTGAGGTTGACATCGGAACTAATTCCTGTGTGATAGGTGTTTTGTTTATATTCAAATCTTTTTATTTTTGGTGATTCAAAAGGTATTTTATAAATAAATTTCAATAAAAAAAATCGGCAGCTACTGGAAGCGGCTGGAACCTCCCCACCCGGTGAATCTTTGAAGCCGAAAAGAACACCAAACAATATGAACGATCTCCTTTAATTATATTTATTAAGTTGAAATATTTTTTCGTATTAAATCAGAAAAAAAGTCTTGCGTTCGGTGGGATTTGGACCTAAGAACTTGAGTGTTAAATTTATAGTCTGCACAACATTAATATTTTATTCAATGTTTTTAATACAAATATATGCTTCATCGGATCCTAGCCCGGGGCCAGCCAGACAACGACGTGTGAAGCTGGACGGGGTAGGTCCGGTTTGGCTTGGAGAAAAATAGAAAAGTAGCTCCTGTCTTCTGTAGGTAGGCTTAAAGACTAGGTTAAAATTATAATGTGTCCACATGGACCTAAAATTAATATAAAAATAAACACAATTCTATAAAAACGTTCGTACGCAAGAGCACTTAATAATTTTGATTATTGATACGGGAAACAACTAAACGAAAAAACCTGTTCGTTGGTAATGGGATGGATGGCAGGGATGGCCATCTTTGGAAAAAACCATATAACTCTTGGTGGACAGCTTCCCTGCCAGATGTAGCCAGGGTAGTGTTCATGGTGGATCATTTAAGTTTGAGTTGGTATATTTTGTTTTATCTTTTGGCCTCGACCAATTTTTCACTAAATCGGTCGGGGAAGTGATAGCTGTCAAATTTTTGGTTCCAATGTTTCTCTGGGGAATTTGGTTTTTGAAAAATGTTTAGGTTGGTACCAATGTCTTAAATTGTTTTTAGGTTATGTAGTACTATTTTTAGGTTATGTTGCCGGAGGAATTTCCGGCGGGATGCCGGAAGTAGCGGAAATAGTTTTTAAAATATAATGTCACTGTCACTTTTAAAGTTTTATTGGAAAAAACTCACCGAAAGCGTTCCGGTGGGATTGCTTACACTTGTAGGGCTTGTAAGCGGTTCAGGATGGCCTCTCACACCATCCATGGGCTTTATAAACGTCGAAAAAACTTGTAATCTCTCGAGGCACCTGACACGTCAAAAATACTCAGCATACAGTCTGCACGCTTTAACACACTAGCAGAGAACTTATACCACAAATGGACCCGTAGTATTTTTTGTGAATTTTCCTTTGAGTCCTTTTAATAAAATTTGACATTTTTCTGAAAATTTGACATTTTTTGAAGTAACATTTCTCTGAAACTTTGACATTTTTTCGAAAATTTGACATTTTTCTGAAGTGACATTACTCCGAAAATTTGACAATTTTCAAACATTTGACATTTTTCTGAAAGGTGACATTTTTCTGAAGGGTGACATTTCTTCGAAAATTTGACGTTTTTTCGAAAATTTGACATTTTACTGAAGTGACATTACTCCGAAAATTTGACAATTTTCAAACATTTGGCAATTTTCTGAAAGGTGACATTTCTTCGAAAATTTGACGTTTTTCCGAAAATTTGACATTTTTCTGATAA
The DNA here is from genome assembly GCA_936432065.2 of Rutpela maculata. NCBI lineage: Eukaryota > Metazoa > Arthropoda > Insecta > Coleoptera > Cerambycidae > Rutpela > Rutpela maculata. Next base: position 64,114,476 of record OW386286.2, read on the forward strand.
GTGACATTTCTCCGAAATTTGACGTTTTCCTGAAAATTTGACATTTTTTAAAAATCTGACATTTTTCTGAAAAGTGACATTTCTCCGAAAATTTGATATTTCTTGGAAATAAAAAAAAAAATTTCGTGACTCGTCTTGTAGAAATATTTTTTTGATATCATCATTAGTTCGCCTGTTATAAGAATTTTATGCTTTTACGACGTCATCAGAACGTAGGTGTATTTTTAATTCACTCGTATTCCATCCATCTACAATATTTCCATCTACGTTTCAAACTTTAATTGGATGTTTCCAATAGTTAAGTCGATATCTGCACCAGTTTCTTAGAATTTTTCTTATTTGTGACGTCATATGACGTAGGTGTATTATTAATTCACTCGTAATCCGTCCGTCTACAATATTTATACTTACGTTTCAAATTTCAGTTCGATATCTTCAACCGTTCCCGAGTTATCAGCCGAAATCACTGAACACCTCTGTCATTATTAGAATATCACCCTGTACATTGCACTGCTTTGAGGACAAAACAAGTGAAATTTTGGTTTTTTAATTTTTTTCACGGAAACCAAATCGAAAAATTGCAAGTGTGATATATCGTTGAAATCGGAATTTTTACTGCTTTTCAATGGTTCAATTACAAATTGTAAGTAATCATAAAATAAACAACTTGTTGTGCCAAAAGGGCACTAAACGTAATCCGATCTCAACCAAAACCTTTTCAGATCTTCTGGAGCACTAAAGAAACCCTCATGCAAAGTTTCATCCAAATCCGTTTAGTAGCTTCGCCGCTATCGTGCTAACATACATACACACACACACACACACACACATACACACACACAGACATTTTTCAAAAACAACTTTTTTGGGTTCCTGGGGCCTCAAAACGTAAAGATTTGATGTTATCTCAATTTTCGATTTTGGACTAATTGTAGTAACCTCCCACAATTTTATTGTGGGGAGGTTAATATATGTAAAGTAGTATTACTATGAGAAGATGCCAGCAAAAAATATGCGCAGAAACGAGTTTGTGCGCTCCATCATTCTAAACCAATGAGAAAGAATTACGTGACATTCAATGTCAACACCAGTAGCGGCAGTGCCCTGTAGTAGAGCGGCGGCGACGGTAATGATAATAATAAAACAACTTTATTAGGCAAAGTTTAGTAGAACTTACTATTCTTACACTTCTCCTGAACAAAGGTTACTCGTAACAGTTGACAAGTTTTAATCTACTCCATTTTCACAGTTCCTTGACCGCGAAACTTTTATTGGAATTACACATTCCTATACCACAGATAAAGCTATGCCACTGGTAAAAATATTCGCGCATTTTGGCTCCGCCCTGGCATCTTCTCATAGTAATACTAGTCTATAGCAATTGATTTCATTATGTATTAAAGCGATATTTTAGGACTTGGGTGTATTTACAGTAATTCTTGAGCGTAAATTCACGAAAACAAGGTACGTATTATGTTATGTTAGGATATTGTTATTTTAATCATCTTCTGTGAAATGAAATGAACAAACCTTCATGTACTTTGTCACTGGCTTTCCAATTTTTAATTTTATTATCCAGGATTTTAGCCTGTCCACAAAAATCCTTTCCCCCAAAACTGTTATCCATCTTCACGCGGTATTTGCCGGCTTCGGGAAACAAATCGAAGCTTAAATTGGGTTTTTTTGCCCAAGACGAACACTGAGGAACTGAACAATATTGATTCATATGGTTTTAAATTTTAATTGAATATATTCCAACAAAAATAACGCAAAACAGTTATGACACAAGCAAACAATGAAAGTTTTCACTTGTCATCTCGCACAAAGTAGTTCGTAATCGGCACCGTACGTGGTGTATCGCTTATTTTGAATCGCGTATATGAAGTTTTGCATATTTGTTACTTATTTGGTCTCTATTGAAAGAGAATCATCTATGACGGTTATGGTAGAAATCTCAAATTTGTTGGGGTAACAAAGGGAACAATCCAACAGCAATGATTTATCTGGAACAAATCTTTGGGGGGGGGGGGTACTAAGCTCGTTTCCCCCGGAGATCGCCTGTTAGCCGGTTGGCCCAGTCCCATAGAGTCCTCAAAGAACATTATCCTAAGTACATGCAATGGAAAATAACAACACAACGACTGGCACAAAAAGATTCACAATTTCTTAGAAGTTTATGTTTGGCTATTTGACTTGAAACTGACGGTAATAATATTCACTTAAATTTCAGTTTGCTTGTGGCTAGCTTAATAGTTCCTAACAGTGATTTTATCATTCGGAAGAACTTATCATTTGAAAGGCTTTATACAGCAATATACAGAGCTTTTTTGAAATGCATCTATATATTTCAATGCAATATGAAGACCAATGCCTCTTTTTAAATTTAAAAATTCAAAACTAAAAAAATCATTTTGGAGTCACTTTTAATTTTTTCAGTCTCAACTCCCATAGTGTAGATTATATTTAAAGTGAGGAGCTGGTCACTTGGCTTTGGCCAATGCGACCCTTGTGGATCTGTTGTGACGCTAATAATCTAATTTATTTAGAGTTCCTTATCCAGCTTTATCTTTTGTACCAGACTCCATAGCCTTGATAGGGGCTCCTTAGTATAGCCATTTGCCCTTGGTTTTTCCTCGCCAAGTAGTTGAAATCTCAGCCTGGTTAGGCCTTCGCAGTAGCACAGCACATGTACTGAGGTTTCCTCTTCCTCTTGACAGAATCTGCATGTTGCATCTTCTATCAGGCCCATTACACTCATATGCCTATTGAACCTACAAACACAATGTAAGATGTTCACGTTTATTACAGCGTTGTGAAGGCTGCCCAAAATTATTAAATTATAAGGAAAACTGAAAATGAACACACAAAGTTGATACTTTGTTTAATTAAAGTAAGTGTTAGCCTTCGACTGAAAATGTCCATAGTAGTGGAGTGCAATTTAATTTCAATCTTTCAGCCCTTTGGCACTAGAGTAAATTGTATGACCTTGACAGATATATGGCTTACACCCTGTAAGTTAGAAATCCACTTGTCGTAGAAAAATCGTAATGAACATAAGGGCACAAAATTTTTTAACTGACCACAGCACGTAATAGAGTCAATCATGAAGCATATCTTATTCAAAAATCATTAAATTCTCTGTAGAATTTCTATTTTTAAAATAAATAAAGAAACGAACGTTCACATAGGCTTATATGGCAGTAAAAAACAAAAATCCTCATTTTCTCCGTTCGACTGCAGCTGAAAATTAATTATTTTTCAAACACTTTTTCTTCCCCACGACGATATCTCTCAAACTATTATATTCATAAAAAAATAAATTCTTTATAAAATGTTTGTTATTATTTTCAGATTACTATGGTTCTTAAATCAGATTTTTTGAGTATCTAATAACCAAGACATTTAATAATATATAGCATGATGTCAATTTTCGAAGCTTATCGGCGCCGGCGGATTGAAATTGTTTACGGCTCCGAGCCCCTACTCATTGCTATTCTGCTCCAGAACCCCCTCTAACTCCGGGAGCACCCAAGTTCCACTCAGAATGAATACCTACACAGGACCGTGAACTTTTCAGATTAATGATTTTACTTTTTCATCTATAGGTAAATTGACGTGTACAAATCCAAATTTCAGATTACGACGAAATAGACTTTCTGAAATTTTTGACATGAGACCTGGGAGGTTTTAAAGTAGAACGTTGTTGAATATTATTGCAATTGGTGCACCAGGGCGGCTCCAGGGAGAGGCTAAAAACAATTGTCGGATCTAAAAACATTAAAAAAAAATTGTTTAGGATGGGAAGTATCACTTATAAGGATAGGATTTTGCAGAGTGACAGGGAAATATGCGTTTATTTTTGGTTTATTAAAAATATTTAAAAAATCATAAATGGTATAATCTTTAAAATAGTTTCAGATACTTGTCATTGCTCTAAGAAATATAACTATATACAGTTTTTATCATACATTTTGTAGATAGTCAAATGCCATACTCTAATAATGAAATTAGTAAGTATTTTCATTGACTGACTACGATATTCAAGTACAACAGAAATTTACAATAAAAAATATATATAGTTATATTCGTTAGAACAATAGCAATTATTTAAAATAGTTTTAAAGATTATATTATGCTTGGTTTTTTAATTAATTATAATAAACCGAAAATAAAGGCATATTTCCCTCCCACTCTACAAAATCCTATCCTTAAGAGTATCTTTTGTGCACTCGGGAAGAAATTTATAGTCATATGTGATGAGGAAGTAATGTCGAGGTGAATCTAACCGAACCTGATTTGTATTTATCTTTTACCAATTATTAATTTATATAATATTGTGTTTAATAGCATAAATGTATAGATATTTCAATTGATTTTCAAGTTTTATTATTTTTAAAATACAATGTTGGCAGATAACCGAATCCATATCAAAATAAAAAATTGTGAAAAATGAAAGATAATATAACAAAATTTAAATGCCAATTAAAGATATACACTATTCACTTTCTTCATCTAATTGAAATACATTTTTATTGATATAGTTGACTACACAATTCTTATACGTGTAAAAAATGTCAGCGTCTTTGATCTTCACCGCACCGCCAAAGAAGCAGACATTTTTTACACGTATAGGAATTATATAGTCAACTTTAAGTAGTTTTTTATTTCTTCTGGACGAGGAGTTCTTGCAGGACTTTTTCCCCATGCAGGAGCATAAATAGATGCATGGCATGTTCTTTTTTTACAAAAACAAACCTTATTGTCTCATTCTAAAAGAAAAGAATTTTTAAAACATTAAATATCTAACGACTTGTATAAGTTCGTAATACTGAATTAAGTGTGCGAGTAGCGTTCTTTTCGACCCATAATATCTATACTCTCCTTTCCTTTCCTTTGTCAGTAAATGTATTTTGAAGTAGTCTTCTGATCTGTCTTTTGGACTTACATCCATCCAAATACTTCTCATATTTCTCATACCTTTTGGCTTTCAAAAACCTTTCTCAAGAATTTTACATATTTTGGTAAGACAGATCTCTTCTGATTTTACGTTTTCCACTTTTATTTTTATTGTTAGATAGACCTTTGCATTTTCTATTGCGACTTAAGAAACATGAAACATGATATTTAGTTTCCATAGCTATTAAATCTTTAGCACCAATTCTTTTGAAAATTATGGGATTTTGGTGAGCTGTTATTAGTCTTATTTTTCTTCATGTATTCGTGGTTATTACTTGAGAGACTTTATTTATTGTTGATGTCTTTTGACAAAAAAAATATTTCTCTATAAAAAAAATAGTTTTACGTAAGTGCACACCTGTAGAAGTTAATGGGCAGGTACTGGATCCATCTGAACTGTTTTCAATTTCTTTCTCTTTTTCTATTTTTTTTTCTCCATAAATGTTCTATATTTCTTTTGCTAGTAAAACTAGAATAGCAATTTCGTGCCAAACCAAGCCGTCAAAACTGTTTGTTTTTCGAAATGACATAGTTCTAGAATATAGATCATCTTCTCGTTGGTTGGTTATTTTTTCATGGAATTTTAAACAATTAATGAATGTTGCAAATGATTTCTCAGAACCTTTGATTACAGGGCCCGGTTTCCGACAGATTAAGCATAATTTCTTACTAGTCTCTTTTACACTAAATTTTATTTTTGTCTCTACCTCACTTTTAAAATTTATGACGTCAGTAGTACGTGTCATTTTAATTTCTTCTGAAAAGCACATACGGTAAAAAATTTTACTGAAAAAAATACATACCAGCTGAAAATATCTGAAACAGTAAACTAGGGAGTTTCTTATAAAGTGTTAATCTATTACATACCAATTTTATGTAGGTCCATATAACACTGAATTAATATAATCAACAAATATACTTATATTTATTCCAGATTAATAACTTTCAATACAAAAAATTTAAAAATATCACGAACCACAAGAGTTACAATGCGCGTATTTATTTAACGATTGGCCTTTGCGGGAAGCAGCGCGGGTTGTTGAAACAGCCTTAAAGTAGTGGGATAGCGAGTATCTGCAGCGAACGTGACGCCGCCAATATGCTTCGAAAATTGACATCACACTACATGTTATTAAATATCTCGGTTATTAGATCCTCAAAAATATCTTATTTAAGAACCTTAGTAATCTGGAAAATATAGCGAATATTTCATAAAGAATAATTTTTTTTGATAAATATTATAGTTTGGGAGATATCGCCGTGGGAAAGAAAAAGTGTTGAAAAATAATTAATTTTCTGCTGTAGTCGAACGGAAAAAATGAGGATTTTTGTTTTTTACTGCTATATAAGCCAACGTAAAAGATCATTTATTTATTTATTTTAAAAATAGAATAGGCTCTATCACGTGGTGTGGTTAGTTAGAGAATTTCGATTTGTGCCCTTATATTCATTACGATTTTTTTACAAGTGGATTCCTAATCTACAAGGTGTCAGCCAGTATCTGGAAAGGTCATACATTTTTTTCTGAGAGCCAACGGGAACAAAATCTAAGTGACTTTTGTCAACGCGAGCACTCCACTAGTCACAGTTGACACAAAGATTCGTTCGTCAGGAATACGTATAATAATACTAGCGACGGTTCCTAATAAGGAACCGTCGCTAGTAAAATACCTGTATGAGCCAGACGCATTTTTCTTTGCCGCACTATAACAAAGAATAATGTTTGTAAAGTCCGTCATTATAAAAACGTAAAATACAATTATCTGTTACTACTACGTATGCGTGACGACCAGTACGTATTTCAACAGCTGTAAACACTACACTATTGTCACGTGCTGCTACAATACCTGTTGGTTGCCCTTTTGCGATTTGACACCGATGCAGCGGCGCGATGAGAATATAGTTCAAATTTACACATCATATCATGAGCATATCATGAGTATACTGGATATTTGCTTGCAATATTCAAAATTACAGTTTTCGGTTATTTTTGGGCATTTGGAAAAATAAATATTTTTTCGTATATTCACAGATGTGAATAACTGAATGAATTTCAAAAACACCCTGTATAAGTTACACGAGGCTTTCCCGATTTTTTACAAAAACGCACTATTAGTATATAAACCAATAGGGTACAGTACCATGATTTCGTTCTCGAGCTACCCCTGTGGAGATATCTGGGATTCTTATGGACTAGTTGGCATTTTCTATTATTTTATTAAAAAACCAAAATTCGCCTACAGGCATGAAGTCATATTTTTATAATGGTCATCAGGTCCCATACAGCACATGGGATGACATATTGACATGATATTTAGTAAAACAAATAGAGAAACTAATGTACCTTTTACGATATCCTATTTTAGGACGTCCTCAAGACAGCCCATTTTAGTACGTCCCAGGATATCATTTTATGGATGTCAATGGACTATCCTGAATAGGTCCATTTTGGCATTAACTATGTCGACTAACATCGGGATTAAGAACGGACATCCGATGAAGAGCCCTAAATTTCCTTAAAATGTACTCTAATATTAGGTCTCTAATATATTTAAATAAAGCGCCATTTTGATTTCCGACCAGCCAAACTGGACAGGCCAAAGCAAATAGAAAATACTTCAAACCCCGAACACAGCAACCATGCTTTATTAGTTTTTATTTTCTCAAATATTTAAATATAATTATTGTTAGTGGCTGTATGAAATATTTTAAAGTTGTATCTTTGTGTTTTATCTATTATCAGCTTTATTGAGTGTCTTCATTCCAGACTATAAAAAGTAAGTACAAATGTATAAAAATATAACATAACCTATTAAACTTCATGTTATGAAAAATTTATCTGATTATGATTGAATATTTAATTAGTTATTAATATCATGTTCGAAACCACAAAAATTTAATAGGATTTTTTATACTTTCAGGATGCCAAAGGAAGCTAAAAAAATGAGGATTTATACACATTCCCGTATTTTACAATCACTGAGAAACCTACAAAATATTAATTTGTCTCCAGAATTGAATACTGGAGAGAAAATGGGAATCACGTGAAAGTATTGTTAAATCTGACAATAAACTTGATGAAATTGAATTTGAGAATGACAGCAAATAATGTGCCTACTTACTTGATAATTTTAAAACCAACTAGCAAGTAATTGTGGATGAAAATAAGTAAGTAAATATTGTGCTTTAATATAATGATTTGAAATTTTTATTACACTTTTAAACGAAAGATATGATGCGATATCGGGGCGACCTCAGATGGACAGACTGCATGAAAATGCAAAGACCTATTACTATGTTTTATCTTGGAATTCTATTTGCCAGAGTGTACTTTATGGATTTTAATTTATAATTCGGTAAATTATTATTATTCACTGAGTACTGTAGGTCATACCTATATTCTTCAATATTTTCTATTATTTTTATCTTGCCCATTTTTCAAATATTTTTTTAATAATAGTGGTTCAAATAATAATAACTACGTTTATTTTAGCTGCACCCATGAATAAGTATATTATGGAAAACGAAGCAGAGAAGCTGTTAAAAGATTATCCGAGAAGTGCAAAAGAGAAGAGCGAGGCAAAGAAGAGAGTAGAAAAGTAGGAGTGCCTTACATCCTAAAAATTCATGTTCGGCTATTATTAAATTTGCAAAAGTAATATATTTTACATTTTTCTAAGAAGTTTGCTTTTTAACATTACAAATGTAGGGCTGGCTCCAGGTATTTTGCCTCTTCGGGCACAGTTTCATGTTGCCACCGCTCTCTTATATAAATAACAAGGTCAGGAGGGGTAAAAATGAGACAAAATGACATCTTTCAATTTTTAGGTTGCTTAGAATCAAGTCATATTTAATGAAAGATTGGTATCATATGTAAAAATGACAGGAAAAACTATATTTCTATGTATTTTTTTTTTACTAACAAGTACCGTTCATTGATAAACAAAAATAAACAGTGTCTCATTTTTACCCTCCAAGTGGGGTAAAAAGAAGACAGTGGAGGGCAAATGAAAGACACGTGATTTATTCCCATTCTTATTGACGTCATACAAATGGAAGTGTAAAAATAAGACACGGGAGGTTTTTTTTTTTATATGTAATTTATTCAGATTTTTTACTAAACAAGAAGGGGCTTGCAGAAGGGCTAACTTCTCCTAAATTAGGAAGCTGAAATGTGTCTGCTTCAGTCTCTTTTTTACCCAGCTTTAAATTTTTTCTTTAAAATAAAATTTTTGATGATTTAAAACTAGCAGATTAATAAACTTGATCACAAAATGTGTCAACTTCTAGTTGACGTCTGCCAAATACGGACAATGCAAATAGAGAAACTATAAAATCCCAAAAAAAGTACTAAGGTGCGTTCAAAAATTTTTTAAAAGTGATTTAAAGAATTTACTGAATAATATTTTTTCCCGCATTAACAGTAGGCATAGGACCTGATTGGATAACATAAAACAGTTCTGAATGTACAAAACAAACTTTTTAGTTATAAGGTTTACAGCAATTTTTGTATTTTCAGCAATATGATTACTGTATTTGAAATGGTAAAATAAAAAAATTGAAAAAATTAACCGTATGGAAACTTAAAAAAAAATACCAGACCACAGAAATTAGACAAGAAATAAAATTACATTATAAGAAACAGAATGTATGTATGTAACCTACATTATATACAAAAAAAAATAATAATAACAAATTATTTATATAATGTTAACATTACTATTACTATATTAGTGAAACGATTGTTTCCTAGCTTTTTTATATTTTTTGGTAACTGTGGATTTGAAGAATTTGCCGCCTCTAGAATTTTGCCGCCCCGGGCAGCCGCCCGCTTTGCCCCCCCCTAGAGCCAGCCCTGTACAAATGTTTTTAAATATTAAATGTGTTTAGCTTATTTCTATTATTAAATTTTTATGTTTCTTGGTGGGATCCTTTGCTTTCTTCTAACACAATGTCCATAAAATTTACAACATATTTAATTATCCAGTATTTTACTCGAAAATAACCTCCGCGCTCCTATAACGTAAAAGTCACAGGCGCAGGGGTTATTTTCCAGTAAAATACTGGACAATTGTATTATTTTGTTGATTTTACGGACATTGTTTTAGAAAAAAACACCAAGAAACAGAAAAATTAAGTTGCCTGTGGATATCTATTTGCAATCCGTAGGATATCCTGGGACATTTCAGTATGTAGGTTGTACAGACTATTCGTAATACTTAGGACATCCCGAAATATCCCGAGATGTCCTGTTACGTCTTTAGTACAAGTGCCGATATATCCTTCAGGACGTCCCTCGTACTAAGGGGGGGGGGCATGGGGGCCACGGCCTCCCTCCTCCCCAGATTTCTGATCATGATAAAAACAGATTAATTCAATTCCTTTTGCTAAATTATAGAGAAAAGCAATTAAATAAATAATTTTTTGTTGCAAAAGTTGAATAAAAACACTTTTAGGATTTAAAAGAAGTAGAGAGAATTATTGATGACTAATCAAAAATGAAAATCTGTTATTAAAATATCAATTTCTAATCTTCGAATTTTTCTGATAATCTACATTCTGCTTATACAAGAAAATAAATAGCTTAGAATGAAATTATTTACAAAACACCTATCTAAAAATATTTGAGGTACAAAAGACACGTGCCTTGGAGTCAGTCTTCATCAATCGAAAATGAAAACAATATGTAATCTTTGTTCTAACATAATAGCCGACACTGGTTATGCAAGGCACCAAAGAGTTCTAAAATGAATTTATTTCCAAAAAATACTCAGCCCGAAAGGACCCCGCACTTTTCTTATGAAAAAGTGGTTTCAGTTAAATTGGCTGAATTTTTAATCTGTTGTAGATTTCGACTTTCTCATCAAAAACTCTCGTGGGCCCAACTCGATCCTACATCTAGTTTCCGAAATACAGCTCAAGAAATGTACAAGAGTGGCCCCTTGTACATTTAAAAAATTACCGAATTCAAGATTTCTTTTCATATGTTTTATATTGTGATACGTAACAAGTGCCCTCTATAATATAGTGCACTAAAAAGATTTTGTTTTTTTAGTAAAAATAGTGCCGAAAAAAAATAAAGTTTGAAAAATGTTGGCGAAGGCACGGGGAAATCTATATAAAAATAACAAGTGAAAAAAATATTCGGTCAAATTGGCTAAAACATAAAGTACGTGGCTTACTGATCAAACAACTTTAATTGAAAAACTTTTGGAAATGGCTCCTTTGACCTCTAATACCCTATCAATAAATTAAAAGATCAAGAAGATACAGAATTTTACAAGAATTTATATAGTCCTGAGCCTGAGTACACTTCTGTAGGGAGGTTGATGTACCCTAATTTTTTTTGTAGGATGGTTAGAGGGGGTTATAACAACTAATTTTCAGTCGGGTGATAAGCCGTCATGTGATACGCTTTCCTACAATGACGTCATCAACTATGGTTGCTGGCCGTTCCCTACTAAGCTTATATCTGTATAACTACTAAGTGGACTGATATATAAAAAAAGTCTAAATAAAGCAAATAGACACTTCCAAATTTAATGCTCTTGTAAGACCTTAGGAATATTGATTAAATGATAATAATAATAATATACTCCAATATTTCTATATTGATTTTTAAAGTATAAAACAAATACGCACAAGTTATTATAAATAATAATAATAATAATGATAATGTTTATTTGCTCAGAAGTTTTACAATATACAATTGGCACATGTATAATTATTACTCTTTATTTACAAATAAACGAAGACCACAAAGCCTAGGGCTGTCCGTGGTTTAGAATATTTATTTATCGATAAATGTAATAATGATGTGAAACATAACTATATAAACCTACTGGAAATGGACTTTAACAAAAATAATTATATTACTAAGCTAGATTGTACAAGAATTATTATCTTAAAACTAGAAAATTTAATATAAATATACGTCAAATATATATATATATTTATCTTACTAAGCTAGATCTAAACTAAGAATTATCTTTTTTAAAATTAATTATTTTTTATTTATTTGCTTTTATCATGTTTAGAGAATATTATTTAGGTATTATGCAAATCACAACTTACACACTTTTTTATTTATTATGAAAATACCTACTTTCTGTATATTGTTGCCCTAATCTGGGCACGCTAATATACTAGTTAGGTAAATACTTTAAAACACTCATTATTGGAGAACCAATCAAAACAACTACTCTTCTAGCTAATACTGACGAAGTATTGAATTACATGATAGGATTCTTAGCATTTTAAAGAAAAAAATATATTGAAAATATTTCAATCATTTATTTACAATTAGTCATCACACTTTTTTATTTAATATGAAATTATCTACTTTCTGTATATTGGTACCTTAATCGGGTCACGCTAATATACTACTTAGGAAAACACTTTAAAACACTCATTATTGGAAAACCAATCAAAACAACTACTCTTCTAGCTAATACTGACGAAGTATTGAATTACATGATAGGATTCCTGGCATTTTAAAGAAAAAATATTTAAACTACTTAAATTATTTATTAAAATTCAGTAATTCACAACAATTATTGAATATTCAATAATTACATTTTACGCAAGAACAGACACCAACAAAGTCATCTGGGTATTGTTTAATGTTTTTTTGTGGGAGTATAGCGCGTTATCGATCTCCTCAAAACCAAATTCATGGGGATCCAACTGGATAAGAATCTCGTCGATGCAATGTCGCTGCAAAAAGGTATGATAATAGGCTCTTAGTAAATGTCCACTAACGCACCTACTTGTTGGCGGTAAATCATCAATGTCAATATTTTTACCGTGTCGAAATAAGTTACTATAGTTACTATGACTATTCTCCAAAAGATTCAGAAAGAATATTAAGACAAGGCGACAATGTGGTGGATGTAGCAGAAATATCTGAAAAGGTGCCTGTTCAGTTAAAGACTTTTTGACCATCAGCAAAAAACAAATTGCTTTCGCAGCAGTTTTTTACTAATGGTTTAAAAAAATCTTGGCCAACAATTACAAATAGCACTATTCATATGTTAAGAGGATTTTCTGGCTCTGGAAACAGTGGTGTAAAAATAAAGGCTACATCCACTCAATATGGGATAGAGTCCTATCATCCAGATTTGGATTGTTGTCCTCTAATGAACCTACTTGTTGGCGGTAAATCATTAACGTCAATATGTTTTTGCCGTGTCGAAATAACCAGAACCTAGGTTTATCGAAAGTCTTACAGGGCGAGCATTTTCGCAATACTTTAAATATTCTTCTGCAAGATTCAAACTGGCTTCAATCTCAGTTGAGTGAGTAAAAACTCCAAAGCGGCTTAGATAGTCTGATGAGGCAGTATATAATGCTGCTTTCTTTGTTCCAATTTTGCTGGTATAATCTGCCTCAGATAATGCGTGAAGGGCAGGTAATAAAGAACACACTTCTTGACCTAAATTAAATTGTATAACATGTACTGGCAAGAATCGAGTAGTATCTCCTACACCAGTGCATATCCGCATTTCCTCCACTCCCATGTGATGAAGTGGATCCCAATAAAATACTGCCAAAACCATGACATTAGTATCTGCACTAACAAATAAAATTTTAGTAAAGCCTGCTTTTGCAGCATGTTTTGCGTGTAGCATCATCCTGAAGTCCGCTTCTTCTATATAAAAACAATCTACATCTGGACACTATCCCATTGTCTTCAGAGTCAGAAAATGTGCTTAACATATGAGTAGTGCTATTTGTAATTGTTGGGCAACATTTTTTTAAAGCATTAGTAAAAAACTGCTGCAAAAGCAATTTGTTTTTTGCTGATGGCCAAAAAGTGTTTAACTGAACAGGCAAAGGCACCTTTTCAGATATTTCTGCTATGTCCACCACATTGTCGCCTTGTCTTAACACGTTAACTACGGAGGTCAAGTAACAGGTCATTCTATACACACGGCGATCAATTTCATAGTACATCAGTTGTGGACGGGAATATATAACCAAGTGATCATACATACATTTCATTTCAAAATTTTTCCATTTCTCAATGACGGTTCTTGTTTTCAAAGTCAAGTGCGGCGTTAGCGATAGCTCTTAAAGAGTACTAATAATAATTATTTACCGTAATGATACCGAGATTACAGTTTTCCATTTTAGAGTTACTATAATTTTAGTCTTAAAACGCATTCTTGACGCCAGAGTCAAGTAACGTTATTAAATAATGCCTTAATGCCTGCCAAGGACAAGAACTGTACAAAATTAATGTTTCTGAAAAATAACCTCCGTCGTTAACGTGTTAATATTATTTCTGAATCCTTTGGAGAATAGTCATAGTAACATAACTTATTTCGACACGGCAAAAATATTGATATTGATGATTTACCGCCAACAAGTAGGTGCATTAGAGGACATTTACTAAGAGCCTATTTTCATACCTATTTGCAGCGATATTGCATCGACGAGATTTTTACCCAGTTGGATCCCCATGAATTTGGTTTTGAGGAGATCGATAACGCGCTACTCCCACAAAAAAACATTAAACAATACCCAGATGACTTTGTTGGTGTCTGTTCTTACGTAAAATATACAACAATATCATATATATGTAACAAAAACCAAATTTCGTGTTGTTCATTTTGTAAATGTAATACTGTGCAATATCCTGATGGTAAGAATAAATATACTACTTAGGTTGAATAATGTGTAAAAGTAATAACTATTTTTATGCATTGTTCTTTATATATTTTTTATACATTGTACCTACCAATTTATAATAACTTGTGTGTATTTGTTTTATATTTTAAAATACAGAAATATTGGAGTATATTATTATAGTTATTTTTTTTTTTATTTATTTTTTTTTTTTTGTTAAAAACCAGTCACCCTTCTCTGTGGCTCCGACCCTCACAGAGGGGAGCTGGTAGTACCGGCAGCCACTCCCCACACCCGTGGGGTAAGTGACTACTGGGTCCGAGAGTCGTGTGCCCTGAGCAGACGTAATGAACCGAGGATGACGGCCTTCTGCATTCTGCCGGCTAAGACCTCTGCCGAATTTCGGCATGCCGGTATGATCTTAAGTTCCGAAAGCAGTTATTTATTATTATTATTATTTTTTTTTTTTGTCGCGTGTGCGATGCTGGACAGTTCTCCCGTGTCTCCGACATTCTCACGGGAGAAGCGCCAGCGGATTATCTGCAGCCACTCCCCGCGTCCCGCAGGGTTAGTGACTGTAGATGCCAGATTCGTGTGCCCTAAGAAGACGAAGGGACCCCAGGATAACTGCCTTCTGCATTTGGCCTGCCAACCACTCGGCTGACTTTTGGCAGGCTGGTATGGCCTTTAATTCCGAGAGCAGCGTAGGCCTCATTCCACCAAGTACACCGATTATCAGGACGACCATCTTGACCGAGTAGTCTGGGTATAGCACTCGGAGCTCATACCGGAGATCTCGGTATTTAGTCCGTTTTTCGCCCTCCTTCAAGATGATGTTTGTCTCGGCAGGTGCCGAGAACTCGATTATTATTATTATTATTATTATTATTATTATTATTATTACTATTATTATTATTATTTTTTTTTTTATTATTATTATTATTTTATTTATTATTATTATTATTATTATTATTATTTATTTTTTTTTTTTTTGTGAAGCCAGTCGCCCTTCTCTCTGTCTCCGATGCCAGAGAGGGTACGCTGGTACTACCAGAGACCACTCCCTACGCCGTAGGGTCAGTGGTCACTGGGTCCGCGAATCGTGTGCTCTGAGCAAGCGTAACGAGCCAAGGATAACGGCCTTCTGCATTCTTCTGGCTAAGATTTCTGCCGAGTTTTGGCATGCCGGTATCGTCTTCAATTCCGAAAGCAGTGTGCGCCTCACCCCACCTAGGCATCCTATGATAAGAACCACTAGTTTAACAGTGTGGTCCGGATAGAGTCTACGGAGTTCGAAGAGAAGATCTCGATATTTAGTCCATTTTTCCTCCTCTTTCAGAACAATGTTTGTTTCCCCTGGGGCGGAGAATTCAATGACAAACATTGTCCTAAGTTGGTGGTCGAGGAGGACTAAATCAGGTTTATTGGCCTGTATTTGCCTGAGGGTGGAAAACGAGTAGTTCCAATAAATTAGGCACCGCTTATTATTATTATTATTATTATTTTTTTTTTTTTTTCGGTTTCCCGCTGCCGGACAGGGCTTCCGTGGCCTCCGACACCACACGGTAGCCGCGCCGGCTAATTCATTACAGCCACCATTATTATTATCATTATTATTATTATTATTATTATTATTATTATTATTATTATTATTATTATTATTATTATTATTATTATTATTATTATTATTATTATTATTATTATTATTATTATTATTATTATTATTATTATTATTATTATTATTATTATTATTATTATTATTATTATTATTATTATTATTATTATTATTATTATTATTATTATTATTATTATTATTATTATTATTATTATTATTATTATTATTTTTTTTTTTTTTTTTTTTTTTTTTTTTTTTTTTTTTTTTTTGTAAAAGCCAGTCACCCTTTAAACTCTGTGGCTCCGACACTCACAGAGGGGAGCTGGTAGTACCGGTAGCCACTCCCCACGCCCGTGGGGTGAGTGACTACTGGGTCCGGGAATCGTGTGCCCTGAGCAGACGCAATGAACCGAGAATGACGGCCTTCTGCATTCTGCCGGCTAAGACCTCTGCCGAGTTTCGGCATGCCGGTATGATCTTAAGTTCCGAAAGCAGTGTGTGTCTCGTTCCACCGAGGGCTCCTATAATCAGTACCACTATCTTAACAGTATGGTCTGGATACAGTCTGCGGAGTTCGAAGAGCAGATCTCGATATTTTGTCCGTTTTTCCTCCTCCTTCAAGACAATGTTGTTCTCCGCGGGAGCCGAGAACTCCACGACGAACATTGTCTTGAGTTGATGGTCGAGGAGTACTACGTCAGGCTTGTTGGCTTGTATTTGCCTGACGGTGGGAAAAGAGTAGTTCCAATAAATTAGACACTTCTCATTTCCCACAACGGACTCAATATCCCCCGTAGCGTAAGGCAGCACTGGTGTTTCGTCTATCCCATACGAGTGCCTTAAATGATAGTAAAGCACTCGTAATGCTCCGTCGTGCCTTTGGATATAGGCCGAGACTGCATATGTCGGGCAAGCCGACAGCAAGTGCATAAGAGTCTCTGGCGCCCTGCGGCAGGCCCTGCAGCTGACATCAGGGACCTCTATACCCATGACACGACTACGATAGACGAGGGTGTTAAATACACCATCCTGGCAAGCCATTATGAATCCCTCGGTCTCAGACTTCAGCCCGGCTGACCTTAAGAAGGCAAAGGTCAGCCTTTCGGATAAGCCAAGGTTTTCTATATTTTTATAGAAAACTCCATGCATTGGCTTATCCGTGTGATGCTGCAGAAAGTTGTTGTGTTCTGCAGCTTTAATTTGGGCTTTTCGCCGAGCAGGTTCCAACTCGGTGACAGAGTCGCGATTTACCCGCTCGACGTCGAAGGAGAGACCAAGTTCATCGGCTGCTCTCTGTGCTGCCTTAAACAGAAAGGCTCCTACCCCTGCATTTTCATGGTCTCGGACCATGCAGAGGAGGGGATCCGAACTCCTGATGACCTTACAGGCTCCATCCAGAACCATCCTATTATGGAGACTCTCCAAACTCAAGAGTCCACGGCCTCCCCGATGTCGTGGGAGGTATAGCCGTGGAACAGACGATTTAGGATGCAAACTCCTATTGAGATGCATCTTCTTGCGGGTTCCTACGTCGAGTTGACGCAACTCTTCTTGAGTCCATTTCACTACTCCAAAGGAGTAGAGAAGGATCGGAACGGCAAGCATGTTGGTAGCAGACACCTTGTTCTTCCCCGACAGCTCTGAAGACCAGATCTGTCGGAGTCGGTGCTGATACTTGCCGCGGAGAGCGTTTTTCACTACACTCACTTCTTGGGTGGAGCGTTGCTCGACACCCAAGTAAGTGTACGACTCTCCGGCATCTAGATGATGTAAGATGCTTCCGTCCACGAGCTGCGCGTCCTCTCCGTAGTTCCCGCATCGTCCTCTCTTGAGATGGACCAGTGCACATTTGTCTAATCCGAACTCCATGCCGACAGCCTGCGTGTACTCCTGTACCACCCTGAGGGACTGGTGTAGGTCCCTCTCTCCGGAGGCATAAAGTTTAAGGTCATCCATATAAAACAGATGGGTGACCTTATGCCTCCTATCGCCAGGGGTACCGCAGTTGTATCCACGGGTTTTCCGGAGCGAAACGGATAATGGCAGTAATGAGATGCAAAATAGAAGGGGGCTGAGGGAGTCTCCCTGAAATACTCCCCTTCTGAATGTTACCGACTCCGTCTGGACTCTATCATTACCCGATGTAATGGTAAAGCGAGTCCTCCAGAGCGGCATCAGTTCTTCGATGCATCTCACTACGGGACCAGGTACCGCAAGACATCGGAGCAAGTGTACAATAAGCTCGTGCGATGTCATGTCAAATGCCTTGCGGTAGTCGATCCAGGCCATGGAGAGGTTACGCTTATACTGCATGGAGTCCTGCGTGACACACCTGTCAATCAGCAGGTTCTCCTTACAGCCAGCGACACCTCTCTTTGACCCTCGTTGCTCATATATCCGCTCGTAAACCGGTTCAACTGCGTGGAGCACTCGCATGTACAAGATGCGCGTAAACACCTTGTAACATGCGTTTAAACAGGTTATTGGCCGGTAGTTCTTTGGGTTAGACAAATCTCCGTTCTTCGGGATCAGCACTGTCCGCCCCTCGACAACCCAAGAAGGAATTTGCTGCTCCCCATTTAGCCATGAATTGAAAATTCTGGCTAAATGGTGGTGGGTACTGGATAATTTTTTCCACCAAAAGTTATTGATCCCGTCGGGACCTGGAGCAGCAAAGTTCTTAGAGCCCTCAAGAGCCCTTCGAACCTCTTCTGGGGTTATCGGTTGGCACACCTGTTGTGGTTGCTGAAACCTTTGACAAAAGGTTTCAAAGTGTGCCAGGGCTGGAGAGTCTCTGTTGAGTGGAAGCTTCTGTTCGTACAACGTTTTCCAGAAGTTTTCCACCTGATCTGCAGTCGGCGGATTTTCAGCAACACGCTGAGGCGGTTCGAAAAGGCGCGAGGGCTTTTTGCGGAAAAGTTGATTTTCCGCTAGCCCCCTCGCCCGCCTCACTAGTGACTTCTTACAAGACACTAGCATCCGTATCCTGTCGAGGCAGTGCTGTTTGGTGGTTTGTAGCACTGCCCCATTGAGTGTGTGATGGACGCGTCTTAAGTTAGCAGCTACTCGCCGCACTTTAGGCGTGAAAGGCCTATTGGCCGCCATATAGTCCATCACACATTGGATACGGGATGCGTGTTGCCTCGCCGACCGGATCTTGGCTTCCATCTTGTGTATGCGCCGTCTCGCTCTCTCTTGTGGAGAAGCACTGTTCCGCCTCTCCACCTGAGACAAGCGTTGAGCGGCAGCATACACGGCACAATTTATGTGCCAGATGTCAGCCTCTTCTGGTAGCGCTGCACGAAGTTCCGCATCCACTCTGGCCAGATCTTGTGGCCCGGGGGGTTTTATGTTGTGCAACCCCCTTCTGGTACTGAGGCCCTCTGGTACTGGTGGAACGACTGGGACTGCAACCTCAACCGGTTCATTCGGTGGACCTTCGGCCACCTCATTCATCGGCTGAGGAGCAGTTCTCACGTAGCCCCTGCGACGAAGGTGGGACACATAATCACGCAGGTTTTGTGGCGTGAAGGCGTTGTGTTCTGGGTGCCTTGCACACCACAGAACGTGCATTCGCCCCATGTATCCCCTTCGCGCGGGCTCACTGCTTTCGTAGCACTGCATAAGGTCGTCCCTCAGTTCATCTGTCCACTCAAAGCGTCCTTGTTCATCGCGGTTGTCAACAATGGGCTGTCGATCTTGTTATTTTATTATTATTTTTTTTTTTTTTTTTTTTTTTTTTTGTGAAGCCAGTCGCCCTTCTCTCTGTCTCCGATGCCAGAGAGGGTACGCTGGTAATACCAGAGACCACTCCCTACGCCGTAGGGTCAGTGGTCACTGGGTCCGCGAATCGTGTGCTCTGAGCAGGCGTAACGAGCCAAGGATAACGGCCTTCTGCATTCTTCCGGCTAAGATTTCTGCCGAGTTTCGGCATGCCGGTATCGTCTTCAATTCCGAAAGCAGTGTGCGCCTCACCCCACCTAGGCATCCTATGATAAGAACCACTAGTTTAACAGTGTGGTCCGGATAGAGTCTACGGAGTTCGAAGAGAAGATCTCGATATTTAGTCCGTTTTTCCTCCTCTTTCAGAACAATGTTTGTTTCCCCTGGGGCGGAGAATTCAATGACAAACATTGTCCTAAGTTGGTGGTCGAGGAGGACTAAATCAGGTTTATTGGCCTGTATTTGCCTGAGGGTGGGAAACGAGTAGTTCCAATAAATTAGGCACCGCTCATTCCCCACTACGGACTCAATATCCCCCGAAGCGTAAGGCAGCACTGGTGTCTCGTCTATCCCATACGTATGCCGCAGATGATAGTACAGCACACGTAATGCTCCATCATGTCTGTGGATATAGGCCGAGACAGCGTATGTCGGACAAGCCGACAACAGGTGCATAAGTGTCTCCGGCGCCCTTCGGCAGGCCCTACAGTTTACATCAGGGACCTCTATACCCAGGACATGACTTCGATAGACGAGTGTGTTAAAGACACCATCCTGGCAAGCCATAATGAACCCTTCGGTCTCAGACTTCAGCCCAGCTGACCTTAGGAAAGCAAAGGTCAGCTTCTCAGATAAGCCCCTGTCTTCGATGTTCTTGTAGAAGACTCCATGCAAGGGCTTATCTTTATGCAGCTGCAGAAATTTACGTTGCTCTGCTGCTTTTGCATGGGCTTTTAGCTGAGCGGGTTCCAGCTCGGTGACAGAACTCGGGTTTACCCGCCCAGTGTCGAAGTCGAGACCAAGTTCATCGGCTGCTCGTTGTGCTGCCTTGAATAAGAACGCTCCCGTCCCTGCGTTTTCATGGTCGCGAACCATGCAGAGAAGGGGATCCGAACTCTTGATGATCTTGCAAGCTCCATCCAGAGCCGACCTGCTATGTAGACACTCCAAACTCAAGAGTCCACGGCCTCCCTGCTGTCGTGAGAGATATAACCGCGGAACGGACGATTTTGGATGCAAACTTCTGTTGAGATGCATCATCTTTCGGGTTCCTACATCGAGTTGGCGCAACTCGCCTTGTGTCCATTTCACTACCCCAAAGGAGTGTAGAAGGATCGGAACGGCAAGCATGTTAGTTGCAGACACCTTATTCTTCCCCGACAGTTCAGAAGACCAAATCTGCCGGAGGAGGTGCTGGTACTTGCCGCGGAGAGCGTTTTTAACTGTTGACACTTCTTGAGTGGAGCGTTGCTCAACACCCAAGTATTTATACGTCTCTCCGGCATCTAGGTGGTGCAAGATGCTTCCATCCACAAGCTGCGCGTCCTCTCCGTAGTCACCGCATCGTCCTCTCTTGAGGTGAACCAGTGCACATTTGTCCAAGCCGAACTCCATACCGACAGCCTGAGTGTACTCATGTACCACCCTGAGAGATTGGCGTAAATCTCTCTCGCTGGAGGCATAAAGTTTAAGGTCATCCATGTAAAACAGATGGGTGACCTTATGCCTCCTATCTCCGGGGGTACCGCAATTGTAACCACGGGTTCTGCGAAGTTCAACGGATAACGGCAGTAGCGAGATGCAAAATAGAAGGGGGCTGAGAGAGTCTCCCTGAAACACACCCCTCTTAAACATAACCGGCTCTGTTTGGACTCTGACATTACCAGATGTTATAGTAAAGCGAGTCCTCCAGAGCGGCATGAGTTGTTCTATGCATCTCACTACGGGACCGGGCACCGCAAGACATTGGAGCAAGTGAACAATTAGCTCATGAGATGTCATATCGAATGCCTTGCGGTAATCGATCCAGGCCATAGAAAGGTTCCGCTTATACTGCACGGAGTCCTGCGTGACACATCTGTCAATAAGCAGGTTCTCCTTGCAGCCAGCGACACCCTTCTTAGACCCACGTTGCTCGTATATCCGTTCGTAAACCGGGCCGCTTGCTTGAAGTACCCGCATGTACAAGATACGTGTGAATATCTTGTAACATGCGTTTAAACAGGTTATCGGTCTGTAGTTCGCTGGATCTGCCAGATCTCCGTTCTTAGGGAGTAGCACGGTTCGCCCCTCGATAATCCAGGAAGGGATTTGCTGATCTCCATTTAGCCACGAGGTGAAGATTCTGGCTAAATGGCGGTGGGTGCTCGGAAGTTTTTTCCACCAAAAGGTGTTAATCCCATCGGGTCCAGGAGCAGCAAAGTTCTTGGAGCCTTCTAGGGCTCTTCGAACCTCTTCCGTCGTTATCGGTTGGCACACTGCTTGAGGCTGCTGGAGCCCTTGGCAAAAAGCTTCAAAGTGTGCCAGGGCTGGAGTATCTCGGTTTAGTGGACGCTTTTGTTCGTAAAGCGTCTTCCAGAAGTCTTCCACCTGATCTACAGTCGGCGGATGCTCAACAATACGCTCAGGCGGTTGGAACAGGCGAGATGGCTTCTTGCGGAAAAGGTTATTTTCCGCTACTGCCCTCGCCCGCCTTGCTAGCGACTTTTTGCAAGCCACTAGCATCCGTATTCTATCGAGACAATGTTGCTTGGTGGTAAGCAGCACTGCCACGTTAAGCGTGTGATGGACTCGCCTTAAGTTGGCGGCGATTCGCCGCACTTTTGACGTGAAAGGCCTGTTCTCTGCCATGTAATCCATCACACACTGAATACGGGAGGCATATTGTCTCGCCGACCGGATCTTGGTTTCCATCTTTCTTATACGCCGGTCAGCTCTCTCCTGAGGGGAAGTAGTATTATCCCGCCTCACCACCGGAGAGAGCCGCGTCGCGGCGTCGTAGACGGCACAATTAATGTGCCAGATATCAGCCTCTTCCGGAATAGCTTCACTGAGTTCTGCGTCCACTCTGACCAGATCTTGTGGCCGAGGGGGCTTTTGATGGTGCAGCCCCCTTCTGGTTCTGATGCCCTCTGGTATGGGTGGAAAATCTAAAACCACCTCCTCGACCGGTTGATCGGGCGGTCTGTCGACTACCTCTTCAACAGGTCTCAGAGCGGTTCTGATGTAGCCTCTGCTTCGGAGGTGAGATACATAGTCACGAAGATTTTGTTTCGTGAAAGCGCGATGCTCTGGGTGTACATCACACCACAGAGCATGCATCCGCGCCATGTATCCCCTCCGTGCAGGCTCACTGCTTTCATAGCACTGCAGAAGGTCGTCCCTCAGCTCGTCCGTCCACTCAAAGCGTCCATATGCGTCGCGGTTGTCGTCATCGGGCAGTCCGTCCTGTTGGGCCCCACCACCTTGCCCATGACCCCTATCCGCTCGGGGTCGATCGTGGGGGCCCTGCCTTTGGTCAACTGGAACCAGAGATTTGGGCTTGTGGGTGGTTAGCCCAGCAAGCCCACGACCGACACCAGAGGGGAATGAGCTTTCCCCTCCCGGGTGCACTAGGGCTGTCGGTTCGATTTTGCACCCCCAGCTGGAGTAAGTGGTGGCGCTACTCACCAAAGGCTTGATAGATGAAAGTCAGCCCCTCCTGCTTATTTATTATTATTATTATATTATTATTATTATTATTATTATTATTATTATTATTATTATTATTATTATTATTATTATTATTATTATTATTATTATTATTATTATTATTATTATTATTATTATTATTATTATTATTATTATTATTATTATTATTATTATTATTATTATTATTATTATTATTATTATTATTATTATTATTATTATTATTTTTTTTTTTTTTTTTTTTTTTTTTTTTTTTTTTTTTTTTTTTCGGTTTGCCCGCTGCCGGACAGGACTTCCGTGGCCTCCGACACCTCACGGTAGCCGCGCCGGCGAATTCCTTGCAGCCACTCTCCACGACCTGTGGAGTTAGTGACTGCAAATACCTAAATCGTGTGCCCTAAGTAGACGAAGGGACCCCAAGATAACCGCCTTCTGCATCTGGCCTGCCAACCATTCTGCCGAATTCTGACAGGCCGGTATGATCTTCAATTCTGAGAGCAGCGAAGGCTTCATCCCTCCGAGTACGCCGATTATTAGGACGACCATCTTGACAGAGTAGCCTGGGTACAGCACTTGGAGCTCATACCGGAGATCACGATATTTGGTCCGTTTTTCCCCCTCCTTCAAAGCGATATTTGTCTCAGCAGGTGCTGAGAATTCGATGACAAACATCACTTTGTTCTGATGGTCGAGGAGGACTATGTCAGGCTTGTTGGCTTGAATTAGCCTGACGGTCGGGAACGAGTAGTTCCAATAAATTCGGCACCTCTCGTTCTCGACAACGGACTCAATATCTCCGGGGATGTAAGGCAGCACTGGTGTTTGGTCTACCCCATACGAGTGCCGTAGGTGGTAGTATAGCACTCGTAAAGCCGCGTTATGGCGGTGGATGTAGGCCGAAATCGCGTATACCGGGCATGCTGAAAGCAAATGCATCAGCGATTCCGGCGCCTGACGGCAGGTCCTGCAGTTGGTATCAGGGACCTCTACACCCATTACGCGGCTCCGGTAGACCAAGGTGTTTATTACACCATCCTGACAGGCCACAATGAATCCCTCGGTCTCCGACTTAAGCCCAGCTGACCTTAAAAAGACGAATGTCAGCCTAGTCGATAAACCCAGTGTTTCCATGTTTTTGTAGTATACACCGTGCATGGGTTTATCGACATGCTGCCTAAACAGGCTCTCCTGTTCGGCAGCTTTTATTTGGGCTTTCAGACGAGTCGGCTGAAGCTCAGTGACTGACTCTGGGTCAGCACCGCGCCGGCCGCCTCGTCTGGCGTCGAATACGAGACCGAGTTCATCTGCGGCTCTTTTTGCTGCCTTAAACAATCCTTATTATTATTATTATTATTATTATTATTATTATTATTATTATTATTATTATTATTATTATTATTATTATTATTATTATTATTATTATTATTATTATTTTTTTTTTTTTTTTAGTTTATAAAAGCCAGTCACCCTTTATACTCTGTGGCTCCGACACTCACAGAGGGGAGCTGGTAGTACCGGCAGCCACTCCCCACGTCCGTGGGGTGAGTGACTACTGGGTCCGAGAATCGTGTGCCCTGAGTAGACGTAATGAGCCGAGGATAATGGCCTTCTGCATCCTGCCGGCTAAGATCTCTGCCGAATTTCGGCATGCCGGTATGATCTTTAGTTCTGAAAGCAGTGTGTGTCTCGTTCCACCGAGGGCTCCTATGATCAGGACCACTAGCTTAACAGTATGGCCTGGGTAAAGCCTGCGGAGCTCGAAGAGCAAATCTCGATATTTCGTCCGTTTTTCCTCCTCCTTCAAGACAATGTTATTCTCCGCGGGAGCCGAGAACTCCACGACAAACATTGTCTTGAGTTGGTGGTCGAGGAGTACCATGTCAGGCTTATTAGCTTGTATTTGCCTGACGGTGGGAAACGAGTAGTTCCAATAAATTAGACACTTCTCATTTCCCACAACGGACTCAATATCCCCCGGAGCGTAAGGCAGCACTGGTGTCTCGTCTATCCCATACGAGTGCCTTAAGTGATAATAAAGCACTCGTAATGCTGCGTCGTGCCTCTGAATATAGGCCGAGACTGCATATACTGGACAAGCCGACAGCAAATGCATTAATGTCTCCGGCGCCCTGTGGCAGGTCCTGCAGCTGACATCAGGGACCTCTATACCCATGACACGACTTCGATAGACGAGTGTGTTGAATACACCATCCTGGCACGCCATTATGAATCCCTCGGTCTCAGACTTCAGCCCGGCTGACCTTAAGAAAGCAAAGGTCAGCCTTTCGGATAAGCCGCGGTCTTCTATATTTTTATAGAAGACGCCGTGCAATGGCTTATCCGAGTGTCGCTGCAGAAATAGATCAATTTCAGCAGCTTTGACTTGGGCTTTTTGCCGAGCAGGTTCCAACTCGGTGACAGAGTCTTGGTTAACCCGCTCAGCGTCGAAGACCAGACCGAGTTCATCGGCGGCTCTGCGTGCTGCCTTGAACAAAAAGGCTCCTACTCCTGCACTTTCATGGTCTCGGACCATGCAGAGGAGGGGATCCGAACTCCTTATGACCTTACAGGCTCCATCCAGAACCATTCTGTTATGGAGACTCTCCAAACTCAAGAGTCCACGGCCTCCCCGATGTCGTGGGAGATATAACCGTGGAACGGACGATTTAGGGTGCAAACTCCTATAGAGATGCATCTTTTTTCGGGTTCCTACATCGAGTTGACGCAGCTCCTCTTGATTCCATTTAATTACTCCGAAGGAGTAGAGGAGGATCGGAATGGCAAGCATATTGGTAGCAGACACCTTGTTCTTCCCCGACAGTTCTGAAGACCAGATCTGTCGGAGTCGGTGCTGATACTTGCCGCGGAGAGCGTTTTTTACTACACTCACTTCTTGGGTGGAGCGTTGCTCGACACCCAAGTAAGTGTACGACTCTCCGGCATCTAAATGATGTAAGATGCTTCCGTCCACAAGCTGCGCATCCTCTCCGTAGTCACCACATCGTCCTCTCTTGAGGTGGACTAGTGCACACTTGTCCAACCCAAATTCCATGCCGACAGCCTGCGTGTACTCCTGTACCACCCTGAGGGACTGGCGTAAATCCCTCTCTCCGGAGGCATAAAGTTTAAGGTCATCCATGTAAAACAGATGGGTGACCTTATGCCTCCTGTCGCCGGGGGTACCGCAGTTGTATCCACGGGTATTTCGAAGCGAAACGGATAATGGTAGTAGTGAGATGCAAAACAGAAGGGGGCTTAGGGAATCTCCCTGAAATACTCCCCTTCTGAACAATACCGGCTCTGTCTGGACTCTGCTGTTACCTGATGTTATGGTAAAGCGAGTCCTCCAGAGCGGCATGAGTTCTTCGATACATCTCACTACGGGACCTGGCACCGCAAGACATCTGAGCAAGTGGACAATAAGCTCATGGGATGTCATATCAAATGCCTTGCGGTAGTCGATCCAGGCCATAGAGAGGTTACGCTTATACTGCACGGAGTCCTGCGTGATACATCTGTCGATCAGCAGGTTCTCCTTGCAGCCAGCGACACCTCTCTTTGACCCTCGTTGCTCATATATCCGTTCGTAAACCCGTTCAACTGCTTGGAGCACCCGCATGTACAAGATGCGTGTAAACAACTTGTAGCATGCGTTTAAGCAAGTTATCGGCCGGTAATTTTTTGGGTTAGACAAATCTCCGTTCTTCGGGATCAGCACTGTCCGCCCCTCGACAACCCAAGAAGGAATTTGCTGCTCCCCATTTAGCCATGAATTAAAAATTCTGGCCAAATGGTGGTGGGTACTGGAAAACTTTTTCCACCAAAAGTTATTTATCCCATCGGGACCTGGAGCAGCAAAGTTCTTAGAGCCCTCAAGAGCTCTTCGAACCTCTTCTGGGGTTATCGGTTGGCACACCTCGTTTGGTTGTTGAAACCTTTGGCAAAAGGCTTCAAAGTGTGCCAGGGCTGGAGTGTCTCTGTTGAGTGGGAGCTTCTGTCCGTAGAGCGTTTTCCAGAAGTTTTCCACCTGATCTACAGTCGGCGGATTCTCTACAACACGCTGAGGCGGTTCGAAAAGGCGCGAGGGCTTTTTGCGGAATAGATTGTTTTCCGCCAGCCCCCTCGCCCGCCTCACTAGTGACTTTTTACAAGTCACTATTATTATTATTATTATTATTATTATTATTATTATTATTATTATTATTATTATTATTATTATTATTATTATTATTATTTAATCAATATTTCTAAGGTCTTATAAGAGCATTAAATTTGGAAGTGTCTATTTGCTTTATTTAGACTTTTTTTATATATATAAGTCCACTTAGTAGTTACATAGATATAAGCTTAGTAAGGAACGGCCAGCCACCATAGTTGATGGAAAACATACAACATGACGGCTTATCACCCGATTGAAAATTAGTTGTTTTAACCCCCTCTAACCATCCTATAAAAAAAAATTAGGGTACATCAACTTCAGTAGATAAGCAAAGAGAGTTCTGGAGCGGAAGTGACTTGGATGGCATGTGTCCATCGAGATCTGACCATGAGCTGTTGGTCATTGTCGTCGGAGCTGAAGAGTGCTGCATTACGCGGTATGGGGGTGTGTGTGTGAAGTCTGTACCTAATGCCCTTCTGGCTAAGAAATTGGTCATTGTCGTCGGAGCTGAAGAGTTCTTGTGGTGAAGAGTGAAGAGTGCTGTATTACGTGGTATGGGGGTGTGTGAAGTCTGTACCTAATGCCCTTCTGGCTAAGAAATATTTCAGCATGACTGTGCAGAGATTTTAAATTTAGGTAAATTGAATATAAACGACGACGACGACGGTTGCTGGCCCCGAGACATAGGAGTGAGAGGAAGTGATAAGAAAACGGATATGTGATAAGAGAGAGTGTAACATTTGTATAGAAATGCAAATTAAATGAAATTTTTATCATAACCGCCGGTTAGGGTGGGCAATATATTTATTTATTATTATTATATTATGGTGATGTTTGAATGTGAACATAGGCGTACATAAATTAAAAAAAAAACTGTTGAATTTAATCAAATTCAGATATAAATTAAACAAAAATTGTATTGCTATTTCATTTATTACACAAAAAAAAACATTATAATATTATTCATTCACACTGCTGCGGAGAGACATGACATTTTTCCTAATAATTTTAATTATACACTTTACAATTAGGAGAGAAGAACAAACTGTAATGTAATACAGCAAACCAGACACCGCTTCCACTCCAATATCATAATTTTGTTTTTCAGAATTTGCATTGCTGATGATGGTAGGTGCAGTACAGGGGGTGGCAGCACATAATTTTTCCCAATAGGTATCACCCATTGTATTATCTTGAAATCGTATTCTTAATTTGTACTGAATTGTATTGTTTGGAATGTTCGCTGTAAAAGTAGGTGCATTATTAACTGCATATGGAGTCATCAACATCCAGTTCGATGGCCAGCTATCGTTTTTCCCCCCATTTCCATCGAAACATACAAAGACTTCTCGACTACCATAAGGTTGATGTATGTACAGGATATTTTGCAGTACCGCATGTAAAATTATGAAATGCGAACTTAACATCACCATTGTTCTCAGTAAACAAACTATAATTTTTTTAGTAAATCCATATATAGGTGGGTAAAAATAATGTGATATAAATCATATCCTGTCTCGTATTATATGGGCGTTGGGGAAATGCGACGACTCTGGCGGCCTCTCTCTGATGATGATGATGATGATGTATTAAAACGTGTTAAATTATTAAATACTTTTCGATCCCATATTAATTCCTCATCTTTCATATCTAATTTGTTGAAACTGGAGAACATACACTGCTTATGCTCATAAAATTTTATATGCTCTTTTAACTTTTCCAACTGTTTGCAGTGTCTTTCTAACCTCACTATTAACTCTGACATGCTGCTATAAGATTCGCTAGGATACTAAATTATTTTTACAAGTATTTAGTTTACTTTCCGTCCGTCTCAGTTCCTGCATACAGGAAGAATACTGCCATTGCAAATTTAACAAACTCCTATCAGTAGTGTTAGAGATTGTAGGTGGGGGTAATGTGCTGCTGAGGGAAATAAAACTTTCGGCTTTAGGCAATCGTTTGACCTCCATATATTTGGCTATGTATTTATCTCTTTCAAATTCTAATCCCTCGGTGTTAGCTACACACGCAGTGAGATCAGATCTTAGCTCTAACATTTCATTCGTTGTATTAGTGAGTAAAATTCTTAAGTTTTCAGCGCTTTCACAACTACTATCCAAATTCAATTTTAATTTATTTTCACATGATATTAAATCATTCATAAATCTAGCATTGGCATCCAATAATCTTATTTCCAGATCTCTGTATAGTTTTCGGTATAGCTGTAATTCATCATACATATCATTTGCATGAGTCTGATGATATGGGTGTGATAAATTTAATAAGCCTCTTGCCGGTAGGGGTTGAATTGTAGTAGTAGCTGATACATTTCTTGCTGGTGGGGCTTGATTTGGAGTAGTAGCAGCCGAAATAATAGATAAATTAGTCTGTTGATTGTAGTTGGACAACCTTCGTAAAACATTTACACTAGGATATTTTCTATGTAGATTGCTGTATTGTACATGTATCGATGTGTTATCAACATGATGACTAATATTTACAGAGCCATTATTAGTGTGTACAGAAGACTCGAAATAATCACCACGACACAACAGCGGTGCAACAAAAATGAATATGTATGCACGTGACGACATCTTACTATTTACTAATTCACATTGATTTGCATGTTTACTTTTAACATCTAAAAAGGGTGGTGGGGGGAAGAAAAAAAATGTATTTATAATATTTTTTTTATTTTGGTAAAGAAGAATGCAACCAATTATAAAGTTTAGTACAATTTCTTAAACTACACATTGATTTATTATTTAAATGATTAGGACAATAAGGTATATCTCTAATAAATTTTGGTACACCAGTCATATTCTCTATGTTGATAATGCTAGGAATGGTTGATGAAGTTTCTTCCAGTTCACACAGCTTATTTTCGAGAAACTGTTGCTTTTGATGCCCTTTAACATACACCATATCAATATTACTATTCAATAAGTGCTTCTGTAATATGTCATCTAACATGGAATAGTCTATGTAACCACTATCATATTTCAAACCATGATGAAAACGCTCTAAATATTTTATCTGTTTTCGTAGTTTATGGTCTAACTTGTTGGCTGGAAATGGAGCTTTCAACAGATAATGAGCTGTTTGTCGCTCACTAATAAATGTTATTTCTTTCGGATAAAAATCAGGTAAACTGAATCCCTGAATATCAACAATCATTATCTTCATGGTGGTGTGTGGTGTAGACTGAGAAAACTTCTTAGTGAATATATCTTATATAGCACTCCTTACGATTCCACTAAGCGGTAAATATTCCATAACTCGATCGTGGATAATTATACAATATGCTCTAGTATCATTTGGAAACGCTACCCTGCTTTCGATTTCTAATTTGACATCGACAGTGGCTGACTTTATCGAATCGTTTCTTTTGGAACAGTCAATGACAAATAAGGCGCGTGTTTTGAACGCTACAAAATCTAATATGGGCTTTATGGGTGTGTTGTTTGAAGCAAATATTTTGGAAAATTGAGTGTACATGTGATAAGCATCGGAATAGTTTCGTGAAGTAAAATTTAATTTCAAATCTTCATACGGATAATATTCCGAGTTTATAGTCAGTTTTATATTAGACACATTAATATTATCAAAGTGTGTAATATCTACTTTCTTCTGATCTTTTCGTTTTGTTTGAAATGCCACGATAACATATCTAGGACTTTCTACGTTAGTACAAGTTTTAACTGACCAAATTTCTTTCACAGCTCCAGCCGTTAAAGAAGGCAATTCATGAATCTCCCACGTTCTATAGGGAATGAAAATCGGTTTATCTCTGTTTATGTTATCTAGCAATTCCAATTTTTTTTCATCATTTAAAAATACATGTTTAACTTTAAGTTGAATATCGGTTATAGTTAATTCAGCTACAGCATTGTCTGCCGCTACTTTATAACAGTTAGCGTCAGTTCGAGCTCTAACCAATCTTATAATCTGTCTTCCAAACATGAATCTCTTATAATCTTGAAATATCCCGAGCAAATGACTTAATGGAATTCTCAGGAAAAATGTTCCATTTACTGGATCATAAGTTACCAGCTGGCCCTCAGGAAAATTCCAGCCTGCTGGGCTAAGCGTGTTATCATCTTTATCATAGCACAGATAGCCTCTCACCAGACTCACAGTACCTGCGTCTCTCACTTTATCCACTTCTTTACCATTCAACTCATAACTAATGGAATCAAACATGTATGCCCCGGCATTATTAGTAAATTCAATAGTTCCATCACCGCTAGTTTTCTTCAACGTTCCTTCAATCAATAAAGCTGCATCATGCATTAATAATAAAGCATCTTGCTGATGAATTACAATTTCAATTTCATCATTATTTCTGAACGACTTAACGAACGGGTGATACGTTCGAGTTTCCTCTCTGTTGAAGGAATTATCAAAGTGTGGATCTTGGAATAACTGTAGTTCTTCCAACATGGTAACCCAGAGATTTTAAATACAAGATATTTGCTGACGTTAAAGATGATGCCACCTTCTTACCTGAACACTTGACTGGTAATGAATGATGTTGATTTGAAAAATTCTTATTTAAATACTTTAATGGTTTAATTATTAACCCCATAATTTTTTCAATTCCAACCTTATAATAATTTCCTCACCTCTAAAATTAATAGGTTTAGAGTTTTGATCCAGTATCTCCAAGGTGATATTAGTTATTTCCCGTTTGTTATTTACTGGAAGGAATATTAGATTTTTTGGTTCTATGTCTATGGCATACCCCGGATTTACAGATGGGGCGAATTCAAAAATGGTATGTGATGGTTTGTTATTGTAGAATGCTCCTGTGGTAATATTACAGTCTACGTGGATCGTTATAACCTTCACTATCTCTACAGGCAAATCAGATTGATGTAAAATATTGGGTTTTAACTCGCGAGCTGAATAGCCCAGTAAACTGGCTAGACTATCGCTAGGTATAAAATTTATCTCGTGCTTGCTCCTAATTTCACACTTGAGTGTATTATTGTTGGGTTTCAACGAGAAGTATTCAACACCTTTCACCGGTGACGTTATTTGACTCTGTAGATATGCTTCAATATCACTTATTTCATAAGATCCAGTCGGAATCGAAATTACTTTTTCTTTACTTTTATCACCTAGCTCCCAATAGTAAAGCTTGTTATTTACACCTTCTTCGATATTAGGAATGCTATTATAGGTATGAAAACCAATTAGAGCTAATGCGTAATCGTACTGAGGATCCAATTCAATTGGATTATAAAAGTCTATGGAAAGAGTGGCACCTCGACCTCTTATCGTGAATATCTGAGACATACTGAATGAAACTTATGGGATATTACCGTTTTTATAAAGAAACTCTAAGCATAAATGTCCGCAATTGATTGTATTGAATTTTTGGTAACTATCATAATTAAATCGTATTTTACATTTATCACCAAAGTAACGTATTAATTCTACTGGTGGTTTAAGCGCGCCAAAACTATCAAAATAAATAACATTGTCAGCACACTTTTTATATG
This sequence comes from Rutpela maculata, assembly GCA_936432065.2. Lineage (NCBI taxonomy): Eukaryota > Metazoa > Arthropoda > Insecta > Coleoptera > Cerambycidae > Rutpela > Rutpela maculata. The sequence goes on from OW386286.2 coordinate 64,147,753, forward strand.
CTACCCAATGCGTGCCAGGCCCTTCTTGCGTGTCGAGATTAATAATTGCGCTTTCATATGTTCTAGGAGCGTGAGGTAACGAGTCACGCATAAAGACACCTCTGAAGTGTGGAATTTTCAATTTTTTAACATACTTCATCAAATCTACATCAAGAAGGGCTCTATTGGGTAGCTTCACTGGGAGTTTTTTTGCTGCTTTTTCAGGTACAGCCCATAGCCCTTCTTATGAGGTTTCAAATACATCCCCTTTCCTAAAGCTATAGCCTCCATAGTTTTATTATGCCGCTCAGCCTCTTCCAATTTTTTCTTTGCAGCTTTGGCGTCGATGACAGCTTTTGCCACACCTGCAGCCCCTCCTGATAGAGCTCCTAGAGCACTCAGACCGGCAAAAATAGGGATTAGCGGTAAGAATCCACCGGTCTTGGGTAATGGTAGTATGCGTGGTGCTTTTATCTTTTTTCGACCACCTGCAGCGTTCATAGCTGATTTCGCTAGCTTCAAGGCCATACTAGCATTTTTTCTTAGATTATTATTATTAGGTTTTTTAAACAATCTCTTAACAACATCGATAGTTTTGCGAAAACCGACTTTTTGCCTGCGAACCCCCATTCCCATCTTCCGTTTAACCTTCATAGCGTTAACAACAGCCCAAGCGGCCGACTTCTCTTTCAAATTAGCGTCCTTAGACTTGACTCGTTCCCAGGCACGCTGCTCAAGATCGTAATCAGCCTTATGTCTATCTTCTAAATTTGAGCTTTTACTATAGGCTATATCGTGTTCGCGACAGCTTCGGTCGAGATCGTTAATGCCTGGATCACCTCGCTTTAACCGTTTTTCCAACTTGGTGCCTGGACCGCAGTACTGATATCCTGGTAAATGCGCTTCAAATGGTAACTTATTTATCAGAGAGTTTACTACTCCACTACCCTCCTTCAACATCAACATCTAAACTGATAATGAGTAATAATGTAAAGGTGTAGTGTATATATATATATATATATATAGTAGGTATGGGGACGGTTGAGACCGGACTCCGCTGAGGACCGTGGGAACTTTTTGAGGACCGTGGGAACTTTTTGAGGACCGTGGGAACTTTTTGAGGACCGTGGGAACTTTTGAAGAAAGATCAAAGCATACCTACTTATATATATATATATAAGCTGCTGCACATCACTGAAAGTGTGAGTCTACGATGCGGCTTCTTAAACAGCGGTTGTCACTTCCAGTGGAGAACTTGGATATTTTCTCACAATGTCCAGCAACCGAAAAACATGGTCCATTATTTCCTAGCGCTTTAAGAGCGATTGTATGCGGGCCCAGTGGCGCTGGCAAAACGAATCTCCTACTAAGTTTATTGTTCGATCCTAATGGGCTGTGGTTTGAAAATGTATACGTCTATTCCAAATCTCTATATCAACCGAAATATAAATTGCTGGAAGATGCATTGAAAAAAGTGAAAGGTGTTGGTTATTTCCCGTATACAGATAGTGAAGGTATAATCGATCCTTCTAAGGCTAGAACCAATTCCATATTCATTTTCGATGATGTGGCTTGCGACAAACAAGATAAAATAAGAGCTTACTTCAGTATGGGTAGACATAGACTTGTGGACTGTTTCTATCTATGTCAGACCTATACACATATTGGCAAACATTTGGTACGAGATAATTGTAACTGTATTATTTTATTCAAGCAGGACCGTATGAATCTTAAACATGTTTATGATGATCACGTAACTCCAGACATGACTTTTGATAAATTTGAAAAACTATGCGCTGAATGTTGGAATGACAAATATGGTGTATTAGTAATAGTTAAAGATTTTGATTTGAACAACGGACGCTATCGAAAAGGATTCGATCAGTATATATGTATATGATACATCATACAGCTTTATTACTGTTCTACACGTTAACAGATACAGACCTGCGAAAAGCTGTCACAGACCTGTGAAAAAGTTGTAACAGACTTGTGAAAAGCTGTAACAGACCTGTGAAAAGCTGTCACAGACCTGTGAAAAAGTTGTAACAGACTTGTGAAAAGCTGTAACAGACCTGTGAAAAAGCTGTACAGAGACCTGTATAAAAAATGAAGTATAAAAAAATATCTCTAGAGAAATATAAAGTAGTAAAACCACACATACATGATTTAGAAAAGGAGAAGTTACTTAAAAAGAAAATTACTGAAGTGTCAAGGGCAATCAGAAAGAAATATTTGGCTTTAAAGCTCGGAAAGGCTGAAGAAGACGAATCTCTCAATCGTATATTCAAACCAATTGTAGAACCATTACATGATATTAAAATAAACACATCTAAAAGCGTAGCGGCGGCGGCGGCGACAGCAGCAACGGTAACACCCGCACCACTAACCGAACGACGGATACCATCACCACCATCAGTAAACTTTCTACCTGATGAGGAAATCGGTGAAGTCTTTCTCGAAGAAGAAGAAGAAGAAGTACCAGAACTGTCATTTGATGAAATTAAAGAACAATACGATAATCTAGTTAAACATAATAAACCTGTTATAGATGAATATCTGGAGCAATTTCCACCATTAGCGAGATATTACATTGAAGGATTTTTCACAGATAGTAATAGTTACGATACAACATCTGGTGCTCGTTTTGATTTTCTAGCAAACAAATTATTTATGGGTAATAAAGAACTGAAAATAGCTGATAATAACCTTGTGATCGACGATAGACCATACCCGGGTACTAAAGGGTTATATGAATTGATATTTATGAAAAACCCCAATGGGTTCAATGAAACTGATTTAAAAAATTACAAAGAAATTCTAGATTTAACCAGTGCTCACAAACGCGATTACAATCCGCAGGAGCAACGAAGGGGGCATAGGCACTATAAATATACGAGTGTAATAAAACCTCTATATGTAAAACCTCGATATGATCCAAGAATTAGGAGTAAGTCACAAAATGCTCCTTCGAAAAGCGGATCTGGCATGGCTGTGTACAATGAAAAACCAATAGAATACGTTTACTGGGATGACGTAAATGAACTTGTTGATAGACTAAAACTTTTAATAGCCTCAAAAAGCGCTGGAAACACAGATTCTCACGATAATGAGATCTTGAGTATATTATCGGAACTGAAGGAAATAGGTGTTATTGCTTAAATATTTACAACTTTGCTAAGTATCATCATTTACAATATGCCCGTAGACAAGTTCGGTAGGTCTAATATAGGCCAAGATAGTGTTCCAAGTAGTGGTTCCTATTTACTTTCACCTTATAGGCATGGCTTCATCTTCACCGAGGATGGAAATATAGATGTGGAAAACCTAAAACTTAGTAATGTTAAGTCACCTACTAATGATAATGATGTTTGTAATAAAAGATATGTAGATGGTAGCCTAAAATCTCTAGATAAGGAACTCCATACAATTATTGAAATGTCTTCAATAGATGCTATTCGAGAATTTGAATATAAATACAAGAGTTTCAACGAATCGCTTGAGATCATCAAGAAAGATGTTGGGAATTTAAGAAACGAGTTTTCAAATAAAATAAATATACTCAAAAATGATAGAACTATAATAATTACTGATTTGTCAAATGCAATTTCTAACTTAAAATCGGCTGTACAGGTAAATACATTAAACTTGGATAAGATATCAGATCTAGATCTATCTGCTAAAATAACATTGATGGAGAATTTTATAAAAAATATTGAAGGGGAGCTAAATCAATCTGCTAAAATAATATCGATGGAAAATTTTATAAAAAATATTGAAAGGGAGCTAAATGAATTTAGAGATACCGTCGTAAGACAAATGTCTGAAGTTTATTTAGATATGGCCAATCTTAAAAAGAAAAAGTTAGTTCACTGATAACACTGCTGCTGGTGAGTAGTCATGGAGCATACAAAAGAAAAAATTCAAGTGATAAACGAACTCCATAAACCAGCTAGAAAAAATTTCAAGCGTCGGCGTACTATCATAAAAGGTTTTGATGATCTTTGGCAAATGGACTTGGCTGTAATGGATCACGCACATGTTAATAGTAACTTTAGATATATATTAGTGATGATTGATTGTTTTTCGAAATTTGTTTGGACCAAACCTTTAAAAACTAAATCGGGAAAAGAGATAACGCAGGCTGTTGGTGAAATATTCAAAGATGGTAAACGAATACCTAAAAATTTACAATCAGATCAAGGTACTGAATTTTATAACACTGGTTTTAACAGCCTGATGAAAAAGTACAACGTTAACCATTATAGTACGTTCAGCATTAAAAAGGCTGCAATTGTGGAACGTGTTATAAGAACGTTAAAGGAAAAGTTATACAAATACTTTAGTTTGAACGGAACGTACAGATGGCTTGATATACTACCTCAAATAACTGATAATTACAATACGCAACGCCATCGAACTACGGGTATGAAACCATGTGAAATAAACAAGAAAAATGAAAAAATTATTTTAAATTCCTCTTATAACTTTATTAAGATGGCGACAGATCCGAGAAAATTTAAAGTTGGCAACCTTGTTCGTATTAGTAAGCATAAACATGTATTTGAAAAAGGATACACTCCCAATTGGACAACGGAATTATTTAAAATCGTTAAAGTACAGATTACCAATCCCATCACCTACCTTCTTCAGGATTTGCGTGGAAATCCCATCGCCGGTGGATTTTATGCCGAAGAACTTCAAAAAGCTAAATATTCGGATGTTTATTTAATAGAAAAAGTATTACGTAAGCGTAGCAATAAAATTTTTGTTAAATGGTTAGGTTTAGATAAATCTCACAATAGTTGGATAGACAACACAAATATACTCTGATGTGTTTCGATTTGCATGTATTTAAATGGGGAATTGTTTCAATTGACTAGAATTATGTGATTTAACATTGGTTCTTATGGAAAACACGCACAAATTCAGCTCGATAAGAGGCCTTTTGATTAACCGGAAGTATTGCTGGTGCAGCTAATTTATTTGAAATATATCAAGCCTGTTACTGTTAGTTAGTCGTGAAACATGGCATCAAACACACCTAGCCCCACGTTTTCTGAAGATTTCGATCATTGGCGGGAAGTTGATCGAATTACCGAAAAGTATAGAGTTGCAATCCAAAATGAAGAAAAGTACATTTATGAACGTGTATTCGCCATGAAAAACTCTTCATATAGAATAAAAGTTGGATTAAGTAGTGCACGAAACAATGTTCCAGCTGTAAAAATATTAATGGCCGCTAATGAGCAGATCAATAAAGCTCATAACATTTCCTTCGATGCTGAAGATTGGTATGATTTTATTACTTACCTTAAACAACTTTCCAATAATTACTTCGATGCTGATAGTGGATTTGGGGAGGATGAGGAGGCTGCTGCGGTGAAGCAGTTTTCAAATTACATTATCAACACATCATCATTTATGGGTGCTAAGATGTTGAAAGTGGCTAACGATTTTGTTACGTTTTATATATGTGAAAATACTGTGCGTGAATTTATTGACATTAGTAGGCTTATCAATTCAACTATACATGTATTAAATGGTTTAGATTTTGCTGGATTTTACAATAATTTTTTGAATGTCACCAATAATATACTATGTGAATCTAATTATGAACTGCCTTCAGATAATGTAATGTTATATTTATGTGATTTATTACCACATTCCATTCAAATGCATTGTATTCGTGAATGTTTACATTTTAATAGAGCTAAGGTTATGAATGATTTAGATAGAAAAATGTTTATATTAAATGCTTGAATAAATATTTTCAAATAAATACCATCTTATTATTTATCCCAATTCAGTAGTTATTTGACTGGTATATAAAATGGATGTGCAGTATGAGAAAAGATTAGAAACATTTGAAAATTGGTTATCAGAATTTCCAAAGTCTACTCTAGCTCTAGCTGGTTTCATTTATGTTGGTCAAGAAGACATAGTTAAATGTCCAATATGTGAAATTGAATTATGTAATTGGTGTGAGGGTGATGATCCCACAGTAGATCATTTGAGATGGAGCCCCGACTGTGCGTTTTTTGAAAATGGTGAGGATAATTCGTTATTTATTAAGAGAAGACGGACCCCGCTTTATTCAGATAAAATGACTTTGGAAAGCCGCTTAAAAACATTTGAGAACTGGCCCCCTCAGATAAGCCAAAAACCGAGAGAATTAGCTGAGGTAGGTTTCTACTATACCGGCACAGGTGATCAAGTCATATGTTTTCACTGTGGTGTGGGTTTAATGAATTGGAGTTCTGGAGATAATGTGTGGGAAGAGCATGCCCGCTTTAATTCTAAATGTGAATATAATCAGCTCAAGAATGAAAAAAATGTAACGTCATCACTAGCGATAAAAGAAATGCTAGTATCAGAAGAAGCACAGGATGTAAAAATTAATCAAGTTGAAACTTGTAATAAACTGTTATGTAAAATTTGTTTAGAAAATGAGCTCTCTGTTGTTTTTATGCCCTGTAAGCATACAGTATGTTGTAGTGATTGTTCAGTTAATTTTGATAAATGTATTATATGTAGACAAAAAATCACATCTTTTTTGAAAATATTTATATCATAAATAAAGTATGTATGATAATGAAGTGTTTTTTGATTTTTCCTAATTCCTAGAAATAAAAATCAGAGTTAAGTTTTATAAAATTTTATTTTAAACACATAAAAAGAGCTTAAAATGTACAGACAGTAATAAGTTTTATAAAATATTATTTTAAACACATAAAAAAGAGCTTATAATGTACAGACAGTAATAAGTTTTATAAAATATTATTTTAAATACAAAAGAGCTGCAATAGCTACTACAATAGTTTAATCTTAACAATAAGCACATTCTATTTTAGTTTGATTTTGACATAAAGCAGTATACGCTATTAAACTAAGTTTTTTTTGGATTCATCTTTTTCACTTCATTGCTAAGAAGATGTGTAAAAAATGGTTCGCTGATAAAATTGGCATGGTGCGGCAGTAATTCCATGTTTACCCTTACGTTTCAACTAAAAACAATTTATTCTATCATAATTGAGTAGTGACCCCAAGGTAATGTATCTGTTGAATCCTGGATTAAATATCTTTTATCATCGGAGGGGTTCAAAGCAACTTTAGTTTGCTTAACCGAGTAGACTTTATGTAAATGTGATTGGATGGTTCTTTGGGTTCGGTACAGTTCGGTTTTAGTTTCCAAACAGTTCTTATAGTCATCGAATGAAATTTTATTTTTTACAATATTAGTCTTTACCCCTTTAGATTTTTTTATAACATTTTCCCCTTCAACTCTAAGCGCATACATCTTTGACCGTAAACCTACAAAATGGGTCATTATGCTACCATTTAACTCATCTTTCATGATCCCGGGAATTTTTTTATTAACTAAAGGGATATTGTATCGGTTGTTGGGTGGATAGTCACTAGTATCGAATTTAGCAATGTTTTCTTTTATAATTTTCTCATAAACATCTTCACATTTTATGTCATAAATAAGGCTATCCGTATCGGTGTACAGCAATTTACAGTCATCATTATTTTCAAATTTTTGCAACATAAAATTATAGTGAAAATCATATATACAAGTTTTCGATATATCTAAAATACATAATCCGATGTATAAAGGCTTGTTGAAAAAAATTTCAGACTTATTTAATTCAATAGCCACTAAATTCTCGTCAAATATAGCACGGCTATGGAAATTGGGGCTAGCGATGTAATTTTTAGCACCATATCGACCCTCCCATTTCGACACCAATTTTACAAGCCGATGCTTACGAATATTTTCCATAGTCTTACCAAAAACTGCATTAATTAGTAACTTAAATAGATTCTTTTCAAATTCATTTTTCGAACTTGCGCGCAGTTTTGTATTTAACTCTATGTACGGTCTTAGCCATGGAGATTGTTTGAACTCTAATATACGGTGAATTTTTATAAGTTTAATCCCCAAGGATAAAGCTTGCTTTAAATTTCTATAGTGTATTACATATCGGGTTTTATGGTAGAGTGTCGTCATCAGTTTTGGTAATTTTGATCCCGGCGGCACTAGATGTTCCGGACAGAGAGGCATATCTTTATGTTTGTCGTGTAGATGTTCCGGGTACTCTAAATCAACTTCGAGAATATATCCGTTTTCTGAGTCGTCTGGTACATCTATCACATTAAAATTTTCAAAATTCTCCACCCACCGAAACCCTTTGTAGGGCAAAAAGGCTTCCATGGCCCATCCATACATGTTATTTATATCAAGATATAATAGATAAGAACTAGGTTTTGAACAATCATATTCTGACAAAAATTTATTGTTAGCCTTAGCATATCTATTACAGCACTGACTTACACCACCTCGAATACCACGTTCAATAAATAAAAGCATGTCGATGTCCTGTAAAAGTTCCAACTCTACTTTTGTAAACTTTAACATACAATCCCACGTATAGCCCGGTAGTGTATAGTAATGTGCCGGATCTAATTGATAAATATTTAAACATTTTTGTCTGAAATTTTCGAAAATATCTGCCAATAAAATTACATCAGTTTTTAGATATAAGTCTGAATATTCACCTAGTGTTTTAATATTAAATTTTTCCCAAACATTCCGAGCATGTTGGTAATCTTCATCGCTTATATTAGAGTCATTTAATTTATTGTAAAAATGTTCTTTTGCCGGCAACTCAGTTTCAGATAATTTTTTAAAAGAATCTATAAAATCATATGGGAAGACGCCCTTTCTCGTAAGCATATTAAACTTTTCACTATCTAAATCACTAAATTCTTTTTGCAAATTTGTTAATTCCCCTTTTGTTAAATATGATGATAGTTTATCCAGCGATGCGGCCATAAATCGGAAAGAATCGATAAACCGAAATTTTATTACCGAGCCTTCAACACTTCTTGTGAACGATATGTATTTTTCCTTATTGATTGGCAATAAAGTGATCTGACCGGTTTTTGCAAGATCTTTGATTAGAAAATGAGCGTCATATCCAGATAAATTATGAAAGACGACCGGTACTATAAATGATTTTTTAAAATTTAAGTTGCAGTTTTCATGCGCCGGTCCGCGGTATTTACCTGTGAAATGGTTGTGGTCACGTACTTTCTTATCTTCAGGTTTAAATATTGATTCGCAAATATGGCAGTGAGTTGATGCGGCGAACTCTTTTTGCTGATGTTCAGAAATGTCCATTGGTACAATAGTCTTTAATTTTGATTCGAGAAATTCACCGATATTCTCTAATTGTTTTGAAAACCACTCTATACAGTTAAAACCACGATTGCTGCAATAATACGATAAGCTATCATCATACGAACATTTAAAATATAATCCTGCGCTGAAAGCAGTATGTTTTTGGTATTTTAAAGTTTTAGTTTGACTAATTTCGGAAAATGGTTCTAGCATTGATTCGAAATCGCAGTACAATATGAACGGTACAGGCTCTTTATAATTATAATTTTTGAACTTTACAATTTTTTCCTTTGGAAATGATATTTTACATTTATTAACATTTTTACAGTCTACTGTGTGTAAATTTAATTTTGCTTCACTAGAAAAATAATTTAAACATATATCACAAATGTACAGTTTTCCATTACGTTTACTCATTTGACTAGACACAAGTCTGGAAAGGTCTTTTATCCAACAGAAATGATATTTTATTTCAAGATTGGAATCATCATCATCAGTACTTTTTTCACGCTCATCTGTATAGTTATTTTGAATCATTAATAAGTTTACATGTTTTTCTAATTTGGTTTTAGTTAAACGAGCTGGTACTGAATGAAAATTATTTCCAAACAATTTTAGCATATAAATATTAACAGAAATGTTATTTTGTTTTTCAAATTTTGTAATTTGTAGTAGTGACATTGGAAGTTTAATATTTTTTAAATTCAAAATTTCGGAGTAGTGGGGGTACGATGATATTCTATCGGAATTACTGTCAACGGGATACAAAGCCGAAATTATGGACCAGGCAAAGCATGCTTCATCATCATAATTTTTAACATTGACACATGCATGTTTTTTAGCTATTTGATTGGGAAGTCTAATGAAAGATGAGCCGTTACCCATTTCAACCTTATTAATATTTATTTCTAAACTTATTATTTTTTGTAGCACAAATCCCGACTCTTTTTCCTGGAATTCCTCTAATTTATTTAAAATTTTATCTATAATATATTCCTGAAACCACAACTTTAAATCAGTGCTGATATCAATTGAGGCATTTTTAGTGTTGAAATATTTAAATTCCATTTCTTCTGACTTAATATTATTATTTTTAATGAATTCCCCACAAAAACATGCATTCACTTTGATTGCCGGCTGTGATTTGAGAATATTATTTATTCGTGACTTGAATAGAAAGAAGGAATCATCAAGGAACTGTCTCATATCTTTATGTATTAAATTTATTATTAAACCTGAACGTATGCGACCTGAAAATACCGAATTTATATCCTCCCATTTAATTCTAGAACTTCTATTTACTCTACCACTCAAACCCCATCCAATGTTGCCTAAATTTTTTATTAAAATTTTAACTTTTTTTAAATGTCCAATATTTGTATGAATTTTTCTACGAATTCCAATAGAATTGCGATTTTTTAATGCTTGGTTAAGCAAACTTAAATGCCCTTTCACTAATTTTAACCATTTTTCCCGACCTATAATATTTTTACACTCACTCAAAATTTTTGTTACATTTTGAAACTTCTTCACAATTTCATCACTTAAATTACATATATCCATTATCAAATTTTATCTAATAATACAATACACTTCTTGCAAACTTCTATGCTCGAGAGTTTGAACTCTAATGCTGCAGTAAACTTAGGTTGAATATTTATAAATAATTGTTTTACTTTTTCAATGTTTTGTGTATAATCTAACCCCACAAATTGATGAATCAATCGTTTAAATAAATTTTCATTATATAACAAATAAATAGAAATATCTACTTTCGAGTATATTGTATTATTATTATAAAAAAATGCGTGATTTTCAACAAAAAAGCGAATTTTGAATTTCTTTCTACAAATAATGCACTTATACATACTAAATTATTGCAGCTCCTAAATTATTGCAGCTCTTTATGTGTATGGATCCGCCCACAGCCACTTTTAGAATTGTTGTGAATCAGCTAAAATTAAAAGAAAAATGGCATTTAATAAATATCTTCAAAATGCATAATAAATTACTTACATGCACTTTGAGTCCAACTTTCGGTTTCAATAAATTCGAATGTTGTTCCTAATGCAGGCTTATTAACATCTTTTTGACCTTTAAAGATCAGGCTGTATTTTCCTGCTGTGAAATTCTCCAAATTATCCTTCATATGGGGAACCACTCGTTTTGGTAAAAATGCTGTGCTGTCACCGAATTCTAATAGAACCGTTGTTCCAAATTTGGTTTTTATTAGCTTTGCTGAAATTATTGGAACAGGTGTATCTAGTGGGAGGTCCGTTAATTTGATGGTTGGCTTTGTATCTAAAAGTGATACGGCATTCAGTTTATTTAAGTCCATCTAAAAATATTTTTTTGTATTATATTGAGATAAATTGCAATAAAATAAATTAATAGAACTTACGTTAAATCAGTAATGCGCACAAACACTTGCTAACAAAATTATTTATAACTTGGAAAGTAAGTGATCTCAATCTCAGTTTATGCTTTTATACTCGTCGACATCTACATCAGTACTAAATGATATTTTCACATAACCAACTAATGGAATATATTTATCAACTTCCTTCCTTCAACTTGCTTTGTCATCACGTGCACTTTGTGGCTATGTAGGCAGGTTTATCATCTTTTCCTGTTTCCTATGAAATAACATATCAACGCTTTCTCGGTTTTATTTCCTTGCGATATAATTAATTAACGGCCACTTTTATT